>JARKNS010000006.1:57282500-58482500 GCA_029990575.1 Petunia axillaris subsp. axillaris | reverse complement strand
AATTTCCACAACCTCGGTGAGCTTGCCTTCATTGAGCGAATGGCGGCTCATGCTCATATTCGTCCTCGGGAAATTCCTCTTCATCAACCTCTTCGTGAATGGCTCCAAGATCTCTTCGGGCCTTTGGAAGTGGTAACCTCTCTCCTCAGGGAATGCCCAAGTTTCGATAGTCAGCTTGGGGATTGCCCAAGTTTTGTTGCGCTTGGGGATTGCCCAAGTTTTGTTATCTTCGAATTGCTTCACTTGTCAACTGATGTTGTCGAACAAGCTCAGTATACAGCTCAGGTTTCATTGGAGTGGAGTTGCTAGTTCCAGCACCGGACCCAGGTAAAGCCACGGACACACTTCCTTGCTCGAGTTGAGCTACTCGAGCACTCACTCCTCTCACTTCGGCACTGACGCCTTGTATCGCAGCCATGAGATCGGCTAACGACACTTCGGGCTTCTTAATGCCTTTGCCTTCGCCTCTATTCCCAGCCATGGTACCTGCACAAATCAAAGACCAAACAGTTGTTAAGGTTAGAAATCACCTCACACACTCCCTCACCTTTGATGAGTGGCACTCGGCTCCACTCAATTTATGGGTTCGGTTTTGGTCACTCAAGAACTTGTAGCCAATGGCCTCCTCGGTTGATCAACTTCTCTCAGTTCCTTCAAATTTGACAAGTTACAATGTCTCCTTCGAGAAGAGTGAGTTGATTTGACTCAATGGAACGGACAGCTATTTAGTCTAGCGCTTCGGGAAATCAAGTAATTTTCTACGAAGTTGGACTTCGGTCACCCCACGCACGAGTTCCTATAAGCTCAAATGAGTTAGTACGACCTTGAGTAGGAAGAATTACTCAAAAGATCCACTAACTAGAATTTTCGGACAGAAGAAAAGTGAAAACCTAGGAGAATCTACCTTTTGATTCCTCTTCGGAATCTTTTTCGAACACACCAACTCTTATCCGTACAAGAGTGGTCCCTCCTTGGTACAGATAGGGTTTTACCTTATCCAATTCCCTTTCTCAGCCGACAAGTTTTCACCTGGGGTTTTGATCTTTACACTTTACCCCTTTCTTCTTCAATGGAACAGTGAAGTTTTGCTCCGGCGTACGGATAATTTTAACTTCGTTTACTGACCATGAATTTTAACAGACTTTGGGTCACTTCTTTCAACTCCGGTTCTGATAAGGATCAAAACCAAACGCGGAAATAAAGATAAGAGAGCGGGACACTACTCGAACTCCCTACGAAGTAACTATGGAGAACTCGTTCCATAATACCCTCGTATCGGCGTCAAGGAGGACCTACACTATGCAACTACCCTCGAGACGACAATGGACTCGCAAGTAGAATGATCGGGGGGGGGGGGGGTTTGGGGTTCAACTAGAATCCACTAGTAAACTCAAACCAACTCAAAGGGGTTTTCATTCAAAGAGAATCCACTCTTGAACATTCATTGAATCATTCATCATCAAAGCTAACTTCGTACAAATGCTAAGCTATGGAGTATTTATAGGCCTTTCTTAGACATAAATGAAAAGCCTAAAGTACCCTTAAGTAAGTTCTAAAGTCATAAGCCACATAGGGGCCTAATAGGAATTACATAGGATAAAAACTAGCAATCCCGCAACTTGTTCAGCAACTAGGCGCCCCGCCTAGTGTAGTAGGCGCCCCGCCTGGCCTCTAGTAGGCGCCCCAAGTAGGCCCTCCGCCTCTGTAGTAGGCGCCCCAAAGTCCTGAGGCTAGACACAAAGTGGGCGGTCCGCCTAGACTAGTGGGCAGTCCGCCTACTTCTCTGGGCACTTGAAACGCCTCGAAATATGTCTCTAAGGCTCCTCGTTCCATGGCATTCCAATGCATAAGCTCTTCCTTGGCCTTGGATGGTGTTTTTAGATGGTTGCTCGATTTGCCCCGCATCATCCTCCTCTTCTTGAGAAGATTTCGTCCTCGAAATCAAGGCTTGGTCTCTCATGGCTCTAGCAACTCCTCGGGGTGGCCAAGAATCTCCTCCGTTGTTCCTCTTGATCATCACTTTGTCATAGGCTTCTTCCAAGAGCTTCCCCGCCTTAGCATGGAGCTTAGAACCTACAAGCAACGACAAGCAAAAACAAGCAAACGTCCTACTTTGAAAGTAGGTTAGTGCAAGAAGTGTGGAAAACACACTCTTGTGATATAACCAAGCATCAATAACAATCATGAAAATCAAGTCTCCAAAGAGAACCATAAGTACTTGGTTAAAGATCAACATGCACTCAACAAGATAATGAGCAAATAGTTCATAGGAAGATGGGAAATGCAAGATCAAGCTACCAAAATCCCCTTGAGCCTTAAGCTCAAGATCAACACACCAATCTATCCTCGAGGTGTGATCAACATGCGGAGTGGTGTGAATCAAATAGCCCAACCTACAAGTAGGATCAAGCACTCCACTCCCCTTCTTTAGTGCATACTTACTCACACCAAGGGATTCCTCTTCCCCTCCCATTTCATCAACTAGGCAACCCTCCTCAAAAGTCAAGTTCTCAAGGAAGGCATTGATGATGGACTCTTCTTCATCATAACCCCAACAAGCAATAGTAGGGTCACTCAAAGAACCATCTACCTCACCCAAATTCTCAAACAATGGATTGCCTAAGGGGTCAAGCCCTTCACACCATGGGGGTTCCATTTGACCACCCTCCCTAGTCCGATACAAGTCATGTCCACTAATGAGAATGCCTTCAAATAAAGGATTGGTAAAAACATGCATCTCACTATCATGATCAAGCATAAATAAGTTATCAAGACTAGGTTCGCTTGAGGAGTCATCATAGACAACTTTGTCCAATCCATGCAATTTGGACTCCTCAAGGTCAATTCCATCTTTACCACAACACATTGGTCCACCAAATAGTAGCAAATCAACAAAAGCATGATCAACTATCTCATCTTCCCCTATGTCAAAGGTTGGTGGTATGTCATAGCAAAGGTCACAACCTTCGTCAACTATCAAATCTACACTAGGGAGAGGTTCAATGAACAATGAGCTCACATCATGATGTGGCATAGCATCCCTTCCAACTAGTGTTTCACAAGCACATACAAGTTGACAACTAGACTCTACACTAGTGGTATACTCACTAGATGCATCAAAACCACCAACTAGTGTTGAGTCATCATAAGAGAAGTAGCTAGTAGGCTCATGAAAAGGTGAAGTAACACTTACATTGGTAGTACTTCCTTGATCACTCACAAGGTTTGAAGTGTCATATGCAACTCCTCCTTCATGAAGCTCACATTGAGGCTCCAATGACTTGTCTTCTAATGTACCTACACAAGAACTTTCACAAGAAGAGATAGAAGATAAAGAAGGGTTAGAACAATGGGTGCTCTCACTCTCAATTTTTCCTTCCTCACCTCTCATCTCTCTCAATTTTACCTCATGGTCAAGTGTAGTTTATGGTGACAATCCACTCACATCACTCCTCAAATCCTCTCCTTTTTCCTCTCTTGGATTGTCACCGGTCACTCCCTCACTTCTCTCTATCTTTTCTCTCTCAATTGAAGTGGAGTGACTCTCATTTTCATCATGCAATGGCAAAACAATGAGATTGTTTGCCTCGGTTTCAAGTACAATGGGTGACTTTGCTTTAGCCGCTTCCCTCAACTCCCTCATCCACTTGTAGAGTTCCCTTACTTGCCTTGGAGTCAAAGGTCTGAGCACATACTTCTTTCTATCTTGCTTGACCGTATAAGAGTTGGTCCGACCATCATGTTCTACACACCTATCATATTGCCATGGTCTCCCAAACAAAAGATGGCAAGCTTGCATCGGGGCGACATCAAACATGATTTTGTCCCTATAGTTTCCAATGCTAAATTCGATCATTACTTGCTCCACCACTTGCAACTCACCACCCTCACTTAACCATTGTAAACGGTATGGGTTTGGATGCCTTAGAGTGGGTAATTTCAATTGAGAAAGCAAGGTTTGGCTCACTATCTTAACACAACTTCCTGAGTCAATTATCATAGAACAAATAAGACCCATGACTCGGCATTTAGCATGGAAGAGATTCTCCCTTTGCAAAGTCTCACTATCCTCCACCAATACGACACCTAAGCTCCTCCTCACAACTAGGGAAACATGAGGATTATCCTCTTCAACCATATCCTCCTCCACATCATCCATTGGTAGAACATTTCGGATGGGTCTTGGAATTGGAGTATTCCTTTGGGGATTGCCCAAAGGGTGGGGATTGCCCACTTGTTGGGGATTGCCCAACACTTGTTCATTTCCTTCATGGTCTTCCTTTACCCGTTGTTGACTAGGCAACTCAACAACTTGTTCCGGGGCAAAGGTTGAACCACTTGTACCTCCTCCGGCCTCAACTGGGACACTCGGGGTCCCTTTCTCAACTTTGCTAATTGAGGCCCTTCTTTCAAGAGTTTCAATCCGTAGGCTCATACTATCCAATTTTGCCAAGATAGTAGTCAAGGTACTCTTCACAAAGTCATCACCTTTATTGGCCATAGTACCTACAAAATCAACAAACGTTAGTAAAACACCTCACACACACCCTCACGTGTGTATCACTCGGGTCACTCGTTTAGTGGTGGTGGATATTTCACTCAAGTTTGAGTCTAAAAAGCTTCAAGTAGTTGACCAACGAACCACAACTCAATCACTCGACTTCTCAAGTCCAATGCTCTCCGGGGTGAGTGGAGTTAATGGGACTCGATTGGAACGAAAAGCACTTTAAGTGAGGACTTGATTCAAAAGATACTACGGGTCTTCTCTGAATTCTAGTCTCCTTTCTAAGGCACGATGATCCTAATAGCTCAAAGTAATTAGTACTAATCAAGTACGATTATACTCTAATAGTACTAATTAGAAGCAATGCAAACAACAAACAAGAGAACCTAGAAGAAACTACCCAATTCTCAACTTTCAGAAAAGTAGGCGCCCCACCTGTTTTGAGTAGGTGGTCTGCCTGGTCCTCTGCAGAGGAGAGTAGGCGGTCGGCCTACTCCAAGTAGGCGGTCAGCCTCTTCTACTAGGCGGTCCGCCTCTGCAAAATCCAGAGAGTGAACAAAAATCAGGCGGTTCGCCCCTTTTACTAGGCGCCCCGCCTACTGCAACTTCCAGCACAGTTCAAACTCGTTTTTCTTTCCTTTGGCACCCAAAAATCCAACAATTCACATGTTGTTTTATCGATCCGAAGGTACCCAAACGTTGTTTCAATCACAGAGATCAAACCCCAATCACTGTTATCAAACCCCAATCAAATTTCAACAATCTACCATGTTCATCATGTTCATAGCTAGGGTTTCAAAATTTTCAAATTTCTCAAGGGTTTCAAATCTCAAATAATGGAATACAACTCCAAATCGTGTGTGTTGGGTACCAAAATAACGGGTTTCGAATATGGAACAAACCCCAATAACAATCACAACACGAATCAATCCAAAACACAAGATAGAACAAATTTTTGGTATTTTTCAATTTTTCAATTTTTTTGTGATTTTCTCCTTTCCAATAACAAGAACAAGAAAACTAAAGCTAGAATTGACCTAGGCACGAAGAATCAAGGGTCGAGGGTTTGTAGAAACAAAACCCGAGCCGTGCTCTGATACCAAGATGATAAGGATCAAAACCAAACGCGGAAATAAATATAAGAGAGCGGGACACTACTCGAACTCCCTACGAAGTAATTATGGAGAACTCGTTCCATAATACCCTCGTATCGGCGTCAAGGAGGACCTACACTATGCAACTACCCTCGAGACGACAATGGACTCGCAAGTAGAATGATCGGGGGGGTTTGGGGTTCAACTAGAATCCACTAGTAAACTCAAACCAACTCAAAGGGGTTTTCATTCAAAGAGAATCCACTCTTGAACATTCATTGAATCATTCATCATCAAAGCTAACTTCGTACAAATGCTAAGCAATGGAGTATTTATAGGCCTTTCTTAGACATAAATGAAAAGCCTAAAGTACCCTTAAGTAAGTTCTAAAGTCATAAGCCACATAGGGGCCTAATAGGAATTACATAGGATAAAAACTAGCAATCCCGCAACTTGTTCAGCAACTAGGCGCCCCGCCTGGCCTCTAGTAGGCGCCCCAAGTAGGCCCTCTGCCTCTGTAGTAGGTGCCCCAAAGTCATGAGGCTAGACACAAAGTGGGCGGTCCGCCTAGACTAGTGGGCGGTCCGCCTGCTTCTCTGGGCACTTGAAACGCCTCGAAATGTGTCTCTAAGGCTCCTCGTTCCATGGCGTTCCAATGCATAAGCTCTTCCTTAGCCTTGGATGGTGTTTTTAGATGGTTGCTCGATTTGCCCCGCATCAGGTTCCAACAAAAACGGAGATAATAAATTCAAAGTTCTTGAGCTAACATTAAGCTCCTCCGTGTCGCACACTGTTACAATTTGTAACAATTTTTCCGGTGTACGGACGACGGATTCAAACTCTGAACTTTGAATTTAAGCACACAACAGACCCAAATCACTCAAGAACTAGCAGTCTTCTTCGGCGACAACCAAAACTGCTGGGGTTCGAGTTCCAGTCACCAATAAGCTCCAAAACAGTCTAAAATTTCACCAAGAAACCCTAGTCACGAAAGTTGTACGTCGGGTACTTGTTGGAATCAGGAAACAATGGTGAACAAGAATGAATGTTTGTTTAATCCAAATAACCAACAATCAAACACAATTTTTGAATTTTTTTTTTCTACTTTTTTTTTTGTAAACACCACAACAACAACAATGAAACACACGGAAGAAAGCTGAAACTGGAGACACAAGTACGATTTAATGAACAGGATTTGAGGTTGTAAGAACAAACTCAAACCTTGCTCTGATACCAAGATGGTGCAAGCAAACCCGAGGGAAATGCTAAATACGATACGCGGAAGAGAACGAAAAGGAAATAAAGATAGAAGCAAGACAAATCTTGCTTCGATTCAAAAGAACAGTGAGGAACCTGTCTCAAAGCTCGATTGAATGAAATCAAGACGCACCTATACCATGCAACAATCCTCAAGAAAGACCTGCTTCTTGCAAATTGAATGATCAAGAAGAAATTGTTCAAACAAATAACACCGATTGACACAAGTTCTTTTAAATCCCACGTCGGGGTTCGGCTCCATCGGAGACTCACATTAGCACTTGCTATGTTTTTCATATACTAGAAACTGGATCCCCTACAATGAAATGAAAGTAGAGTATTTATAGGCTATGCTAAGGATAAAATAGTAAATAGTCACAAGTGACTAATAAAAACAAGCCACGTAGGCTGAGCTATATGTATGTTCGGCAGCCTTGACTTCGGTGCACGGTTGCTTGCTCGAACTCATTGTCCTCGGGCGCTCACTTGTCTTCGAGCACAATTTGTTGGTGTTCGGTCACTTTGTCCTCTGACTCAAATTTGAAGGTGACGCCCTCGGTTCTTGAGCTCGGCCACTCAGCTTTGGAGCAATTACTTTCCTTCGGCCAGGCCAAGTAAATGTGAAAGTCGTGTAGCAGCTTTGCTTGGCTTCGTATTATCGGTCTCCTCGGTGGATCGAACACTTGATCAACACGTGTTCGGGCTGCATCGGTAGCCTTGAGCAACAAGTCGAGCTTTGTTTCTCACAACCTCTCCAGCTTCATTGGGTTTGTTTCAGAACACTCATTTTGTCCCAATGATATATACATTTTAAGGTTTAGGATCAAGGGTCCATACCTGATTTTTTTCAAATTTGGATAGTTCTTCTTCCATAGCTTTTATCCAATGAATATCGTTGAGTGCTGCTTCAACCTTCTTTGGGTCAATTTGTGAGATAAGAGCCATATTTGAACTTTGTTTGTGAGATCCTCTGGGTCTCATACCTTCGTGGGGATCACCAATGATGAACATATGTGGATAATCGGGCTCACTCTTTCATTCATTTGGAATTACAACAGATTGATCCTCAGCTGACTCATTTTTTAAAATCGTCTGATTCAGCTTTTGACTGCTAGTACCTTGCTTCAGCTTTTCTGAGTTAAGAAATTTATGATCTATAGTCTTATCTCTCTCAATCAGAGGGTTAGTTTCAACAAATACAACATCCATAGATTCCTCAACTGATAAGGTACATTTATTATAAACTCTATATGAGTGACTTGAATTTGAATAACTAAGAAACATACCTTCATCACTACGCCGATCAAATTTTTTGAGATTTTCTTTCCCATTATTATGAATAAAACACTTACAATCAAATGGGTGACAGTAGCTTATACTGGGTCTCTTACATTTCCTTTGTATATATGGTGTTTTCTTCAAAATTGGTCAAATGAGGCATCTATTCAAAACATGAAAATTTGTACTCACCTCTTCTGTCCAAAAATTATTTGGAAGTGAATGATCAAACAACATGGTTCTAGCCATGTCTTGCAACATCCTGTTCTTGCGCTCCACAACGCCATTTTGTTGAGGAGTTATGGGAGTGGAGAATTTGTGAGTAATACCTTGTTCATTGCAGAAGGATTTAAAGGTATTACTTTTAAATTTTAACCATGGTCAATTCGAGTAGCTGTAATAAAATATCCTTTTTTTCTTTGAACTTTCTTACAGAAAATTCAATGTTCTTTTGAACTTCATCCTTACGAAATATGAAATTAACCCATGTAAAATGAGAATAATCATCGACAATAACAAAAGCATACATTTTACCTCCAATGCTAGCAGTTTTAGTCGGTCCAAATAAGTCAAAATGCAATAGTTGAAGAGGCATAGAAGTATCTACAATGTCTTTAGTTTTGAATGAAGAGATTTTTTATTTACCCATTTGACATGCATCACAAATATGATCATTTGAAAATAATTTTAATTTTGGTAAACTAATAACCAAGTCCCTTTTAAAAGCATTTGGAGTAAATGCATACTAGCATGTCCTAGATTTTATGTCATATCCAAGGATCAGATGTAACAGATTAGAGACACACAAGATTTGACATTGAAATTGTATTATCTAGTTTATAGATATTATTAACTCTAGAGCTTGTGAGAATGATATTACCTGAGGTGTCACAAATGATGCATTTTGGTGATTCAAATTTTACCTAATATCCAACATCACACAATTGGCTAATTCTTAAGAGATTGTGTCTCAATCCCTCTACCAAGAGAACTTCATTAATATCACAACTCTTGCTTAAACAAGTGTTTCCTACTTTACTAACGATTCCTTTTGTATTTTCACAAAACTTGACTAAACCTCAATCAAAAGTAGTGATAGATTTGAATTAATGTTTGTCACCTGTCATGTGTCGAGAATATCCACTGTCAAGTATCTATTTTCCATTGTAAGTCCTGTTGGGATGTTCCTATCAAAAAATATTACTCATGCCTAGGTACCCAAGCTGTCTTGGATCCTTTTTGGTAAGAAACATAGTTGTTTAATGACATCTTAGGCGTCCACCTCCACTTACCCTTGTCAGCTTGTTTTAATTTGCAGTTAAATTTTGTGTGCCCATAGTTTCCACAATAATAGCATGTAATAGGTTATCATGTTTCTCCAGGAGCAGTTTTAGTCGACTCACTACTTGTGAATTGCATGTTGCCAATATTAGTCTCTATTGAGGCTAAGGAGCATGGAGTTGTGTTAGATCTAATTGAGCTGTGAGTTGTAGGTCTAAAACCGTTCAACTTATATTGTAAGTCTTGGACTTCTTGTTGAAGGAAGTCTCGTTCAATTTCAAGTTTTAGATTCCAGCCTTCTTTTTCTTTCTTTAGTTTTGACAAGTCTTTTAAAATTACTTTCACTCCATCTAACGCAAATCTAATTCTTCTTGTAGTGTATTACAATTTTCATAGTTATAGATAGTTTTCTTGCTTGATCATCCATCAGCCATGAAACTCAGATTTGCTTCTTCATCATTTTCTCATTCATCTTCATCACTCCATGCAGAGAGAGCTTTCTTCTTGTGATTGTTCCGTGATAGTTTCTTTTTGGCTTCATTGCAATTTGCTGCAATGTGCCCATACTTACCACATTCATAGCAGCGTCTATCATTCTTGTCTTGTACATTGCTAGGAGTGTTTGTGTGAGAGTTGGATCTTGGCTTACCTCTTTATCTCTTCCTTCTTAGAAGGTTTCCAAATTTTTTTGACATAAGAGCCCATTCTTCTACGTTCTCATCATTTCATGGTTGCCAATGCAGTGTTCAATGGAATTGATGGTTATCGTTATACCATAGATCCTATGATAGTAGCAGACATTTATTGGGCTTTGGGTTGTTGCAAAAAAGGAGCAAAATAATTTCAAGGGTGCAATCTTCTACTACAAACATGGTCCAAGGAACATTTGAGGAAAGCAAGAGGTGTGCAAGCATTGTCCAAGCCGGCCGGTTACAACTACTTAATTAGGGAACGATACGGAGTTTCAAAATTAAAACAACCAAGCAGCACAGAGAAATGGGTAAAATTGTTTGAAAACATAACGGAGGACTCAATTCAGTGGATGTTCACCTGGTTTCCTTCATCAGATTTCATCATTAGCTCTGAGAAGGCATCCTTTGTGATACTTGTGGGATTAAGAGGTCTCCAACCTTACCAACCATTAAGAGTGATGAGGCAAGCAGGGAGGAAGCAAATCATACCGTTGATACCAGACCCGAAAGACAATCAGTTTGATTACACCGGAGATGTGGTTCCTAGGATCAAGAGCATTAAAAAATCCTGGGTAGGAAGACAAGTCATGGGAGAAACGTCGTTAGCATCAGATAGGTACAACGCTGGATGCGAACCAAATTACAAAAGCTAGTTACACTCTAATATCAAGGGAAATGTGGTAGTGGGACAAAGTTGAGGGAATAACATAAGAGATCGTGAGGCGGGAGCTCAAATTCGATGGGGAGAATTCATGCTGAAAGCTGTCAAAATGGATAAGGAGAACAAAGAAGAGATCGAAGTATGGAAGAAGCATACATTAGAGCTAGAGAAAAAGATAGGGGCGTTGGAGACAAAGCTTGAGCAATGGAATTCGGAGTGTGCAGAGATAGACATTTGGTAGCAGCTAGCAGCTAAGGGATACTTAGCCAAAGCTATGGAAGAGGTCAAGGAGATTACACGAGAGGCAAAGAGAGCCAGGCTAGAGAAGGAGCGTGCTGCCTAGTCATGTCCAGTTTTTTGTATTTTGCTTTTTCAAAAAATTATCATGTAATGATTTTCAAATATTAGGGAATTTATGAAAATAATTGGCCACAAAATGCATATTCATTTTCTTTGCATAATGACAAACCTAGGAAGGCTATACGTCCTTGGCACGTAATAGTCTATTAGTAAACCCAAGCCAAATGTCAAAAGGGTTTTAAACCCGAAAATGACAAATTGCATCTTTATATTAATTCGGAGAAACGTTTGCACAAAAACATTGATCGTCTGTTTAAACATGATCGGAAACTATAAGAATGTTTTGGTCTTTACCTTTTCTTCTTTTGTTTTTAGACTATGACTGCAAGAGGTACTCTCCAATTTGAGATCGTTTCCCAACCTTCTCACTTGATCAGACTTTGGTGGGAAGATTTGGCCATTGTCAGCAAAGCTCATGTTCAAAAGATGTTGGGAGAGTTGGTTGCTCTCAAAAACTACACCGCAAGGACTGGTTTGGTTGAAGGTGCTACACATTTTTGGGACTACAAAAGGGTTGTGTTTCATTTCAATGGTTTCGAGTTGGCACCAATGTTGGAAGAATTTGGAGGGCTAGCAGGGTTAGAGCCTGGACCCGAGACTATGATTTATCCCCGAGACGTGGACACTAAGGAGTTCGTTGAACAGCTGGGAGCCCCTTATGATCCATATGTCGAAGGAGTGCATGATGGGAAAGTCACGTTGGAATACTTGCATTCTAGATTTTGAAATCCAACGCTTAGACACGAATGGACTGCGGCGTGGGAGATTCAAGATTGGGAGTGGACTGAATCCAATGCCTTCATCATTGCTTTTTTTTGGAAGCATGGTTTTCCCGGAGAGGGAGGCAAGATCGACATAAGGCTAGGGAGAGTGGTGGAGGGGTTGGGCAATGGTGCTTTCAAACGTCAAGTAAGCTTGATTCCAATGATTTTGGGAGAATTTTATAGGGCCTTAACCAAATGTAGGAGAGGAGGAGACTTCTTTGAGGGATGCAACCTGTTGCTGCAAATATGGTTGATAGAGAATTTGCACAATGTCCCTGTCAGTCCGGTAGCACCGAAACCCACTTGGAAAGGAGGGATCCGTTCGCATAGCACCCGTATGGCTGGAACAGCGGCACGGGAAGATCCTGCAAACATGGAGGGATGGTACACCAAGTTTGAAGAGTTGCAAGAGGTACAATGGGTAATCGTTGTGCTGGTTTTGTTGTTTCCATACAAGGTCAAGACATCACTTTTTTGACATTGATTGTATTCCGAGGAACTCAGCACTATGTTTCTCTAAGAGTCCTCCGACAAGTGGGAATGACACACAAACGCGAAAATTGACTGAGGGAAGAAGTTTCAACGTTGATATAAAGGACATCGAGCATCCGATGGTTCTCAACATATTGACAATGTGGGAAAAGAGGCTCACTATGATGTTTTGTCATGGTCGAGACAGTATGGTGAGCCCCGGCGCCACTCTAGCCTATCCTCAATGGCTTAGCAAAGATAAGGCAAGATTCTGATCCAAGACTACGCTAAAAAGGAAAGCCAAAGCTCCAAATGCTGTTGAAAAATGCAAAGAGTTGAAACGGGAGTTTGATCAAAGAAAGAAGAAGTTAAGGGTGTCACAAGAGATGGAGATGAGAAGACAATAGAAGGATAAGATCAAAGGAGATGAGCTCAAATATTGGACCAGCAAGGTCATGACTGCAAGGCAAGTTGCTGGGAATAAAATACGAGATTTGCTCAAACGATGGGGAGAGTATTTTAAGTCAGTACCACTGGAAGAGAATGAAGCAAAGGGAATAGAATTCTACGAGTTCTTCATAAAAGCTCTGGGTGACATGATGTGTTTTGTGCAAACGTTATGATGGAGACATTTGTTGATCCTCCACTCATGAGTTTGGTTCACAAACCCAAGGAAGGGGCCAAAGAGGAGAAGGAAAAGGAAGACGCTGGAGGTTATGTTTGAATCTGGAGTCTCTTTTCTTGGCACCTAGTCTAGTCGTATCGAGTCGAGTCCTCTTGTCCCTTTTTGTTGTTGTTTTCATCTTAATCGAGTCATCATCTTTAAATTAGTGGTTATAATAAAGCCAAGCAAATTAAATAAAATTTTGTTATTTTGGGTTTAAGACTGGTGATGATTATGCTTATGCAAATGAAATGATGTGTTTTGTGCAAACGTTACTTCGAATCTGCGATAGGCCTACCTCTGGCACAAAAGAGGTCTCATGCATGATAGGAAACATTTTTATTTAAACTAACACATACTCACATTTTCTCTTCTTGTTTTTGATGTATCAGCCCCCAAGTCCCTGATAGTTTGGTTTGTGCATTCTGGTCGCGCCGCAATACCGGTTGAGGTCCAAAGAATCAATCCCAACACCTCCCCTTTTCCTACAAGGACGAGGACGAGACGAAATATCATGGCTGAGTTTGACAAAGTTGGAAATGGAACTCCTGAGAAACAAGGCGTGGTCGCCTATGAAAGTTATGCTAAGTTGGAGCAGAGGCTGCTCGAGTTGGAAAATAAGGTCCCCCTCACCCGTACTGATGAGATCATTGAACTAAACCAAACTACTCGCCCTCACAGCAAAGATCCATTCTACCCTAAAAAAGACGTTCCTTAACCTACCTACACTGCACCACCAAAAGCACCACAAAACAACTTACCCTCCTTCACCGTTGAAACCAAAACCATTGCATCACCCACCAAAGATCATGAAACGTATGCATGGACCAAGGAAGACCCAGACGACACCAAAGAGCAAGTCCAATGGTTAGTAGAGAAGTTCAGGCAACTCCAAGACACCAAGGGAACCCGAGGGCTAGCTTATGAGGACCTCTACTTGTACCTTGACTTGAAGCTGCCTGAAGGTTACAAGACACCCAAGTTCAACATGTTCGACGGCAGTGGAGACCCAATGGCTCACTTAAGATCCTACTATGACAAATTGATTGGACTTGGACATGACGAAAAGATTTGCATGCAACTATTCAACCGCAGTCTGACTTAAGATGCGTTGGTGTCGTACTCTAAGCAGCAAACAAAGAAATGGACAAGCTGGGAAGCAATGGCTGGAGACTTCGTCGACAGCTTTGGGCACAATACTGATGCTATACCCGATCGGTTTTACCTAGAGAAATGGAAGAAGAAGCCAACCGAGACTTTCAGAGAGTTTGCAACTAGATGGAGGGCTGAAGCCGCCAAGGTCCAACCTTCCATGGAAGACGCCGAGATACTGGCAACCTTCATCCGCAAACAAGAGAACGTCTACTTTGACAAGATGCTAAATCTAAAAGATAAGATGTTTGGAGAGTTGATCAAGATTGGGGACATGGTCGAAGATGGACGGAAGACTGGAAGGATTGTTAGCTTGGCTGCACTACAAGCCGTTAACAAAGCCTTACAAGCTGTCTGACTTAAGATGCGTTGGTGTCGTACTCTAAGCAGCAAACAAAGAAATGGACAAGCTGGGAAGCAATGGCTGCAGACTTCGTCGACAGCTTTGGGCACAATACTGATGCTATACCCGATCGGTTTTACCTAGAGAAATGGAAGAAGAAGCCAACCGAGACTTTCAGAGAGTTTACAACTAGATGGAGGGCTGAAGCCGCCAAGGTCCAACCTTCCATGGAAGACGCCGAGATACTGGCAACCTTCATCCGCAAACAAGAAAACGTCTACTTTGACAAGATGCTAAATCTAAAAGATAAGATGTTTGGAGAGTTGATCAAGATTGGGGACATGGTCGAAGATGGACGGAAGACTGGAAGGATTGTTAGCTTGGCTGCACTACAAGCCGCTAACAAAGCCTTACAAGCTGGCAGCACTACCACATCAAGGAAGAAGAAGGACGATGTTTCCTTCGTGGCCGCATCACTTGACCACTCTCCCACCCATTACCACTACTACCAAACACCTCCTCCATCCTACCCATACATACCACCCACATCCACCTACCCTGTGTATAACACTCAGCCCATGTACCAAAACCCACCGCCACAAAGACCAACGTACCCACAAAGTCCCAATTACCGAAACACCAATACCTATTCACCAAGGCCCCACGCCAATAACAACCCATGACCTAAAAGAAACTACACCCCACGGGCTGAATTTCGTACTCAGTTATTCGAGAGACTCAAAGCGGCTGGTCATATACAACCCATGCCATTCAAAATACCTGATAGGATGACACCCTATTTTGATCAAACCAAAACATGTGCCTGTCACTCTGAAGGACCTAGTCACGATACTGAAAAATGCTACGCCCTAAGGGACAAGATACAAGACTTGATCGACAAAAAGGTGATACACTTGAAGACTCCGAACGTGCACAACAACCCCTGCCTCATCATGGAGACAATAGGGTGAACCTAATCGAGTTGGATGAGGAATGCAACTTGGAAGGGACCATTGTGAAGGCAAAAGAAAATATGCCAGCAACCGCTTCAGTTGCTCAAGCCGCTACAGCACCAGAGCCCATCAAGGTAGAAGTGGTTCCCCAATACAGCGACAAGGCGACACCATGGGATTATGAAACGGAGAAGAAAAACAAGTCAACAGTTGAGACTGTTGCTGATGCAGGGTAAAATACGCGGAAGCTAAACACGATATAAACTATGTGGAATCGATAAAGTAAGATACTTGATATCAACGAAGATATCGGGAATCAAGGATTGAGGAGACAAGAAACGAGAAGAAAGAACGGATAATTGGAATTCAAGACATGAATTTAATTATCTAAAAGGGAGAATGAAACTCGAACCTTGCAAGGAATTCACACTAGTAGTGAATCTCCATAGATTCCAAGTTGTACAAGATTCTTGAAGCCTCGGGCTTCGGACTAGAAAGGCTCGGCCTTCTCTCTTCTCAATTGTTCATACAAGGTAAAGCTAATAAAGAAAAATGACTAAATGTCCTATCTATAGTCTTTCATAAGACATGGTGAAATGACTAAAATGCCCCCAAAGCGAAATAAGACATACAAGGCCACTTAAGGGCAAAATAGGAACTTTACACAAAATCCCGTCAAGACAACAGGGGGAGGCGCTCCGCCTCAGAAAGGGAGGCGCTCCGCCTCAGTGGGGAGGCGCTCCGCCTCATGTTGATCAGCTCTCTGGACTTTTGTAGGCGGTCCGCCTCATTTGTAGGCGCTCCGCCTCTTCCTGGGAGGTATGGATACGACTCAAAATGGACTCTAAGTGTTCCTCCTTGGTCCGTAGTCGGTCCTCCCTCAAGCATGCTCAAGTCCATGGCTTCAAATCATTCTTGAACCCTCATTCGAAGGCCTTGACTTGCAACCTTTATGCTCTTCAAGCTTGGTACTTGATGGTTGTCGCTTAGGCCAATTTGCCCGGCATCATCCTCCCCTCCTTGAAAGGATTTAGTCCTTGAAATCAAACCATCAAAACCTACATTCAAAGCAAGCACAACCAAAACTTCCTACTTCACAAGTAGGTTAGCTTTACAAGAATAAGTGCAAGTGGTGTGGAAAACACACTCTTGTGATAGAGCCAAGCATCAATACCTATTAAAAAGCTTATGTAATTATCCAACATGAATGTAATTATCCAAAGGGAGAAGTGGATAAACAATTCACAACATGATTGTAATTATCCAAAGGGTGAAACTCGAACCTTACAAGGAATTCACACTAGCGATGAATCTCCATAGGTTCCAAGTCGTACAAGATACATGAAGCCTCAGGCTTTGGACTAAAAGGCTCGGCCTTTCTAATTCTCTCTTCTTCTAAATTCAATATAGGTAAACTAAAGAAGAAAAATGACCAAGTGTCCTATTTATAGTCTTTCATAAGACATGGTGAAATGACTAAAATGCCCCCAAAGCGAAATAAGACATACAAGGCCACTTAAGGGCAAAATAGGAACTTTACACAAAATC
Organism: Petunia axillaris subsp. axillaris; assembly: GCA_029990575.1. Lineage (NCBI taxonomy): Eukaryota > Viridiplantae > Streptophyta > Magnoliopsida > Solanales > Solanaceae > Petunia > Petunia axillaris. The sequence continues at coordinate 58,465,478 of JARKNS010000006.1, read as the reverse complement.
CCGTCAAGATAACAGGGGGAGGCACTCCGCCTCAGAAAGGGAGGCGCTCCGCCTCAGGGTTCTTCAGTGGGAGGCGCTCCGTCTCACTGGGGAGGCGCTCCGCCTCATGCTGATCAGCTCTCTGGACTTTTGTAGGCGGTCCGCCTCATTTGTAGGCGCTCAGCCTCTTCCTGGGAGGTATGGATACGGCTCAAAATGGACTCTAAGTGTTCCTCTTTGGTCCGTAGTCGGTCCTCTTTCAAGCGTGCTCAAGTCCATGGCTTCAAATCATTCTCGAACCCTCATTCGAAGGCCTTGACTTGCAACCTTTGTGCTCTTCAAGCTTGGTTCTTGATGGTTGTCGCTTAGGCCAATTTGCCCGGCATCATCCTCCCCTTCTTGAAAGGATTTCGTCCTCGAAATCAAACCATCAAAACCTACATTCAAAGCAAGCACAACCAAAACTTCCTACTTCACAAGTAGGTTAGCTTTACAGTAATAAGTGCTAGTGGTGTGGAAAACACACTCTTGTGATAGAGCCAAGCATCAATACCTATTAAAAAGCTTATGTCCCCAAAGGAGACAACAAGGTCTTGGCTCGACAAGAACAAGCACTCATTTTCAAAACAAACAAAGAGATCAAGGATATGCATGTAGCAATTAAATTCCCCACGACCCCTAAGCCCATGACCAACACACCAAGCCTTCAAATAAATTTTATCACAAAGTGACACATCGGCTTTGGCATGCTCAACACTCAAGGTGTGCTCAACATATGGGATGGAGTATGTAAAATAGTTTAATTCACAACTAACATCGACTACTCCACTCCCCTTCTTAAAAGCATTCTTACACACACCGAGAGGTACCTTCTCACCTCCCAAATCAACTCCAAGACAATCCTTGTCACTAGACAAACTCCCAAGGGAGGTCTCAAACAATGGATTATCTATAGAGTTAGGCATTCCAATCCATGGAGGTTCAAACTCACACTCTACCCTAGTTTGATACAATTCACCATTTTCATCGACATGGCTCTCATACAAAGGATTAGTATAGGCGCACTTCTCAAGCTCATTAGCAAGTTAAGGTGAAGTTCTCAAACTAGAGACAACATCTACACTTGAGGAGTCATCGAACACAAGTCGATCTAGCTCATTCTCAAGAGACTCCTCAAGGTTACAACCATCCTCACTACGACACAAGAGACCAGCACTAGCAATTAAGCAATCAAAGGGAAGAATAGGATAATCATGCAATTCATCTTCTCCTTTATCAAATATGGGTGGGGTGTCATAACAAGGTCCACAAACAAGGTCAACTTCAACATTTTCACTAAAGAGAGGTTAAATGAAAACCGAGCTCACATCATGATGTGGCTTTTCAACCCTCTCAACTAGTGGTTCATTTACACACATAAGTTGACCCAAAGGCTCTACACTAGTTGCAAACACATTGTAATCATATATATCATCAACTAGTGTGGAGTTATCACAAACACTAACACAAGACAAGGAAGTAATAGGCTTATGGGAAGAAGAACTAACACTTACACTTGAGTTGCATCCGGGCTCACTCAATGTATTTGAAGCGTCACGGCTAGCTTCTCCTCCTCGTAGCTCACATTTGGCATCTCCTTCACCTTGTCTTTCCATTACGGAACATGGTTGAGGCTCCATCGGTTTGCCTCCAAGAATTCCTACACAAGAATTCAAACAAATAGAAGAAAAAGATAAAGGGTTAAGGTTAGAATAAGGGGTGTCCTCACTCTCAATTTTTCTTTTTCCCTCTTTCTTTTCCCTCATTTTTTTCCAAGGTCGGGTGTAGATTAGGGTGGTGACAACCCACTCACTTCACTCAACACAAATTCGGGTTGTCACCGATCGCTCGAGAGTTGTCACCGATCGCTCCCTTACTCCTCTCTATCTTTTGTCTCTCAAATTCGGGTGAGTTGGGACGCGGCCCAAGAATACCCATAGCTGGAGTAGGTGGACTCTTTACATCAACCCGGAATCTAGGACTTGGAGACTCATCACTTGATTTCTCCTTCTTCTTCGTTGGTGAACCACTCGGCTTTAGAAGTGGCTTCGGGCTCACCTTGTTGACATTTGTCAACTCTTTTGTAGCACTAGTCCCACCATTGCTTGTGTTTGTAGGACTTCTCGTTTGCACATTGTATCCCATGGAATGAAGTCCTTGCTCCTTGCTCCTTTGCTTTGCCAAAGAAGGTGCACTAGTAGGCACTTGGCCCCTTGCCCGATAAGGCACCAAGTCATAAACCCTTTGCCCTATGCACACAAGATACGCATCCTTCATCACACTATATTGCACCCTCTTGTCTTGCAACCATGGCTCACCTAGCCAAATATCAACATGTTGCATTGGATACACATCACACCACACATAACATCTATAATTCCTATGAGATAGAAGTACCCGAGCTTCCTTGGAAAACCACACTCCCTCATACTCATAAGGATCCTCTAGCTTACGACATGGTATCCTCAATTCACCGACCAAAGAGGCGCTAATACAGTCGGCATCGGTCTCACCAATTTTGAGCAAGTATCCTCCATTTCCATTTACCTCAACATCAAAACTTCTTCTACCCAAGCGTTGTAGCGTGGCACCCAAGTGAGAACTTAAACGCCCATGAGTGTCAACACCGACAACTTGGGTCTTCATTATCCCTCCACTAGTGGCAACACCACTAGAATAATCCCCACACGAGTCATAATCTCCACGATCAACATCTGACATTGTTGCAACACCAATAGAACAAAACCTCCCAAAAGTCACTCCCTCAGTGTATCACTCAATTTATGAACACTCAAGAGCGAGGCCTTAACAACTTGGGAACCAAGGTGATCACAACTAGCATGTCCAAGTTAAAGTTTGGAATGGAGTTAACGAGACTCAATGGACGGACGGTTATTTAAAGTGCGCACTTGAGGCCAAAAGAGAATCTACGACTCTTCTTTGAATTCTAGTCTCCTCTACGCACGAATACCCTAATACGCAAAAGGATTAGTGTCTTTCAAGTAGGCCAATTACCTTAGAAACACTAACCAAGAAGCCCATGGGCGATTAACAATGGAAACCTAGGCAAAAAACTACCCAGAAAAACCTTTCAGAAAGAGGCGCTACGCCTCAGGAAGGAGGCGCTCCGCCTGGAAAAATCCAGAGAGCAGTCCAGAGGGAGGCGGTCCACCTCAAAATGTAGGCGGTCCGCCTAGTGGGTTTTCCTGCAACTTTGCAAAACGTGTTTTTGGCTCGTTTTGCACTCAAAATCCAACGTTTTCGACTTATTTTCGATTCTAATGATACCAAAAGATGTATTTGATGATTCTAAACAATCCCCAATAGGTTTAAACTCCAAACAAACAACAATCAATCAATTTTGATTCTTGAGCAAAATTCTAGGGTTCTTGAAAATTTTGGAGATTTGAATCCTTCAATTTTTGAAATACACCACCAAATCTTGTAATTGTGGTACCAAAAGAACGGGAATCACATATGGAACAAACCCCAATGATTTTTAACGCATGGGTGTTCCAATCCAACAAGTTCCACCAAATTTTGTGAAATTTTCAAGTTTTTCTTCAAATTTTCAAGAACAAACACAATAACAACAAAGATAAGGATACTACGAACAAGGAACGAGGGTTTCTAAGAATAACACCCGAGCCTTGCTCTGATACCAACTGATGCAGGGTAAAATACGCGGAAGCTAAACACGATATAAACTATGCGGAAGCGATAAAGTAAAATACTTGATATCAATGAAGATATTGGGAATCAAGGATTGGGGAGACAAGAAACGAGAAGAAAGAACGGATAATTGGAATTCAAGACATGAATTTAAGTATCAGAAAGGGAGAATGAAACTCGAACCTTACAAGGAATTCACACTAGTGGTTAATCTCCATAGATTCCAAGTAGTACAAGATTCTTGAAGCCTCGGGCTTCGGACTAGAAAGGCTCGGCCTTCTCTCTTCTCAATAGTTCATACAAGGTAAAACTAATGAAGAAAAATGGCTAAGTGTCCTATTTATAGTCTTTCATAAGACATGGTGAAATGACTAAAATGAAAAGTGAAATAAAACATACAAGGCCACTTAAGGGCAAAATAGAAACTTTACACAAAATCCCGTCAAGACAACAGGGGGAGGCGCTCCGCCTCAGAAAGGGAGGCGCTCCGCCTCGGGGTTCTTCAGTGGGAGGCGCTCCGCCTCATGCTGATCAGCTAGCTGGACTTTTGTAGGTTGTCCGCCTCATTTGTAAGCGCTCCGCCTCTTCCTGGGAGGTATGGATACGGCTCAAAATGGACTCTAAGTGTTCCTCCTTGGTCCGTAGTCGGTCCTCCCTCAAGCGTGCCGAAGTCCATGGCTTCAAATCATTCTCGAACCCTCATTCGAAGGCCTTGACTTGCAACCTTTGTGCTCTTCAAGCTTGGTTCTTGATGGTAGTCGCTTAGGCCAATTTGCCCGGCATCAGTTGCTGCCCAAGGGATGACTAGGAGTGGAAGGATTTGTACTCCTGAGCATCTTGTTCAAGATAAATGAGGCATCAGCAAGGAGGAGTGCGAAGGACTGTGGAAGAAGGTACAAGCAAAGGAATACTCTGAGGTCGAACACTTGGGCAAGACTCCAGCGCAAATCTCTATTTTAGCCTTACTCCTGAAATCGGAGAGTCACCGAAATGCTCTAATGAAGGTGTTAGATGAAGCACATGTTCTAGTGGACACCTCAGTTGAAAACCTGGCTAGCATGGTTGGACAAGTCATGGAGGCCAACCGAATTTCTTTTCACGAACATGAGCTGCCACCCGAGGATTGAGTCACAACAAGGCTTTGCACGTCACTGTCAAATCCAAAGAATGGTTCGTAGGAAGAGTCTTGGTCAACGGAGGTTCTGGTCTGAACAAATGCCCGTTCATCACTCTGAATAGAATGAGAATTGATCAAATCAAGATAAGGGAAAGCAACATGAAGGTGAAGGCATTTGATGGGTCGCAAAGAAGCACTATTGGGAAGATTTACCTAACTATCATGGTCGGTCCTGTGGAGTACACTGCTGAATTTCATGTCATGGACATCTCTGCTTCCTATAATCTGCTATTAGGGAGGCCTTGAATCCATATTGCTGGTGCGGTGCCTTCCACATTGCACCAAACCGTGAAGTTCGAGTGGAACCATAAAGAGGTGGTAGTGTTCGGTGAAGGAAACAACTCAATCTACAATGAGCAAACCATACCAGCAATCGAAGGGAATGTTCCTGATGGGCAGACATTCTATACCGTAGAACTCGAGGGAGCAGTGCAAGGCACTCGAGGAGGACGCCGTAAGAACTACAACTCACGTTGGAATCCCATAGACACGATCCAAAGGGGGTATACTGCACATTTTGCTCCCAAGTTGGTCAACACACCACCTGGGGTTGAAGAAAGAAAGAGAAACTTTTACAGCGCCTACTGGGATAGCCGAGGCAAGGGCTATGAAATAAGGAATTTGGTCTGGGAACCAGTCATGTGTTATTGGGGAGTGCCCTCACGCGAATTTCGTGAGACCCTACCAGCTAAGACTGAAAAGCAACCGATATACTCACCCAATTCCCGAACCAACTAGAAGCGCATCTCTGAAGAAACAAAGGGAAAACAAGTGTGGATACCCAAGGCACCCGAACCTATGGAGGTAGTGATCGAAGAGCCATATGTACTCCCAAAAACTGCAAAATGGCCCTGACACTAGGTCGTAGGCACCATGATTAAGCAAGGCTATGAACCTGGCAAAGGTTTGGGTAAGAACTTAGATGGTATGGTCGAGCCGATCAGAATTGTTATGAGGCCCGACAATGAGAAGGCTGGCATAGGATACATTGTGACCTACGAAAAGAGCATGGAAGAAGCATCACTGGACTTTAAGTTCTATAAGAAAAGCACCAAGACTCTCTTGCATATCTTCGTCTCGTCTGGATACTTGGATGGCCAAAAAGGGGAGGTATCCGCAGCACAAGGCGTGGATCTGAAGATAGCTGGCGCTGAAGAGGATCTGCTGGCAGGAGTGCAAAATCTGTTCATATCCGATGAAGACTGCTGTGTAATCCTGGAAGAACATGTTGAACATCCTGGACTGATAAAGGCTGGATCTAGAGCGGCATTTAACAACTGGATCAGCAACCGGGCCCGAGCTTACTGTGGACCTTGGTAGAACTGAGTAGGATAAAGTTTATATTTTCTAAAATAAAACCCGACTTTGAGTCATGGAATCTGCATTTTTTTCCTCTTTGTTTCACATGTTTCCCTACAAACTTTATTTTGAAAGGATTCATAAATAAAATATCGCACTATTTCCCGTTTAACTTTTGCTTTGATCTTTTAATTTTGTAATATTTTACTTTTTCAGCATTCAAACTAATAATCCCATTGAATCCATAATCGCAACGTGTAATGAAACAATGGAGCTTGAGGAAACTGGAGTTGATTATGATGATTTTGATGAAACCACGCAAGAAGAAATTGAAAGATTTGAAAACAAGCCTAAGCCAAACTTAGAGGAAACTGAGGTGATAAACTTAGGAGATGGGGAAGTTGTGAAAGAGACAAGGAGCAGTATGCATCTCACCGCCAAGGATAAAAAGTCGTATACTGAGTTTCTTAAAGAATATGAGGACGTATTCGCCTGGTCGTATGATGACATGACTGGCATAAGCACGGACGTGGTAACTAACAAATTACCTATCAATCCGGGCTTTCTGCCGGTAAAACAAAAGGCCCGAACTTTCAAGTCATCAGTTCTGTTGAAGATTGGGGAAGAGGTGACCAAGCAGCTCAATGCGGGAATCCTGAAAACAGTCAAATATCCAACTTGGTTGGCTAACACTGTCCCAGTGCCAAAGAAAGATGGGAAACTCTGAGTTTGTGTGGATTACAGGATCTGAATAGAGCAAGCACGAAGGATGATTTTCCCTGCCGAACACACACATTCTGATTGATAATTGCGCGAAACACGAGCTGCAGTCCTTCCTGGACTGTTTCGTCGGTTATGATCAAGTGCTCATGGATGAGGAGGACGCCGAGAAGACAGCTTTCACTATATCTTGAGGGACTTATTGCTACAATGTTATGCCGTTTAGTTTAAAGAATGCTGGGGCAACTTACATGAGAGCGATGACAACTATGTTCCATGATCCGATGCACAAAGAGATTGAAGTCTATGTGGAAGATGTGATCATCAAATCAAAGAAGAGTTTGGAGCATCTTGACAGCTTGCGCAAGTTTTTCAATCGCTTGCGAAAGTACAATCTGAAGCTAAATCCGGGAAAGTATGCTTTTGGTGTTACAGCAGGGAAGCTTCTGGGTTTCATCATCAGTAGAAGAGGTATCGAATTGGATCCATCCAAGATCAAGGCCATCAAAGAGCTGCCGCCGCCAAAAAGCAAGAAAGAGGTTATGAGCTTCCTGTGAAGGCTCAATTACATCAGCCATTTCATAGAACAATCCACCGTCATCTGTGAGCCAATCATCAAGTTGTTGAAGAAAGACGCAGTGATCGAGTGGACAGAGGATTTCCAAAAAAACATTTGATTGGATAAAGGAGTACTTGTCTTTCCCGCCTGTACTGGTCCCACCTGAGACTGGGCGACCTTTGATGTTGTATCTGTCTGTGGTAGATTCGGCCTTTGGTTATGTATAGGGACAACATGATTCAACTTGAAGGAAGAAGCAAGCAATATACTATCTAAGAAAGAAGTTTACTCCTTACGAGGCCAACTACACATTCCTGGAGCGCACATGCTGCGCGCTGACTTGGATAGCACAAAAGTTGAGACATTACCTGGCGTCTTACTCAACATTGCTGATATCGAGGATGGATCCTCTCAAATACATCTTCCAAAAACCAATGCCTACCGAAAAGCTGGCTAAATGGCAAATGCTGCTCAGCGAATTTGACATCACTTTTGTCACCCAAAAGGCAGTGAAAGCTCAAGTCTTGGCTGATCATATGGCCAAGAATCAAGTGGGAGATGACTATGAACATTTACACACCTATTTCCCCGATGAGGAAGTTATGTTCGTAGCGGAAGATATCACCGAAAAGTACGATGGTTGGAGGTTATTCTTCGATGGAGCGATAAATTTCAAAGGAGTCGGCATTGGAGTGGTATTGTTTTCCGAGACTGGACAACACTATCCTGTCACGGCCAAATTAAGATTTCCTTGCACCGAAAAATATGGCGGAATAAGCCTTCATCCTGGGGCTTAGATTAGCAGTAGACATGAACATACAAGAGATGTTAGCAATTGGGGATTCTGACTTACTGATTCAGCAAGTCTGAGGAGAATGGACATCGAAGAACGCCAAGATACTGCCGTACCTGGAATGCATAAAGGAGTTGAAGCAAAGATTCACCAAGATAGAATTCCAGCATGTACCTAGACTGCAAAATGAGTTCGCGGAGGCTTTGACCACCATATCTTCCATGATCAAGCATCCTGACAAGAATCACATTGACCCAATACCCGTGACAGTAAAAAAGCAGCCAGCATACTGTTATCATGTAGAAGAAGAATCCGACGGACAGCCTTGGTTCTACGATATCAAAGGGTTTCTCAAAGATGACACTTACCCAAAGAATGCAACAGGCCTCCAAAAGAAGACACTGAGGAGGCTAGCAAATGGTTTCTTTCTGAACGTTGAAGTTTTGTACAAAAGGACACCTGATCTAGGTTTGCTGAGATATGTGAACGCTAAAGAAGCTACTAGGTTGGTAGAAGAAATACACTCTGGGACATGCGGCCCACATATGAAGGGTTTCATACTTGCAAAGAAGATTTTGAGGGCTGGTTATTTCTGGATGACAATGGAGCATGACTGCATATAGCACGCAAAGAAATTCCATCAGTGCCAAGTCTACAGAAATATGATTCGATTGCCTCCCAATGAACTGAACATTATGGGGTCACCTTGTCCTTTTGCTGCTTGGGGAATGGATGTCATAGGGCCTATCGAGCCGGCCACTTCTAATGGGCATCGCTTCATACTGGTGGCCATTGATTATTTTACTAAATGGGTAGAAGCTGCATCACATAAATCAATAACAAAGAAAGTGGTGTCAAACTTTGTCCGTGAAAAGATGATTTGTCAGTTTGGCATTCCTGAATCCATAATCACCGACAATGGGTCCAATCTCAATAATGACCTAATAAAAGCAATCTGTGAGGTTTTTAAGATCAAGCATCACAATTCCACTGCCTGCCGATCTCAAATGAATGGTGCGGTCGAAGCGGCCAATAAGAATATCAAGAGGATATTGCGCAAGATGACAGAAAAATTCAAAGCAATGGCATGAGAACCTAACTTATGCTCTGTTAGGGTACCGCACCACAATGAGAACACCAACGGGGGATACTCCTTACTTGCTGGTGTATGGCAATGAAGCAGTGATACCCACGGAGGTCGAGATACCCTCTCTGAGAATCATCCAAGAAACACAACTGAAAGACGCCGAATGGGTCAAAGGAAGAATAGAGCAATTGGCCCTCATCGATGGCAAGTGATTGAATGCAATATGTCATAGGCAATTATATCAGAGGAGGATGGCTAAGGCATTTAGCAAGAAAGTTTGAGAAAGATTCTTTGAACCTGGGTAATGAGTACTGAAGAAGATATTTCCAAATCAAGAAGAAGCAAAAGGCAATTTTGCACCAAATTGGCAAGGACCGTACATGGTTCACCGAGATCTGAATGGAGGAGCACTGATATTGGCAGAGATGGACGAAGAAGTTTGGCCATAGCCAATCAATTCAGCTGCTGTCAAAAGATACTTTGTATAAGAGCTTTTACTAATTAGGGATGTCCCCATTCTTCAATACATTATGTAATCTGAACTACATCACGATCTGATTCCCCAAGTGGGATACGTAGGAAACCTACTCAAGGTTCCCTCACATAAATACAAAAATTTTATTTTCCCATAAAGCAAACACTGGGGCAGAATTCTTGAGGAACTCTCAAAAATTCCTAAAAGACAAACATAGCTGACACTGGGGCAGAAATTTTTGAGGATCTCTCAAAAATTTCAAACAAAAACTCGGGCAGAATTTTGAGGTCACCCTCAAAATTTACTTGATGAAGTTAGGGAATAGAATGAAGAACAACAACTTTGGCTTTGCACAACGCGACTCGTGACTGAATGGGACAAAATATTTTATCTCAATTTTTCTTATAAAAGTTTTTCAAAAGTTTGCATTATTTACTATTTCATACATATCCCTGACAGTTCGGCCAAGAAACCGGCACTCGTGGATAGCAAGCGCGAAACAAGCCAAGAATGCACAAACCAAACCACCCCGCACAACTCACCGATCTTTCTTTGGATGCAGGCACAAAAGATACATAACTCGGCAATAAATGACAGATACATTTTAACGAAAGGTTTGTCATTAAAATTAGTTAAGGGTACACAGCCCGAAGAATCAGTTGAGGGTACAAAGCCCGATATCGATTCGCATTTTAAATTATCTGAGGGTACACAGCCCGAAGCATCGGTTGAGGGTACACAGCCCGATATTGATTTTTCATTTACATTAGTTGAGGGTACACAACCTAAAGCGTCGGTTGAGGGTACATAGCCCGATATCGATTTGTCATTTACATAAGCTGAGGGTACACAGTCCGAAGAGTCGGTTGAGGGTACACAGCTCGATATCGATTTGTCATTTATATTAGCTGAGGGTACACAGCCAGAAGCGTCGGTTGAGGGTACATAGCCCGATATCGATTTGTCAATTTACATAAGCTGAGGGTACACAGCCCGAAGTATCGGTTGAGGGTACACAGCCCGATATCGATTTTTCATTTACATTAGCTGAGAGTACACAGCCAGAAGCGTCGGTTGAGGGTGCACAGCCCGATATCGATTTACATTTTAAATTAGTTGAGGGTACACAGCCCGAAGCGTCGGTTGAGGGTACACAACCCGATATCGATTTTGCATTTACATTAGCTGAGGGTAAACATCCCGAAGCGTCGGTTGAGTGTACACAACCCGATATCGATTTGTCATTTACATTAGCTGAGGGTACACAACCCGAAGCACCGGTAGAGTGTACACATCCCGATATCGATTTGTCATTTACTTTAGCTTAGGGTACACAGCTCGAAGTGTCGGTTGAGGGTACACAGCCCGATATCGATTTGCATTTTAAATTAGCTGAGGGTACACAGCCCGAAGCGTCGGTTGAGGTTACACAGCTCGATATCGATTTGTCATTTACATTAGCTGAGGGTACACAGCCCGAAGCGTCGGTTGAGGATACACAGCCCAATATCGATTTGCATTTTAAATTAGCTGAGGGTACACAGCCCGATGCGTCGGTTGAGGGTACAAAACCCGTTATTGATTTGCATTTTAAATCAGTTGAGGGTACACAGCCTGAAGCATCGGTTGAGAGTACAAAGCCCGATAGCGATTTATAAATTTATTTCTTTGCGAAGGGTACACAGCCCAATGTAGCGACGGAAGGCACACAACCTGATGTAGAATCTAATACTTGAAAACGAGGGACACACAATCATGGCATAGCAGACACATCTATATACAAAAAGAATCCTGGAAAAACAATCCAGCCTGGCGGAGAGGTACGGTTTACATATACATTATGTTGCAGGCACATCTTCATTGCAGGATATACACCCCAAGCAAAGCAAACATTTTAACCAGGCGGCCCGACAACTCCCTTAAGTTGCAAACACTCCTCTAGAGTCATGACAAAATTGGCCGCACTATCAACGCCTTTGCCCGAAGACTCTTTCATCATTCCCGGGCAAAGAGGGGCATCTGTTGACACCCAATTTGTCCCTGCTATTTTTAAAATCAATAGTTTTCAAATTTTACACACGATTGTGCATTTATTTCTTGCCCTGTCCATTCTTTCAAATTATCTTTCATAATAGCCTGACAATCGTGGCCATCTTCAAAGCATCATCCCAAATCATAACCATTCTTGAAATTTCTACAATACCCTTATTTTTGATAAAATTATCCAATTCATTTGAAAATTTCAAAATACATTTTTACCCTTCTCTAGCCATTTTATTGCTTTAAAATTAATTTCCCTATTTTTTATATTTTTGTACCTATACTATACTATTTTTATGCCTATTTTATATCAAATTATGCCTAATATACATTATCTATACACTATATATGTGTAAATACATATATACATTACACTTCACATTTTACACATGATCACATATTTTTACACCTCAGCGTCGACGTGGGTTCATCCTGGCCCTTCGTTTGTTTTAATCTAACGACCAAGATTAAATCCCTCACAGTTTACCTACACAACCCCTAAACATTTCCCCTTACCCTCATTTCCCCTCACCTCTCTGATATTCACTCCCTCTTCTCTCTCCTTGGCGATATGACGAGCCACCACTAGTCTATTACGGCCAATTTGGCCGTTGAAAATTGGGGAAAATAGTAACATTGAACTCTCCTCATCGTCCGCTACATAACCTAGACACTTTTGATGGTGTTTGGATTAGGGCAAAACTCAACCCTCTATTAACTGAATCGCCACCGACGGGAAACGCCTCCGGCGGGGCTCCGTTTGTGTTGAACGGTATTATCTCTGAGAAAGGGGTAATATTTTCTCCTTGCAACCTCAATTTGAGACGGGTCGATTTGACCCGACCCGATTCGAAAACGGATAACGCTAATTCCCAATTTTACTCTTCCTATGTGCTTGCCTGCGCCTAAAATTATTTATTTCTTGGTATTTTAACATGATTGTTTTCGATCAACTAGCATAAAAGCATCAATTTTTTTTGTTTTCACTGTTTCAATAATGGTGCTTACTCTTGAGTATGCTTGTTCTCATCTGTGTGTAATGTTGGTGAACATTTTTAGTTAATTATTTAGAGTGAGAGACTGCAGGGTTCTAATTATTTTGCTTGCGATTCATTAGATGAAACCTTGCTCTTAATCTGTTTACACTGAAATTGACACTCTCATGGCCTGTTATTCTCTGGCACCATTGCTGAAAATATAGCTTAATACCCACGACAATGTTTGCATCTTTAACAGTGAATTGTGACCTCTATTTTCTTAAATGCATGATTCCTTGGTTTAAAACTAGAGTGGTTTTGATTCAGACATGATTGAAAGGGTTTCGAGTAGGTTTGGTTTGAATTGGTGATTGGAAGTTAGTTTTGGATTGATTGGCACAGTGCTAATTAGAGGGTGATTGATATCTGTTAGAGGGCTAATTGACTTCTGATTTTGATTATTGTGAACCTGGACTTTATTTGGTTTTAGGAAGGGGAATCCTAGTTTGTTTAAGATTTATTTTACCTTAATTTATGGAAATTTGATTAGCCTAAATATGGAAAGGGTACAAGGCTGATTTTCCTAACTATGGAAAACAATATTCTTTGCTTTATTTCTCTTTCACCCATTTAAAATGGAAAACCTCACCTCACACCTATTTAAACTGGTCTCTTCTCTCACTTTAGGGCACTGCTACATACACTGACATATACAAAGACACAAAAGCTATACTGTTCTATAAAGTGCTCTCCCTCCCTTCTTTTTTGATCACTGGAAAGAGTCTTTCTTGTGGCAACATCATCTATTGGCTCCTGTGTTTGGTTTGTCCTTGCTTTGTGTTTATTCCTTGGAAGCTTACCCTGGTTGGCTTTTCCTCTCTCTGCTTCTTTCACACTGATTAAAGGCATATCAGCACCCCTCCCTTTGCTTAATATCTGCACTTCTCTGCTAGTATCTTCACTTAGTTTGTATGTTTTGCTCTTTTAGTATTTCTGCTAAGCTGTGCAGGCCCTTCGTTATTGTCTAGTTGTCTCTAAGAACTCCCTTGTTCCTTTTAACTTTGTTTAAAGCTGCAAGGATGATCTGAAAGGATCATACCATCCTTCATAAGTGCAGGGGGCTTCATGTAAGAGGCTTTGATGCTCTGGACATTATCAGGACTGGGATTAGTCACCTAAAGGCTCTTAATTCATACTTCCACTAGCCTTCCCCTGCTAACCTTTCTCTTACAGCCCATAAGGACAACCTTAGGGGGCTAAACCAGGCCTCAATTTGCAGGTTCTAAGTGCCCTATAAAGGTTTATCTTACTCTGGACCATTTAGGCCTGAGCAGACCCTATTTAATGCACATACACAACCTAATTTGGCCCTCACTCTTTCCCTATTACTTTCCCCCTTTGAAACTGCCCTGCTTGTGTATTTGATTAAGACTCCCTGCTTATAAATTTCTTAATACAGAGGACATGGCTACCAGGCTATGTCTTAGGCTACACAGGAGCCACTTTCTTTACTCTCTTCCTCCCTATGTGAAATGCTTGCAAAATGATTCTGATTATTGTATGATAACACCATCTATGCGAAGCTGGTCAACTTCAACAGAATATTTAATTCCTATCGATGCATGACAGGTTTAGCATTTTAAAACGTAGTGAAAGCATGACTGTTTTCGCATTACAATCTAAAATTTTGAGTTAAACGAGGGCTATATGTGTTATAATTTTTAAATAGGACTGTTTCTGAAAAATTGAATCCGCTCCTCTTTTACATAAACAGTATGGGCCCAAAACTATTTTCAAAAAGGGTCCTTTATGTGCATAAAACTGATTTTGACTACTCTAGCTTTCCTATTCACTAATCTGATAGTGTATAGGGGTGTATTAAGTATTTGGGGTCATTTATACACTTTAAAGTATTTTTTTCAAAGTTATAACTATTGCTTGAATCATATATTTGCACGTTTATACCTATACATATATATTTATGTGTGACAGGCTTTTATTTGCATTTACGTGCCATTGTGAAACCCATTTTAAAAAAAAAAATAGCCCCATCGCTTATATATCTTTCAAAACTGACCCCTAAACAAAAAGGTCATTAAGGTTAGGGCTCGACAATTAATGATGAGTCACACGACCCTAAATGGCCAATATTTCGTTTTTAAAACAACACCCATTTTGTTTTAGTACAAATCTGAAATTAATTTACAAAACTGCGTATATATGCAACATTGTTTCAAATGCTAGAGTTGCATGACTAGTCCGAATTTCAGTACTATTGTATGATTGAATTATGTTTATGACTAGGAGTTATATTAGAGGCCCTAAAACGCGATTATGCTTGCATATAGGCCGTATATAAAATCTATTTGTATAAATGTAAATTAAATTGCATAGACATGTTACATTCTTGAGCTAAATGCTAGATTAATCTCCCAAGTTAGTATTCATGATAATATGCACTGTTTTCATCCCAAAATATAGACTCAGACGGGAACCACCTTTCGTGGGACGTGGAGAAGTGCCTCACACCTTTTTCCCCGAGTCATTTGGATTACTTACCCTTTAGAATCTCTGGAATAGACTAGTGGAACTACTAAACTTGACCTTAGATGGTTAGGTGGCCTAATACACCTTAGAAAACTATATTAGGTGGCGACTCCAACATCTTGAATTCAAATGAGTTACCCAGTCAAACCCGAAACCCGACTCGTCTCGAGTTGAGTCCAAAATTGGGTATGACAACCATCAGTGAAGTTGAATTTTATTAAACTAGAGGGAAAAATGAGTAAAAGTTAAAGTAGGGTACTCATTCAATCTAACTTCATCAAATAAATATATCTAACATATGAATAAACTAGCTAATAGACTAGCATTTCACGATTTGGGAATCAAGAATACTAAGTCGTTATAATAACTTAGTCGCCTTTCTTTTAGTTATGTCATCAACGACAGCTGATATGATGGTATAAACTATCAAGATTGAACATCCAACAAAAGCTTCAGTCGTTACATCCCAGCTATTTTTAATTAGCAAGACAAAAGTTAATGATGTCTATTTTGTCATAGAATGAATTTCATGTATGACATTAAATTTCATCATGGATAAATTAAAGGTTGTTTTCCCGTCGAACGGTGGACACCTGATCTTGCATCAATTAATTCTCCTTATTGATTTCGACTTCAACCTAGAGACAATTCACTTGATAAAAATACCTATCGAATATAGATATATATGTATTAAATCTTCTTCTCGACTTGCTAAGATTTCCTTCTTATTTTCAAGTATACAGTAGCCGAAATATTTCCAATCAAATTTTGAACCTCAAAATAACTTAGATACAATCAAACCTCATTATAACAACATTTCACTATAATACCCGAATTCTCAAGAACTTATTTTTTATATTATATTTTTCATCTCTATAACAATATTTTACCTATAACAAAGTAGCACTTATTATATGAGTACATTATTTGTAAAATCAGATCTATAAGGCAATACCTAATACTCCCTCCGTTTCAAAAAGGATGAACCTATTTTCTTTTTAGTCTGTTTCAAAAAGAATGACCTCTTTTTAAATTTGGAAAGAAATATTCACTTTCACTCATCCCTAGATGATTTGTAGCCACACAAATATCTATAACTTATTTTAGACCACAAAATTCAAAAGTCTTCTCTCTTTATTAAACTCCGTGCAAAGTCAAATGGGTTCATCTAAAGTGGAACGGAGGGAGTAATATTATGTAAGAAATATATTATATATATTGAAATAATATTATATAAGAAATATATTTTGAGCAGAGATAGAAGAGTAAATTATTAAGCTCTCAACAACTTTCAATTAAAAGCTACTGAATACCTTTTTGCTAAAAATTTAGGACAAAAATAATAAATCAAATTCAAGCCTTATATTGTCACTAAGAGATTTAATTCTCTATCAGTACAATACAATTAGTTATAAATTTATTAATCATGTATTAGTCTTTTCAATTTTTAATTAATAAAATATGAAAGTCTATTGAGATTTAAATTTAACAAGTGTTTTGTTTTATAATAAAAGTACAAAGAAGAATTTTTTTATTTTGTATTTTTTATAACAACTAAACGAGATCTAAACGTTAAATAAAAAAAAAATATATAACAACATCTTACTATACTATGAAATTTGTAGACTGTTATAATCTAAGCACCTCCTATGGACAATAGAAGGGGGGAGTTAAATAGTGTCCTTCAATTTTCTTTGAAGAACTAACCTCTTAATGTCAAGAACCTTGTTCTTGTCGCTACAGTTTTCCACTGGAAACACCAAAATACACACAAATTGCAAGCTAAGAGAACACGGTGTTTTTACGTGGATAACTCCTTGATCATGGGAGAAAAACCACGACCCACACTCTGTGATTTTGGAACCACTCCACTAACACAAAGGGCAAGTTTTAGATTACAAAACTCTGTAACCAAGGGGCTACACTCTAGACCCTAATCACTCAACAAAGATAAACTCTAGCTTTACAAAGTAATCTCACAATAGTTCACCTAATACAGTTGCTTCGAAAGTAAGCATATAGGTAACACAATAATAGCACAAAACTATGACAACTTCAAACCAAGAACCTAGACAGAATATCTAGGTTTACCTATGTAGCCTTCAACAGTTGTCTTCTCCAGTTAAGTCACTTTGAAAGTTGTTGGATCGCCTTTGTATTACTCTCAACTCTCTGTATGTGAATTACTGAGTATCGACTGCCTCAACTATTAGCTTTTAAATGGGCTTCCTAACCCTAGTTAAATTTCACAAGGAAACTTTGTAATTATAGAAAGACAAGATTTCCTGCTACTCTTTCCTTGTTTAGCTCCAACTCTTATTCGTACTTCGAAGACACAGCCACCGCACAATTTCTTTTAGCTTACTAGGATGCATACTCGTTCACGTGCCACACTTCCTAGTTCGTAAGTATTTACAACACTTAATATTTTCAAGCAGTAGTGCCCTTCCTTCATAAGGACCAGGTTCTCCTCCAGAACCACTGGGTCCTTCGTTTGTCATTCTTCAAAACATTCACCTCAACAAATTCCCCCTTTTTGATGATGACAAATAAATGTTGCCAAAGAACCTGGACATACAAAAACACCAAAAACACAGATGCAAAAATACATTTGAAAAATTTAAAATAGATGAGTTTAGGTCACAAACACCCCAACATTTCCTTCTTCCCCCTTTTGGCATCATCGAAAAGATTCAAAATCCTGCAAGAACAAGTCAGTATTATCCAGTCTAGAGCACAAGGCAATCAAGTCAAATGAAACACACATGAATAAAGCTAAGGGCCTTACCAAAACCAGATATATTATAAAAAGGACCCAATTCAAGCAAACAAAAGAAATTTAAAACCAATTATCCAGAGCGTGGCAAACACACAGCCCAATTAAGCACACAACTTCAAATGATTGTCTTAAGAACACACAGCAAGGAAGGACATATAGAAAAGGAAAGTAGGAATTTTGACAAGGACAGGGAAGGAAATGGGTAGGACTTAGGTCTTCAGGTTGAAGTGCTTGACAAGTGCCTCAATATTCTATG
Organism: Petunia axillaris subsp. axillaris; assembly: GCA_029990575.1. Classification (NCBI taxonomy): domain Eukaryota; kingdom Viridiplantae; phylum Streptophyta; class Magnoliopsida; order Solanales; family Solanaceae; genus Petunia; species Petunia axillaris. Next base: position 58,447,079 of record JARKNS010000006.1, on the reverse strand, counting down.
AATTCTTGGCCCTTTCCATCACCAACTCGGCCTCATGCTTGTGCCACTCGATCTTCAAGCGATAAATTTCTTGATCCTTCACCAGTAGATGCCTCTGCAATTCAGCATTCTCTTCATTTACTTCCAGAACATGCTGCTCCAATTCCTTCACAACTGCAATTGCTTCATCTAGTCCAAAGTCCTCACTTTCTTTAGGCTGCTCTTGCTTGACTTGCACTGGCCTCTTGGATGACCTCTTCTCCTTGAAGAAGTCACAGTTCTTCAGCACATTCTGGCCAAACATCTGATGCAGTATTGGCTTTTTTCCATCTTCCAAGGGCACTCCAAAGTGCGCAAAGACCTGTTGCAGGATGTAGGAATGCACTAAAAAATGTGGCTTTTCATCAGTATCAGCAATCCTATTTATGTGTCTGATGATCAGAACAGGTAGATTGATCCTTGTTCCTCAATCCAGCAGGTCCATATAGGTCAAGTAAAGAGCACAAGCCTCACTGTTCCTTTCCCCTCTAGGCAACAGAAACCTATGAACAAATTCAAAGAGCAACTGATGTGCAGGTTCCATCTCCTTCTTCTCAACCTTTCTTTCCTTTCTGAGTTTGGTCTTTCTTGAGAATTTCTTCACAACACTTAGAGGTGTTACCACATCAGTCCTCTTTGGCCATTTTAGCTTGAGGTACCTGCAATAACCTTTAGCAGGAACCTCAAGAATTACTTCCAGCTCCTTCTTTCAAAACTCTATCTCTATTCCTTTGACAACTGAGAACACCTTTCTTGCAGCTGCTCTACAGTTTATGTAGAACTCCTTAATCTCTTCAGCATACAGAAATCTGTTGTCCTTAGCAAAGAGGCTCAACCACCCTTGATCCTCTACCATCCTTAACAGAGCTCTCATGCTGTGCTCCTTTAGGTCATTCAAGATGCTTCCTGCCAATACTTGGTGCCTGGCAAAGAAGGCTGTCCTGTCTACCTCCTCATCAATCTCCTTTCTTTTCTTCTTGCTTTCTACCTTACTATCAGTGTCAGAATAACTAGGGTCAACATAACTCCCATCTTCATCACTTTCCACCTTTGCTTCCACAGTCCTTTTCACCTGTTTCTTTTCAACCACCTTTTATCCTGCTTCTTCTCAAGATTTGAAACCTTGTCAACCTACTATCTCAGAACAGACCTAGTAGCCACTCTCCTAGGTATGGTCTGCACAGCAGGTTCTTCCTCACCATGATTTTCACCCTGAGAGTCCTCATCACTCTCATCTACCAGCCTGCTTTTTGACACAGTTTTCCCCATTTCAATAACCTTCTTCTCTTATCTGTTTCCGGCTTTGTTTCACATACAAACACTACCTCCTCTTCTTCCTCTTCTCCCATCAACTTCTCATCTTCTTCCTCAAATTTTCTTTTATCACTCTTATTTTGTTTCTCCACAGCTTTCTCACTTATACCATCATCATCCTAAATTTTCTCATCTTTCTCTCCCTTAGAGTCAGTCCAATCAAGTTCTGCATCCTCAGCTACTGTAGGAACTGAGCAAGAGCCAGGTTCTTGACTCAATTGCTTTGTAGCTTCAACAGAACTAGGACCTCTACCTACTGGACCTTCCAACACAGCCATTATATGAACCTTCTCAATAGGAGCAGCCTCCGAACTAGGTTCGTTGACTGGGCCCTTTTGAGACTCAACAGAATCCTCCTCTCTCAATCTTTCCAATACATTTTCAACTACATTGACCTCCACTACTTTTTCAGTCACTAAGGGAACATGAAACCCAATCTGAGGAACAAAGTCCTCCTGCACAGTCTGCAAATTCTCCCCACAAGCATTCCCCTATCAGTTATACCACTAGGCTCTACTATTTCTACAATTTCATCTAGCCCTTTAACTAAAATTTCAGTGCTTAACTTCCCAGGGCTTTTAACAGATTCTAAAGCGGTAGAACTAGATAGGGTTGATTCATGTCTTACCTCAACTGGTTTTTCATCGGAAACTAGTAATGCCAGCATTGGAGATGAGGGTTTCGCAACGACCTTCTTTGTACCCTTCTTTCCTATCTTTTTTGTGAAATTTCAACCTTGCTTTGGCAGTTGTTTCAGCAAGAGTAGAGGCAGGAGGTTTAAGAGTAAATTCTTTGGAGGTGTGGGTTTCTAAGGTCTTTATTGGGGAGGCAGATGATGATTGTGCTTGAGACATAGTGATTCTTGTTAGGGTTTTGAGAGAAAGTTTTTCTTGTTTTTAATTTTAGAGATAGAAAAGTGTAGAAGGGAGTTTGGTAAATGTTTCTCCTTCTATTCCTTTCGATGACTAGTATGAGAATAATGGTGGGTTCAAGCTTCCCTAGGGAATAGGCAGTAAAAATGATACTGGAAGGAAAGCAGCTTTTTGAAGGTTTGGGAAACCAGGAAAGTGAAGGATTTGACGGTTATTTAGACTTACCCATTTAAGGCTTCTAGAATAGTAGAATATGTGGGGTCAGTTGGAGTCTTATAGAGGTATAATCACAAAAGGAATTGTTCCTATAATTTTGGGTGGTTACACAGACATAGGAAGCTTTACTTGATGCATGTACATTGAACAATCAATTTCAGTTATGACACTTAACATAAATAGCTGTGTAAATGTACATGGACATGGTTCCTCATGTTTGTCTTGGTTCCTTCTAAGTACCCTGTAGGTTCTTTCAAGGGAACACATTAGCATACTCTAGTGGTACTCAGTTGAACAAGTATACTTAGATAAAGAATAAAAATTAGACTGGACAATAGCAACTGTAGTTACAAACAAAATAATGAACATTTAACTAACCAATCCTTGGGGAACAAATGCTGAGTCATCCGTGTATTTTGGTCATCCCTAACTCTAACCTGTTCCTCTCAAATTGAACTTTGTTCAGCGCTTTGGTGAAGATGTCAGCAATTTGGTCCTCAGTCCAGCAAGAATTCATAGTAATTAGACTCTTCTCCACATTATCTCTAAGAAAATAGTATCTAATCCCAATGTGCTTTGTTCTTTTATGTTGGACTAGGTTCTTGGCAATGTTCACTGCACCTGTGTTATCACTGAAAATAGGTACAGCTCCGTATTTACTTCCAATGTCTTCCAACTACTGTTTGATCTATAGCTATTGTGAGCAGCATGATGCAGCAGCCACATACTCTGCTTCTGCAGTAGACAAGGCTACTGAGTTCTGCTTCTTTATAGCCCATGAAAATAGGCAAGGACCAAGAAAATGTGTCATTCCTGAAGTGCTTTTCCTGTCTACCAAATGTCCTGCATAATCAGCATCAGCAAAGCCAATTAATTTAAAAGTACCTCCCCTAGAGTACCATAGACATAAATCCTGAGTTCCCTTCAAATATCTCAAGATTCTCTTCACAGCTGTGAGATGTGATTCCTTAGGCTTGGATATAAATCTATAGCACAGTCCCACAGTGTATACAATGTCAGGTCGACTAGCTGTGAGATAGAGGAGTGAACCTATAATGCCTCTATATTTTGTCTCATTTGTAGAAGGACCTAGTTCATCCATATCCAGCTTGGTTCTAGGAGCAATAGGTGTAGACATTTCTTTTGCTCCTTCCATGTCGAACTTCTTTAGAAGTTCCTTGACATATTTCTGTTGGTGAATCATAGTTCCTTCAAGGGTCTGCTTAATCTGCAATCCTAGGAAGAAATTAAGTTCTCCCATCATGGTCATTTCACATTCGTTGCCCATCAATTCAGCAAATCCCTTGCATAATTCATCATCAGTGGCACCAAAAATGATGTCATCAACATATACCTGAACCATCAATAGATCATTTCCTTTCTTCTTCAAGAACAATATGTTGTCAATCTTCCCTCTTAAAAAACCATTCTTGAGCAAGAATCCTGATAGTCTTTCATACCAGGCTCTAGGAGCTTGCTTCAATCTATGGAGTGCCTTATCAAGTTTGTAAACATGATCAGGAAATTCACTATTCACAAAACCTGGTGGCTGTATTACATAGACTTCTTCATTAAGGTAACCATTCAAGAAGGCACTCTTCGCATCCATCTGATACAGTGTAAAATTCATGTATGTAGCAAAGGCAATCAACATTCTTATGGCTTCCATCCTAGCTACTGGTGCAAAGGTCTCATCATAGTCGATTCCTTCCTCTTGACTGTATCTTTGGACTACCAATCTAGCTTTGTTCCTTGTCACTATACCATGCTCATCTAATTTGTTTCTGAACACCCACTTTGTTCTAATAGTTGACCTGTTCTTTGGCTTAGGAACTAGATGCCGGACTTTGCTTCTTTCTAACTGATGTAATTCATCCTGCATGGCTAAGACCTAATCAGGATCTTCCAACGCTTCTTTTACATTCTTTGGTTCCATAGATGATAGGAAGGCAAAAAATGCACAGAAATTCTTCAAGGCAGATCTAGTCATAATTCCAGTATCCAGTTCAGATAACACATTCTCCAGAGGATGAGAAATTTGATGTTTCCATGGTCGGGGTTGCATATGACGAGAAGAACCTTCAGCAATATCTAGAGTGGGTTCTTCCTGATTATTTGAATTATCAACTTCATCTGATGTTCCCCCTGACATGTCGACTCCTTATTCCCTTTGAACTGAATCTTCATTTTCCTCACATAGTTTCTCCTTTTCTTCTGGATTCTCAGAGTCAACTGTACTATCATCACGAGCAAGACCAATGGCCTGATCATCTACTTTTTTTTCATCAATTTCCTTATCTGATTCATCAAATACCACATGCATGGTCTCCTCTACTTTTGTGTTTGTTTGTTGAACACTTTGTATGCCTTGCTTTGAGTAGAGTACCCAAGAAATATTTCTTCATCACTTCTTGCATCAAATTTTCCCAATGGTTCCTTACTGTTTTTGTGAACAAAATATTCTATCTAAGTGTTTAAGATTTGTATGTTATTGATTGGTAGAGCTCCCAAATGATTGTGCATTTTATTCTTGTACATCTAGGGATAGATTCATACATTAGGGTTAAACACTTAGCAATATTTCAACCTAAAATAAAGGTATTACTTAGATTGTCAAAAAAGTGATTTGTGACTATTGACCCCGATTGTGAACCATACTTGTAGTCCTACATATATTTATTAGTTAATTGAAAATTTGGTTAGTGAATGTTATAATTATTATACGGGAGTGAATAATTGTGAATTTGGAGCAAGTGTTAATAGGAAGAAGCAAGTTGAATTTGCTAAAGCATTGTTCTGTTATATAGGTAAGAGTTGGGCAGATCAATCCTAGATTTTATATCCCTTGAATTAAGCATTTTCTCTATTACTTACCTATTTATTTACTTGTTAAATTTTTGTTACTTAGTTAATACTACAAACCCACTCTAAAAATAAACCCTTAGAAGTTAATTGATAGGTAAATTAGTTAGAATAACAACTAGATTTCGAGTGTTCTCTATAGAATTCGACATCGGAACTTTAAGTACCGAGCTATATTTGCTACGACCGCTTAGTCCCTTTTACAGCGCGTAGTTAGGCGTAGAACACGGTCTTATTTAAATGTTAAGATATCTAGGTTATTTTTCTATTAACTTCACTCTTGTCATCTTGATCTCGTTACTTTGTTGTTTACAATAAAAAGTTCATATCTCGATGAATTCATGATGGCTCAACATTTGGCTCTTAATTCTTTCGCGCAACCTGTGGCTGGAAATCTAGCATCTGCTATTCACCTCCCAACATTCGAGGCAGTAATTTTTTTATGTCACCCAAACATGGTGGCTTTTCTTGCTAATGATTGTTTATTTGCAAGTAGAACTACTGATGATCCTCAAAAGTATTTAAAAAGTTCATAAGGATTTTTGAAACTCAAAAACAGGCTCGAGTGCCGACAGAGGTTGTGAAATTGATGTTGTTCCCGTTCTCGCCAATGGAAAATGCCAGTGATTTGTTGGATTCATTGCCAGTTAATTCTATTACATCGTGGGATGACTTGGTGATAAATTTCATGGAAGTTCTTTCCACCCAATAATACTGCCAAGCTAGTTGATGAGATACTCATGTTTAGGCAGAACCCCCTAGATACTTTTCCAGAAGCTTGAGAAAGATTTAAAAGTTATTTGAGAAAGTGTCCTCATCATGCTATTCCTAACCAAATGTTGGGGTAAAGGATCAACATGGGTATGGGAGATCAAATCAAGGGTACTTTGGATGCAGCAACTGGAGGAGCGTTCTTGAGTAAAACATTTGTTGAAGCAAAGGCCCTACTTGATGTGATTGCTCAAAACTTAGGCTGGCTTAGAAGAGATGCATCTATTGGCCTAGGTACGGGGGATTTAGCTGCTGGTATTACTTCTGGGATGGAAGAATAGATGTCGAAGTTGCAGACTACACTTAATGTTGTGTTAGAACAATTGAACAAGAAGATGCTGAGATCTGTTAACCAAGTGGACTGACTGGCGTAGACTCAAGTTCCCGATCCTGGTAAATTTTTTTATGCTTATTTGCTTGCTTGTATTAAACATGTGAACTTCGTGAATTATGGGCAGTGCCAGCAATACAATCAAAAGGGTCAATTTAGGCCAGTACAACAACAAACAACTTTACCCCTGCAGCAAGAGAATGATATAGCTGAGATTAGGACAATGGTGCAGGCTATGATGGGATTTAAAAAGCAGCTTCAAGACCAAATGGTAGCACATGACACTATAATAAAGGGTATAGAAACCAAGTTGGGACAACTATCCCTAGCCTTACATAATAGACCTGAAGATGCTTTACCGGGTGACACTATGGTGAATCCTAAGCATCCAAATCCTTATCAATTGATGGCAGTGACTTTGAGGAATGGTAGAGACATGGAAAATGAGCGAGAATTAGCTAAAGAAGCACTACCTACTGTGCAAAATATTGAGCATGTTGATGACTCTGCCAAACTGGCTGGCAGTGATCATGCTGAGAAAGAGACCACTCTACAACCTATTCCTGGTACTAAGAAGGTGATGGTCAAAAAACCTATTAAAGAAGCCGAGAAGGTTGTTGAAAAAGGTAAAGTGTTAAGGAAGTAGAGCTGCAAGGCGAAAATACCACCACCTCTTTTCTCTCAAAGATTGGCAAAGCAACAAAAAGTTCTAAAGTTTAACAAGCTTTTTGATTTTTTGAAACAATTGAAGCTTACTATGCCTTTCATGGAGGTTATGTGAGAGTTACCTGGATATTCTAAATAGTTAGAAGATCTTCTGTCTAAGAAGGTTGAATTTAATGAGGTAGAGATGGTCAAGTTAAATAAGCTATGTAGTGTTGTCATTACAAAGCCTGTAGCTAAAAAGAAACAAGATCCTGGTAGTTTTACAATCCCATGCTCAATTGGTGATCTCATAATTGGTAAGGTCTTGTGTTATTCTAGTGCAAGCATTAATTTTGATGCCGCTGGAAGTATACAACAAGCTGGGTCTGACTGGTATGAGAGAGACTTCAATGCAAATCCAGCTGACAGATAGGAGGTAAAAGCACTTTGTTGGAATAGTTGAAGATGTATTTGTGGGTAGTTTTATTTTTTCAGTAGATTTTGTGATTCTTTACTGCCCCGTTCACAAAGATGTTACAATTATCTTAGGTCGTCCATTCTTAGCTACTGGTAGAGCAGTGATTGATGTTGACAAGGGGAAGATGATTTTGAAGTTGTATGATGAAGAAATAGCTGTTGATATTGGCCAATTGTTGAAGGGACATTGTGATGATGTGAATTTTTCATGTGTGCACGTATGTGAGCAAGGATGAGCCATGGGTTGAGCTGATTAAAATTGTGCCACGATTATAACTAAGGCGCTTCTCAGGAGGCAATTCGTGTTTTTGATTGAATACAAAAAAAAAAAAAAAACACAAAAAGATATCCAACCCTATGTTTAGCTATTTTAGTCAGTACAACACTAACTCTTCTTGTTTAGTGTTGTTGCTGATGTTTCCAGGGCTTGAAGTGTGTTAGAAAGCATCAAAAAATTTAAGCAATCTCATCTCGGGAGACAAAAATACGGACTATGGAATGAATTTTCGGAGTTGGAGAAGTTAGAGGGGCACATGCATACTGCATTATGTACTACACGGCGTGCACCCCTTAGGATACACGGTGTGAGGTCAAGAGATTGGATCACCTAATGAAGTCGTAGGCGAAAAATAGTGTGTATGTCGTTCTCCACATAGTGCAACACGACGTGCACCCCCATTTTTAATTTTTTTTTAAAAACTTTAGAATCAGAACCCCCCTATTCCAGACCCCCTCCCCCATTCTAGATTCCCCCCATTTCTTTACAACTTAGACCCACCATCCCCATTCTCTTATTTCCCTTTCGTTTTAATTCCCTTTGTCTTTCTTTCACTTTAAAATCACTTACAAACTAAAACCCTAACTTCTAATTCATCACTATATTCATCAATTTCAACCATTTTCATCCATCTACTCCATCACTAAGGTATGCTTTCTCTCCCTCTCTATTTAATTTAGAGTTTTAATACTTCTTTTATTAAGTTTTCATATTTCAGGGAGTACTTTTGACATTGTTGCTTTATGAGATGCACTGAAGACAGTGCTTGTTTTTTAGTATGGGGTGCTCGCAGTTTCTATGTACAGTGTTACTGCTTTCTATGTACTTTGGTTGATTTGTTTGATGTATTTTTGTTATTTTTTCAGTTGTCGTTGTTTTGATTTGTTTCTGCATTTTAGGATTTGGTTGTATTAAATTCTTTATTTGAGTATGGTCGGTTAAAACATTTAGAATTAATTCCCTTAATATTAAGTATTTTAGTTTTATTATTATTATCCTTAATATTAGTATTAGTGTACTAGTATTTTTATTTAAAAAAATAAAAATAGGCACCACCAATGAACTATGCTTGGTGCGTATTATGCTTCTGTTATGATTCGCTTAACGATACGTAGGCAGCCCTTTAGGGTCAAATTTTATATATCCATTGTATATACCATTCTTTAGGTAGATCTGTCGCCTTGGTTTTTCTTTATGAATCGGTTTATATAGATACTTGATTTGGGGTATGTGAACTTCTTGCATTTATTCTGTCAGGATATATTTGTCTTGAGAAAGGTTGAGTGTATTATTTGAAGCCCATGATCATGACTTTGACTGTAGATGTGCTTAAGAGTTTGCTTCTATTTGCTTTGTTTAAGAGCGCGAATTGAGCCATTTTGATTACGTTATGTGCCTTGTGTGAGCGAAGATTTTGTCTTCTCCATGTTTAATACTTGATGTCTAGATCTTTTCCTGTGTGTGTGCAAAGCGAAATGAAAACTTTTCTCGATTAAGAATTGATATAGGAGTTCCTTTCATTGCCAATTTATTTGAAGCTTCAGAATTACATGTTTACCAATGAAAATTTGACCCTCGCTAACCTTGTTGAGCTTGTAGCCATTTCTTTTATAGCCATTGGGATTCCTATATTCTTGTGCTAATTATCTGTGAGTTTTACTTGTGGCGTTATAAACCTAAAAGGCTAGTGAACTTAGTGGGTAAATATTGTTGTTGAAGGAAGACAAAAGGTTCTTAGGGAGGATGCTATTTGGAGGGATGTACTAAAAAATTGAAAGCATAGAATATTGTGCAATAATTTAAATGTGAAAAAAAAAAACCATTGTTAGAATGAATGAAAAAAAAATGAGTAGTCCCTATCAGTAGTTTCTTTTACTTAGTGAAAAAGGTCATTAAAAGTTGACTTTGAGTTGGTAAAATACAGATTGGTTTGGAGGAAAATAACTTAATCACTTGTGGTGTATTAAATTGCTTGGGGGTAATTAGTCATTATTACCTAAATATATCCTGCCCGTCCCATTGCCTATATTACAACAAAAAGAAGTCCTAGTTGATCTTATCCTACTAAATGGACATTAGTCGAGTCCTACACTACGAGCAAGCTTATAGTACGTGTTGTGTTGCATGTAGGTTCTTTTCTGAGAGTGAGTGTTTCATATTTATGTGAACTTTCGTTCATGTTCACTCTCTTGCATGAATTCCGTCATTAAATTTGGAATTGATTGTGAGGGCACATGATTTATGATAAGGAAGCTCTTTTATTAGTCTCTTGAATAGAGTGAGTACTTACAAGACTTATTGGGTGAGTCTGGAGTTGATGTGGGATTGAGAGGTTGATTTGGTGCACTAGATTGTTTTTCAATATTCTTGGCATGGATTTTGTGCGAACAAAGCATGATTAGTCCATATGCAACTTGTTAAGTGCCCATATAAATCCAAGTAATTATGTGAGTAGTTTTGGTGTTCTTGAGTTCAAGCTATAAGTGCTCAAGGATGAGCAAAGGCTTAAGTGCTAGGTATTGATACGAGGCTAGATGTTATTATATTTCCTATACTTTCGCCTCGTATTTATGTTTCTACGTATTATAATTGTTAGCACTTTGAGCTAAATATCTCTCATTTGGTGTGTTTTATGTTGTATGAATTACGTTGATGATATGAGGCATTCCTGGAGCAAAATTTAGTGAAAACAAGGGTTTTGAAGTCTGAGTAGAAGCCCAGGGTCAAGCATGTAAACAATGGATGAAAAAATGGACAAACCTTGCAAAAATTAGGGTGCACGCCGTGCAACACAAAGTGCAGCCCATCGTGCGCCCCTTGAATGCATATTCTGAATTTTAGTGGTTATTTTCATGGGTGTTTTTGTCCTAACTCAAGTCCTACACTATAAATACACCTTGAAACTCAATTGGATGGGACTTTTGGCTAATCTTATACCCAAAGGAGGCAAGGAAGAGAGAAGATCAATATTCAAGGCTTTTTCTTATCCACCATCATCTTTTGTGTAGATTTGCGTGCTTATAGTTATTTCATTAACTTCATTATGACGAATGAGTGGCTAAATCACCCATCCTAGGATTGATTGAACCACTCCAATACTTATGTGTTACGAATTATTGCTTTATTGAATGAAACTTGTTAACCTTCCTATCTATGTGTTTATGATTTATATGTTATTGATTGGTAGAGCTCCTAATTGATTGTGTTCTTTATTGTTGTGCAGCTAGGGATGGATTCATGAGTTAGAGTTAAACACTTAGCAATATTTCAACCTAAAACAAAGGCATTACTTAGGTTGTCAAAAAGGTAATTTGTAACTATTGACCCCGATTGTGAACCATACTTATAGTCCTATATATCTTTATTAATTAATTGGAAAATTGGTTAGTGAAGGTTACAATTATTATACGGGATTGAATAATTATTAATCTGGAACAAGTGTTGGCCTATTCTTACCACCGTTACTCAAGTGAGGAGCTTTCATGGTCTTGCTAGTTTTTATAGACGATCTGTGAAAGACTTTAGCTCCATTGCCGCTCCACTCACCGAATTGGTGAAGAAAGACCAACCATTTGTGTGGGGAGAGACTCAAGAGAAGGCCTTACAAGAATTGAAAAGTAGGTTGAGTACCGCCCCCTATTGCAATTGCCCGACTTTGGAAAGGCATTTGAGGTTGAATGTGATGCCTCGGGGGTGAGAATTGGTGGTGTTTTAATGCAAGATGGCAAACCCATAGCCTACTTTAGTGAGAAATTGAAAGGGGCCTCCTTGAATTACTCTACGTATGACAAGGAGTTGTATGCCCTAGTGAGAGCTCTTTCTCAGTGGCAACACTATCTTTGGCCTAGGGAATTTATGATCAAGAGCGACCATGAGTCACTCAAACATCTTAGGGGCCAAGAAAAGCAAAACAAGAGGCATATCAAGTGGGTAGAATTCATTGAGTCTTTTCCCTATGTTATTCAATACAAAAAGGGGAAAGATAATGTTGTGGCGGATGCGCTTTCTAGGAAGTTTGGTCTTGCCACTACTCTCACCTCTAAGCTCACGGGTTTTGAGAGCATCAAGTTGATGTATGCTCATGACCCCAAGCTAAAGAGCATCCATGAAGCTCTGGAGAAAGGGGAGAGAGTTGAGAAATACCAATGGGTTAATGGCTACATTTTTAAAAATGGTAAGGTGTGCATACCCGAGTCCTCATGGAGAGAATTGCTTGTGCAAGAGGCACATTGTGGAGGACTCATGGGTCACTTTGGTAGGGATAAAACTTTAGCCATCCTAATGGAGCAATTACATTGGCCTAAAATGGGGACCCAAGTTGAGAGACTGTGCAACTCTTGTCTTGAGTGTAAGTTTCCTATGTCCAAATCGAACCCTCATGGTTTGTATACCCCACTCCCCGTACCTACTACCCGTGGATGGATATATCAGTGAACTTTGTCATGGGATTACCACGGACTAGGTGGGGCCATGATAGCATATATGTTGTTGTGGATAGGTTCTCCAAAATGGCTCACTTCATTCCATGTAGAAAATGTGATGATGCACAACATGTTGCTTCTTTGTTCGTTGATAATGTTTTAAAGTTGCATGGTGTGCCTCAAACCATAGTGAGTGATAAGTACACCAAGTTCCTAAGCCATTTTTGGAGGAGTTTATGAGGTGCCCTTAGCACCAAGCTTTTGTTTTCTATGTCCCACCACCCTCAAACCGATGGGCAAACCGAGATGGTGAACCGTACTTTGGGTGCTTTTCTTAGAGCCATGACCCGAGGTAAGGGTGGGACTTGGATTGATAAGTTACCTCGTATGGAGTTTGCCTACAATCGCACCGTGCATAGAATGATTGGCATGACCGAGTGTGTTTATGGTTTTAATCCCTTGATTCCCCTTGATCTAACCCCTTTGCCAAGGGAAATGGTTGTTAATTTTGAAGGTAAAACTAGAGCCAAGGCTTTGGTGGAACTACATGCTAAGGCGAAGAAGAACTCGGAGGAAGCTTATGAGAAGGTTGCCGACAAGAAAAACAAGGGACGCAAGAAGGTGGAACTCAAGAAGGGTGACTATGTGTGGGTGCACTTCCGGAAAGAAAGGTTTCCAAACCTTAGAAAAGGGAAGTTGGCACCCCGTGGAGATGGACCATTCCAAGTGCTTTCAAAGATCAACAACAATGCCTATGTGGTCAACTTGCCAAGTGAGTATAATTTATCTAATACTTTCAACGTGGCTGACTTGACTCCTCTTGTTGTAGATGATGATGGACCCGAGGGTGATGATGCTTGGATTTTGAGGACGAAATCTTCCCAAGAAGGGGAGGATGATGCCGGGCAACCCATCACTAGACCCTTCACCCGGAGTCAAGCCAAGAAGGTTCAAGAGGTGCATTTATACCTGGATAGGAGGGGACTTGAAGATGAAAGCGATTGGAAGCCTTACCGGATGATCAAGGCGCAAGCACCAAGCCTAGAAGGCTCAGGCGCCCCGCCAGCATTCCAGGCGCTCCGCCCTGAGGAGCCTTTGCTATCGCGCTCCGCCCACCTTTGGGGCGCCCCGCCTGGGCCACCCGACTGATCAAATTGGCGGGCGCTCCACCGCAAAAGCTGAAGCATGGGAATTTGCTTTGTGTTATGTCTATTTTGACCCTACGTAGTCCTTTATCTCTCAGCATAAGTATGGGCACTCTAGACATTTTACATAGTGCCTAAAAACATCAATAAATAGCTAGATAGCTTATTTCTTTTATTAGATAACTTTGATGATTAAAGAACTTGTTGAGAGTTGAACTCTTTGTTGAATGACACAACCTTTTGTTGGGACTTGTTGTTCTCTAGCTGATCTAGATGACTTCCATTCCCTCCGACAATTCTACTTGCATGCTCACGTTAGCTCGAGGGTAGTTGCCTAGCGTAGGTGTTCTTGACATTCTCTCGGGGTGTAATGGAACGAGTTCTCCGTTGCTACTTGAGATTATTGAGCGAGTTACGTCTCGTTCTTTATCTTGTTTACTTTTTGCGTCTTCCCTACATCACATGAGGTTATCATAAACATCAATTGTTAAGCTTAAGGCTTCATTATATAGAGAATAGAAGTTCTGATGTGATTATGGAAAAGAAAATTGGGAAAATATGAGTATTCGATTAAGTTATGAATCTTTGTAGGATTGTAGAGCGTGTTTACTACGCCAGGGCTTGGACAATATTGCATTGCATCCTACATTTCATGATTGAGCTTGGTAACATATTGGGAGCAGGAGTATTCCGCTCAAGGGGCAAGGAGTACTCTGCTCAGATTGTATATTATACCATCGGATTCGATGAGTGTCCGCACTGGGGCAGGATAATGTTGAGTTATATATCTCAGAGTGTGGATGAGAGTTCCGCACCGATGATGGTTATCAGTCATTTTGGCAAATACGACCTCATTGCATCATACTGCATTCATCTCATCTTCATTGCACAGATTGTTGAACATTATATGACCTGTTGATCTATGTTTTGTGCTTGTAGTATATGATTTTGGTTGTTATCTGCTCCTTTCTTCTCCCTGGCTAGTTTATCCTTTTATAGAGGTGGCTAGCTAGCTCCACTTAGTGAGTTCTTTTGACTCACTCTTTTGTTGTTCCTTGTCTATTTATCTCGTTTCGGCAGGTTTCGCTCCAGGACCGAGTTCGAAACATGATTGATGAGAAGATATGTGTTCAGTTGTTAGGGTGAGCTAACTTTTTTCTATGACGGCTACCAAATCTAGTTCTGTCATGTTATCCATATTTTTCTCCATTCAAAAGATGTATATATTCCTTGTACTATTAAATGTTTGATCTGGATAGCTCTATAAAAACATACCCAATATAATCCCACATGTGGGGTATGAGGAGGGTCACCAAAGTGGAGAAGTTGTTTCTAATAGACCCTCGGTAGAGAAAAATATTTTAGAAAACATGTGTGAAAACAAGTTGTTGAAATCAAGCTGACAATAACATGCTAAATATAAAAATGAAACAAACATATGTGCAAAAGAATCAGGATAAACAGTAGATACAAATATGGAGCCTAAGATAGAGCTAATCTATATAGCATATTATGTCAAGACACTAAACCAATATCTAGCCTTCTACCCTAATCCTCGACGTCCACGCCCTCCTATCGAGGGTCATGTCCTCAGTGATCTGGTCCTGGGATATGTCCTGTCTTATCACCTCGGCCCAGTTCTTCTTTGGTCAACCTCTACCTCTCTGTAGACCTAGTACTGCCAACCTCTCACACCTCCTAACCAAAGCATCTGCATTTCTCCTCTTCACATGACCGAACCATCTCACCCTCACTTCGCGCATATTGTCTCAAACGGATGCCACACCCACCTTATAACGTATGACTTAATTCTTAATCTTATCCATCTTGGTGTCACCACGCATTATTCTAAGCATTCCCATTTCTGCCACGCTTATCTTCTGGATGTGTGAGTTCTTGACCGGCCAACACTGTGCCCCATACAACATAGTTGGCCTACCAACCGCTCTGTAAAATTTGCATAGTATATCAGGTTTTTTTCTGTAGTTCCTTCTGTACAGCTTAGATTTGTATATACGTTTTTTTTATGTTTTCTAATCCTTGTCTCTTTTCATTGAGATAGTTTTGTGTTCAAATTGTTATTTTGACTGAAAAGGGTTCACCTAACGGATCTAGGAGAGGTTGTCGGGTCCCCACACAGCCTAGCTGAAATTCTGGTCGTGTCAGTTGGTATCAGAACATTGTTTAGAGTTTATCCAAACTAAGACAATGTCTAATAGAGTCTCGTTGATGGGTACGATGGCGTCCGGACTCATTTACGGGAGGCTATAGTGGCCTTTAGGCAGTTACCCCTTTCTCTTTCTCTGACCCTGCATCATTTTTTATTTAAGACTAAATGTTTTAGCTAACTCACCTTCCGATAGTATTTATTTGTGAATTATCTCAGCAAGAAGCAGGATAGTCAAAGGCAACAAGCGAGATGTTTTCTACACTGTGCCGTGACGATAAGGGTGCTGACTGAGGTGAACGTGAAGTTCAACATCAAGCTTTAGCCCAGCCTAGGTTGAAGGGGGTTCAGATGGCTAGAGGTGTGGATCGCGATAATGATTTTGTGAATAAATGCCAATTTCAGGTGGTAGCAGTATGTGTTATGCCTTAAGCTATCTACCCAGGCAAGGAAGTGGTTCTGCCTAGGAACCCAATGAGGTTCCGTCCTCATGATCAACAACAATTTGTTCATCGTCAGCGTAATTTATGATGTTATCTTAGTTGTGACCCGGGCCATCATAAAAAAGACTGTCCCAGACGTCAGCACGAAGATGGTCAGAGGCCTCATGGTTCTAGGGGTCATTCTAGTACCTCATTGAGTGGGGAGAGTTTTATTACCATAGGAATTCACCTGTAGTTTAGCCCTCGGTGCATGATCCTTATAGAGCGCCAATGCCTCGACATAATTAGCCTCGATTTCCTTTCCAATGCCATCAGCAGTTTGTTCAGCTATCCGGGTGAGTCAACTTTTGTCCGTGATGGCCACCAAATATTGTTCTGTCATATTATCCATATTTTCCTCTATTCGGGAGATGTATATATTCCTTATACTTTTAGATGTCTGGTCTGGATAGCTCTAAACTTAGTATATCAGGTTGTTTTTGTAGCTCCTTCTGTACAGCTTAGATTTGTATATAAGTATGTTTATGTTTTCTAAGCCTTGTCTCTTTTTATGAGTTAGTTTTGTGTTCAATTTGTTATTTTGATTGAAAAGGATTCGCCTGACGGGGTCTAGGGGAAGTTGTCGAGTGCCCGCACGGCCTAGCCAGAATTCGGGTCAAGTCGGGTGGCGTCAGAGCCTGGTTTAGAGTTCATCCAAACTAAGATAGTGTCTAATAGAGTCTCGTTGATGGGTACGAAGACGTCCGTACTCATCTACGGGAGGCTATGGTGGCCTTTAGGCAGTTATCCCTTTCTCTTTGTCTAATCATGTGTCAGATTCTTATTTAAGACTAAATTTGTTTCGCTAACTCACCCGCCAATAGTGTTAATTTGTGCATTATCTCAGCAAGAAGCAGGATAGTCAAAGGAAACAAGAGAGATGTTTGCTACTTTGTATAGTGAAGATAAGGGTGCTGACCGAGGTGAACATGAAGTTTAACATCATGCTTTAGCCCAGCCTAGGGTTGGAGGGAGTTCAGATGGCTAGAGTTCATAAATAAAGGCTAATCTAAGGTCGTAGCATTAGGTGTTAAGCCTCAAGTTGTCAACCAATGCAAGATTGTGGTTCCACCTACAAACCCAATAAGGTTCTGTCCTCGTGATCAACAACAATTCATTCATCGTCAGCGTAATTTAGGATGTTATCTCAGTTGTGACCCGTGCCATCATAAGAAAGACTGTTCCAGACGTCAGCAGGAAGATGGTCAGAGGCCTCATGGTTCCAGGGTAACTTATTACGGGGTGAGGGTTTTCATTACCAACGAAAGTCACCTGTAGTTCAGCCCTCGGTGCATGATCCTTATAGAGCGCCAAAGCCTCAATAGAATCAGCCTCAGTTTCCTTTCCATCGCCATCAGCAGTTTGTTCAGCTGTTAGGGTGAGCCAACTTTTGTTCGTGATGACCACCAAATCTAGTTCTATCATATTATCCATGTTTTGCTCCATTCAAGAAATGTATATATTCCTTGTATTCTTAGATATCTGGTCTGGATAGCTCTAGACTTAGTATATCAGGTTGTTTTCTGTAGTTCCTTTTGTACAGCTTAGATTTGTATATAAGTATGTTTATATTTTTAAGCCTTGTCACTTTTTATTGAGTTAGTTTTGTGTTCAAATTTCTATTTTGACTGAAAAGGGTTCACGTGAGCCAACTTTTGTTCGTGATGACCACCAAATCTAGTTCTATCATATTATCCATGTTTTGCTCCATTCAAGGAATGTATATATTCCTTGTATTCTTAGATATCTGGTCTGGATAGCTCTAGACTTAGTATATCAAGCTGTTTTCTGTAGTTCCTTCTGTACAGCTTAGATTTGTATATAAGTATGTTTATATTTTCTAAGCCTTGTCTCTTTTTATTGAGTTAGTTTTGTGTTCAAATTGCTATTTTGACTGAAAAGGGTTCACCCGGCGGTCTAGGGGAGGTTGTTTGGTGCCTACACGACCTAGCCAGAATCGGAGTTGTGTCACAGAGATGGTTATCTAATTTCCTTTACCGCCTGGTTGACGATGAGAGTCCCGCATTAGTGATGATTATATTACTTAATGCATCCCTTTTAAACGGTGCCCATTATTCCCCTTCCCCTTTCCCTTTACCCACTGCCCGTTATTCCTCTTCCCCATTTAATTTTTTTCAGTGACACACTGTGTAACGCTACCACCGGAGAATTTGTTAAAGGTATGTTTTTTTTTCAGTTTATTTAATTATATTGATTTTTTAGTGAAAATTTAATTATATTAATTTATTTGTGAAAATATTATCTTGGTTAATATGTTTTTAAGTTGTGAAAGAAAAATATTTGTTTAAGTTGTTTAGTTACAATCCTTAGTAGTAGTTGTAGTAGTAGTAATAGACAATTTTACATTTAGCTAATTGAATTAGTTAAGTCGATTTAATGTTATGTGATGAATTGATGAAGTTGGATTTAGTATGGTTGATGAACTTCGAATTAGTATGGTTGATGAACTTAGATTTTGTGTTGGAATAATTTTTAAGTGACATTTTTATCTATTTCATCAAAGATCAAATATATCATGGATATGAACATCGAAGACTCAATTGAAATTGTTCAAGATACGATCGAAGACTCTATTAAAATGGTAAAAGATACGATCGAAGACTCCATTGAAATGGTTCAAGATACGACCGAAGACTCAATTGATATTGTACTGGAATCGGACTTGAATGAAGAAGTTGAAAAAAGAAAGAAATTAATACAAGAACTTCTTGACATAATGTTACCTATTTTTCTTCCCTACCTCTATTAAGATGTTATTATGGAAAGAAAGACTTTCTTTGTACTAGACTTAGTTTTGGCTTATGTGTTGTGTGACTTTATGTTGGTCTGTTAATGTCTTTTTGTTAATTGGATGTTAGACTGCATTGTTTTTTAATTGGATGTTTAATTGAATGCAATTGTAATGGCTTGTAATAGTTTTTGTTGTTGCTTAATATGTTGTTCTAATGTTTTTGTTTAGCATTCCCTCGCAAAATGAAAATAAATCAATACTTAGCGAGTGAATTCCCTCGCCAAAATAAAAAAAAATAATATTTTTTTGTTATAATTGGCGAGGGAATTCCCTTGCCAAATACACCGACACACTTTATTAAAAAGGGCCCTACCTCGATGTTGGCGAGGGAATTCCCTCTCCAAAATGGCTTTTCTATGAAGCTTTTTACAAGGCGCGTGCAGTGATAGATTTTCCTCTCTATTGCGCGTTTAAAGAGGTAAGTCCCTCACCAAACTCCCTTGTAGAACGCGCATTTTCTAGTATTGATCCAAAGATGTAAGTTTAGGTTGAACGTAGAGTACTTTGTCACAGAAAGACATAAAATTAGAAATCGGTGAATCAATCAACTAAATCTCATTTTCCATAAGCTTTTCTTTCTTTTTTAGAAACAACTTACTTGTTCTTCAATATAACCATATGGGAAGTAGAGGTTTATCATCGTGTTCTCTATAAAAAAAGCTCTGATTATCATATGCTTATTGAAGAAACAGTCATGGTATTTCTAAAATACATATCATGTACATATATGAATCGACCTCGGTCAGTCGTTTCGGGAGTTAAGACTTCGGTTAGCGTGCCGATAGTTTGAAAATTCCGTAAGGTCCATTAGGAACTCTCTGTAAAATTTGAGCAAAATCGGACTTCGTTTGGTAGGTATTGAAAGAACGTTTCACTTTTCGTTGTCGGTAAATCTTAAATATAGGTTTTCGAGCTCGATTTTGGAGAATAAGCTCCGATTCGAAATAAATTCCGAGGTCGTTCGGATAGTCTCCGCTAAAGTCCTGAAAGCTAAGGAATTTGATCTTTTCCGTTTAATTTGTATCTTGAGCATCGAAAATCCGATTCGAGATCTGCCTTAGTGAATACGTCACATAAATTTTGTATAACTTGCTTGAGATGTTTAGGATTATTCTAAGTTTCATAGGGTTCCATTTAATTTTCTTCACGAAAACAAAAAAGAGAAAGGAGAAGGAGAAAAAATAGAACTTTTACCCTGAAAAATCCAGGTAATGATGTTAATTCATTTTTTCAGTTTATTACGAGTGTTTGAATATATTTCAATGGTGGAAATCGGGATATTAGACATCGTTGTAATAACTTAAATTGATAGTTTAAAAGGTTAATTGGACCCCGATACTGGAATTAATTATATATTCGTACTCAGAGAGTTATGGGCAACCCGTAAATATAATTTATTTAGAGTTTGATTATGTGATTTTGAACCATGTACATATCCTTGGACTGCGTATCCCATATGCGAATAGGGTGTAGGGTTCCTACCCGAATTATTCTAAAACGTAAGGAATGAAGCCTTTAGCCTAATTTGATATATTTTTCTGCTTATTGAATAGAGCAGGATCGTTTGGAAGAGAATCCAAAGGACAAAGTAGTTATTAAATAGCAATGCTAACATTAGAACAAGGTAAGTGATTATATCCATTTCTTTGGTGGTCTTTGGCCTTGTAGATATTCCACCACGTGTTCTTTACGTATGTAGTTGTCTATAGGCGTACTTATTAAGCCGTAGCTTTGGATTTACATTGTATATTATATGTTATGCCCTGTTGTTAGTATTGTATTGACCATAGAAATATTGTTCTCTGGTTGTGAGCATTGCATATACTTCCCGGTAGTCGATGAGAGTCCCCCGCCGGTGAAGGATCATTATTGCATATTACTTTCCGGTAATCGATGAGAGTCCTACGTCAGCAAAGGGTTATCATTGCATATACATCCTGGTAGTCGATGAGAGTCCCGCGCGAAGGGTCATTATTGCATATTACATCCCGGAAATCGATGAGAGTCTCGCGCCGGTAAAGGGTTATCATTGCATATATTTCCCAGTTATTGTGCATTATGTGACTATAGTCCGATGTTTTGTGAATGTGTCATGTATTTCTGATTGTTGATATGTTTGGGATACCGATATATTCTTTCAATCTTATGTCCTTGGTTGTTTATGAGTTTATGGTTCCATAAGTAATTTCCAATTATTATCTGGCTCTACCTTTCTATAGTTGAAATAAGGTGATTTTGGTTTATCTGCTTGTCTTCTCCCTGGCTAGGATATCTACTTCTTCGAGGTGGCTAGCCAGCCCTTACAGAGTAAGTCCTTTCGACTCACCCTCTGTTTATTTCTTATCTATTTATTACGTTTCGGCAGGTTCGCTCCAGGATCGAGTTCGCCATGTTATTGAAGAATGAAGACAACTTCAGCTGTCAGGGTGAGCAAGCTTTTGTTCAGGATGGCCACCAATTTTATGTTTATTATCTCAGTAGTATTTTGCTCCCTTCAGGAGATATTTTTTCTTCATTTGTATTCTTAGATGTCTACCTGGATAGCCCTAAACGCAGTGTGTTGGGTAGTCAGTTGTAATTTCTTTTGTACATCTTAGAAGTATCAGTATGTTTGTGCTTTTCTAAGTCTTGTTCTTATTTATGAGTTAGATTTAAATTTATTTTCCTGATTCAGTTGGTAAGGATTCGCTCAACGGGTCTAGGGGAGGATGTCGGGTACCTGTACGGCCAAGCCAAAAATTCGGTTCATGTCAATATATATGATTCATTCTGATGAATAAAACTAACAGATGAAGAGTTTGATAGTGTATCCATCATTACAAAAATTTTCTTGATGATAGTGCAGTTCTAGCAACATCATTATTTTCTTGCATCTCATCTTTTTGTAAAAAAAAAAAAAAAAATCTTTTAACTACACAAACCTAGAATAGCCTTGAAAGAGCTGAAATATGTCAGCCCCTTGACATGACTTACATGTTACATGGAAATTTTAAAATATAACATCGTGTGCCCTTCCAAAGGTGTAGAACAAGAAGATTCTTTTTCCGAAATTATAAAGGGAAGGCCCATGATTTTTAAAAAATGCAGCAATCCACAGTAAAATACACTAGTATGCCCTGTAGCAGCGCGTGGGGCATCTGAACCAAGGAATCCTTCCAAATGATAGAAAGACGGGAGAGCACCAGGCATGGACTACCTCCGAGGGGGAAATCTTGCGTATGGGTTGAATCGCCTCCCTTAAAATTGCTTTAAACCGGGAATGTTTGTTCGCTCGATCATCTCCACATTTGGGTCACTCATTATCAGTTTCATCCTTAACAGGTTTGGGGGCATTTGGTTGGGCTTCCCTGTTTAAGGGTGCGAAGCCTTGAAAGTCATTCCCCGGGTCGTTGACGACCCAGTGATAAAACCCCTCACTGATCAAGCAATAGTGAACGACCTATTTCTGCAAGTAGATTCTATCTGACTTGTCTTCAGGAAGATCTCCTTTGCTCTGATAGTTGGCCAGCGTATCACGCTTCACTGCGAAAGATCTTGTATCTGGAACTTCAAGGATCATCAGTCTTGCGGGGGTTAGCTCAAGTATCATCTGCCAATAGTATGAATCTCCGAATGCTTTGGCGTCTCTTGAGATCTGTTCTTGGTGGATAAATTCCCACGCATGAAAATTTTTCCGGATGGCCCTGATTTTTTTATTTCAATCTAGCTCGCAGATGTCCTAATCTATGAAGATTTCCCTTAGTTGATTAACCATCAATTGAGATTTATTGTACAGGCTAATCTCTCTGGCCCCCATTGTGTAGGCTAAGTCAAGAGCTTGAATTATTGTTTCACATTCTGCTTCATTGTCATCAGTTTTTGTGGCATGATGATAGACCATTCCAGACGGCATTCTGATCCACAGATCAACCTCCTTCTCGCTGGGATTCGTTCCTGTGCAAATCACCCAACGGCCATACTCGATCGCTTCTTCATTCTTGAGTGACTCTTCAGACGTCCGTTCCATTTCTTCTACAAAATTTGAGGTAAAACCATCCGACGCCTACGACTTGACATATGTACGGGGTTGATAGATGACATCGTACTCTCCCAACTCTTCAGCCAAGTTTTCCATATCTTCCAACAGACCAGGTTTAGACAAAATTGCTTGTACCGGTATCGAAGAGACTAAACTGACTGAGTGTTCCTGAAAGTATGAGCACAACTCTCATGTGGCCATTACCACAGTTGCTATGTACTGGAGTGGCAACGCTAGGAACTTGTCTATGCACTGTGGAATCCTGCTGGCGTATGTTACAGGAAACTGCTGCTCGTTCTTTTCTCGTACAAGGACCTCATTCCAGGCTATCTCAGATATTGAAACGTATAAAAATAGGTGCTCACCTATCTCCGGTTCGGTTATCATTAGAAATTGAAGGAGTTGAATGTTCATCCGAGCCATTGTTAAATGAATTTGTATGAGCCACAGGGGTCCTCCTTGCTTCCGCATCACCTCAAAAAGATGGCATACCAACTCAGTCGCGCATGGGACATGTTGATCCATTACCGCCAGTCGATCTCGCAGTTTGCTGAGTTCCTCTCTAACCTCTCACTCTATGGCCTCAATAGCTTCCAACTTGGCTGATGTAACCCCGTGTGAAGTAAGGCGACTTTCCTCAAGTATAGGCTGCTAACCTCGTAGGTCGGCAACCCCGTGCAGGGTCGGGTACTTGAAGATCTAATGAAGTGTTGAACGCACTCCCTTGACGTCGTGTATCCATGGCCGTCCCAGGATTACATCGTACGGGAGATTGCAATTCATCACCTGGAAAGTAGTTGTGCTCATCACGTCAGGTATGTGAACCAATAGAGTCTAGTTCTCCAGTGGATGCTTCCCAGAATCTGTTGAAACCCATTATGTTTCGAGCACTCGAGGATATTTGAGGACTATGGCTGAATTTGTACAACACCTCCCCCTGAATAATATTAGAACTACTTCCGGATCGATAAGTGCCCTCCGGGTGGACCCGAATATTATTCCGCTCATTGCATTCCCCCCGACCGTGTCCAGCCGTTCGTCCACGAAAATTGCGTTGATGGTCTTCAGATTCTCAGACTCCAAACCTTTAAAACGGCAGGGCCCTTCTTCCAGTAGCTCTTTGAGATGTCCTTCCTTTAGTAAGTGCTTAATCTTGATCATCAAGGATTTGTAATTGACCGTTGCATGGCCCCTGGTGCGATGAAAATCACAATAAGATCTGTATATTCCTTTAGATGCTTTTGTGATAAGTGGCCATCAGGCCCTAGGGCACACTTTACCAAAGTGATTGGCGACTAGGTCCACAGCATTAACACGAAGACCAAAGTCTCTGAAATTCTGGGGTTCAGTCCTATTCTCCTGGGATCCAGATACTCGAGAATTATTCTGCCGCCCGATGCTCGCTTGATTTTGAACCTTCCGCTTCAGTCTTCTACCATCCCCCTCACCTTCTTAGAATACCTCTGATGTCACACACTCCATGTGGATACTAGGTGTTGAGTCAAAGTCCATTGAAATTCTCGAGTAGCTAAAGGTACGTTTGAATTCAAACTTTTGCCGAAGGCTACCACAATGATTTTATCGGGGACTGGAGGGAGCTCCATGTGTTCCTTATAAAATCTATCGAGGTAATTCTTCAACAACTCATTATCACGTTGTCGTATCTCAAAGATGTCTTCCATGCGCTTCTCCTGCTTGCGGGCACCAAAATGCGCTTCCTTGAACAGGTCTTGCATCTGAGTGAATGATTTGATGGATCCCATTGGTAGCTATGTGTACCAAGCAAGGGATCCTTTGGTCAGAGTTGAGCCAAATCTCTTCACCAGAGTTGACTGGATTTCATCTTCAGTAATCTCGTTACTCTTCATAGCCGTATAATAAGCAGCGATGTGCTCATCCGGATTGGTCGTTCTGTCATACTTCAAGTTACCTGGCAAGCAGAAGTGCTTTGGTATGCGGACCGGTGCAACACTTTTCGTATAAGCATGCCTGTAAAACTTCTGCTCATCTACCGTGGTAACTTAGGGTGGCGCTTCCAGCACATTACCCATCTAGTCATGGATGGCTTACATCTCCTTTTTGAGATACTAAATGATAGGTGTTGACACCCAATTTTGTCCCTCCTATTTTCAAAATCAATAGTTTCCGAATTTTACACACGATTGTATATCCACTCTTGCTCCGTCCATTTCTTTCAAATGATCTTCTCATAATAGCCAGATAATCGAGGCTATTTTAAAAAAAATTATCCAAATTGTCTCAAATCCAAAAATTACAATTTTATGCATTTCCTAAGCATTTTATTGTTTTAAAATTAATTTTCTAATTTTCCTATATTTTTACACCTATTTTATACCATTTTTATGCATATTTTATATCTAATTATGCCTGATATACACTATTTATAAGCTATATCTACGCAAATACATATATACATATACATATATATATATATATATATATATATATATATATATATATATATATATATATATATATATATATATATATACACACCTCATATTATACACATCACACATATTTTTACACCTCAGTGCCGACGTGGCTTCATCCTAGCCCTTCGTTTGTTTTAATCAAACGGCCCGGATTAAATCTCCCATAATTCACCTACACGACCCCTAAACCTTTCCTCCTACCCTCATTTCCCCCTCACCTCTCTGATATTCACTCCCTCTTTCTCTCTCCTTGGCAACATGATGAGCCACCACTGTCGAGGACTTTACGGCCAATTTGGCTAGTGAAAATTGGGGAAATTAGTGTAATTAGACTCCCCTCGTCGTCCGCTACATAACCTATACACTTTTGGTGGTGTTTGGACGAGGTTGAAGCTCAACCATTTGTTAACTGAATCGCCACCGCCGGGAAACGCCTCCGGCGGGATTTTGTTCACGTTGAACGGTATTATTCACTGAGAAATGGGTAAGACTTTCTCCTGGCAACCCCAATTTGAGACCGGTCGATTTGACCCGTCTCGGTTCGAAAATGGGTAACCCCTAATCCCTTTGGTTGTATTATTTGAATTTGCGTGATAATATTGCCTAAACTGCTTAATCTTTTTGTAAATTAACATATTCATTTTTCATTTGATCAATCGGTTAGGGTAAAATTCCATGAGTTCTGATTTTACCTAATGCATTGCTTTAATTGAACAAGTACTTGGAATTATCGACTTGCATGTGTATAGTATCTCCATGTTGTTGTACCTTGTGTCATCTATCTTTTCTCCCCGGTATGCAAAGGTCAATAAGAGTTAAGGTTTGAGCATGATCATCTGTGTGTCACTGCGTGTTTGTCCTTTGATTATGACCTAATGTGTGACCTCTTTGATTATGTGGTAATCTGACTTAGCATGATTAAGGGGATTCTGATTTGAGCCTTTTTTGAAATTCTTGATTGAAAATAAGAAGGAAATTTCTTTCTATGATTAGAAGTGTATCAATTAAAGCCTTATCGAAATTTATTAGTTTAATATATTGATTCCCAGTCCTGATTTTAATTTGGGTTGCTTTTATATGCTAATTTTGAAACTAGACTATGTTGTGTTTTAAGGAAGAGAAATTATATCTATAAGTGATTGAATTTTCCTTAAATTTAGGGTCTTGATTAGTCTATACTTGGTAAGGCAACCTAGATGATTGCTTCTAATTTTAGGAGGCAATATTCATTGCCTTATTCTCCTTTACCCGTTTGAAATAAAGAGCCTCACTTCACACCTATTTAAACTAGGCTGCATTTTTCACTTTGGACATAGTTCTTACAGCATACACACAGAAAAAATATAGCTCTTGCATAGAAAACAAAGGCTGCAGAACACTTTTTAGAAGCCTGATTTCTTCTTTGATTTTTTCTGGAAAGCAATTGCTTCATTTAGTTCACTTGGTTCTGCTTTGCAAACCATGATCGACCTGCACACTGTTTTCTTTGCTCTCTTACTGTCAAGAGGTATTTTTTCTGATTACTTACTGCATATTGCTTCTTTATTTGCCTATGTTTGAATAAGTTTTGTTTATTCCATCCCACCTCTATTTGGCTTACTACTTGGGCTTAAATACTGTATGCTTAAGCTCTTTTTTTGCTAGCCTGTGTTAATCTTGTCCAGTTAGAAGATCCAATAGGATCATACCCACTTTTGTTAAGAACAGGGACATTATTTATGCTTTATTGGTCAGGTCCTCTTCTTTGGGCAAAGGCCTCAACTCAGGCTTCCCCCTTTTCCCCCTTCCCTGCTAAACTTATGCTTGCAGGTTGTTGGAATGGTCTTAGATGGGCCAAACCATGTTCTATTGACTACAGGGCAATCCTTAAAAGCTTAAAAGGGTCAGTGGTTGAACCCTCTTAAGCTGGTTATGGTACTTAGGTGCTGGAACTATGAACTTGTGACTGTTATATTTTACTTGACCCTAACCTTAGGGAACAAGACACTCTTTTGAACTTGTCTCTATGCTCTTCCCTTAGAAACTGCCCCTATTATGTAAGTTTAACTAGGAATCCTGCTTGTAATCTATTAACACAGGAAACACAATTCCTAAGTTGTCTTTTGGCTATTCAGGGGCCTATTCCTAACCTTTTGCTCTTATATGTTGCATCATTTTAGGTTTTAATCCTCTTAAAATTGGTCTAACATGCATATAGTTAGAATAAGATCATGCAGATTGTTTTGAGGCATTCAATTGTGCTCTTTTAAGTGTCATAAACAAGTCCTAGAACTGAAACATGAAAGCATGCTTATTTTGTGATTGAATCTAAAACTTAACTCGAAACAGGGGCTATTTGTGATATTTGTGTCTAAAGTGGACTGTTTCTGAAAATTGAATCCGCCCCTCTTTTACATAAACAGTATGGGTCAAAAGTTGTTTTCAAAAAGGGTCCTTTACGTGTATAAAACTTATTTTGACTACTCTAACGCTCCTATACACTAATTAGGGGTGTGTAAAATACTTGGGGTCATTTATAGACTTTAAAGTATTTTTCAAAAGTATAACTATCATTTAGTCATATATTTGCATGTCTATACTTATATGTATAATAGACTTTACGTGCGACAACCATGTTTGCATGTATGTGCTTCTGCGACACCCGTTTACAAAAACACCCTCTTCCCCTATATATTTCTCAAAATCTGACCCCTACACAAAATGTCCATTAAGGTTAGGACTCGACAGTTAATGACGAGTCACACCGACTATAAATGGCCAACATTTCATTTTAAAACGACACCCCTTCGATTTTTTGATAAATCTTAATTTTATTACAAAGTGGGTCATTTATGCAAAATTGTTTAAGTGTGAGAATTGCGTAGATAAGCTGAAAGTGAACATCCTTTGCATGTTAAAACTTATTTACGATTAGGCGTTTGATATTAGAGACCGTAAAATATGACTAGGCTTAAGTATAGTCCGAATGTGAAAGCCATTTATGTATACGTGTTCTAAATTGCATAGATATGTTACATTTTTGAACTAAAAGGCTAAATTAATTCCCATTTGGTATTTTTGATAATATTCACTACTTTTTTCCCAAAACATAGACTCGGACGGGAACCACCTTTCGTGGGACTCGGGGAAGTGCCTAACACCTTCTTCCCCGAGTCATTTGGACTTCTTACCCTTTAGAATTCTGAAATAGACTAGTATGACCTATGGAACTTGAACTTAGATACTTAGGTGGCCTAATGCACCTTAGAAGACTATATTAGGTGGCGACTCCAACATCTACACTCAAACGAGTTCACCCAGTCAAATTCGAAACCCGACTCGTCTCGAGTTGAGTCCAAAATCGGGTATGACAGAATGGCGACTCTGCTGGGGATATTAAAAGTCCTAACCACAACGAGTCTTTACTTTTGGGATTTATTTACTTGTTATCTTGCTATTCATATTATTATTATTATCGTACTAACTTGGTTTTCTTTTTTATTTTTTTTCCTTTATTTCATTTATTTGTTTATGTTGAATTTGCAATTTGAGGCATTACTTGTCATGTTTCACTCATACTCCCCACTCCTGGGAAATGAAACTTTACAGACACACGGCGATTACGTGGATCCCACGGTCGCTTCACCACCAAAACACCTTTTAGGAGGGACATCTTGGAATATAGTTGGTCTGTGGTACAACCAACAATTTGAAATGATCCCACACTTTGGCCGTCCGCCTTGGAGAACCGTGTCTAGAATTACACCACTCTTTTAATGTAATGAGCATGCATCATGCCATAGGAAGGGCTCCCCGCGAGCCGGCTAGTCTTCAACTTGTCCAAATTACCTAAACGGGTTTTCGACCCTGAAGGGACGTTCGGACATGCTTATGTGCATTTGAGAGAAACGAAAAAAGAAAGGAAAAGAGAGAGAAAAAAAAGAGTGAGACGAAAATGAAAATGCATTTTGGTTCGTCCAATTATTCTCAAAGGGGACGGGTTTTATAATCTTTAATTTTTTCTTTATTTTTTATGTCACAATGAGTCAAAAATTTCGTCGTTTTGGAATGACTATGGGCGCACCTCCTTTGTTAACTACTTGGTGGAGTAACTTGTCAGTAGGTGAGCAAACCGAAGTACGTCAACACTTTGGTCATTTGGTTTCACTATTAGAAATGGAACCGTGTAGGGAGATGATTGAAGCGTCAGTGTAATTTTTGGATGAAGAATTGAATGTGTTTAGGTTTGGGGATGCCGAATTAGCACCTTTGTTGGAAGAAATGGGGGGGTTTGTGTCACACTCGGGGTTAGACAAACATCGTTGGCAAGGGGGTCGCATAGTAGCACCTAGCCTCCCCACAACTGAAGTGTTTTGTAAAAAGTTTGGGATGGTAGCAAGCGTGGATGTATAATTTTTGCAACAAAAGAAGATCCCCTTTTCCTACTTCTACTCGGTTTGGGTATTTCAGCGCTTTCAACAATCATAAGAAAGAGTTCCAGTCCTATGGTGATTGGAGGAGAGCTTGACCACTTGCATTTGCTATTTGTTTCTTGAGAGTGATGGCGTTCCCCCAGACTTCAAGTCACGACGTATATTCAAGGCTTGTCATGGTTGCCGATTGAATGTTCAATGGAATCGATGGCAATTGTTAAACAATATTTCCTCTATAGTAGCAGACATTTATCGGGGCTTTGGGTTGTTGAAAAAGAGGATAAAAATACTTCCATGGGTGCAATCTTTTACTACAAGCATGGTTCAAGGAACATTTGAGTGAAAGCAATAGGTGTGGAAGTTTTGTCCAAACCGGGCGGTTACAACTACTTGGTTGGGGAACAATATGCAGTTTCAAAAATCAAACAACCAAGCAGCACAGAAAAATGGGTAAAATTATTTGAAAACATAGCGGAGGACTCAATTCAATGGATGTTCACTTGGTTTCCTTCATCAGATTTCATCATTAGCTTTGAGAAGGCGTCCTTTGTGATACTTATGGGATTAAGAGGTCTCCAGCCTTACCAACCTTTAAGAGTCATGACGCAAGTAGGGAGGAAGCAAAATTATACCATTGATACCAGACACGAAAGACTATCAGTTTGATTACACTAGAGATATTGTTCCGAGGGTCAAGAGCATTAGAAAATCCTGGGTAGGAAGACAAGTCATGGGAGAAGCATCGCTGGCACCCGATAGATACAACGCTGGATGCGAACCAAACTACAAAAGCTGGTTATGCTCTAGTATAAAGGGAAATGTGGTAGTGGGGCCAAGTCGAGAAAATAACATAAGAGATCGTGAGGCAGAGGCTCAAATTCGATACCGAGAGTTCATAATGAAAGCTGTCAAAATGGATAAAGAGAACAAAGAAGAAATCGAAGTGTGGAAGAAACATACATTAGAGCTAGAGGAAAAGATATAGAGTTGGAAACAAAACTTGAGCAATGGAACTCGGAGTGTGCAGAGATAGACATCCTACACTTGGTAGCGGCTAAAGGATACTCAGCCAAAGCTATGGAAGAAGTCAAAGAAATTACACGAGAAGCAAAGAGGGCCAAGATAGAAAAGGAGTGTGCTGCCTAGTCAAAGTATCATTTTCATTTTTTCTCTTGTATTTTACTTTTATGAAAATTATCATGTACCGATTTTCAAAATTTTAGGGGAATTTATGAGAATAATTGGCAACCAAATGCGTATTCATTTTCTTTGCATAACAACAAACCTAGGAAAGCTATACGTCCTTGGCACGTAATAGTCCATTAGTAAACTTACGCCAAATGTCAAGGGTTTTAAACCCAAAAAGTGACAAATTGTATTGATTCAGAGAAACGTTCGCACAAGACATTGATCACCTGTTTAAGCATAATCAAAGCTATTAGAATATTTTGGTCTTTACCTTTTCTTGCTTTTGTTTTTAGACTATAGCTGCAAAAGGTACACTCCAATTTGAGATCGTTTCCCGACCTCCTCATTTGACCAGACTTTGGTGGGAAGATTTGGCTATTGTCAGCAAGGCTCACATTCAAAAAGTGCCGGGGAAATTGGCGGCTCTCAAAGCCCACACTACCATGCCTGGATTGGTAAAGCCTGCACACACTTCTGGGACTACAAAAAGGCGATTTTTCATTTCAACAGCTTTGAGTTGGCACCAATGTTGGAAGAATTTGTGGGGCTAGTACGGTTTGAGCCTGGACCCGAGACTATGATTTATCCCCGAACGTGGACCCTAAGGAGTTCATTGAACTACTGCGAGCTCCTTATGATCCATATGTCGAAGGAGTGCATGATGGGAAGGTCACGTTGGAATATTTGAATTCTAGGTTTGGAGATCCAATACTTAGGCATGAGTGGACTGGGGCATGGGAAATTCAAGACTGGGAGTCGACTGAATCCAATGCTTTCATCGTTGCCTTTCTAGGAAGCATGGTTTTCCCCGAGAAGGGAGGAAAGATCGACATAAGGTTGGGAAGAGTGGTAGAGGGGTTACGCAGAGGTGCATTCAAATATCAAGTAAGCTTTGTTCAAATGATTCTAGGGGAAGTTTACCGGGCTCTAACCATATATAGAAGAGGAGGAGATTTCTTCGAGGGGTGCAACCTATTGCTGCAAATATGGTTGATAGAACACTTGTATAGCGTCCCTTTCAGTCCTGTAGCACCAAAACCATCTTGGAAAGGGGGGATCCTCTCACATAGCAACCGCATGGCTAGAACATCGGCATGGGAAAACCCAACAAATATGGAAGGATGGTACACCAAGTTCGAGGAGTTGCAAGTGGTACAATGGGTGATTGAGAACTGTGTCGGCTTCGTTGTTTCTATACAAGGTCAAGACATCACTTTCTTGACATTGATTTGATTCCGAGGAACTCATCACTATGTTCCTGTAAAAATCCTCCAACAAGTGGGAATGACACAACAAACCCCATAATTGACTGAAGGGAGAAGCTTCAACGTTGATATAAAGGACATTGAACATCCGATGGTTGGCACTACATTGACAATGTGGGAGAAGAGGCTCACTATTCAGTTTTTTCGTGGTCGAGACAGTAGGATGAACCCCATAGCTACACTAACCTACCCTTAATGTCTCAGCGAGGATAAAGCAAGAGTTCGATCCAAGACTACACTAAAAAGGAAAGCCAAAGCTCTAAATGCTGCTGAAAAATACAAGAAGTTGAAGCACGAGTTTGAACAAAGAAAGAAGGAGTTAGGGGTGACACAAGAAAGGGAGATGAGGAGACAATACAAGGATAAGATCAAAGGGGATGAGCTCAAGTATTGGATCGGCAATGTCATGACTGCAAGGCAAGCTGCTGGGAATTTACAAGATTTGCTCAAAGGATGGGGAGAGTATTTTAAGTCAATACCACTGGAAGAGAAGGAAGTAAAGGGAATGGAAATCTGCGAGTTTTTCATAAAAGCTCTGGGTGACATGGAGGCTTGGAAAGACCTAATGGAGACATTTGCTAATCCTCCACTCATGAGTTTGGTTCACAAACCCAAGGAAGAAGCCAAGGAGTGGAGCTGATGTTTGAATCTAGAGTCTCTTTGCTTGGCACCTAGTCTAGTCGTATCGAGTCAAGTCATCTTGTCCTTTTTGTTGTTGCTTTCGTCTTAAATGAATCATCGTTTTTAAATTATTGGTTGTAATAAAGCCAATAAAATTGAATAAAATTTTTGTTATTTTGGATTTTAAACTTGTGATGATTATGCTTATGCAAATGAAATGACGTGTTTGATGCAAACTTTGCTTCGAATCTGCGATAGGCCCACCTCTGGCACAAAAGAGGTGTCGTGCATGATAGGACACGATTTTATTTAAACTATAGGATGCGATTTTATATAAACTAACATATACTCACATCTTCCTTTTTTATTTTTTGATGTATCAGTCCCCAAGTCCCTGATAGTTTGGTTTGTGCATTCTGGCCGCGCCGCATTACCGGTTGAGGTCCAAAGGATCGATCCCAACACCTCCTCCGTTAACTACAAGGACAAGGACGAGACGAAATATCATGGCTGAGTTCAACAAAGTTGGAAATAGAACTCCTGAGAAGCAAGGCGTGGTCCCCTATGAAAGCTATGCGAAGTTGGAACAGAGGCTACTCGAGTTGGAGAATTGGATCCCACTTGCCCGTACTGATGTATCATTGAACCAAACCAAACTACTCGCCCTCACGGCAAAGGTCCACTCTATCCTGAAAAAGACCTTCCTTACCCTACCTACACTACACCACTAAAAGCACCACAAAACAACTTACCCTCATTCACCGTTGAAACCAAAACTATCGCATCACCCACCAAAGATCATGAATGTATGCATGGACCAAGGAAGACCCAGACAACACCAAGGAGCAAGTCCAATGGCTGGTAGAGAAGTTCAAGCAACTCCAAGACACTAAAGGGACCCGAGGGCTAGCTTATGAGGACCTCTGCTTGTATCCTGACTTGATGCTGCCCGAAGGATACAAGACACCCCAAGTTTAACATGCTCGATGGCAGTAGAGACCCAATGGCTTATTTAAGATCTTATTGTGACAAGTTGATTGGAGTTGGACATGATGAAAAGATCCGCATGCAGCTGTTCAACCGCAGTCTAACTGGAGATGCGCTAGTATGGTACTCTAAGCAACAGACAAAAAATTAGATGAGCTGGGAAGCAATAGCTGGAGACTTCGTAGACAGTTTTTGGCACAACATTGATGCTATGCTTGACCGGTTCTACCTAGAGAAATTTAAGAAGAAGCTAACCGGGACTTTTAGAGAGTTTGCAACCAGATGGAGGGCTGATGCCGCAAAAGTCAAAACTCCCATGGAAGATGCTGAGATAGTAGCAACCTTCATCCGCATACAAGAAGACGTCTATTTTGACAAGATACCGAACCTACAAGATAAGAAGTTTGGACAGTTGATTAATATTGGGGATATAGTTGAGGATAGACTAAAGACTGGAAGGATTGTTAGCTTGGCCGCCATACAAGCTGCTAACAAAGTCCTACAAGCTGGCAGCACTACCACCTCAAGAAAGAAGAAGGACGATGTCTCCTTCATGGCCGCATCACTTGACCACTCCCCTACTCATAACCACTACTACCAAACACCTCCATCATCCTATCCATTCATACCACCCACATCCACCTATCAAGTCTATAACACCCAGCCCATGTACCAAAACCCACCACCACAAAGACGAGCATACCCACAAAATCCCAACTACCGAAACACCAACGCCTATTCACCAAGGACTGACGCCAATAACAACCCAAGACCCAAAAGAAACTACACCCCATTGGTTGAATCTCGTACTCAGTTGTTCGAGAGACTCATAGCAGCCGCCCACATACAACCCATGCCATTTAAAATGCCTGATAGGATGACACCCTATTTTGATCAAATCAAAACCTATGCCTATCACTCTGGAGGGCTTGGTCACGATACTAAAAAGTGCTACGCTTTAAGGGACAAGATACAAGACTTGATCGACCAAAAGGTGATACACTTGAAGACTCCGAACGTGCACAACAATCCCCTACCTAATCATGGAGACAGTAGGGTGAACCTGATCGAGTTGTATGAGGAATGCAACTTGGAAGGGACTATTGTTAATGCGAAAGAAAATGTACCAGCAACTGCTTCAGTTGCTCAAGCTGCTACAGCACCGGAGCCCATTGAGGTAGAAGTGGCTCCTAAATTCTATGTCGATGTGGTTCCCCATACAACAACAAGCCGGTACCATGGGATTATGAAATGGAGAAGAAAAACAAGTCCATAGTTGAGACTGTTGCTGCACAAGGTATGACTAGGAGTGGGAGGATTTACACTCCCGAGCACCTTGTTTAAGAGAGACAGGGCATCAGCGAGGAGGAGTTCGAGGGACTGTGGAAGAAGGTGCAAGCAAAGGAGTACTCCGTAGTTGAGCACTTGGGAAAAACTCCAGCACAAATCTCTGTTTTGGCGTTACTCCTCAAATTGGAAAGCCTCCGAAGTGCTTTGATGAATGTGCTGGACGAAGCATATGTTCCGGTAGACACTTCAGTTGAAAACCTGGCTAGCATGGTTGGACAAGTCATGGAGGCCAACCGAATTTCTTTTCACGGAGATGAGCTACCACCTGAAGTGATGCGGGGTAAATCAAGCCAAGACACCTTTCAACATGTATCAAACTCGAGGGAAGCAACGGGCTAGAAGTCGAGAGCGTTGGAGGTGAATTGAAGACGCGTCAAGAAGTTCCCAGTCCAGGCGCCCCGCCCAAGTTCAACAGGAGCCAGGCGCTCCGCCTCAGCACCAGGCAGTCCGCCCAGGGCAGCCCACTGGTCAACATCGCGGGCGCTTCGCCCAAACACTTGACAGCCGAGATTTTGAGTGTGAAGTGACTACTTTGACCTTGCATGGTCTTTTAGCTTAAAGCCTAGCTTGTAGGAAATTTAGACCTTTTACTTATTGCCTAGAAACCTCTATAAATAGCTAGATAGCTTATTTCATTACTTAGCTTATTTTGAATGATGAATGAATTTTGTAAAGATTGGAACTCTTTGGGTTTATGAAAACCAACCTTGTTGGGACTTGTCTTCTACTTGTGGATTATAGTTGAATGTCAACCCCGCCCCGATCATTTTACTTACGGGTTCTTGTTAACTCAAGGGTAGTCGCCTAGTGTAGGTGTTCATTGACGATCTCCCGGGGTGTATAGAAACAAGTTCTTCGGTGCTACTTGGGTTATTTGTTCGAACCACGTCTCGCTTTTATCTTGTTTATCTTTTTCCGCATTTTCCCTGCATCAGTTTGGTATCAGAGCAAGGCTTGGGTTTTGTTTCTACAAACCCCCAACCCTTGGTTCTTCGTCCCTAGTATCTTTTCTTTAGTTTTCTTGTTGTTTTTTTTTTTTTAGCGAATATCACCAAGCTTCTAGCTTAGTGACACATTTTATTAATAATAAATAGAAACAAAAAAATCCAAGTCTTTACATGAAAGGAAAATAAATAAACTACAACAACTTGTAAAAACTAAATGAAGTATAGCTAACACATTCCTATACACTTGTAAGTGAATCACATTTCCCCAATTGGGTTGAGCATTATAAAATGCTAATACCACCAATATAGAGTCATGTTTTCCAATTACAATGCATTTAACAACCAAGGTGTTACCTAATAATAAAACTATGTATACATATGCATAATGACTTCTTCTCACAACCTTGTCTATCCAGAGCAATTTGCAAATCTTGTGTATAGGCTGTACCAATGTAGCTGCTACATAATAAATGGACCTCAAGAGAAAAAGAAGTACCCAAGCAAATAAATGAGAAGCTCCTGATGCAGCAGGAAGATATAAATTGATGTGGCCAAGTGCTAATATAATAATAAGGCAACAGTGCTCCACCTGCATATTGCTCGTCCCACGACAAAATTGCACCAAACCAATATAGCTGCATATTTGCCCATCCCACGATAAATTTCCACCAATCAAACAGTGGAACAGACAAAACCCAACGCAAGCATAGAACTGGAGCACCCATCTCGTAAGAAATTCCCAGAAAAGCAGTTGGTGTACTTTAGTTACTAGCTCTAAATAAGCAAGTAACAAAAAGCAAACCACAATGGGAAACACGCTGCTACAGAGTACTAACCAAACACGATGCAGAAAGACTCTCAAAAATAAAACCAAGCGTACAGATCGAGCCCCAAAGATGTAGCTCAAATGACACTTTTTCCTCACGAGCAGAGCCTCATACACGACCTCAAGAAAGCTAAAAACATTGCCCAGCGTGCACTGCCTGCATACGCTAAAAAGAAGCTGCAGCGTCCTTTGTTTGAAATGTAGAGGAGTCATGCCTTCCTGGTAGAAAAATAACCAAGAACAACAATAGTAACACACTTCCTTCAGCTTGAAATCCCCACATATTTGCTTGTCCCTCGCCTTCTTCAAATTAAAAAACCAATCACGCAGTTTCGAACAAACGAAACAGCGTTCTACGTTTTTCCTCGTCAACACTGCCTGGATATCGCACAAAATTCCCAGGACCCAAAAATCTTCAACACACGCACATGATATTCCAGGGAGCCCAAAGCAGACCAAAACGCAGCATAAACACGTCTTGTTCCCTAATGAGCAAAGGTGTTGCACCATCAACCCAGCCTTGCACGCGACTACCAATTGAGAAATGTGATCACTAAGCTGCAGTTCCCATTGTGAGCATCCACATGAATAATTGCAAAAAATAGCTCCTAGAAATCGTTGGTAATCATGCCCAAAAAGATGCAGCTTGTCAAAGCAGCTAGCATATCGTACCAATGACTGCGAAACACAAACACATGCACCAAATGGTACCTGGGCAATACAAGCAACAACATAACAGTGCGCTAATGGAACGCACACACAAATCCCCACTCCAACTACTTCCATGACGAACACTAAAGTATTGTACGAGCTGATCCAATTGAGGCTCAGACGCATAAAATAAACTGCAGCTCCCATTGTTGCCAAGAGGTGCAGCTCGCTACAAAAATCACAAGCAATGCAGAAGCCAGAATTCCAAGCCAACCAGTGTATAAAGCGATGCACGCACTGGTACCAACGAACACTGAACCTTGCTCGTAATGCCAAGCAAGCAACACGTCCATAAAACACCCAATACGATCCTCGAGTTAGACTGTTCAGAACCATAAGAAATCCAAACCAGAAACTGAAACTCCATCGAGTAAAATGGAAAAAAAGTGCGAATTCCTGGACGAAACTAAGCCACGAACAAGCAGCTTCTTCAAGGGTGAAGAATCTGCATACTCCAAGGACTAACAGTCTCTCATATCTTGACCATGTATAAATGTGTAGCATAGGCATGAAATTCATCTCAACCATGTCAAAATTAAAAGAAAAGCTGAACCAAAATAAAGCACGAACCCAATGAGCATCGCAGCCAAAACAGCATCCTTCGCTTCGAGCCAACACTGCCTGCATAATGTGCAAAATTCCCAGGCCCCAAAATTCTTGTAGCAGCCCATGTCGTGCCGAAACTAGAAAATAGCACATCGTTGCACAAAAAGCTTCATCGCTGCACCATGAAATGATAGTGTACCAAAGAGGCCAAGGCACGGCGTTTACCAACAACCCAGCCATGTACGCAACACCATAAAAACCAGCTGAAACGATGAACAGAAGCTCCTTCAACAATCTGGAGCAAAACAGGTTCAATCGCCTATGTCGTACACCACATCATTCAATTTTGTAAATATTCCCAGGCCAAATAAAGTGCAAAGCAACCCGCACAGAGGTCCTTAACGAATACTGAAACTCACATTGCATAAAAGAGAGAAGATCCTGGGAAAAATTAAGACAAAAGAAATATTCCTTCAACATGTTTAACCTGCAAAATGAACAAACAATGTTAGTAAAAAACCATAGCTCCTCCTCAACATGACCCAGCTGCAGCATTCTTCATTAACTTTGCTCGAAACGTAAGTAGATTAGCGTTGTCCCAATTCACTATCCTCCTCCCAGTGACACCCAAATCTGTGAAGCAAGAGAATTCAACAGCATCCTCATCAAACGCCAAATTTGCCAAGCAGTCTGCCAACTTATTCCCCTCACGAAATACATGAGCAAAACTGAAAATTCCTCTACTTCTCATCTCCACAATGTCATCAATTATCTCGGCTATACTCCAAGCGACATCCCACACACCTTCAATAATGTTCTTAAGGAGCAACGAGTCCGTCTCAATGATGATAGGTGAGGTAACATTTTCTATACAATATCTCATAGCCTCTCGAATAGCATAGGCTTCTGCCCTCACATTCGAACCCTCTCCAATCAATTGAGCCTTAGCATACACCAAATTACCTTCATGGTTTCGCAAGCAAAACCCAAAGGAGCTCAAACCCGGATTACCTCTACACGCTCCATCCGTATTACACTTAATATATCCCATGTCTGGACACTTCCAAAGCACTTTGATATATTTAAAACGTGGTCTGAATTCATCAAGAAACTTAACCAACAAGGGCCAATCATTAGGAGCATGCTGCATACCTGGAAAACGGACCACCAAAAATTTATGCAAGTTCCAATTTACCTCATGAACAACACGCTGGAAAGATACACGACCTCCATGAGCCAATGTGTTGCGCCTTTTCCATAGTTCCCAAAAAACAAACGCTGGAATAGCTCGACCAAGTAGTCGAAGCCGTGGATGATGTCTACACTTCCAAAACTTGTTAATTACTTGTCGAAACCTCCAATCCTGGATCACAAACCCCATGGCATTTGCATAGTACGACCACACATTTTTAGCCATAGAACTCGTAATAAATACATGATCACGAGTTTCCTCTTTTGGATGCAGACAACACCAACAACGGGATGGGATATTAAAACCAATACGCTTCAACTCATCATCCAATGGTAGCTTATGTTTCTACGCACGCCATAGTACAAATGCAACCTTAAAGGGAATACCTTTCAACCATATTAATTTATAAACATCATTTATAGTACCCTTACCTCTCAAGTAATGATATGCACTGCTCACTGTAAATTGCCCATTGGAATTAAGTTCCCACGAAGCCTTATCCCTTGGTAGCAAGACATTCCCTGGCTGAATATTATCAATAACATGCTGCGCCAATTCATCAGGTAGCGCCTCAAACAACAGCTGCTGATTCCACCCATTTGCATTGTAGAAATCCTTCACCACATTCAATTCTTCCTTTATGTAAAACCCGCGAGGTACAACAAAATACAACGCGCCTAAACGTGACCAATTATCATACCAAAAATGTGAAGATCCTTGCTTTACATGCCAAATAATCACATGATCAACCATTTCCTTCACAAGTAACATTTTTTGCCAAATAGGAGATCCATCAGTGTATGGCACAGTAGAGTAATGAATTTTTTTACAATACTTATTGGCCATAAAAGTACCCCATAAAGAAGTCCTTGTCCTAAAATTCCACCATAACTTTGCAAAAAGAGCATTTGCAACATCATACAAAGACTTAAAACCAACACCCCCCTCAGCTGGAGGTTTACACAAAGTCTCCCAGGAAGCCCAATGCCTCCTTGAATGCTTCTCAGAATTGTTCCAGAAAAAATTAGTAAATATTTTATGAACTTTATCAATAACACTATCTGGAGGATTGGTTGCAGACAACAGATGAATAGGCATACTTTGTTGTTGAAGTTATTAGAAAGAAGGAAAAAAAACAAATAAATTGAAAAAGTAAAAAATTCAAAAATTGGTCATAACTTTTTGGTGTGTTTGATTATTGTTATGGGTGTTGTAGATTATTGATCCTTGTTGAAAACACGTCGTTTCGGTACCACAATCTCGTGATTTGGATTGAAATCAAGAAATTTGAAATTTGAAAACCCCAAAATTGTTAAACCCTTCCAAAACCCTTGTTCTTGATGATTTTAGGATGATTCACGGGTTGGATGCGTGTTGGTTTTTGACTTGATTATCGGGGTTTGTTCTTCATTGGAAAACAAACAATTTGAAACAAATTTCACGTGAATAGGAGCTCTATAACATCAAAAGTGAAGAATCAAAATCCACTTTGAAACCCTTTTTGAAACCCCAACTTGAAACTTTGAATCATGATTGTGCCTTGATTGTTGGTTGTTTTTGTGTGAAAATCATTGAGGTTTAAAGATATTATCATTATACAACTTTGGGTACCTTGGATTTGTGCAAAACACGTTGAAATCGGACAAAAAATTGGCTTGAAATTGTAGAAAATCAGAGTTGGAAAAGCAGGGGCCCGACCCCCAGGTGCTCCGCCCAGCCCTAGGACGCCCCGCTTGACCCCCCCCCCACACTATTGAAAACTTGAGGCGCTCCGCCTCAACTAGGGGCGCTCCGCCCAGGTACTGGAAGTGTTGGGTTTGGTAGTTTTTCCTTGGTTTTCCTATTTCTTTGTTGCTTAACCTCTAATTAGTGCTTATCTAAGTAACCTTCCTACTTAATTAGCACTATCCTTTATTGCTATTAGGTAATTCGTGCCTTAGATGGAGAGTAGAACTCCAAGAAGATCCGTAGAATCGTTTGACTCAAGTCCTTACTTTAAAGTGCTTATCGTAAATCGAGTCACACTTGACTTATGAGTTGATTGATTGAGTTGAGGATTGTGGTTCAAACTTGAAGCTATAGAAGTCAAGTTGAGTGAAATATCCACCACCACTAAATGAGTGACCCGAGTGCTATACACGTGAGGGTGTGTGAGGCGATTTCACTAACGTTTGTTCTTCTTGTAGGTACAATGGCCAATGAAGGTGGAGATTTTATAAAGGATGCCTTAGCTAGTCTCCTTGCCAAGATGTATATCATGAACCAAATGATTGAGTCTCTTGGAAATGGGGCCTCAAGTACCCAAGGTGATCAAGGGACCCCGAGTGTCAAAGATGATAAAGGGACCCCGAGAGTCCAAGTTGAGAAAGGGACCCCGAGTGTCAAAGTTGAACCCGGTGAAGGCTCAAGTAGTCCTACCTTTACCCCGGAACAAGTTTTTGAGTTGCTTAATCAACAACGGGTGAAAGAAGATTGTGAGACATATGAACAAATGTTGGGAAATACCCAACGAATGGGCATTCCCCGCCTAGGGATCAACCCTAACCTTATGGGCAATCCCCAAAGGAATGTTCCTCTTCCAATGGCTATTCGAAATGTACAACCTCTTGATCAAGTGGGAGAAGCTCAAGAAGGGGAGGAGGAAGAATATGGAGGTGATGACTATGGAGCTCCTAATCAAAATGGGAGAGCAATGAATTGGGGACAGAATGTTGATAGGGGTAGAGGTCGAGGTCGAGGGCCACCCATAGGAGTTGATAGGGATTTTGGAGGGAATGCTAGGAGAGATTTTGGTGGTTATGGAGGAAACTTTGGAGGCCAACCGGAGCCTTACCAAGGGGGTCGAGATAACGACAATCTTAATAGTGTGAAGCTCACTATTCCTTCCTTCAAAGGGCGTAGTGACCCGGTTTAGTACATTGATTGGAATTTGGCTATGGAGAGAATATTTGACACCAATGATATGACCGAAGTGAAGAAGGCCAAGTATGCAATATCTTCTTTTGAATCATTTGCTTCTACTTGGTGGGAATCGGTCAAGAGAAATAGAAGGAGGAATGCTATGACAATCAATGTGACTTGGGGTGGATTGATTCGTATGATGGATGAGAAGTACTTGACTCACCAATACCGTGTGGACCAATACAAGCGTCTTTATGAGTTAAAGCAAGGTTACAAGACGGTTGGGGAGTACTTCAATGAATTTGAGCAAATCCGGATGTCCTTAGATTTGGATAGGGAAGATGATGAACAAGTCGTGATTAGATTTCTAAGTGGTTTGAATCGAGACATAGCCTCTCAAGTGAAGTTTCACTAGTATGAAAACCACTATGAACTCTTTGATGATGCAGTTGAAGCCGAGAAATGGCTCAAGGATGAGAAGTCCACCAACTACAAGAGCAACACTTCTACTTCCAAAAGCAAGCCAAAGGAGTGGAAGACCCCAAATGCAAACTTTCCAAGTGCAAGTGGTGCAAGTGCTAGCAAAGAAGTGAAGAGAACATATGAGAAGTCTACACTACCATTGAGAGGTAATTCTAAAACAAACTTGAGCAATCCTACTACTACTTCTACTCAATGCTATAAGTGTAAGGGGTATGGACATATATATAAAGATTGTCCTAGAAAAAGAACCATGGTTGTGGTAGGCAATTTGGTGTATGAGCAAGATAGTGAGCCCGAAAATGAGGAGGATGAGGAGATTTCTTGTGAGAAGGCTATAGAGGAAGGAGATGATCCTCAAATGTTTTTGGTGGTTAGGAGGAGTTTGAGTACAATTTTCAGGGAAGATGAGGTGGAGAATGTTCAAAGGGAACACCTCTTTCATGCTAGATGCCAAGTCGTGGGTATAGTTTGTTCCATGATTATTGACTCGGGAAGTTGTGCCAACATAGTGAGCCAAACATTGATTTCCTAATTGAAGATACCCACCTTGAAACATCCCAACCCATATCGATTACAATGGCTAAGTGAGTGTGGGGAATTGAAGGTGGTGAAGCAAGCATTGGTTGAGCTTAGCATTGGGAACTATAAAGACAAAATCATGTTTGATGTTGTCCCGATGCAAGCATGCCATCTATTATTTGGGAGACCATGGCAACATGATAGATGTGTGGTACACGATAGCCGGACCAACTCACATACGGTCAAGCATGATGGGAGGAAGTACGTGCTTAGACCTTTGATTCCAAGGCAAGTAAGGGAAGACTACAAGCGACTGAGGGAGTTAAGGTAAGCAGCTAAAGCAAAGTCACCCATTGTACTTGAACCCGAGGCAAACAATCTTGTTGTCTTGCCATTGCATGATGAAAGTGAGAGTCAGTCCACTTCAAATGAGAGAGAAAAGAAAGAGAGAAGTGAGGGAGTGACCGGTGACAATCTAAGAGAGGAAAAAGGAGAGGATTTGAGGAGTGATGTGAACGGATTGTCACCACAAACTAAACTTGACCGAGAGGTAAAACTGAGAGAGAAGGGAGGTGAGGAAAGAAAAGTTGAGAGTGAGAGCACCCATTGTTCTAACAATTCTTCATCCTCTACCTTTTCTTGTGTTAGCTCATGTGTAGTTATATTTAAAGACAAGCCATTGGAGCCTCAACCATGTGCTTGGAAGAAGAGACAAGAGGAAGAAAATCTTCAATGTGAGCTATATGAAGAAGGAGTTACACATGACACTTCAATCGGTGTGAGTGATCAAGGAAGTATTACAAATGTAAGTGTTGCTCCACCTTTTCATGAGCCTACTAGCTATTTGTCTTGTGATGGCTCAACACTAGTTGGAGCTTGTGATGCATCTAGTGAATATGCCACTAGTGAAGAGTCTAAAAGTCAACTTGTGTGTGCTTGTGTATCATTAGTTTAGAGCCTTGCTAAGCCTTGTTCGATGAATCTCTCACTAGTGTAGATTTGATAGTTTACAATGATTGTGACCTTTGCTATCATACACCACCAATCTTTGATAAAGGGGTAGATTAGATAGTTGATCATACCCTTATTGATATGCTTATGTTTGGTGGACCAATGTGTTATGGTGAGGATAGTGACCTTGAGGAGTCCAAATTGCATGAATTGGACAAGGTTGTCTATAATGACTCCTCAAGTGAACCTAGTCTTGATAACTTGTCTATTCTTGATCATGATGTTGAGATGCATGAATTTACTAAACATTGTCTGAAGGCACCCTCATTAGTGGTAAAGACTTGTATCGGACTAGGGTGGGTAGTAAAATGGAACCTCCATGGTGTGAAGGATTTGATTCCTTAG
Source organism: Petunia axillaris subsp. axillaris (assembly GCA_029990575.1). Taxonomy (NCBI): domain Eukaryota; kingdom Viridiplantae; phylum Streptophyta; class Magnoliopsida; order Solanales; family Solanaceae; genus Petunia; species Petunia axillaris. Next base: position 58,402,491 of record JARKNS010000006.1, on the reverse strand, counting down.
GCAACCCATTGTGTGAGAACTTGGGTGAGGTAAATGACTCTTTGAGTGACCCTACTATTGCTTGTTTGGGTTATGATGAAGAAGAGGCCATTATCAATACCTTTCTTGATAGTTTGTCTTTTGAGAAGGGTTGCTTAGGTGATGAAATGGGAGGTAAAAGGGGATCCCTTGGTGTGAGTAAGTATGGTCTAAAGAAGGGGAGTGGAGTACTTGATACTACTTGTAGGTTGGGTTATTTGACTCACTCCACTCCACATGTTGATCACGCCTTGAGGAGGGATTAGTTTGTTGATCTTGAGCTTAATGTTCAAGGGAATTTTGATAGCTTGATCTTGCGTTTTTCATGTCCCCATGACCTATTTGCTCATTATTGTGTTGAGTGCATATTCTCATTGAACCAAGCACTTGATGATCTCCTTGGAGATTTGGTATTTTTGCTTATTATTGATGCGTGGTTATACCACAAGAGTGTGCTTTCCACACTTCTTGCACTAACCTACTTCCAAAGTAGGAAATCTCGTGTTTGCTTGTCGTTGCTTGTAGGTTCTAAGCTCCAGGTTAAGGCAAGGGAGATCTTGGAAGAGACCTATGTCAAAGTGATGATCAAGGGTTACAAGGTAGGAGAGCATTGGGCACCCTAAAGAGATGATGCCACGGACGTGAATGCATTGATTTCGAGGACGGAAGGGGAGGATGATGCGGGGCAAATCAAGCCAAGACACCTTTCAACATGTATCAAGCTTGAGGGAAGCAACAGGATAGAAGTCGAGAGCATTGGAGGTGAATTGAAGACGCGTCAAGAAGTTCCCAGCCCAGGCGCCCCGCCTAGGCCAAGCAGGCACCCCGCCCAAGTTCAACAGGAGCCAGGCGTCCGCCTCAGCACCAGGTGGTCCGCCCAGGGCAGCCCATTGGTCAATGCGGGTACTACACCCACGAACCGGGCGCTCCGCTCAAACACTTGACACCCGAGATTTTGACTATGAAGTGACTACTTTTACCTTGCATGGTCTTTTAGCTTAAAGCCTAGCTTGTGGGCAATTCTGCCCTTTTACTTATTGCCTAGAAACCTCTATAAATAGCTAGATAGCTTATTTCATTACTTAGCTTATTTTGAATGATGAATGAATTTTGTAAAGAGTGGAACTCTTTGGGTTTATGAAAACCAACCTTGTTGGGACTTGTCCTCTACTAGTGAATTCTAGTTGAATGTCAACCCCGCCCCGATCATTCTACTTGCGGGTTCTAGTTAACTCGAGGGTAGTTACTTAGTGTAGGTGTTCCTGGACGATCTCCCGGGGTGTATCGAAACAAGTTCTTCGGTACTATTTGGGTTATTTGTTCGAGCCACGTCTTGCTTTTATCTTGTTTATCTTTTTCCACGATTTCCCTGCATCAAGAAGGGTTGAGTTACAACAAAGCTTTGCACGCCACTATCAAATGCAAAGATTGGTTCGTAGGAAGAGTTTTGATCGACGGAGGTTCAGGTCTGAACATATGCCCGTTCATCACTCTGATAAGAATGGCAATTGACCAAAGCAAGATAAGGGAGAGCAACATGAAGGTGAAGGCGTTCGATAGGTTAAAAAGAAGCAGCATTTGGGAGATTGACCTGACTATCATGGTCGGTCCTGTGGAGCTCACTGCTAAATTCCATGTGTAGACAATAAATTTGTTGCCTCAAAATAATCAAGACAATAAAAAGTATCCACAAACAATATATTAATTATTGGGTTACAATCTCTAGAAAATCTTCAATCTAAGATGTAATCCTCTGATTCTTCTCTTCACGGATTTAATTCGAGGGCGCTAGAGCTTGATCTCAAACTCAATGGATTTGATTTGATTCAAGGGCTTTTGAGCTTGTTCTTGAATACGTGGATTTGACTTGATTTGATTTGATTCAAGGGCTTGAGAGCTTGTTCTTGAAATTGATGGATTTGATTTGATTCAAAAGCTTGAGAGCTTGATCTTGAATATGTGGATTTTACTTTATTTGATTTGATTCAAGGGCTTGAGAGCTTGTTCTTGAATGTATGAATTCGATTTAATCACGAACGCGGCGGCAAGCTTTGATCACGAATGCGGCGGCAAAATATGGATGGAAAGACTTCTTGATCACAGCCAGGAGGGATAGGCTTTGTGATTTATAGAAGACTTCTTGGTTATAGCCAGGAAGGAAGGCTTCTTGATGTATGGAATGCTTCTTGATCTCCGGCAGAATGGAAGACTTCTACGTATCTCCTCCTTGATTTCTCCACTAGTGGATGGGAGCTTTCACCAACTTCTGAATATCCTCTCAAGAGTTATGTAAACCCTCTATTTATAGTTGTAGGAGAAGGGACTTACTTCGATTTGATTGGTCCACTTGAGTCATAAAGCCTATCACAAAAGCTATGTGATAAGAATGAATATTATTGGCCAAGATATTTCATATTGGACACTTGGATGGTTTTCATTGGTTATTAATTTGACTAGGCATGTTACATCATTTAGACACATGTCATAATTTTATTGGTCCTTGATTTGACTTGGCGCCACATTATTTGACACGTGGCAGGGATCTTGGACTAATAAATCTTGAATTTAATAAATTCCTTTATAGAATTAAATTCAATAAAATTTGTGTGCCTACAAATGCCCCCTACTTCAAGGTTCGTGAGGTTGTAAATGATCCGAATTTCAAAGATGAGACTTGAAGTAACCGTCATAAAAATGATATTTTTTCATCTTATTTTGTCAGCGAGACACCTTGGAACTCCATATTTGAATTAAGCTTCTTTATTCCAAGCTGTAATTGGAGTACCTTTCCTGCTAAAGCAATTTCTCCATATGGCCAGACTTAGTTTAGAACTCAACTAGGATAATGTATAATAAGTGAAGTTGGCAAGTAAACTTTAACATATTCATAACCACGCCAATTTATTACGTGGAATGTTGAGTTTGTACATGCTTTGGACTTAAAAGCAGCTTGACCCTTTCGACTAAATGTGTCTGACAAGTCCCAAGTTTTCTGCTCTTTTGGTGTAGAGTCCAACTTTTCTTGAAGTTCAAAGCCAACATCAATTTCACTGGACAAGAAGACTTTAACCACGTATAAAAGGACGCAGAAATACTTAGGCTTATGTGAAAGAAGACAACTTTGAGACATGAAGAGGTATCCGGTTGTAAGAGGGAAAAATAGAGGCATCAATGTAACAGTCTTACGGCGCGACACCAGCACCCGTGTGCGAGCACCCAATTGCAACCAACATACAAGAAAATCAGCAGTACTTTTTTTACAAGCTTTTGCCACAAAGGTTTGAAAGCCATCGATCTTGACAAAACTATCTTGTGGCTGCTAAGATTTCTATTGATTGTTTTGATCGTTTGTGCCTATGCTTTTCTTTTTTTGCATTGGACAAAGACGTGAATTTTCTTTTGAATTTTCAGAATGATTTAAGTATTGCGCCAGCGTGAGGAGTTGAAGTGAATGGCATATCATCCATCATATCAACTTAAAGCGTCATGCCGCCAGCACCCCGACGTTTATAATATATTTTCGTTTTGCAGGTTTAAAGGGAGAACTCGGTGCATCCAGATGTCCTTGCGATTTTGCGAACTTGATGACATGTCTCGAATGACCTCTTGGTGCATCCATCATTCAAAACGGGCATGAAGAATAATCACTTGATAAATGGACGAAGAAAACACAAGGAACAGTTCCCTACAAGCCTTGACAAGGAAAGCACATAAAGGCATCCATAATTCCAGCATTGGCGAGAGTACATTAAGTATTCACTCCTTTGTCATTAGCAGGAGATCAATGAGGAATTCACTTTCTTTGAAGCCTTTGCGGGAGATCAATTGGAGTATTCATCTTCCTTGTGGCCTTGTAAAAAAATCACGCATTCATCTTCCGTGCGACCTTGTAGACGACCTCTTGGCGCATCCATCTTTGGGACCGAGTGATGCAGCTGGGCTATCAAGGATTGGGCCCGGGGCTATCAAGGATTGGGCCCGCATCATAAGGAGCCGCCCGTAGTGGGGTCCACCCCCTGGAGGAGTTGCGTTGCTCGGGGTGGTCATGGTGGTGTCAGGGACGGACCTCGATTTGGGGTTGATCCGGCGGTATAAGAGTTGCGTTGCGCCTCTACCAACAGCTATGGCTTTTGGTAGAAATGGTTGCAGTGCACTCTTAAAGTTTGGTATCAGAGCCAACCCGGGTTCGATTCCTGGCTACACCATGCGAAGTTTGGGGACGAACTTGCTTTAAAGAAAGGGGGGATGATGCAGCTGGGCTATCAAGGATTGGGCCCGGGGCTATCAAGGATTGGGCCCGCATCATAAGGAGCCGCCCGTAGTGGGGTCCACCCCCTGGAGGAGTTGCGTTGCTCGGGGTGGTCATGGTGGTGTCAGGGACGGACCTCGATTTGGGGTTGATCCGGCGGTATAAGAGTTGCGTTGCGCCTCTACCAACAGCTTTAAGAGTGCACTGCAACCATTTCTACCAAAAGCCATAGCTGTTGGTAGAGGCGCAACGCAACTCTTATACCGCCGGATCAACCCCAAATCGAGGTCCGTCCCTGACACCACCATGACCACCCCGAGCAACGCAACTCCTCCAGGGGGTGGACCCCACTACGGGCGGCTCCTTATGATGCGGGCCCAATCCTTGATAGCCCCGGGCCCAATCCTTGATAGCCCAGCTGCATCATCCCCCCTTTCTTTAAAGCAAGTTCGTCCCCGAACTTCGCATGGTGTAGCCAGGAATCGAACCCGGGTTGGCTCTGATACCAAACTTTAAGAGTGCACTGCAACCATTTCTACCAAAAGCCATAGCTGTTGGTAGAGGCGCAACGCAACTCTTATACCGCCGGATCAACCCCAAATCGAGGTCCGTCCCTGACACCACCATGACCACCTCGAGCAACGCAACTCCTCTAGGGGGTGGACCCCACTACGGGCGGCTCCTTATGATGCGGGCCCAATCCTTGATAGCCCCGGGCCCAATCCTTGATAGCCCAGCTGCATCATCCCCCCTTTTTTTAAAGCAAGTTCGTCCCCGAACTTCGCATGGTGTAGCCAGGAATCGAACCCGGGTTGGCTCTGATACCAAACTTTAAGAGTGCACTGCAACCATTTCTACCAAAAGCCATAGCTGTTGGTAGAGGCGCAACGCAACTCTTTTACCGCCGGATCAACCCCAAATTGAGGTCCGTCCCTGACACCACCATGACCACCCCGAGCAACGCAACTCCTCCAGGGGGTGGACCCCACTACGGGCGGCTCCTTATGATGCGGGCCCAATCCTTGATAGCCCCGGGCCCAATCCTTGATAGCCCAGCTGCATCATCCCCCCTTTCTTTAAAGCAAGTTCGTCCCCGAACTTCGCATGGTGTAGCCAGGAATCGAACCCGGGTTGGCTCTGATACCAAACTTTAAGAGTGCACTGCAACCATTTCTACCAAAAGCCATAGCTGATGGTAGAGGCGCAACGCAACTCTTATATCGCCGGATCAACCCCAAATCGAGGTCCGTCCCTGACACCACCATGACCACCTCGAGCAACGCAACTCCTCCAGGGGGTGGACCCCACTACGGGCGGCTCCTTATGATGCGGGCCCAATCCTTGATAGCCCCGGGCCCAATCCTTGATAGCCCAGCTGCATCATCTGGTATCAGAGCAAGGCTCGGGTTTTGTTTCTACAAACCCCCGACCCTTGGTTCTTCGTGCCTAGTATCTTTTCTTTTAGTTTTCTTGTTGTTGAAGTTATTGAAAGAAGAAAATTACAAAAAAATTGAAAAATTGAAAAATACAAAAATTTGGTGTATCTTGTTGGTTTGGATGATTGATGATATGGGTGTTATAGATTCTTGATCGTGATCGAATTCCCGTTACTTGGATACCAAAATTGTTTGGATTGGTGGAGTTTGAAAATTTGAAACCCCAAAACCCCTTAAACCCTTGATGAACTTGTTCATGATGACTTTTGGCTTGATTCTTGGGTTGGAATGATGTTTGATTGAAAACTTGATATTGGGGATTGAACTTCATTGAAAAACAAACGATTTGATACCAATTTTGTGGGATTTGAGTATGGATAACACCAAGTTTGATGAATCACAATCCATTTTGAAAACCCTTTGAAAAACCCCCCTTGTTCTTGAGTTCTTGACATTGAATCTTGAATTTGATTGATTGTTTGGATGTTAATGTGATTGGGGTTTGTTAAGGAAGATCAAAAACAACTTTGGGTATCATTGGATTGTGAAAACAAGTTGAAAACATCGGATTTGGTGCTTGAAAATCGACTTGAAACGAGTTTGGAACGAGTTGGGAAAGGCTTCAGGCCAGGCGCCCCGCCTGACTTGGCTACTGCCTAAGTCCCAGGCGCCCCGCCTAGACCCAGGCGCCCCGCCTGGAACACTGCACAGTTAGGCGCCCCCTCCTGAGTTCAGGCGCCCCACCTGAGTGCTGATAGTGTTGTTTCGGGTAGATTTTCATAGGCATTTCCCTTTGTTTGATTGCATTAATTCCGGTTAGTGCTATTAGAGTATAATCCTACTCGATTAGTACTAATCACTTTGAGCTATTAGGATCATCGTGCCTAGAAAGGAGACTAGAATTCAAAGAAGATCCGTAGTATCTTTTGGTTCAAGTCCTCACTTCAAATTGCTTAGCGTTCATCGAGTCATATCAACTCCACTCGCCCCGGAGTGCAATTGGCTCGTGAATAGTTGGTTGGGTTGAGGATTGATAGTCAACTACTTGAAGCTCTTGGTAACAAGTCTGAGTGAAATATCCACCACCACCCCCAAAAGAGTGATCCGAGTGAACTCAAGTGAGGGAGTGAGTGAGGTCTTTTACTAACGTTTGTTGCTTCTTGTAGGTACAATGGCAAACGATGGAGATGATCCCATGAAGCATTTCATGGCCACCATTATGGCTAAATTGGAGGATATCTCATTGAGACTTGAAACCGTCGAGAGGAATCAAGTTGAGACCGGTGAGAGGAGGACCCCGAGTGTCCAAATTGAATCCGGAGAGGGCACGAGTCATAGCACTCCTATGACTCCCGGACACTTTGTTGAGCTAAACAAGAGGTATGAACAAAGCAAAGTTGAAGCTCTACGAGAGCGTGGGTTGGGCAATCCCCAACATGAGAGCAATCCTCTCAACTTGGGCAATCCCCAAGGAAATGCTCCACTTCGAAGACCCGTTAGGTTTGTCCCACCTCTTGAGCAAGTTGTTGAGGCTCAAGAAGAGGAGGAAGCCGAGTATGGTGATGAGGCCTATGGGTATGATGCTCCTTATCAACCTAGGAGGCCAATGAATTGGGGTCGAAATGTGGATCGGGGTAGAGGCCGAGGTCGAGGGCCACCCATGAGATTTGATGGAAGGAATGCTAGGAGAGAATATGTTGCTCATGATGACCACTATGGAGGCCAACCGGAGCCTAATTATGGGGTGCGTGACAACAACAACAATCTCAATAGTGTGAAGCTTAATCTTCCATCCTTTAAGGGAACTTGTGATCCGGAGGCATATATGGAATGGGTTCTACTTATAGAGAGAGTGTTTGACACAAATGAGATGACCGATGAGAAGAAAGGTACTTATGCTATTTCATCCTTTGAGTCTTATGCTTCTACTTGGTGGGAATCCATAAAGAGAACAAGAAGAAGAGCGGGTGTGCATGTGAATGTGACATGGAATGAATTGAAGGCCCTCATGAATACCAAGTATGTGACTCCTAGATATCGACAAGAGCAACTCAAGAAGCTCTATGATCTAAAGCAAGGTGTCAAGACGGTTCATGAGTACTATGATGAGTTTGAGAAGACCCGATTGGCCTTAGATATGGAGACCGAGGATGAAGAGCAAGCCATGATTCGTTTCAAAAATGGTTTGAGCTATGGTATAGCTTCTCAATTGAGGTTACATTCTTACCCTTCACTTCAAGATCTATTGGAAGCCGCTATTGAAGCCGAGCAATGGCTTAAGGGAGAAAAGTCCACCCGTTACAAGAGTAGCACTCCTACTCCCATGAACCAACCAAAAGAGTGGAAGACTCCAAATGCAAGCTTTCCAAGTGCCAATGCTAGCAAAGAAGTGAAGAAGCCATATGAGAAGACTACTCCACCTTTGGAAGGTACTTCTAAAACTCGTTTGAGTAATCCTATTTCTACTTCTACTCAATGTTATAAGTGCAAGGGCTATGGGCATATTGCTAAAGAATGCTCCACAAAGCGAAACATGGTTGTGGTTGGCAATTTAGTGTATGAACAAGAAAGTGAGTCCGAAAATGGAGAAGTAGAGGGGGATGAGGAAGTTGATTGTGAGGAGGCCATAGAAGAGGATGATGGCCCTCAAATGTTCTTGGTGGTTAGGAGAAGCTTGAGTACCATTGTTATGGAGGAGGAGGTGGAAAATGATCAAAGGGAAAACCTTTTTCATGCTAGGTGCCGAGTGATGGGCCAAGTATGTTCAATGGTTGTTGATTCGGGGAGTTGCACCAACATAGTGAGCCAAACCTTGATTTCCCAATTGAAGTTACCCACTCTAAAGCATCCAAAACCATATCGATTACAATGGCTTAGCTAGTGTGGTGAACTAAAGGTGGTGAAACAAGCGTTGATTGAGTTTAGCATTGGGAGCTATAAGGATAAGATCATGTTTGACGTGGTCCCGATGCAAGCATGCCATTTATTGTTTGGGAGACCATGGCAACATGATAGGTGTGTAGTGCATGATGGCCGGACCAACTCCTATACGGTCAAGCGAGATGGGAGAAAGTATGTGCTTAGACCTTTGACTCCAAGGCAAGTGAGGGAAGACTACAAACGAATGAAGGAGTTGAGGGAAGAGGCTAAAGCAAAGTCACCCATTGTATTTGAACCCGAGGCAAACAATCTTATTGTTTTGCCAACGCATGATGAAAATGAGAGTCACTCCACTTCAAATGAGAGAGAAAAGATAGAGAGAAGTGAGGGAGTGACCGGTGACAATCCAAGAGAGGAAAAAGGAGAGGCTTTGAGGAGTGATGTGAGGGGATTGTCACCACAAACTACACTTGACCATGAGGTAAAATTGAGAGAGATGAGAGGTGAGGAAGGAAAAATTGAGAGTGAGAGCACCCATTATTCTAACCCTTCTTTATCTTCTATCTCTTCTTGTGAAAGCTCTTGTGTAGGTACATTTAAAGACAAGTCATTGGAGCCTCAATGTGAGCTTCATGAAGGAGAAGTTGCATATGACACTTCAAACCTTGTGAGTGATCAAGGAAGTACTACAAATGTAAGTGTTGCTTCACCTTGTCATGAACCCACTAGCTACTTGTCTTGTATTGACTCAACTAGTGTTGAGTCTAGTTGTCAACTTGTGTGTGCTTGTGAAACACTAGTTGGAAGGGATTTTATGCCACATCATGATGTGAGCTCATTGTTTATTGAACCCTTCCCTAGTGTAGACTTGATAGTTGACCATGATTGTGACCTATGCTATGACACACCGCCAACCTTTGACATAGGGAAAGATGAGGTAGTTGACCATTCCCTAATTGATATGCTTCTATTTGGTGGACCAATGTGTTGTGGTGAGGATGGTCTTGTCCTTGAGGAGTCCAAATTGCATGAATTGGACAAGGTTGTCTATGATGACTCCTCAAGTGAACCTAGTCTCGATAATTTGTCTATGCTTAATCATGATATTGAGATGCATGCCTTTATATTTCCATTGTGTGACGATAATCTCATTTGTGGTAGCGACTTGTATCGGGCTAGGGTGGGTGGTCAAATGGAACCCCCATGGTGTGAAGGATTTGATTCCTTAGGCAACCACTTGTTTGAGAATTTGAGTGAGGTGGATGGTTCTTTGAGTGACCCTACTATTGCTAGTTGGGGTTATGATGAAGAAGAATCTATCATCAATGCCTTCCTTGAGAGCTTGTCTTTTGAGAAGGGTTGCTTAGGTGATGAAGTTGGAGTTGAAAGGGAATCCCTTGGTGTGAGTAAGTATGCTCTAAAGAAGGGGAGTGGAGTACTTGATGTTACTTGCATGTTGCGTTACTTGACTCACTCCACTCCACATGTTGATCACACCTCGAGGATAGATTGGTTTGTTGATCTTGAGCTTAAGGTTCAAGGGGATTTTGATAGCTTGATCTTGCATTTTTCATACCCCCATGGCTTATTTGATCACTATTGTGTTAGGTGCATGATGATCTTTAACCAAGTACTTATTGTTCTCTTTGGAGACTTGATATTTGTGCTTTTAATTGATGCTTGGTTATATCACAAGAGTGTGTTTTCCACACTTCTTGCACTAACCTACTTTCAAAGTAGGAGTTCTTGTGTTTGCTTGTCGTTGCTTGTAGGTTCTAAGCTCCATGTTAAGGCAAGGGAGATCTTGGAAGAGACCTATGTCAAGGTGACGATCAAGAGTTACAAGGGAGGAGAGCATTGGGCACCTCGAGGAGATGATGCCAAGGACGTGAACGCATTGATTTCGAGGACGAAATCTTCTCAAGAAGGGGAGGATGATGAAGCCCAAATCGTGCCAAGACACTTTCCAACACTTTCCAACATGTGCCAAGCTTAGAAGATACAAAGGACTTGAAGTCAAGGGCTTTGGAAGTGTTCCGGATGGTTTCATCATTAGGCTCCACGCCTAAGGAGAAGGAAGGAGGCCCAGCATAGCCAGGCGCCCCGCCTAGCCCAGGCGCCCCGCCTAGGAAGCTCACTGCCTAAGAATGGAAGGCACCCAGGCGCCCCACCTAGCCAGGCGCCCAGCCTAGCTGAAGGCCAAGCCAGGCGCCCAGCCTAGCCAGGCGCCCAGCCTAGCTGAAGGCCAAGCCAGGCGCCCCGCCTAGCTCCAGGCGCCCAGCCTAGCTTCAGCATGATCCAGGCGCCCCTCCCAGCCCCAGGCGCCCCTCCTAGCTGTTGAACTTATGGTTCTTTTACTATTTTGCCCTGCGTGGCTTATTTGTTGAACCTTATTAAGTAAGGGTAGTTAAGTCTTTGTGTGAGCTTGGGAAAACACTATAAATATCCAAGCCTAGCTTATTTTACATTTAGTTTTATGTTGAATGATGAATTGAATATTGTAAAGAGTGGATTCTCTTTGGGTTTATGAAAACCAACCTTAGTTGGGACTTGTTACTTCTAGTGGATTCTAGTTGCCTAACAACCCCGCCTCGATCATTCTATTTGCGAGCTCCAGGTGTGGCTCGAGGGTAGTTGCATAGCGTAGGTGTTCTTGTCCTTCTCCCGGGGTGTAGCGGAACCAGTTCTCCGTTGCTACTTGGGATTAGAGATCGAGTTACGTCTCGTTCTTTATCCTTTTATCTTTTCCGCGTTTTCCCTACATCACCGAGGCTTTGGCGAACTACTACACCAAAAATCAAACTTTGTGGTCAAGGCATTGGCGAACAAGCGCTTGGCGCATCCACCATTTACCATGGCTGAGAGTTCATGGAAAATCCCTTCATTCCGGCTTGAGAATTGACCCGAGGGAATGGAGAATGCCCCTAGTTGTGAAAAGGAGCTAGGCCTTCGGCATTATATGCAACCTTGGTGATAAGGCCATCTTTTTTTTTCCTTACAGCTTTGCTGCTAGCTTTGCGCGTTTGGAATGAAAAATTAGAAACTTGATTTAGGAGTGTCCAATTCACAAACAGTTTATTGCAATGGAGGCTAGACTTCCATAGCTGTGACGTACGTAAAAATAATTATTAGACTGTATTTCTATTTTCCCCGGCAATTTTCTGAAGTTAACTCCGAGTCCGCTATGTTTTACTGCTCAGCATCTCGCACTTTACGAAACTGATCGTAGTTTGGTATAGGAGAGTTCAACTAACAAGCCGCTTGTTTCTGTAGAATCAAGACTCAAAGAGCTGCAACATATAAAAAATCCATGGCCAAACACCTTCAAGATTAGCCGTAATTGATTTCTGAAACTGATCACACGTCCTGATGCTTCAGCTTCACAGCATTGCACAAACATGCCAAGTAGATCATATCAGGAGCTAGGAGTGTCTGAACTTCATACCACCTGTTTCTGCTAAAAATAGACTCCAAGTGCTGCGGTATATCCAAAAATCAGACTCAAACACTCTTTAGTCTGATGGGAATAAATTTTTGAAATTGATTACGATGTCTGCCGCGCAGACTTGACAGCAGTGCGCAATCGGGCGGAAAAGTTAATATCTTGAGCTAGGAGCGTCGAAATCACAAGCCGTTTGAGCCATTGGGAAGCTAACTTCTGGGAGTATAACATCTATTAAAATCATACACTGATTCCCTCTATATTAATACAGTTTTTATTTCGAAATCAGTTCTACATTTTGACACTGTAGTTTTCACAGCTTTGATTGTAGTGACAAGAAAAAATTCATGTCACCCTGCATGCATGTCCGAATTGAGATCCGTCTGCACTTCTGGAAAGAAGGTTCATAGGAAAACAACTGATCAAATATCAAGGAAGAAATATCTCAATATTTCCGTCAGTAATTTCTCAAAGTTGATAGCAAAACTTCAGATTTGCATACTTTCAGCATGAAGTTTCATATCTCGAGCTTGAAGAGTCCTGAGAACGAACTGCACTTGATTGCTTATTCCAGTCTATTTCATGAATTAAGCTCTTTGTATAGGATGATTTTTTTTTCTTTTCTTCGAATCATCGATGTATCAAATTTCTCTAATATTGAAGAAATAAATTTTATCCTTCAATACAAAATTTCCTTCTTGAAATTGACTATGTATGCCTTTGCATTTGAACGGATCAATATGGTGACACATAATGCCATGCTCCTTTTTTTGTTTTTTTTATGCGATTGAACTCGAAATAAAATTCTAAGTTTCCTACGTACCCCTTTGAAGAGGATCAAGTCATAACGTAGTTCAAAGAAGAGTGATTTTCTTTTTATGCAGTTTATACTCATTCAAAAAAGGAGTAACATACAGTTTAAGCTCGTGCGTCGAGGAGCACAGTGACTTGCAGTTTAGGCTCGTGCTTCGAGGAGCACTGCAGCTGAAATGTCTTTGCCTTCATATTCTTCAATTGTTTCAATTGTAGGATTGAATGAACAAAAGGAAAGAGAAACTTGATTCGTGCTCGCCATTTCTTCTTCTAGCAAGATTTTTCCTTCACGAGCCAAGTTCATGACCTTTTAGTTGAAGATGAAGCACTTTTCAATGGGGTGACCAATCAGGCGATGGTACTTCTAGTAATTTGGACTATCAGCCTTCTCAGCTCATTTGGTCGCTTCATCTCGGGCAACTGAATGAGTTTTAACTCAAGGAGTTCTTGAAAGATGGCAGGAACATCCGAGTCGAGGAATAGATATTCCTTTGCTTGCATTTCTTTCAATATTAAATTTTGACTTGTTTTGTCTCGCATGAAAGTTCATTCAACACTTCCCTTCCTACTCATCTTTGCGGCGACTTTTAAGGGAGAAGTGTTGATATTCATGGATTCTTCAATTTCATCATCGGCTACAAACTTGCCCCCACTTTCGGTTTCTTGCATGTCTTCATCACCTTTACAAGGATTGTAAACAGAAGGCCCTTGGTTTCCACTCGCAGCCATGCTTAGTTCCATGTCATGTGCACGGGTGGCCAGCTCTTCAAATGTTTTGGGCTTTATTCCTTGCAAGATATAGCGGAGTCCCTAGTGCATGCCTTGGATGCACATTTCGATGATGGATGTTTTGCTAGGCGGTCTTTGCAATTAAGGCTCCCCCAACGATTTATGAAGTCGATGACTTGTTCATCCTTCAACTGACAGGCATTTGTAAGTTCAACCATACTAACAATGCGCCTTGTGCTATAGAAGCAGTTGAGGAATTCATGCTCCAAATGTTCCCAACTGTCAATGGATCTAGGCTCGAGGTCTGTGTACCAGTCGAAACCATTTCCTTTGAGAGATCAGACAAACTACTTGACAAGGTGATCACCATAAGTTCCAGCATTGTAACATGTCTCAATGAACTGCACCACATGTTGTTTGGGATTTCTGTGACCATCAAATTGTTGAACTTTAGGAGGTTGATAGGAAGAAGGCATCTTTAAGTTTTCAATCCTTTACGTGTATGGCTTTGCATATGTGAAGAAAGATTTAGTTGAAGGCTCAATGTTGCCTTGGATTTCCCCGATGATGAAGTCTTTCAATTGATCTACAGGAATCAGGCCGTCCGAAGAAACTTGGATTACTTTTGTTGCGACCAATTGCTTGTCAGATGACTCTCCCATCTCTTGTGCTTCAGGAAGACCTATAGGTGCTTGTCTTGGTTCTCCTTCCACAATGCTCTCCACCTTACCTGCTAACTTAGAAATTCGAGCGTCTTGGTCTTTCATGTACTTTGTTAGGCCATTAACTGCTTTTGCCAATTTTGCAAGTTCTTCTTTTATGGTAGAGGCTTCAATCATCATTGCTTGTGCAACTACCAAGGAGGAAGAAGAATGGTACGAATCACTAGTTGGGTAGAGCTCAGATAGACGTGTGCCATGAGGAGAGACTAGAGTAGATCTAGTATTGAAGACATCATCATCCTTTTGCATAGAACGGGTTTTGGAATCGCTAAGTTGAGCCAGAGTTGTTTCCTCCACCTCAGTTGTGCTAGACCTTTGTTTAAGCATGAGGGAAAATAATCTCGCTTCTTTTGGAGATGATGTACTTGAAGCATGAGTTGAATAGGAAGGCCCTTTGCCCAACTTTTCAACTTCGCTTCTTTTGATTTGGCGAATGACATCCATGACAACATCCAATTCATTTTTGGAGTCAACGACATTAATAGTCTTAGGAGACATTTTGATGTTTTTAACTTCAAAGAGAAGAGATGAGAGGTAGAGATAAACCCACCGGGCGTGCCAAATTTGTAGACAATAAATTTGTTGCCTCAAAATAATCAAGACAATAAAAAGTATCCACAAGTAATATATTAATTTATAGAAATAATGCGGGTTACAATCTCTAGAAAATCTTCAATCTAAGATGTAATCCTCTGATTCTTCTCTTCACGGATTTAATTCGAGGGCGCTAGAGCTTGATCTCGAACTCAATGGATTTGATTTGATTCAAGGGCTTTTGAGCTTGTTCTTGAATACGTGGATTTGACTAGATTTGATTTGATTCAAGGGCTTGAGAGCTTGTTCTTGAAATTGATGGATTTGATTTGATTCAAGAGCTTGAGAGCTTGATCTTGAATACGTGGATTTTACTTTATTTGATTTGATTCAAGGGCTTGAGAGCTTATTCTTGAATGTATGAATGCGATTAAATCACGAACGCGGCGGCAGCCTTTGATCACGAACGCGGCGGCAAAATATGGATGGAAAGACTTCTTGATCACAGCGAGGAGGGATAGGCTTTGTGGTTTATAGAAGACTTCTGGGTTATAGCCAGGAGGGAAGGCTTCTTGATGTATGGAATGCTTCTTGATCTCTGGCAGAATGGAAGACTTCTACGTATCTCCTCCTTGATTTCTCCACTGGTGGATGGGAGCTTTCACCAACTTATGAATTTCCTCTCAAGAGTAATGTAACCCCTCTATTTATAGTTGTAGGAGAAGGGACTTACTTTGATTTGATTGGTCCACTTGAGTCATCAAGCTTATCACGAAAGCTATGTGATAAGAATGAATATTATTGGCCAAGATATGTCATATTGGACACATGGATGGTTTTCATTGGTTATTAATTTGACTAGGCATGTTACATTATTTAGACACATGTTATAATTTTATTGGTCCTTGATTTGACTTGGCGCCACATTATTTGACACGTGGCAGGGATTTTGGACTAATAAATCTTGAATTTAATAAATTTATTTATAGAATTAAATTCAATAAAATTTGTGTGCCTACACCATGTCATGGACATCTCTGCTTCCTATAATCTATTGTTAGGGAGGCCTTGGATCCACATGGCTAGAGCAGTACCTTCTACATTGCACCAAACCGTGAAGTTTGAATGGGATCACAAAGAGGCGGTAGTGTTCGGTGAGGGGAACAACTCTATCTACAATGAGCAAACTATACCAGCAATTGAAGGGAATGCTCCTGATGGGCAGACATTCTATAATGTAGAACTTGTGGGAGCAGTGCAAGGATGAGGACGCCGCAACAACTACAATTCAAGTTGGAATCCCACAGACACGATCCAAAAGAGATATACTGCACATTTTGCTCCAAATTGGTCAACACACCGCCTGGGGTTGAAGAAAGGAAGAGGAACTTTTATAGTGCCTATTGGGATAGCCGAGGCAAAGGCTATGAAGGGAGAAATTTGGTCTGGGAGCCAGTCATGTCTGCTTGGGGAGTGCCCTCATGCAAATTTCGTGAGACCCTACCAGCTAAGACCGAGAAGCGACCAATGTACTCACCCAATGTCCGTCCCAATTAGAAACGGATCTCTGAAGAAACATAAGGAAAGCAAGTGTGGATACCCAAAGCACCTGAACTTATGGAGGTAGTGATGGAAGAGCCATATGTGCTTCCACAACCTGCAAAATGGCCCGAAGACTGGGTTATAGGCATCGTGATCAAGCAAGGCTATGAACCGGGCAAAGGTTTGGGCAAGAACTTGGATGGAATGATCGAGCCAATCAGAATTGTGATGAGGCCCGACAACGAGAAGGCTGGCATTGGATACATTGTGAACTACGAAAAGAGCACGGAAGAAGCGTCACTGGATTTCAAGTTCTATAAGAAAAGCACCAAGACTCTCTTGCATATCTTCGTCTAGTTTGGATACTTGGATACGGAAGGGAGGTGTCTGCAGCACAAGGAGTGGAGCCGAAGATAGCTTATGCTGAAGAGGATCTGCCGGCAGGAATGCAAAATCTATTCATAGCTGATGAAGACTACTGTGGAATCCTGGAAGAACAAGTTGAGCCTCCTGGACTGACAAAGGCTAGATCTGGAGCGGCACTGAACAACTGGATCAGCAACCGGGCCTGAGCTTATCGTGGACCTTGGTAGAGCTGAGGGGATAGAATTTACTTCATGTTTTCTGAAATAAAACCTGACTTTGAGTCATGGAATTTTCATATTTTTGTTCTTTATTGCACATGTCTCCCTACAATTTTTTTTTTTTTTTTTGCAACGATTCATAAATAAAATTTCACATTATTTCCCGTTTAATTTTTGCTTTAATCTTTTAATTTAGCAATATTTTACTTTTTTTCAGCATCCAAACTAATAATCCCATTGATTCCACAATCTCAACGTGTAATGAAACAATGGAGCTCGAGGAAACTGGAGTTGATTATGATGATTTTGATGAAACAACATAAGAAGAAATTGAAAGATTTGAAAACAAACCTAAGTCAAACCTTGCGGAAACTGAGGTGATAAATTTAGGAGATGGGGAAGTTGTGAAACAGACAAGGATTAGTGTACATCTCTGATGTGGGGCATACTACCTCAAGGTCTTTCACTAGAAGTCAAGCCAAGTTGATTCAATACAGTCATCTCCACTTGACTTGGAAGGACATGGAAGAAGGCTCCGAGAGCGGCTTGAAGATCATGAATTGGAGTGCCATGGATGGAGGATCACCTAGGCTACATGGAGAGGCATCCAGGACACATTTTAAGGCAATCCAAGGAGCCACAGGAGGAGGCGGACCGCCCACTTTACTAGGCGGACCGCCCCCTCAACTCTCTGAAGTTTCAAGGGGCGGACCG
Source organism: Petunia axillaris subsp. axillaris (assembly GCA_029990575.1). Taxonomy (NCBI): domain Eukaryota; kingdom Viridiplantae; phylum Streptophyta; class Magnoliopsida; order Solanales; family Solanaceae; genus Petunia; species Petunia axillaris. The sequence continues at coordinate 58,384,828 of JARKNS010000006.1, read as the reverse complement.
CCCCTATGCAGAGGCGGGGCACCTAGTGCTCAGTAGGATGGGGCGCCTACTTGGGCCGCCAGGTACACTAGGTTGGGCGCCTACTCCACTCGAGACCATGATGGGACACCTCATTTAATTGCTATTTTTTGACTATTATAGCCATACGTGGCCTTTGTTATTTAAACCCACTTTGGTGGTACTTAGGGGCTTTCACTAATGTCTAGGTGAAGCCTATAAATACTTCATTAGTCTTCATTGAACGTTAGCTTACTTTGATTATTGTTGAATGATGAATAGAGTTGAACTCTTAGTTATGAAGAAAACCCCTTTGTTGGCTTTAATTCATTAGCGGATCCTAGTTGAATATCAAACCGACACCTGATCATTCTACTTGCGGGTCCCGGGTGCGAGTGGAGGGTGGTCGCTTAGCGTAGGCTCTTCTTGACACCGATACGAGGGTATCACGGAATAAGTTCTCCGTGGTTACCTTGTAGGGAGTTCGAGACGTGTCTCGTTCCCTTTTATCGTTCTTTTAACTTTTGATTTCGATCCTTATAATCTTGGTATCAGAGCAAGGCTCGGGTTTTATTTCTACAAGCCCCCGACCCTTGATTCTTCGTGCCTAGGTTGGTTTCTATCTTAGTTTTTTGCTTGTTGTTATTGAAAAGAAGAAAAACCCAAAAAATAGAATAAAAAAGTTGAAAAACACCAAAATTTGATCGTGTGTTCTTGGATTGATGGGCCAGTTGTGTGATTGATATTAGGGTTTGTTCCTTGTTGGAAACCCGTTCTTTTGGTACCTTGAATCACAAGATTTGAAAATTTGAAAGTTTGAAACCCTAGCTTGAAATTGATGAACATGGTGATTTGATTATTTTTAATTAGGGTTAGTTAAAAATCATTGGGGTTTGATCCTTGTAGTTGATAATACATTTGGGTACCTTTGGATTGCTAAACAACGTGAGATTTGTTGGACTTTTGGGGGCAAAACCAAGAAAACGCGAGCTTGAACTGTGCTGGAAACACACCAGGCGGACCGCCCCAATAGTAGGCAGACCGCCCCTCAAACTCTCTGAAGTTCAGAGGCAGACCGCCCCTGTAAACAGGCAGAAACAGGTGGGGCGCCTGTTTTGCTGAAAGTTGTGATCGGGTAGTTTTTCTTAGGATCTCCTGTTTCTTTGATTGCATTGCATCTAGCTAGTACCTTTTTGAGAAATATTTCCTACTTGAATTGTGCTAGCCCTTCGAAGCTATTAGGAAACTCAAGCCTAGATAGGAGAGTAGAATTCGAAGAAGATTCGTAGTATCTTTTGGCTCAAGTCCGCACTTTAAAGAGCTTATCGTTCCAATAGAGTCACATCAACTCCACTCACCCCAGAGTGCATTTGGCTTGTGAGTTGAGTGATTAAGTTGAGGTTTATTGATCAACTTAATGAAGCTTTGAGTCTTCAAGCTTGAGTGAAATATCCGCCACCATTAAACGAGTGAACCGAGTGAAACACTTGTGAGGGTGTGAGTGAGGTTCTTTCACTAACGTTTGCTCATTTTGTAGGTACGATGGCCAACGAAGGAGATGATTTTACTAAGAATGCCTTTGCTACTATCCTTGCCAAATTGGATAGTATGAACTTAAGGATTTAAAACCTTGAGAAGGTGACATGGAGTACCCTAGTTGAACAAGGGACTTCCAATGTCCAATTGGAGAAAGGGACCCCGAGTGTCTAAATTGAGAAAGGGGTCCCGAGTGCCCAAGTTGAAGCCGTTGAAGGCACAAGTAGTTAAACTTTTACCCCGGAACAAGTTGTTGAGTTGCTTAGACAACAACGGGTATAGGAGGACCGTGATCGAATTGAACATGTGTTGGGAAATACCCAACGAGTGACCATTCCTAACCTTATGGGCAATCCCCAAAGGAATGTTCCACTTCCTGGACCTATTCGAAATGTTCAACCTCTTGAGCAAGTTGCACAAGCTCAAGAAGGGGAGGAGGATGATTATGGTGATGGAGGGTATGATGCTCATTATCAATTTAGGGGTCGGAATGTGGATAGGGGTAGAGGCAAAGGTCGAGGGCCACCCATGGGGTATGATGGAGGGAATGCTAGGAGGGAATACAGTGGTTATGCAGATCACTTTGGAGGCCAACCGGAGCCTTACCAAGGGGGTCGAGATAACAACAATCTTAATACTATGAAGCTCACTATTCCTTCTGTCAAAAGGAGTAGTGACCCGGTGGAGTACTTTGAATGGAAGTTGTCCATGGAGCGAATATTTGATACCAATGACATGCCCGAGGAGAAGAAGGCCAAGTATGCAATATCTTCCTTTGAGTCCTTGGCTTCTACTTGGTGGGAGTCGATCAAGAGGAATAGAAGGAGGACGGGCATGGCTATCAATGTTTCTTGGGGTGAATTGATTCGTGCAATGGATGACAAATACTTGACTAACCAATACCGTGTGGACCAATACAAGCGTCTTTATGACTGGAAGCAAGGTTACAAGACGGTTGGGGAGTATTTCAACGAATTTGAGCAAATCCGGATGTCCCTAAACTTAGATGATGAAGAGAATGAGCCGGCCATGATTCGATTTAAAGGTGGTTTGAACCGAGACATAGCTTCACAATTGAAATTTCACAAGTATTAAGACCACTATGAGCTATGCAAAGATGCGGCTGAAGCCGAGAAATGGCTCAAAGAGGAGAAATCCATTCGCTACAAGAGTAGTACTACTACTCCAATGAGCAAGCCAAAGGAGTGGAAGACTCCTACTACAAATGCAAGATTCCCAAATGCAAGTGGTGCAATTGCTAGCAAAGATATGAAGAAGCCTTATGAGAAGTCTACACAACATGTGAGAGGTAACTCTAAAACTTACTTGAGTAATCCTACTTCAACTCCTACTCAATGCTATAAATGTAAGGGTTATGGATATATTGCCAAAGATTTCCCTACCAGGAAAACTATGGTTATTGTGGGTGAATTGGTGCATGAATAAGATAGTGAACCCGAGGATGACGGAGTAGAGTGTGATGAGGAGGTTGATATGGGGAGGATGCAATTGAGGATGATGATCCCCATTCCTTCCTTGTTGTGAGGAGGAGTTTAGTTGTCATGTTTGTGGAGGATAGTGAGACTTTGCAAAAGAAAAATCCCTTCCCTGCTAGATGCTGAGTCATGGGTATTGTTTGTTCCATGATTATTGATTCGGGAAGTTGTGCCAATGTCATTAGCCAAACACTAGTTTCCCAATTGAAGATACCCACCTTGAAACACCCCAATCCTTATCGTTTGCAATGGCTTAGCGAGTGTGGTGAATTGAATGTGGTAAAGTAAGTCATGATTAAGTTCAAGATAGGGAACTATGCGGATGTGGTGCCTATGCAAGCATGCCATCTTCTATTTGGAAGGCCATGGAAATTTGATAGACATGTGGTTCATGATGGCCATGCTAACACTTACACGGTCAAGCACGAGGGAAAGAAATTTGTAGTTAGACCCTTAACTCCAAAGCAAGTTAGTGAAGATTACAAGTGTTTGAGGGAGTTAAGAGAGGCGGAAAAGGCTAAGTCGGTTGTTGAGACTAGTCCTTTGACCGAGAGCTTGGTGGTGACTCCACCATCTTCTACCGGTAGCATTTGTGCCATGATGCAGCTGGGTGAACTTTTGAGAGGAAATGATTGCAACAAACTACTCATATGCCTAGTGCACAAAGGTATGATTCTTAAATTCGATTTTGATTATTCCACTAACCGCTTGCCTCGTGCTTTGGAAAATGTTTTGAAGGATTTTGAAGACATGTTCCCGGATGAAATGCCAATTAGTCTACCTCCCTTGAGGGTATTGAGAACCAAATCGACTTTGTCTCGGGATCTCAAATTCCAAACAAACGGGCTTATAAGAGCAATCCCGAAGACACCAAGGAGCTACAAAGGCAAGTGGATGAATTGATTACCAAAGGCTTGGTGAGGGAGAGCTTGAGTCCTTGTGTCGTGCCCGTGATCCTTGTTCCAAAGAAGGATGGAACTTGGAGGATGTGTGTGGATTGTCGTGCGGTCAACAAAATCACGGTAAAGTATCGACATCCCTTACCTCGCTTAGATGACATGCTAGATGAACTAAGTGGTTCTAGTATCTTTTCGAAGATAGACCTTAGATCCGGTTACAATCAAATCCGGATGAAACCCGGGGATGAATGGAAAACCGTATTTAAGACCAAGTTTGGTCTATATGAATGGTTGGTGATGCCCTTTGGCCTCTCCTATGCACCTAGTACTTTCATGAGGGTAATAAAGCCATTCATCAACAAGTTTGCGGTCTTCTACTTTCATGATATATTGATCTATAGAAAATCAATAGATGACCATGTTGATCATTTGAGGCAAGTGCTTGAACCGTTGAGAGCCGAAAAGCTCTATGCTAATTTTAAGAAATTTGCATTTGGTGGTGAGAAGGTAGTCTTTCTTGGATTTGTTGTGAGTGCCCAAGGAGTGGAGGTGGATGAGTCTAAGGTAGAGGCCATTCGTGGTTAGCCTACTCCTACTACCGTGACTCAAGTGAGGAGCTTTCATGGTCTTGCTAGCTTTTATAAACGATTTATGAAATACTTTAGCTCCATTGCCGCTCCACTCACCGAATTGGTGAAGAAGGACAAACCTTTTTTTTGGGGAGAGCCTCAAGAGAAGGCCATCCAAGAATTGAAAGGTAGGTTGAGTACCACCCCTCTATTGCAATTGCCCGAATTCGGAAAAACATTTGAGGTTAAATGTGATGCCTCGGGGGTGCGAATTGGTGGTGTTTTAATGCAAGATGGGAAACCCATAGCCTACTTTAGTGAGAAATTGAAGGGTGCCTCCTTGAACTACTCTACGTACGACAAGGAGATGTATGCCTTAGTGAGAGCTCTTGCTCATTGGCAACACGACCTTTGGCCTAGAGAATTTGTGATTAAGAGTGATCATGAGTCACTCAAACATCTTAGGCGCCAAAAGAAATTGAACAAGCGTCATGCCAAGTGGGTAGAGTTCATTGATTCTTTTCCCTATGTTATCCAATACAAGAAAGGGAAAGACAATGTTGTGGCGGATGCACTTTCTGGGAAGTTTGCTCTAGCCACCGCTCTTGCCTCCAAGCTCATGGGTTTTGAGAGCATTAAGTTGATGTATGCTCAAGACCCTAAGCTAAAGAGCATTCACGAAGCTCTTGAAAAAGGAGAAAGATTTGAGAAGTACCAATGGGTTGATGGCTATAGCTTTAAAAATGGTAGAGTGTGTGTTCCCGAGTCCTCTTGGACAGAATTGCTTATTCGTGAAGCTCATTGTAGGGGCTTGATGGGACACTTTGGGAGAAACAAGACCTTGACCATTCTCATGGAACAATTCCATTGGCCAAAGATGGGGGTGCAAGTTGAGAAGTTTTGAAAAAATTGCCTTGAGTGCAAGCATGCTAAATCTAAAGCTAACCCCCATGGTTTGTATACTCCTCTCCCGTACCTACTAGCCCGTGGATAGATATTTCTATGGATTTTTTTTATAGGATTACCATGGTCTGGGGGGGATATGATTGCATTTATGTTGTCGTGGATAGTCTTTCCAAAATGGCTCACTTCATTCCATGTAAAAAGTGTGATGATGCACAACATGTTGCTTCTTTGTTCATTGATAATGTGTTAAAGTTGCATAGCATGTCTCAAACCATTGTAAGTGATAGGGACACCAAGTTGTGGGGTGCTCTTGGCACCAAGCTCTTATTCTCTACATCCCACCACCCTCAAACGGATGGGCAAACCGAGGTGGTGAACCAAACTTTGGGTGCTCTTCTTAGAGTTATGACCCGAGGTAAGGCCGGGACGTGGGTTTATAAGTTGCCTCTTATGGAGTTTGCCTAGAAACGTACTTTGCATTGTTTGATTGGCATGACTCTATTTGAATGTGTTTATGGTTTTAACCCCTTGATTCCCCTTAATCTAACCCCTTTGCCAAGGGAAATGGTTGCTAATTTTGAAGGGAAAAGCCGAGCAAAGGCTATGATGGAGCTCCATGCTAAAGCCAAGAAGAATTTGGAGGAAGCCTATGCCAAGGTTGCTTCCACGAAGAACAAGGGAAGGTAAAAGCTAGAGTTCAAGAAGGGAGATTGGGTGTGGTTGCACTTCCGCAAAGAAAGGTTTCCAAACCTTAGGAAAGAGAAGTTGGCACCCCGTGGAGATGGACCGTTTCAAGTTTTTTCCAAGATCAAAAACAATGCCTATGTGATTGATCTACCAGGTAAGTACAATGTGTCAAATACTTTTAATGTGACTCACTTGACCCCTTTTGATGTAGGGGATGGTGATGCCGGAGAGGAGGAAGCCACGGTTTCGAGGACGAAACCTTCCCAAGAAAGAGAAGATGATGCGGGGAATACTACCTCAAGGCCTTTCAGTAGAAGTCAAGCCAAGTTGATTCAAGACACTCATCTCCACTTGACTTGGAAGGATATGGAAGAAGGCTCAGAGAACGGATTGAAGATCATGATTTGGAGTGCCATGGATGGAGGATCACCTAGGCTAATTGGAGAGGCATCCGGGACACATTTTGAGGCAATCCAAGGAGCCACAGGAGAAGGCGGACTGCCCACTTTACTAGGCGGACCGCCCCCTCAACTCTCTGAAGTTTCAAGGGGCGGACCACCCCTGTGCAGAGGCGGGGCACCTAGTGCTCAGTAGGCGGGGCGCCTACTATTCAGGCGGGGCGCCTGGTACACTAGGCTAGGCGCCTACTCCACTGGAGACCATTGTTGAACTTATGTTTTTGACTTATGACAAATAAGGATACTCAGTTGCTAATGTGCGTATAATTTGCAGGATACTCATACCAGTCAACTAAGGAAAGATCTGCCTAGGTTGTCCATTACAGCTGGCCGTGATTGGTATCCCCTTAATCTAGGGATTGACTCTTTTAAGGCTGCTCCGTATTCTTGGAAGGTATTTATACCTCCCCAAGGATCAAATCTCTTGGGTCCAATCTCTCAGAATCTCAGCTCCAAATATAGCTTCCATGATCTGCGCCTTCACCGATTTACTTGATCCTGTTTGCCTCTCGTCTAGCCCTATATATTCCAGAAGACATCAGACTTTGGCTCACGCTTCTATTCTACTGTCTACTTTTCTCCATACTTTTACTTTGCAAAAATACTGTAACGTGTTAGTGATCAGTGTTAGAAAAGAAAAGAAGGAGAGGTTCTTGTAGAGGTAATAGTTGTGTCGAATTGAAGTTGGTTTGGTGAGCTATAAACCAAAAAATACGTTGGTGGTGATCGAGTGGTAAAAACCATCTTGTAGAGACGTTTGTGGTGAACGACAAACCATCCATTGTACTCCGTGTTACTAAGAGTCTTATTAAGAGAGATACTCCCTTGTGACCCAAGGGGACTGGATTAGGAACCTTTTTGGTTCTGAACCAGTATAAAATACTTTGTCTTTCGCTTTTCCCTTATCTCTTACTTTCTACTTTAATTGATATACATACTGCTTAGTCGACTATAAAACTACCAAGTCAACTGTATTAAAAGAAAAATTTCAATTCACCCCCCCTCTTGTACTTTCAATTGGTATCAGAGCTTGGTCTCACATTTTATTTTGTTTGCCTTACAGCAAGTGAGTAAAGATCATGTCTGCACATGTTGTCAATGGTGCACTATTGCAAGAGGGAACCTCTGCCACCCGGCCTCCCTGCTTCAATGGGAAACACTACAGCCACTGGAAAATTCGCATGGAAACCTATGTCAAGTCAGTCGACTTGAAGATCTGGCGTGTAATTAAGAAGGGCCCTTATACCATTTCTGCTAGTACCACTACCAAGAAGGAAGATGATAAGACTGAAAGCTCAGATCCCCTTGACGTGGATGACTATACGGATGAACAAAGGGAAGTAATTCAATTGAATTATAAAGCTGTGAATATTCTCTATAATGCTATAAGTGGTGAGGAATGGGAGAAGATCTCCAGTTGTGATACTGCAAAAGAAATATGGGACAAACTGGAGGTTACTTATGAGGGTACCAGCAAAGTCAAGGAAACAAGAATAAATCTCCTCGTTTATGAATATGAGTTATTTCAAATGAAAGAAGGAGAATCTGCTGAAGACATGTTTTCCAGATTCAGCAAGATTATTGGAGAACTTAAAGCTCTTGGAATGGTCTACACTAGTGGACAACAGATCAGGAAGATTCTAAGAAGCCTTCCAACTTCTTGGCAACCAAAAGTTATCAACATTGAAAGCAGTGACCTTAATAAGCTTACCTATGATGAACTCAGAGGTGATCTGATTGCCTTTGAGAAAACTCATCTAAATCGCAACACTCAAGAGGAAAGAAAAAGGCTGTAGCATTCAACACTGTCACTGAAGAAGTCGACTATGAACATGAAGCTGAAGAAGATGACATACAGGAACAGCTTGCTATGATGTCCAGAAACATAAATGGCCTTCTCAACAGAAGAAGACAGTTCCGCAGAAATAAGACTCCCTTCAGGAAAGAGCAGACCAACTATAAAGCTGAAGGACGATGTTATGAATGTGGTAAGCAAGGACATATTGCCAACAATTGCCCAGAAGCTAAAAGAAAAGGAAAGAACAGATCATACTCAGCCTGGAGTGAAGATGAAGCGGTTGATGTGGAAACTGCGGATGCAGCAAATATATGCTTCATGGCTAACACTAATGAGGTATGTTGTGATCTTTGCACTGAAAACTCTAAAAACCTTGATGAAGCTCTTGATGAACTTGAAAAAGCTCTCAAAGTAATCAAAAGGTTAACTAAAGAAAAGGAAGAATGGGAAATGAAACTAGAAGTAGTAGAAACTGAAAACGAATTTCTAAAAGAAGCAATGGAACAACTCAGAATTAAACTAAACAAACTTCGAAGAGCTAAAAGCTATCAATCTGATAGATCTTCTAACTCATATAAATCTGCTAGATCTACTTCTCCTACTTCTTCCAGTTCTAAATCTCAAAATACTCCCATATGTGTTTCATTGTGGTGAAAATGGTCATGTCCAAAGGAAATGCTATAAAAAGAATCCTGAAAAATGGATTTGGAGACCAAAAAATAAAATCAATGCTAGCACCTCTGGCACTAACCCCCAAGGACCCAAGCAAGCTTGGGTACCTAAAACTTTTTAATACCATCATATTGCAGGGACTCCACAAGAAAAAGGGAAAGCTGGGAAAGTGGTTTCTAGATAGTGGATGCTCCCGTCACATGACTGGTGACAAACAGCTTTTCAAATCTGTTACAAGTTTTGATGGAGGTTCTGTAAGTTTTGGAGGAGATGCAAAAGGAAAGATCATTGGAATTGGCATTATCTCTTTGAACCCATCGTGTGATATCAAAGATGCGTTTCTTGTGGAAGGGCTTAAACATAATCTTCTCAGCATAAGTCAACTTTGTGATGGAGGTTTCAAGGTAAAGTTTGAATCCAGTAGATGCATCATCCATGACAACAAACGTAAAGTCGTTCTTTCTGGTGCAAGAGAAAACAATATATATGTTTTGAATAACGATAATACTTCCTCAAGTAAGCATCTCTGTCTTGCATCTATTACCAATGATCCTTGGGTGTGGCATAGAAATTAGGTCATACAAGCATGTCCTTAATTGAAAAACTCTCAAAACATGATCTTGTTATTGGTTTGCCAAAACTAAATTTCTCAAAAGATCATGTATGCGATGCATGTCAACTAGGTAAACAAACTAGGACATCCTTTAAAAGTAAAGACATTGTTTCTACTTCAAAGCCTTTTGAACTTCTTCACATGGATCTGTTTGGACCAACTAGAACTGCTAGCATAAATGGAAAGAAATATGCATTAGTGATTGTTGATGATTTCTCGAGATTTACTTGTTTTTGTCACATAAAGATGATGCGTTTGCTAGTTTTGAAGTTTTCTGCAAAAAGGTACAAAGAGAAAAAGGTTATTTCATCACCACTATTAGAAGTGATCATGGAGGGGAATTTGAAAGCAACATCTTTGAAGAGTACTGCAATACTCATGGGCTCACTCACAATTTCTGCTCTCCCCGCTCTCCTCAACAAAATGGTGTTGTTGAAAGGAAGAATAGGACTCTTCAAGATATGACAAGAACCATGTTGGTAGAACACTCCCTCCCAAATCATCTTTGGGCTGAAGCAGTAAGTACAGCTTGTCATATTCTTAATAGATGTCTTATCCGTCCTATCCTCATGAAAACTCCCTATGAGCTATGGAAAGGTAAAAGGCCTAACATAAGCTATTTTCATCCTTTTGGGTGTAAATGTTTTATTCATAATAATGGCAAAGATAATCTTGGAAAGTTTGATCCTCGCAGTGATAAAGGCATTTTTCTAGGATACTCCAACACTAGTAGATCCTATAGAGTATTTAATAAGCGCACTTTATCTGTTGAAGAATCTATGCATGTTGTTTTTGATGATGCTTTAAAATCTGTCGAGAAAGGAGTTTTTTACAGATGATGAAGACGAGATCCCCTTTCACCCGCACATCTCTGAAAATCCTCCTATTTCTGGAGCTCAAAAGGAAGTTCAGATTTCTGAAGAATCTGAGTCGACTAATGAAGAAAATGAGTCAACTTTTGATGAAGCACCAAGAAATCTCGACTTTGTTGTTCCAAATGAATGGAAGAGTGATCCTGAATACTCTCAGAAATACATCATTGACGATCCAAGGGAAGGCATGAAAACCAGAAGAGCTCATAATTCTAACATTACTTTTATCTCGCAGATTGAACCCAAAAGAATTGACGAAGCTTTACAAGATGAATCATGGGTTCAAGCGATGAAAGAAGAACTTGATCAGTTTGACAAAAATGAGGTTTGGAAGTTGGTTCCAAGACCCAAAAAGAAGTCTATCATTGGGTCAAAATGGGTCTTTCGAAACAAACTGAACGAGGAAGGTAAGGTGGTAAGAAACAAGGCTCGTCTAGTCGCTCAAGGCTACTCTCAAACAGAGGGAGTCGACTATGATGAGACATTTGCCCCTGTAGCTAGACTTGAATCCATTCGCATGTTGCTTGCTTATGCCTCTTATAAACAATTTAAACTATTTCAAATGGATGTGAAAAGTGCATTTCTAAATGGATTTATAAAGGAAGAACTATATGTAAAACAACCACCTGGTTTTGAAAATAAAAATTTTCCTCACCATGTTTTCAAACTCTCTAAAGCTCTTTATGGCCTTAAACAAGCTCCGAGGGCATGGTATGAAAGGTTAAGCTCCTTCCTATTAAGCCACGGTTTCTCAAGAGGCAAAAGTGACAAAACTCTATTTATTCAAAAGACCTCTAATGATATTCTGCTCATTCAAGTATATGTTGATGACATAATTTTTGGAAGTACTAATGCCCAATTATGCAAGAAGTTTGAGATCCTAATGCAGGGAGAATTCGAGATGAGTATGATGGGGGAGTTGACTTACTTCCTAGGACTCCAAATCAAACAGCATCAGGAAGGCATTTTTGTCAACCAATCAAAGTACACAAAAGAATTACTCACTCGCTTTGGCATGGCAGACGCCAACATAGCCAAAACTCCCATGAGTCCAGCCACTCATATGGTAAGAGATGAAAAAGGTACTAGTGTAAACTCCACTGTCTACCGAGGTATGATTGGCTCTCTTCTCTACTTAACTGCTAGTTGACCGGACATCATGTTTGCTGTATGCAAATGTGCTAGATTCCAGTCAGCTCCTAAAGTTTCTCATCTAACTGCAGTAAAAAGAATTATACGATATCTTGCTGGAACTATTTCCTATGGTCTGTGGTATCCCTTCACAGAACACTTTGATCTCATTGGTTTCTCAGATGCTGACTACGCAGGTGACAGGGTTGATCGAAAAAGCACCAGTGGAGCAAGTTTCTTTTTAGCAAAATCTCTTATTTCCTGGCATAGCAAGAAACAAGATTGCACTGCTCTTTCCACTGCTGAATCATAATATGTTGCTCTAGGACATTGTTGCACTCAACTCCTCTGGATGAATATTCAACTATCTGATTATAACTTATTCTTTAAACCTATCTCTATTTTATGTGATAATACTAGTGTCATTGAACTATCCTACAATCCTGTAGATCATCCTAGAACTAAGCATATCGATGTTCGTTATCATTTTATCCGTAATCATGTTCAATTTGGTGGCATTGATATTGCATTTGTTAGTACAGATTTTCAATTGGCAGATATTTTTACTAAACCCTTGCTTGAAGATAGTTTTTGCACTCTAAGAGAGTTACTTGGCATCATTTCAGATCCCTGTTCAAAAGCATAAAATCTTTCTGTTCCGTCGCATGCATTCTATTTAAAACAAAAAAAATAAAAAACATTTTCCCATCTTAGTAATTATTGCTTGTCATTTTTTATTAAGTTTGTTTTGCATATGTCATTTACCTTTTACCGCCTGCTTAGTAATTATTGCTTGTCATTATTACAGCCGTCGGTTTTCCTTTCCAAGACTCTCAGTGGTCACGTCGGTCTATCTCTCCTGACGCTGCAGTAACTTTCCCATCACTATCTCTTTTCCCTCACGCCCTTTCACATCTCACTCACACCCTCCACCTTCCCTGACTCTCTCACTCTCCCACTCTCCTCTACTACTTAAAAGGCTCCTCTCCCTATAATCACATCCTCACCAAATTCTCCACCATTCCTACTCTCCATCTCCTCTTCCATGGCGAAAAAGTCTACTATATATGCCCGTCGTAGCCAACGCGCTAAGACTACACCTCAAAATCCTTCCATTCCTGTTCACATTGATTCTGAGCATTCTGAGAATACTACTTCCGTTTTTCCTACCCCCTCTCGGAATACTAAACTTGGAAAAAGGCCCATGCACAGTGATTTTGATGATACAGAGGGTGTTAAAAGGGCTAAAAAGGAATTCTCCCTTGCTGATCTTGATGAAACCCTTAACTTTTGGGATTCTTCGGCTTATGAAAGGTTGGAAACCCTAAAGGAAAAGCCCCTTGCCCATGGCCGCATTGTAGACTTGGATCTTCTGGAATCTCTCAACTGTGATATCAAACAATTTTTTGCTGACCAAGAATGGACAAACTTCTTCTCTTCCGATCCTGCTGATGTCCTTGAAGACCTGGTAAGGTTATTTTATGCAAACCTTCGCCCCTGTCCTAGTAATGGCGTTGAAACTATGGTCCTGAACACTAGAATTGTTATCACCAACAAGATCCTCTTTTGAATTTTGGGCTGTAAGTTCTCTGGCTACTCTGTTTTCTTCAAAAACTCTTGGCCGTCTGATTTTGAAGTTACCTTTGAACAAGCGAAAGCATGCCTTTGTGAAAAGCCTGATGATATTCCTGATGGTCACTTTGGTCCTCTAGACTTGCCCTTTTCTGTACGTGTTCTTGCTCACATTGTTGGTACTACTCTGTTGCCCCGCATTGGGTCCCTCAGCGCGACACTTTAATAGTTTACTGTCTCTTAACAAACAAAAAATTGGATCTTGGTGCTTTGATAATTGAGTATATGCTAGAAAGTATTGCTGACTGTGCTTCTCTGCCTTATGGACTCCTGATTTCTAGAATTTTACATTTTTATCGTGTTGATACTTCTGCTTGGAAAACTGTGTCTGTGAGTGCTTGCTACAACTCTCGTGCATTTGCTTCCATGGGCTATGTTCATATTGATGAGAAATGGGTAAGAAAGGAAGCTAAGACTGTCAAAACCCCTGGTGATCAAGCTGGTCCTTCCCGTCCAACTAGTCCCTCGTTGCCGCCTCAAAACTCTACAGAGGATGTTAAAGACATCATTGATCTCCTCCTCAGTCTTCACCTCAAAGAAGACAAAGCAGCCGAGGAGGTAAACGAAGTCAAGATGGATGTTGGAAAATTCAGCCTCAAACTTGATACTGCTGTGACAAGCTCTGATGCTGCTGTTCGTCGGCTTCATGCCCGCCTAGATGCCATCTCCACAGATATTCAGGGACGCATTGACACTATCTCAGCTGATGTTCAGACCAAACTTGACAGGATGACAGATAATATTGTGAACACTCTCACCTACTTTCTTGCACCTCGCTAGACTATGCTTTTAATTTGGGTCTGTAAATATGAACATATTTTGCTACTCCTACCTCCCCTCTGTTTTTGCTGATTCCAAAGGGGGAGAAGACATGCCTGCTATGTTTTATGTTTTCCTTGACTTTTACTGCTGGGAACTTTTAATTTCCTGGAAAACTTTGTGTATGCAGGTTCTTGTCGACTATGCTAATAGTCTTTCAGCCAGGGGAAGTTCCCCTGTGATTATTGTTTCCTGAAAATTTTGTGAATGCAGGTTCTAGTCGACTATGCTAACTGTCTTTCAGCCAGGGGGAGTTCCCCTGCAATACATATGCTACTTGTGCTTTCTTTGCAGGAAATCAGTCAACTATGCTACATCTCAGAACACTCAGGGGGAGTCGACTCAAAGCATGCAACAACTATTTGTCATCATAAAAAAGGGGGAGATTGTTGAACTTATGTTTTTGACTTATGACAAATAAGGATACTCAGTTGCTAATGTGCGTATAATTTGCAAGATACTCATACCAGTCAACTAAGGAAAGATCTGCCTAGGTTGTCCATTACAGCTGGCCGTGATTGGTATCCCCTTAATCTAGGGATTGACTCTTTTAAGGCTGCTCCGTATTCTTGGAAGGTATTTATACCTCCCCAAGGATCAAATCTGTTGGGTCCAATCTCTCAGAATCTCAGCTCCAAATATAGCTTCCATGATCTGCGCCTTCACCGATTTGCTTGATCCTGTCTGCCTCTCGTCTAGCCCTATATATTCCAGAAGACATCAGACTTTGGCTCACGCTTCTATTCTACTGTCTACTTTTCTCCATACTTTTACTTTGCAAAAATACTGTAACGTGTTAGTGATCAGTGTTAGAAAAGAAAAGAAGGAGAGGTTCTTGTAGAGGTAATAGTTGTGTCGAATTGAAGTTGGTTTGGTGAGCTATAAACCAAAAAATACGTTGGTGGTGATCGAGTGGTAAAAACCATCTTGTAGAGACGTTTGTGGTGAACGACAAACCATCCATTGTACTCCGTGTTACTAAGAGCCTTATTAAGAGAGATACTCCCCTGTGACCCAAGGGGACTGGATTAGGAACCTTTTTGGTTCTGAACCAGTATAAAATCCTTTGTCTTTCGCTTTTGCCTTATCTCTTACTTTCTGCTTTAATTGATATACATACTGCTTAGTCGACTATAAAACTGCCAAGTCAACTGTATTAAAAGAAAATTTTCAATTCACCCCCCCTCTTGTACTTTCAACCATGACGGGACACCTCAATTAATTGCTATGTTTTGACTATTATAGCCCTACGTGGCCTTTGTTATTTAAACCCACTTTGGGGGTACTTAGGGGCATTCACTAATGTCTAGTTGAAGTCTATAAATACTTCATTAGTCTTCATTGAACCTTAGCTTGCTTTGATTATTGTTGAATGATGAATAGAGTTGCACTCTTAGATATGAAGAAAACCCTTTTGTTGGCTTGAATTCACTAGCGGATCCTAGTTGATTATCGAACCGACACCCGATCATTCTACTTGAGGGTCCCGGATGCGACTCGAGGGTGGTTGCTTAGCGTTGGCTCTTCTTGACACCGATACGAGGGTATCACGGAACAAGTTCTCCGTGGTTACCTTGTAGGGAGTTCGAGACGCCTCTCGTTCCCTTTTATCGTTCTTTTGTCTTTTGATTTAGATCCTTATTAATCTCAATGCTGAGGATAAAAAGTTGTATACTGAGTTTCTAAAAGAATATGAGGATGTATTCGCCTAGTCATACGATGACATGACTGGCATAAGCACGGATGTGGTAGCTCACAAATTACCTAACAATCCAGGCTTTCTGCCAGTCAAACAAAAGGCCTGAACTTTCAAGTCATCGGTTCTGTTGAAGATTTGGGAAGAAGTGACCAAGCAGCTTAACGCAGGAATCTTGAAGACAGTCAAATATCCAACTTGGCTGGCTAACATTGTTCCAGTACCGAAGAAAGATGGGAACTCCGAGTTTGCGTGGATTATAGAGATTTCAATAGAGCAAGCCCGAAGGATGATTTTTCTCTGTCGAACATACACATCCTGATTGATAATTGCGCGAAACATGAGCTGCAATCCTTCGTGGACTGTTTCGCCGGTTACCATCAAGTTCTCATAGATGAGGAGGATGCTGAGAAGACAGCTTTCACTACATCTTGGGGGACTGGGGCAACATACATGAGGGCAATGACAACTATGTTCCATGACTTGATGCACAAAGAGATTGAAGTCTATGTGGATGATGTGATCATCGAATCAAAGAAGAGTTCAGAGCATCTTGACAACTTGCGCAATTTTTTCAATCGCTTGCGAAAGTACAATCTGAAGATAAATCCGGCAAAATATGCTTTTGGTGTTCCAGCAGGGAAGCTTCTGGGGTTCATTGTCAGTATGAGGGGTATCGAGTTGGATCCATCCAAGATCAAAGCCATCAAAGAGTTGCCACCGCCAAAAAGCAAGAAAGACGTTATGAGCTTCCTGGGAAGGCTCAACTACATCAGCCGGTTCATAGCACAATCCTTCGTCATCTGTGAGCGAATTATCTAGTTGCTAAAGAAAGACGTAGTGATCGAGTGGACAGAGGATTGCCAAAAAGCATTTGATCGGATAAAGGAGTACTTGTCTTGCCCGCCTGTGCTGGTTCCACCTGAGCCTGGGCGACCTTTGATCTAGTACTTGTCCGTGGTAGATTCGGCCTTCGATTTTGTTTTAGACAACATGATCCAACTGGAAGGAAGGAGCAAGCAATATACTATTGAAGCAAGAAGTTTACTTCTTACGAGGCCAAGCACACATTGCTGGAGCGTACATGCTGCGCGCTGACCTGGATAGCACAGAAGTTGAGACACTACTTGCATCTTACTCAACGTTGCTGATATCGAGGATGGATCCTCTCAAGTACATCTTCCAAAAACCCATGCCTACTGGCAAGTTGGCTAAATGGCAAATGTTGCTCAATGAATTCGGCATCACTTTTGTCACTCAAAATGCGGCAGTGGGAGATGACTATGAACCCTTGCACACCTATTTCCCCGACGAGGAACTTATACTCGTAGGGGAAGATATCACCGAAAAGTATGATGGCTGGAGGCTATTCTTGTATGGAGCGGTAAATTTCAAAGGAGTTGGCATTGGGGCGGTGTTAGTTTCCGAGACTGAACAACATTATCCCGTCACGGCCAAACTAAGGTTTCCTTGCACCAACAACATAGCGAAGTATGAGGCCTGCATCTTGGTTCTTAGATTGGCAGTGGACATGAACATACAAGAGCTGTTAGCAATCAGGGATTCTGACTTACTGATTCACCAAGTCCGAGGAGAGTGGACATCAAAGAATTCCAAGATATTGCAATACCTGGAGTGCATAAAGTAGCTGAATCAGAGATTCACCAAGATAGAGTTCCAGCATGTCCCTAGGCTTCAAAGTGAGTTCGCGGACGCCTTGGCTACCATATATTCTATGATCAAACATCCAGACAAGAACTACATTGACTCAATACCCGTGACAGTGAGGAAGCAGCCAACATACTATTATTATGTAGAAGAAGAATCAGACGGACAACCTTGGTTCTACGACATCAAAGGGCTTCTCAAAGATGGCAATTATCCAAGAATGCAACAAGTCTCCAAAAGAAGACACTGAGGAGGTTAGGAAATGGTTTCTTTCTGAACGGAGAGGTTTTGTATAAGAAGACACCCAATCTAGAGTTGTTGAGATGCGTGGACGCAAAATAAGCTGTTAAACTATTAGAAGAGATACACTCTGGGAAGTGTGGCCCACATATGAATGGTTTCGTACTTGTCAAGAAGATTTTGAGAGCTGATTATTTCTGGATGACAATGGAGCATGACTGCATAAAGCACGCAAAGAGATGCCATCAATGCTAAGTCCATGGAGATATGATTCGAGTGCTTCCCAATGAACTAAACATTATGGGATTACCTTGGCCTTTTGGTGCCTAAGGAATGGATGTCATAGGACCTATCAAGCCAGCCGCTTCCAATGGGTAGAAACTGCATCATACAAATCAGTAACAAAGAAAGTGCTGTCGAAATTTGTCCGTGATAAGATGATTTGTCGATTTGGCATCCCCGAATCCATCATCACTGACAATGGGTCCAATCACTGAAAGCAACATTTGAGGCTTTCAAGATCAAGCATCACAATTCCACTGCATACAGATCTCAGATGAATGGTGCAGTCGAGGCAGCCAATAAGAACATCAAGAGGATATTGCGCAAGATGACAGAGAATTCAGAACAATGGCATGAGAACCTACCCTATGCCCTGTTAGGGTATCGCACCACAATGAGAACGTTAACGGGAGCTACTCCTTACTTGCTGGTGTATGGCAATGAAGCAGTGATACCTGCGGAGGTCAAGATACCATCTTTGAGAATCATCCAAGAGAAACAATTGAAAGATGCTGAATGGATCGAAGGAAGAATAGAGCAATTAGCCCTCATCGATGAAAGAGATTGAACGCGATATGCCATGAGCAATTATATCAAAGGAGGATGGCTAAGGCATTCAGCAAGAATGTTCGAGAGAGATTCTTTGAACCTGGGAAATTAGTACTGAAGAAAATATTTCCAAATCGAGATGAAGAAAAAGGCAAGTTTGCGCAAAATTGGCAAAGACCGTACATGGTTCACCGAGTTATGAATGGAGGAGCACTTATACTGGCAGAGATGGATGGAGAAGTGGTGCAAGAAAACCCGAGTGTTAAGCTAACATGAAGAACACGGAAGAACAACAATAAAATAAAGATAGAAGCAAGACAAATATTACTTCGATTCAAAAGAACATTGAGGAACTAGTCTCAAGCTCGATTGAATGAATGTCAAGAATCACCTATACTAAACAACAATCCTCAAGAAAGACAACGCATCTTGCAAATTGAATGAACAAGAAGAAAATGTTCAAACGACTCACATCGATTGACATAAGTTCTTTAAATCCCACGTTGGGGTAAGGGCTCCATCGGACACACTCAATAGCAACTGTTATATCAAATATTCATCAACAACTAGCTATCTACAAATGAAATGCAATGGAGTATTTATAGACTACGCTAAGGATAAAACAGTAAATGGTCAAAGGTGACCAATAACAGCAAGCCACGCAGGGCTGAACTTACGTGTGTTCGGCAGCCTTGTCTTCGGTGCTCGGTTGCTTGCTCGATCACATTTAGTGAGTGTTCGGCAGCCTTGACTTATGTGCTTGGTTGCTTGCTCGAACACATTTGTCATCGGGCGCCCACTTGACTTCGAACACAATTTGTTGTGTTCGGCTCTGTGCTAATGAGTGCCAAGAGTTGGTATTCGGTCACTTTCTCCTCGGGCTCAAATTTGAAGATCTAGCCTTCGGTTCTTGAACTCGGCCACTCAGCTTCGGAGTAGTTGCTTTCCTTCGACCAATACAAGTGAATGTGAACATCGCGTAGCAGCTTGGCTTGGCTTCGTGTCATTGGCCTTGGTGGATTGAACACTTGATCAGAACGTGTTCGGCTGCATCATCCTCCACTTCTTGAGAGGATTTCGTCCATGAAATCGAGCCCTCTGCATCTTCCGAAGTTTGACCTACAACACAAGGAACTATGTCAGCAACATTAAAGGTGTTGCACACGTTATACTCACTAGGGAGGTCGATCACATAAGCATTGTTGTTGATCTTGCTCAGCACTTGAAATGGACCATCCCCTCGAAGAGCCAACTTTCTTTACATTTGGTTCGGGAAGCATTCCTTTCTGAAGTGAACCCAAACCCAATCTCCCTTGTTTAATTCC
Source organism: Petunia axillaris subsp. axillaris (assembly GCA_029990575.1). Classification (NCBI taxonomy): domain Eukaryota; kingdom Viridiplantae; phylum Streptophyta; class Magnoliopsida; order Solanales; family Solanaceae; genus Petunia; species Petunia axillaris. The sequence continues at coordinate 58,364,983 of JARKNS010000006.1, read as the reverse complement.
AAATTTTTACGCCCCTTGTTTTTGTTCGATGCAACCTTTGCATAAGCTTCCTCGAGTTTCTTCTTCGCCTTTGCGTGCAACTCGATCAAGGCAGTGGCTCGTCGAGTACCTTCAAAATCAATAACAGAATCTCGAGGCAATGGGGTTAAATTAAGTGGAATAAAAGGATTAAAACCGTACACACACTCAAAGGGGTTCATATTTATCATTCGATGCACCGTTCGATTGTATGCAAACTCCACCATGGGCAATCGATCTGCTCAGTTTCTGACCTTGCCTTTGGTCATTGCTCGAAGCAAAGATCCCAAGGTTCGGTTAACTACCTTGGTCTGTCAATCATTCTGAGGATGGTGAGACATCGAGAATAGTAGTTTGGTGCCGAGGGCACCCCATAAATATTTCCAAAAATGACTCAAGAATTTTGAGTCTTGATAGCTCTCCTGCATCTGAGGCTAATTTTAGATCTTATTCCGGTTTGCATGAAGAAAGACTAGCTTTTGACAAAAAATCCAATGAATACTTGCACTGGGTTCCAAAACTCTTTGCGACCTCATCACTTTAATCTCCAAAAGAGCTCTGGGACTTCATGGCTTTGAGGGAGGGTTAGCCTAGCCCTAAGCCTTTTCGGAATAGAATGCTTCTTTGACAGAGCTTCAAGCAAGAAGGAGGAAGGACCTCTTTTCGCCAATGGATCACTTAGTCGGAATAAGCCATTTTTCCCCTGTTTCCATGGAAAGGTGTCGAAGGAATAGGCACATTTAGAGTTTGAAGGAATAGAATGCCCCGTTACAATGGGCAGGGACAGTCGATCATCGGTTTAATTTGGCACCCCATAAATATTTCCAAAAATGACTCAAGAATTTTGAGTCTTGATCACTCACAATAGTACGAGGCACACCATACAATTTCAACATATTAGAAATAAACAAAGTAGCTACATGTTATGCATCATCACACTTTTTGCAAGGAATAAAATGAGCCATTTTGGCAAAATGGTCGACTACGACAAAGATGCTATCATGTCCTCCCCCCGACTTCGGTAACCCCAACACAATGTCCATAGATATATCAACCCAAGGTCTATCAGGCACATGAAATGGGGTATACAAACCATGAGGGTTGGACTTCGATTTAGCTTTCTTGCAAAGGATACAAGCATTGAAAACTTTTCCACATCTCGTCGCATTTTTGGCCAATGGAACTGCTCGGTTATGATACCAAGAGTTTTGTCTACACCGAAGTGTCCCATCAATCCTCCAGAGTGAGCTTCTCGAAGCAAGAGCTCTCTCCATGATGACACTGGCACACAAACCATCCCATTCTTGAAGAGGTAGCCATCGTGCCACTGATATTTCTCAAACCTTCAGCACTCAAGATTACGTCACGAACGCATTTCAGCTTGGGATCATCTTCGTACATCGACTTGATGCTTTCGAATCCCATGAGCCTCGAGGCGAGAGTGGTCACTAAGGCAAATTTTCTCGATAGCGCATTGGCCACAACATTGTCTTTCCTCTTTTGTAATGAATTATATAGGGAAAACTTTCAATGAATTCAACCCACTTGGCATGCCTTCGGTTCAATTTCTCCTGACCTGGAAGATGCTTCAAAGATTCATGATCACTTTTAATCACAAACTCTCGAGGCCATAAATAATGCTGCCAATGGGCGAGTGCTCGAACGAGCGCATACAACTCCTTGTCATACGTTGAGTAATTCAAGGTTGCACCCTTAAGCTTTTCGCTGAAGTAAGCGATCGGCTTCGATTCTTGCATAAGCACTCCTCTAATCCCAACTCTGAATGCATCGCACTCAATTTCGAATGCTTTGCCGAAGTCAGGGAGTTGCAACAACGGGGCAGAGCATAGCCTCCGTTTCAACTCTTGGAAAGCCCTCTCTTGGGGCTTTCCCCACACAAATGGATGGTCTTTCTTTATCAGCTCGGTCAAAGAAGCTGCCACGGTGCTAAAGTCTCGAACAAACCTTCGGTAAAAACTAGCTAAGACATGGAAGCTACGAACTTGTAATACCGAGGTTGGACATTGCCAATCTTTGTTGGCTTCGACTTTTGACTTATCGACTTCAACACCACTAGCACTCACAACGAATCCTAGAAAGACTACACGCTTGACACAAAAGGCACATTTCTTGAAGTTACCATATAACTTCTCTTCTCTAAGCTTATGAACCACTAGCCTTAGGTGTTCGACATGTTCATCCATACATTTACTATAAATAACGATGTCATCGAAGTAAACGACAACAAATTTATGAACGGTTTGAGCACATGGTTCATCAGTCGCATGAATGTGCTCGGTGCATTGGATAGGCCAAAAGGCATCACCAACCATTCATAGAGACCGAACTTGGTCTTGAATGCGGTTTTCCACTTGTCTCCGGGTTTTATTCAGATTTGGTGGTAACCGAACCTGAGGTCTATCTTCGAAAAGCATGAAGAACCACTTAACTCATCTAGCATGTCATCTAATCGAGGGATAGGATGACGATACTTTACAGTTATTTTTTTGACTGCTCGGCAATCAACGCACATTCGCCAAGTTCCATTTTTCTTCGGGACAAGGATAACAAGCACGGCGCAAGGACTCAAGCTTTCTCGAACAAGGCCCTTGTTCAGCAATTCATCAACCTGTCTTTGGAGCTCTTTGGTGTCTTGATGGGGATTTGAGACCTCAGTACAAAGTCAATTTGGTGCTCGATTCCTCTCAACGGAGGCAATCCATTCAGTATTTCTTCAGGAAACATGTCTCTGAAGTCCTGCAAAACACTTTGTACCGCACTAGGCAAAGGGTTATCGTTAGAAAAGTCATCATTAGAGTTTAGAAAGATATCCTTGTGCACGAGGCAAATCATCATCTGAGCGTTGTCGTTGCCTCATAGATACTCACCCGATTGCATGATTGCACAGATGTTTCTTACTTCGGGCGGTGAGTTTGTATCTTCGGCCACAATTTTTGTTCCCATCGGAAGCTTAGCTTTGGCTGCTTCTTTCAATTCTTTCATTCTTTTATAGTCCTTGCTGACTTGTTTGGGAGACAAAGGTTTGAGTATGAAACTCTTCCCTTCGTGCTTAGCAGTGTAAGTGTTGGATCTACCATTGTGCACAACCGACCGATCATACTGCCATGGTCGACCCAATAGCATATGACAAGCTTGCATCGGCACCACATCGAACATCATCTTATCTTGGTATTCTCCAACTCTAAACTTGATCCACACTTGCTTGACAACCCTCAATTCTCCACACTCGTTCCAACAACGTAATCTATAAGGGTGGGGATGTTTCATAGTAGGTAGTCCCAATTGTGAAACAAAGGTTTGGCTCACCACATTTGCACAACTACCTGAATCAATGATCATCGAACACACCTTCCCTCTCACTCGACATCGGGCATGGAAAAGGCTTTCTCTTTGGTTGTTCTCTTCTTCAAGAGTCATGCAGCTCAAATTCCTTCGAACTACAAGAAACATTTTCAGATGATCAGCTTCGGCAACTTCACGACTATCATCATCTTCAGCTCGGTCAATCTCCTCGAAATTTTCCTCTTCGGTGTCACTTGCTTGCTCATGGACGGTTCCATCTTCGAGCAAAAGCATAACATTGCAAGGTGGACACTCTTTCGCCATGTGACCATAACCTTTGTATTTATGACACTGAATACTTGAAGCACTAAGAGAGTTGATTGAACTTTACCTCCCACTTCTCTTGGTTGGTTAACGATCACACCCCTTTCGAAGGGTTTCTTCGAATCTCGAACAGTGTTAGCACTTGGGTTCGGACTCTTCCATTCTTTTCCTCAGTTCAAAGGAGTTGAAGTAGTGATTTCTCGGTACCGGTTTGCCTTATCGTCCTTAACCCATTTCTCACCCTCGATGGCAGCTTCGAACACATCTTCCAACGTGTGATACACGTGTAGCCTCAATTGAGATGACACATCCCGAGCCAAGCAATTTTTTAACCTAATAGTGGCTTGCTCTTCATCTTCTTCCAGATCAAGATTCAGTCGAATTCACATGAACTCATCATGATACTCTTGAACTGATTTGGACCCTTGCTTTAACTCATAGAGCTTTTGAAAATGAGTTTGCCTATACTTGGCACTCAAATACTTAGCATCCATTGCTCTCTTCAACTGTGCGCAAGTAGTGACTTCGGGATAGACATTCCTTCGTCTCACTCTTTTGTCAGCCTCCCACCACATCGATGCGTACGTTTCGAACGAAGCAATAGCATGGGCATCTTTTCTTTCTTCGGCCATCTCATTGGTTTCGAAGATTCATTCCAATTTCAGCTTCCATTCACGATATTCGTCCGGATCACTAGTTCCTCTGAAGGGTGGAATAGTGATCTTGACAATGTTCAAGTTTGAATCTCGAGCACCTCGAATCTGTTCGGGATACACATCATAGTCGTCTTCAGCCTCACGCTCAATATTTCGATCAACATTTGCGCCTCGACCTCGGCCTCAGAAATTTCCACGACCTCGTTGAACTTTCCTTCGTTGAACGAACGGCTGCTCGTATTCAGGTTCAGCATCAGAAAATTCTCCTTCATGCACCCCTTCATCAACGTTCACAACTTGTCTTCAGGCCATTGGAAATGGTACTCTTTCACCTCGGGGAATGCCCAAGTGTTGATATCTAGCTTGGAGATTCCCAAAGTTTTGTTGTTGTGCTTGGGGATTGCCAAAGACTTCTTTTCGAATAACCTCGCTCTTCAACTAATGTTTTCTAACAAGCTCAGCAAACAGCTCAGGTTTCATCGGAGTAAAGTTGCTAGTTCAAGCACCGGACCCAGGTAAGGCCACAGACACAAATCCTTGCTCGAGTTGAGCTACCCGAGCACTCACTCCTCTTACTTCGGCACTGATGCCTTGTATCGCAGCCATGATATCGGCTAACGACACCTCGGGCGCCTCAATGCCCTTTCCTTCGCCTCCATTCCCAGCCAAGGTACCTGCACGAATCAAAAACCAAACAAATTGTTAAGATTAGAAATCACCTCACACACTCCCTCACCTTTGATGGGTGGCACTCGGTTCACTCAATTTTAAGGGTTCGGTTTTTGGTCACTCAAGAACATGTAGCCAATTGCTTCCTTAGTTGATCAACTTCTCTCAGTTCCTTCGAATTTGACAAGTTACTTTGTCTCCTTGGGGATGAGTTAATTGATATGACTCGATGGAACAAACGCTATTTACACTGCGCTTCGGAAGTCAAAGAATTTTCTACGAAATTTTGACTTCGGTCACCCAACGCACGAGTTCCTATAAGCTCAAATGAGTTAGTACGACCTCGAGTAGGAAGAATTACTCCAGAGATCCACTAACTAGATTTTTCAACCACAAGAAAAGTGAAAACCTAGGAGAATCTACCCTTCGATTCCTCTTCGGAATCACTTTCGAACACACCAACTCTTGTCCTAACAAGAGTGGTCCCTCCTTGGTACGGATAGGGTTTTACCTTATCCAATTCCCTTTTCTAGCCGACAACCTTTTTCACCTGGGGTTTTGAATGTAACAGTTTTACCCCTTCTTCAATGGAACAGTGAAACTTTACTCCGGTGTACAGACAAACTCACTTTGTTAACTGACCAAGAACTTCAACAGTCTTTGGGTTGCTTTTTCAACTCTGGTATCAACTTCATCGGAGGAAATCAGTTCAAAATTCTGTAGACCTAAGATCAAACACAATGTCGTCCGTACACTGTTACAATGTAACAAGTTTCTGACGTACGGATAGGGCCCAAATCATAGAACTTCGGAATTTTAAGCACAAAACAACCCAAAAATACTCAAGAAACACCAGTCTTGATCGGTAACAACCAATACACGCTGGGGTTCGAATTCAGTCACCACTAAGCTCAAAACAGTCCTAAAAATCATCAAGAAACCCTAGTCGCCGATGATGTATGACAGGTACTCAAAATACTCGTTGGATAGTGGTGAATACGAATCAATGGTTGTTTGATTCAAACAACCAACAATCAACCAAAATTTTTGCATTTTTCTTTTCTACTTTTTTTTTTTTTTTTTTTTTTTTTTTGTAAAACACCACAGCAACAACAATCAACAACAAGGAAGAAAGCTGAAACTGGAGACACAAAGCACGAATAATCGAATAGAATTTGAGGTTGTAAGAACAAACTTAAACCTTTATCTGATACCAAGATGGTGCAAGCAAACCCAAGGGTTAAGCTAACTCGAAGAACGCGGAAGAACAACAATAAAATAAAGATAGAAGCAAGACAAATCTTTCTTCTATTCAAAAGAACATTGAGGAACTAGTCTCAAGCTCGATTGAATGAAGGTCAAGAATCATCTATATTAAGCAACAATACTCAAGAAAGACAACACTTCTTGCAAATTGAATGACCAAGAAGAAAATGTTCAAACGACTCACACCGATTGACACAAGTTCTTTAAATCCTACGTCGGGGTAAGGGCTCCATCGGAGACACTCAATAGCAACTGCTATATCAAATATTCATCAATAACTAGCTATCTACAAATGAAATGTAATGGAGTATTTATAGACTGCGCAAAGGATAAAATAGTAAATGGTCACAGGTGACCAATAATAGCAAGCCACGTAGGGCTGAATGTTCGACAGCCTTGACTTCGGTGCTTGGTTGCTTGCTCGAACACATTTGTCATCGGGCGCCCACTTGACTTCGAACACAATTGTGTTCGGCTCTGTGCTGCTCAGCACCAAGAGTTGGTGTTCGGTCACTCTGTCCTCGGGCTCAAATTTGAAGAAGCCTTCGGTTCTTGAACTCGGCCACTCAGCTTCAGAGTAGTTGGTTTCCTTTGACCAAGCCAAGTGAATGTGAACATCGTGCAGCAGCTTGGCTTGGCTTCGTGTCATTGGCTTTGGTGGATTGTACACTTGATCAGCACGTGTTCGGGCTGCATCAAGAAGTGTGGCCAAAACCAATCAACTCCGACGCTGTCAAAAGATACTATGTATAGAAGTTCGTACTGATTTGTGATTTCCCCATTCTGGAATACTTTATGTAAATCTGAACTACGTCACAACCTTATTCCCTAAGTAGGATATGTAAGCAACATATTCAAGGTTTGGTCGCATAAATACAAAAATTTCATTTTCCCACGAAGCAAACACTTGGGCAGAATTTTTGAGGAACTCTAAAAAACTCCCAAAGGACAAACATAATCGACACTGGGGCAAAAAGTTTTGAGGATCTCTCAAAAATTTCAATACAAACTGGGGCAGAATTTTGAGGTCGCCCTCAAAATTCGTTTGATGGAGTTTAGAATAGCATGAAGAATGACAACTTTGGCTTTACAGAACGCGACTTGTGATTCAATGGGACAAATATTTCATTTCATTTCTTTCTTATAAATCTTTTTTTTTTTCTGAAATCATTTGCATTACGTACTACTTTATGCATATCCCTATCAGCTCGGCCAAGATCCCAGCACTTGTGGACAGCGAGCCGGAAGCAAGCCAAGAATGCACAAACCAGACCGCCCCATACAACTCACCAATATTTCTTTTGGTGCACGCACAAAAAATACCTAATTCAGCAATACACGACAGATTTGCTTCCACGAAAAGGTTTGTCATTATAAATTAGCTGAGGGTACACAGCCCGAAGTGTCGGTCGAGGGTAAACAACCCAATATGGATTTTTTATTTACATTAGCTGAGGGTACACAGCCCGAAGTATCGGTTGAGGGTATACAGCCTGATATCGATTTGTCATTTAGATTAGCTAAGGGTACACTGCCTGAAGCATCGGTTGAGGGTACACAGCCCGATATCGATTTGTCATTTAAATTAGCTGACGGTACACAGCCCAAGGCGTCAGTTAAGGGTACACAACCTGATATCGATTTTTCATTTAAATTAGCTGAGGGTACACAACCCAAGGCGTCGGTTGAGGGTACACAGCCCGATATCGATTTGCATTTTACATTAGCTGAAGGTATACAGCCCGAAGCGTCGGTTGAGGGTACCCAGCCCGATATCAATTTGTCATTTTAAATTAGCTGAGAGTACACAGCCCAAGGCGTCAGTTGAGGGTACACAACCCGATATCGATTTTCATTTTTACTTTAGCTGAGGGTACACAGCCCGAGGCGTCGGTTGAGGGTACACAGCCCGATATCGATTTGTCATCATAAAATTAGCTGAGGATACACAGCCCGAAGCGTCGGTTGAGGGTACACAGCTTGATATCGATTTATTATTTTAAATTAGCTGAGGGTACACAGTCCAAGACGTCGGTTGAGGGTACACAGCCTGATATCGATTTGCATTTTAAATTAGGTGAGGGTACATAGCCCGAAGCATTGGTTGAGGGTACACAGCTCGATATCGATTTGAATTTTAAATTAGCCGAGGGCACACAGCCCGAAGCGTCGGTTAAGGGTACACACCCCGAAACTGATTTGTTATTTTAATTTTTTATGGAAGGTACACAGCCCAATGCACCGACTGGGGGCACACAACCCGATATCAGATCTAACACTTGGCAGCAAAGGACACACAATACTGGCATAGCAAGTAAAATTATATGCGGCAAGAGTCATTGAAAGAAAATCCAGCCCCGCGGGAAGGTACGTTTTATATATACATTATTTTGCAAACACATCTTCATTGCAGGATATACACCCCAAGTAAAGCAAACATTTCAACCTGATCGAAATTTATTAGTTTAATGTATTGATTCCCAGTCCTGATTTAATTGGGGTTGCTTTTATAAGCTAATTTTGAACCTTGACTATGTTGTGTTTTAAGGAAGAGAAATTATATCTATCAGTGATTGAATTTGCCTTAAATTTAGGATCTTGATTAGTCTATACTTGGTAAGACAACCTAGATGAATGCTTCTAATTTTAGGAGGCAATATTCTTTGCCTTATTCTCTTTTACCTATTTGAAACTAAGAGCCTCACTTCACACCTATTTAAACTAGGCTGCATTCCTCACTTTGGACACAGTTCTTACAGTGTACACACAGAAAAAACATAGCTCTTGCATAGAAAACAAAGGCTGCTAAACACATTTCTGAAGCGTGATCTCTTCTTTAATTTTTCAGGAAAGCAATTGCTTCACTTAGTTCACTTGGTTCTGCTTTGTAAACACCGATCGACCTGCACACTGTTTTCTTGGCTCTCTTACTGTCATTTGGCATTTATTCTGATTACTTACTACATATTGCTTCTCTATTCGCCTATGTTTGAATAAGTTTTGTTTGTTCCATCCCACCTCTATTTGGATTACTACTTGGGCTTAAATACTGTATGCTTAAGCTCTGTTTTTGCTAGCATATGTTAATCTTGTCCAGTTAGAAGATCCAATAGGATCATACCCACTTTTGTTAAGAATAAGGACATTGTTTATGCTTTATTGGTCAGGTCCTCTGCTTTGGGCAAAGGCCTCAACTCAGGCTTCCCCCTTTTCCCCCTTCCCTGCTAACCTTACGCTTGCAGGTTGTTTGAATGGTCTTAGATGGGCCAAACCATGTTCTATTAACTACAGGGTAATCCTTAAAAGCTTAAAAGGGTCGGTGGTTGAACCCTCTTAAGCTGGTTATGGTACTGAGGTGCTGGAACTATGAACTTGTGACTGTTATATTTTACTTGACCCTAACCTTCGGGAACATTACACTCTTTTGAACTTGTGACTCTGTGCTCTTCCCTTAGAAACTGTCCCTATTATGTAAGTTTAACTAGGAATCCTGCTTGTAATCTATTAACACATAGAACACAATTGCTAAGCTATTTGTTGGCTATTCAGGGGCCTATTCCTAACCTTTTGATCTTATATGTTGCATCATTTTAGGTTTTAATCCTCTTAAAATTGGTCTAACATGCATATAGTTAGAATAAGATCATGCCTATTGTTTTGAGGCATTCAATTGTGCGTTGTTAAGTGTCATAAACGAGTCTCAGAACTGAAACTTGAAAGCATGCTTATTTTGTGATTGAATTTGAAACTTAACTCGAAACAGGGGCTATTTGTGCTATTTGTGTCTAAAGTGGACTGTTTCTGAAAATTGAATCCGCCCCTCTTTTATATAAACAGTATGGGCCCAAATTTGTTTTCAAAAAGGGTCCTTTACGCGCATAAAACTGATTTCGACTACTATAACGCTCGTATACACTAATCTAATAATGTATAGGTGTGTGAAATACTTGGGGTCATTTATACACTTTAAAGTATTTTTCAAAATTGTCACTATCATTTAGTCATATATTTGCATGTCTATATTTATATGTATAATATACTTTACGTGCGACAGCCTTGTTTGCATGTATGTGCTTCTGCAACAGTCATTTTTAAAAACAGCCTCTTCCCCTTTATATTTCTCAAAATTTGACTCCTACACAAAAAGGCCATTAAGGTTAGGGCTTGACAATTAATGACGAGTCACTCCGACACTAAATGGCCAACATTTCATTTTAAAATGAAACCCCTTCGGTTTTTTGTTAAATCTGAATTTTATTACAAAGTGGACCATTTATGCAAAAAATTTTAAGTGTGAGAATTGCGTAGATAGGCTGAAAGTGAACACCTTTTGCATGTTAAAACTTCTTTACGATTAGGCATTTGATATTAGAGACCGTAAAATACAACGAGGCTTAAATATAGGCCGAATGTGAAAACCATTTGTGTATATGTGTTCTAAATTGCACAGATATGTTATATTTTTGAGCTAAAATTCTAAATTAACTCCCAAGTTAGTATTTATGATAATATGCACTACTTTTATCCCAAAACATAGACTCGGACGGGAACCACCTTTCATGGGACTCGGGGAAATGCCTAAAGCCTTCTTCCCCGAGTCATTTGGACTTCTTACCCTTTAGAATCTCTGGAATAGACTAGTATGACCTATGGAACTTGACCTTAGATACTTAGGTGGCCTAATACACCTTAGAAGACTATATTAGGTGGCGACTCCAACATATAAACTCAAATGAGTTCACCCAGTCAAATCCGAAACCCGACTCGCCTCGAGTTGAGTCCAAAATCGTGTATGACAACAGGGACTCCCTTAGGATCATGATTGTTGATCGGTGCTGAACCTCCATGGGCAGCATCCAAGTTGAGCCTACGATTGGGAATTGATGCTGGCGAGTTGTTCATGGGCATTGGTCCGAGCGGTGATAATGGCCTCTGTGACGAACCAGCAAACATTGCTCCCAATCTGTGGGATATCCCTTCAGCTTTGCTGTTTCAGTTCCGCTCGAACGCAGTTTTGAGGATGTCCAAGAGGAAGTCTCTGAACTCTAACTTACCTCCTGGCGGCTGATCGCCTTCACCATCGCTAGCAATAGGAATTGGTTCATGAGAGGAATCCTTGTGCTACTCGACAGAATCCTTTTGTTGTATGCTGGGATCGCTGAGATCCTTCGCAGACTCATCTGCTATATCTGTGGTGTTCTATGGAATGCTCCTAGCATCGTCTGATATGATTGAGTTGTTTACTTTGTAGGATACCTACAATTTCCTAGGCCCCACAGTGGGCGCCAAACTGTTTATGCCTAAATTTGTACGTCTAGGTTAAACAATTAATTATGAATAATGTCACAAGAAATATGGTAAATTATGATGGAAAAAGTAAATAAATACGATGAAAGTAAAGACAAGTAATTAAGCAAGAAATAATAGAGAAAGCTAAGCAAATCTTATTCGTTGAGAGTAGACGACTTCAGTGGCAAATTGTGTCTACAATGTAAGGAGGGGTATTTATAGTAGTGATACTCGGTCCTAAATAAGGTAAAATACAAATACTAATACTAATATGGCCATAGGCCTACAACTCAAAGCGGTGATATACTAAATCCTAACTAGGAGACTATAAATCCTAGATGGCGGGATGTGTGCCCTGCGCCCTATAACCAAACCGCCTAAACGGTCGTTGGCTCAAGGAGCCTGCGTATATCCTCAATGCCCGATGAGTTGTAGGATAAGTCTAGTCTCGCCAGATGGATTCTTATCCCCGTGATAATAGGTGTCGTATTTTTGCCCACACACTAAGGACGGGAAAATTCCCGAAGAATGGAAATGGAGTACCATGATACCATTGTACAACAACAAATGTGATATTCAAAATTGCAACAACTATAGGGGAAGTGTTTTGAGAAGGGAGCACTTCATTGCTTAAAGCGATGAAGTAAGGCAAAGCGAGTCTGAAGCGGTTTTTAGGTTTGAAGCGAAGCGAGGTTAGTGAAGCGTACGCGTCATTGTCCGAAGCGTGAAGCGTACGCTTCAGTGAAAAAAGCGTAAGATAGTGTTAAAATGAAGAAAAAATAAAAGGTGAGACCTATTTGTAAAGAAAGAAACTTTGAGTAGCTGTGTAAATAGTTTGGACATTATCTTTGAGGTTAGATCAGATGCTTGGAGTTGGAGAAAAATATGACGCTGCCTCGGATTTCATTCTTTCTTCTTCTTTCTCCTATTTGTTATTTTTTCATCTTCCTTTGTTTTTGATCTTGCTCTCTTTAAGCTCTGCTTTTTTCGTATTACTTAAATATGAAGTTTGCTTAAATATTCTTGGTGAGTTCTTATTTATTTTATTTATTTTTGCAAGAATTTATTTTTCCTATAAATTTCGCTTCATTTTATTGAAGCGAGCCCTTCGCTTCATGCTTCACGCTTTATAGGAGAGAGGTATAAAGTTACTAAGCCATACCATGAAACTTTGGGAGAGGGTGATATAGAAGAGGATGAGGAGACATGTAACCATTTCCAAGAATCAATTTGGTTTCATGTCAGGGCAATCAGCTACGGAAGCCATGTATCTTCTGAGAAGATTAGTAGAGCAATATCAGGACAAGAAAATGGACTTCCATATGGTTTTCATTGTCTGGGAAAGGCTTATGATAAAGTCCCAAGGGAGGTTTATTGAGATGCCTGAAATCTAGAAATATTCATGTTGCATACATCAGAGAGATTAAGGACATGTATGACGGAGCCAGAACTCGAGTTAAAACAGTAGAAGGGGACTCAGATCACTTCCTTGTTGAGATGGAACTCTATTTGGGGTCGGCACTTATCCTATTTTTATTTGCTCTGATTATGAATGAGTTAACTCAACATATTCAAAGGAGATTCCATGGTGTATGTTATTTGTAAATGATATAGTTTTGGTTGATGAGACACCCGGAGGGGTGAATGATAACTGGAAGTTTGGAGGTAGATTCTGGAGTCTAAAGGATTCAAGCTGAGTAGGACAAAAACAGAATACATGGAGCGAAAGTTTAGTGATGCACCAAATGAGGTAGATGTTGAGGTGATGCTTGATGTACAAGTTATCCCCAAGAAAGAAAGCTTTAAGTATTTTGGGTTGGTACTCCGAGGGAACGGAGAGATTTACGATGATGTCACTCACTGTATAGAAGTGGGTTGGATGAAATGGAGGCTTGTTTCTGGTGTGATGTGCAATACGAAAGTATCACCTAGACTTAAGGGTAAGTTCTATAGAGTTATGGTTAGACCAACATTGTTGTATGGAGTTGAATGTTGGCCTGTTAAGAACACTCACACGCAAAAGATGTAGCTGGCCGAGATGACAATGCTTGGATGAATGTGTGGGCATACTAGAAAGGATAAGATCCAGAATGAATTCATATGGGAGAATGTGGGAATAGCCTCAGTGGTTGACAAGATGCGGGAAGTGAGGCCGAGGTAGTTTGGGCATGTGAAAAGTAGGGGCACGGTTCTCCCAGCTAGGATGTACAAGAGGTTGGCAGTGTTGAGTCTACAAAAAGGTAGTGGTAGACTGAGGAAAAATTGGAGCGAGGTAAGTAGGCAATACATAGCACAACTCCAAATTACCTAGGACTTGACCGTAGACAGGGAAGCATGGAGGTCGAGGACTAGTAGATAGCTAGTACGTAGTTGTGTGTTCTTAGGGTCGGGTGGTAGAGATCCTTATCAGTTGGTATAATTGATATATTTCGGTGGTTATCTTTTTCTGTGGTTCTATTAGGACTGCCGTTCCGATGTCACTGATTTTTTTGTGATGTAGAAATCTTCGTACTTTATTCTGCTATCCTTTCTTTCATTTCTGCTTTCTTCCTAACATATTGTCAAATTGTTTTTGTGCTGAGGGATTTTTTCTCTACCTCAAATCGAGGTAGGAATAAGATCTGAGCACATCTCACCCTCCCCAGACCACACTTGTTGGAATATATTAGGTTTATTGTTGTTTTTGTTGGTTAAACATACAAAAAATTCACTTTCATGCTTTAAAAAAAGTGGATTTTATCTTAGAAAATACGGAAAATACATACATAAAAACTAAATTATACACATATATACACCATACATATAAGACATACAAAGGATTTATGCACTTACAAAAGATTTATGGACACACATTTGACACAAACATATACGTACATACAAAAATATATACATAGACATACAGAAATATTTAGGCAAACATAAACTTGAAATACATATACAAAAATACACAACGAATATATAAAAAATGTTACAATTAGACATGAAAAAAAATTTAAATATATTTATGGATCAAGACATACACATACACATAAAATAACAAAGCTATACATATATATATACACACATATACACACATACCAAACAAAACAAAACAAAAAAAAAAAGGAAAAGCATATTGGTGGCAACAGCTCAGGCGTACACGCCACAACCCTTCCATGAAGCACAACACCACTAATGAGGCTACTCCTATCTTATCCCCTCATTCCTAATCTTATCATTCCTTGTCTTCCCATACATCAGTCGAAGCATCCTCATTTCGGCTACGTATATCTTCTGAATGTGGGTGTTCTTACAGCACTTAGCCCCATATAACATTGTTGTTGGTCTTACAACAACTGTATAGAACATACGCTTAAATCTAAGTAGCACTTTCTTATTGCATAGAACACCGGAAGCAAGCCTCCATTCATCTAACCTGCTCCTATATGACGTGTGACATCATCGTCAATCTCTTTATTTTCTTGGATTATTGAGCAGGATACTTGAAGCTTCCTTTCTAGGGTATGACTTATGTATCAAGTGTCACTTCTTCATCTAACTGATGAGTTGCATTATTAAACTTGCACTCCATTTAATCTATCTTTGTGCTCAGCAGGAAATCTTTAAGCTCAAGAGTCTGCCTCTAACTTCCTACTTATCATTCACTCCGCCAGATTAATCTTATTTTTCTTCATTTGTTTATTAATTCAGTGATACTTGTTTACTTTTTTGCAAAATAAGTCTTAAAGAAAATAAAAGGCCACCAACGAGGCCGAATTTTATTAAACTAGAGGGCAAAAAAGGAAATAAAAGTTGAAGTAGGGTACTCATTCCATCTATCTTCATTAAATAAATATATCTAACATATGACTAAACAAGTTATTAGACTAGCATTTCACAGTTTGTGAATCAAAAAGCTTCAAGAACTGAAGTAATAAAGATCAAGAAAACTATGTCTTTATAATAGCCAAGTCGTCTTTCTTTTAGTTATGTCATCAACAACAGTTGACATGATGATATAAACTATCATGATTGGATTTATATATAACAATGAATCTCATCAACTTTTTCAGTTACGTCTTCATGTTGAACATCCAACAAAAGCTTCAACTGTGAGATCCAAGCTATTTGTAATTACAGAATCGGATCTAGAATTTGAACTTTATTGGTTCTAAATTTTTTAATAACGATCTCAAGTACAAGTAACTGGCTTCTCGATTTGATTTTTGTATATATTTAATAATTTTTTTAACACAAAAATATTATATGTGCTAAATTTACTGGGTTCCGCCGAACCCGTACTTGACTCTCTACATCCGCCACTGTGTAATTGGCAAGACAAATATTAATGATCTCTCTTTTTTCATAGAATTATTTTCATGTATGTCATTAATTTTCATCGTTGAATAAATTAAAGGTTGCTTTCCCGTCGAGCAATGGACACCTCATATTGCATCAAATAATTCTCCTTATTGGTTTTGACTCCAACTTCGCAGACAATTCACTTGATAAAAATACCTATCGAGTGTAGATACTTATATATGTTTTAAATTTTCTACTTTCTTAGGTTTCCTTCTTGTTTTTAAGTATATAGTAGTCGAAATATTCCCCATCAACTTTTTGAACCTCAAAATAAACTTAGATACAATCAAATCTCGTTATAGCAATCATTCATTATAACAACATTTCTCTATAATAGCCAATCTTCTAAAGAACTTATTTTTCATATTATAATTTTATATTTCTATAACAGCATTTTACCTATAACAACAATGACATTTATTATAGGAGTACATGATTTGTAAAATTACCTCCCTATAAGGAAATACCAAAAAATAATACATATAAAATATATTATGCATATTGAAATATTATTATATAAGAAATATATTGTGAGCAGAGATAGAAGAGTAACTGTAACGACCTGATATTTTACGAGTGATATTACATCTTTAGCCATATCATTAGTTATGGTTTAGTTAACCCAGTTGTTATTAGAAAAAGGTTAGAGATATAATTAAAAAAAATTATTGAACTAATTAGACATTACCTGAACTAATTACAAGGTTTTCTTCCCACAAACAGGTATCTATATACTTTTCCCTTGCAGTGTATTTAAATATTACAATTAGTCTGTATTGCACTTGCCAAGTTTTTCGAACACATGCTAGGCAAGTGGGAGGACTATCTGTATTGGTCGGATTTTGTCCGATCATGCATGTGACACGTGGCCAACTAGGTGGAAAGATGAGAGCAATTATCAGAGACAGCATGAAATGAGATCGGAATAGGATAGCTTGATCGGTATAATGTGATTGATTGGACAGAATCGTGATCGGAAAAGCTCGAAGACAGTCGCTTGGCCAAATAATGTTGATTGATCTTATCCCGCTTTCGTTGGACCGAATTTAGTGGAGTTTGTTAAATGTGGGTAACTATAGCTGTGCGACTGGAGAAGAAATGTGGGAAAGTGGAGTCCTTCTAGTGTTGGAGACTCCACATCTCTCAGCCTATAAATATTTCTCCATTTCTCCGATTGTATACTTACGTTCAATTGAACAAAAGCCACTCCCTTTTTCATCCCACTGTCATATCGTGGCTACTACTGCTATTGATCCGCCACCATTATAATCATATAATCATTGTATTAGTGCAAATTGCTGCTTGGTTCAACTCTGAAGGAGTATTCTTCTCTTTTAACGGAGCACCAGCCCTCGATCAATCAATACAATAAGCTTTACTGCTTTCATTTATTGATTTGTTATTTTTCTCATCGTTTGCTTGTTGTTTTCATTTTCTGGCATATTCATTCATCATCATCGATCTTGCCAATTAATTGTCATCATCTTAGCCATAATATCGATTCAGTAGGATTACTGTTCAGTCTAAAAATGATAATTTCATCGTATATTATCGGTGAATTCGCATTATCTTGCATATTTAACAGTGTCGTTGTTGTAATTCTGTCACAGCATTCTTCATCGAATTCTAATCTAAATCATTCGCTTGATACTAAGTAATTCGATATTTAGAACGTGTTCGATAAATCAGTAACTATTTATCTTGTTTGTTCGGAATTAGTAAGAATCGATCGTTTGTGATTACATAGTCGTATCATCATAGTTAGTAAATTTATTGCTCGACTTCATTTATTCGATAATATCCGTCTTCGAATCGAACTTGTTATATTATGTTGTCGAATTCATTATCATCTATTCTATTGAATTTTTTTTTGAACGTTGTCTTCGGTATCGTATTTGCTAAATCGATCACTTGTCGACGTAAATTGCTTATCAACCGGTCGAATCAAGATATAAACAGTCGCCTAAGACTCAACTAAATGTAAATTTAATTGTAATACCTGAAATCAGTTTTTAGGATATACAATTTGGCGGCCACCGTGGGGGTCTAGGCAATCGATTTGTTCCAAGATTTGACAGTTGATATTACTTATGTTTGTTTTCTTATTTTATGATGGCACATGAACACAACATTGATGCTACCACCGCTTTGAACGGTCAACAACAGCTTAATCCCAATGAGGGGGTTCATGCTCCACCGACTGACGAAGCGGTCGGTGAGTCTATCCAGCACGAGCAGGATCCACCTCAATACGACGTTCCTACAGGTTCACGGTTGAACGCGCCTCAAGGACGTCGAACCGGCAAGGAACCCACGATCGAAGTTACATCATTGGATACTAATATGGCGTTTATGGAATATTTGAGGAACACGATGCGCATTTTGACATGATACATAAGCAATTGGAGATTCTGTCTGGCTCTATTGGAAACAGAGCGCCTACCACCCCGATCACGGGGACATGCAGTGGGGGTCAAATCTGGTGGATCAGGTACGACCGCCGTGGCTACGGGAGCTTCGGCCTCCGCTGTGACAGAAGCAAGGATGTTGGCTACGATGCAGATGTCGTTGAATGATACAGTGGAGAAGAAATTCAATGAGATGAAGTCGTTTATGGAGAAATGGCTAGGAGTTCCAAAGTTAACAGACGACATCGCTAATAAATCGATCTCAAAGCGTCTGTTTCCACCAAGTGCAGCCCCACTACCGATTCCCATAACCTTAAGTTGCCAGAAAGTTGGAGGTATAATGGAACTACAGATCCGAGGGATCACATCGACATGTTTTCGATTGCAGTTTAATCGAACGATCTAACTTCGGATGAGATCAATTCAGTCAGTTTGAAGAAGTTTTGTGAAACACTGAGGGAAGGAGCGTTGAAATGGCATTCGCAGTTACCCGAAACCAGGATATCAGATTTCGATGATATGTCAGCTAAATTCATTCGAGCACACACTAGAGCTAAAAAGATAGAACCGAGAGTGGAGGATATCTTGAACATTAAGCAACGGCCCGACGAAACGATCAAACAGTTTTTGAAGCGGTTTAACGATTAAAAGATTAACATCCCAAATTTCGAGGAGAGAGGGGCTTGTTTGTATTTTGCAAATAATCTGAGTAACGATTCAACGGAGGCATGTGCAAAATTGAAAGATCGGTTGAAAGAGATCACTCCATGGACCTCTGATGATTTGCATCATGAATATGAACCAAAGATTAGGGCTGAAGAAGAGGAGTTGTAGTTAGCACGATACAATCGTCGGTATGATCGACCACCACCACGGAGAGTAGAGAATGATAGGCGAAACTATAGGGATCAACGATGGGAACCCTACAGTTTCCCTCGATGGGAAGTAACAACCACGAAGTTGGTAGTTCGAGGAGTCAACCAAAGAAGGGGGAAATTGGGTCCATGCTTGGCTCCAAGAGATCGACCACTGCCTCCTAAAGTGACATAGTATAATTTTTGTGTGTCAACGTCTAATCTAGTGAATCATTTGCAGGGAATGGGTGAGAAATTTATGAAATTCCCCAGCCGCATGAAGACGAATCCGAACACAAGGGATGAAAATTTATGGTGTGCATTTCATCACGATTTTTTGGCCATACGACTGAAGAGTGTAAGGCATTGCAATATGAGGTAGCCAGTTTGTTGGAAAAGGGACACTTGGTGGAAATCTTGACCGAAAGGGGGCGAAATAATATCAACAAGAAGAAGGATGATGAACCACCAAAACCTCCTGCTCTGAGGAAAATGGTGAACGTCATAACTAGAGGAGATGACGTTTGTGGGGTAACTTATACCACAAAGAAATATGCAAAGGTTTCGTTCACACGAGACAAGAGGACACGAGACGATATGAATGATGAGATCGTGTTTGGGGATTTCGACTTCGATGAAAGGATTCATCCTCATTATGATGCCTTAGTGGTTACGATGAGAATTGACGATGCCGATGTAAGAAGAGTGTTGGTCAATGTTGGCAGTTTGGTCAACATAATTCATTCTAGGGTAGTGGACAGTTGCAGTTGAACGATAAGATCGTACCTCGATCGACGGTCTTATCAGGGTTCAACAATTCAAGCGATGTAACCATTGGAGAAATCACGATCAAAACGTATGCGGAAGGCATCGACAATGACACTTTCTTCCAAGTGATGAAAGAGGATATGGCTTAAAAACGTGATACTTGGTCGACCATGGATCCATGCTATGGGAGAAGTTCCATCGACGTTGCATCAAGTTGTGAAATTTCAATCTCCATGGAGAGTGCGCAAAATTAGAGGTGAGCAGTAGACTTCTCGAGAATGTTATTCAGTGGCCTTCAAGGACGGCGCTAAGAAATAACAATCACAACTACCAGAATCCGTGGTCGAAGACGATGAAACGGAGCCAAGTCCTATGGGTATGGAGTTCGCCATGACTCCGGCATGCGTTATAGAACCAAACAAACAAAAAGCAGGAGATTCTACGATAGGGGAATTGGAAGAAGTAATATTGTTCGATGATAAGCCATATCGAAAAGTATATGTCGAGGTAGAGTTAGATCCTGAAACGAAATCATGAATCATATCTTTTCTCAAGGATAATTCTAATTGCTTTGCTTGGTCCCATGCAGACATGATTGGGATCGATCCTAAAGTTGCCATGCATAAGTTAAACGTTGATCCAAGACATCGGCCAATGAAGCAAAAGAAGCGATCAATGGTGGTTTTCGAAGGAAAGTTATTATGATGAAGGGGATAAGTTGTTGACAAATGGATTCATTAAAGAAGTTAAATATCCGGAGTGGTTGGCAAACACTGTTGTCATACCAAAGAAGAATGGGAAGTGGAGAGTGTACGTCGATTATACCGATCTTGACAAAGCTTGCCAGAAAGATTCGTTCCCATTGCCTCACATCGCTAGACTGATCGATTCGATGGCAGGGCACGAAATGTTAAGTATTTTGGACGCCTATTCAGGCTAAAATCAGATTTCGATGGACCCAACAGATCAGGAAAAGACTTCTTTTATCACAGACATAGGGTCTTACTGTTATACGGTCATTCCCTTCAGTCTCAAGAATGCTGGGGCTACATATCAACGGTTGGTACCACCATGTTTAAGGATTTGATTGGGAAAACGATGAAAGTGTACATTGATGATATGTTAGTTAAGTCGTTGGAAAGGAAAGATCATTTGAGACACTTGAAAGAAACATTTACGATATTGAGGTAGTTCAATATGAGGCTGAACTCGGAGAAATGTGCATTTCGGGTCAGATCCGGAAAGTTCTTGGGATTTATCGCATCGCAGACAGGGATCGAAGCCAATCCAGACAAGATCAACGCGATAGAGAGCATACCGGAAGAGCTGACAACGGTGAAGGAAGTTCAACAGCTAACCAATCGAGTAGCTTATCTCAACAGGTTCATCTCGAGGTCATCTGAACGATGTCACAAATTTTTTCGGTGCTAAGGAAAAACACTTGCTTTGATTGGATGTCTGAATGCAAACAAGCCCTAAAAGAGTTGAAGTAGTACTTGTCCAATCCTCCATTGCTCTTAAAGCCGATCGAATGAGAAGTGTTGTTGATCTACTTGGCTGTTTCCGAAGTGGCTGTGAGCGGTGTCCTCGTTCACAAGGATGGAGGTAACCAATTTCTTATTTATTATGTTAGCAAAACATTACTTGATGCTGAAACAAGATATCTGCACTTAGAAAACATGCACTATATACAGCAGCACGGAAACAAAGACCATGTTTTCAATGTCATGCTATATTGTCATAACTGCTTTTCCTTTGAGAGGTATTTTACATCAGCCGGATCTCTCCGGACGGTTGATGTAATAGGCGGTCGAGCTGAGTGAGTAGGATATCACTTACCAGCCCTGCACCGCCATCAAATCACAAGTTTTGGCAGATTTTGTAGCAGATTTTAGCGCTAATATCTTTCCGGAGGCAAAAAATGAAGAGCTTATGATGAGGGATCCAGACCCCCGAAGTTGGATGATTTACACGGATGGAGCTTTGAACGTGAAAGGAACTGGCCTCGGAATCTTGCTGATAGCCCCAACCGGTGAAAAACTAAGGTATGTGATCAAACTACATGCCAAAACTAAGAACGAGGCCGAATATGAGGCCCTCACTGCAGGTCTAAAGATTGCAAAGGATTGAAAATCGAACGGTTGGATATCAAAAGCGATTCCCAACTAGTGGCGAACCGAATCCAAGGAGACTTTAGTGTTCGGGACACAAGGATGCAACAATTGCTCAACAAGGTACAAAATCTTCTAGCTTCTTTTCAGGAGTGGAAGATAACTCAAATCCCGAGGGAGGAGAACATCGAGGTAGATACCTTGGCTAACCTCGGTTCTGCAGCACCCATCGAGGGAGAATTCGATGAAAAAGTTGTTCCTTTGTTCGAATCTCCACTCTGTCGGAGCATCAAAGAGGTAAACAATCTTAATCATACTCGGGATTGGAGAAACAAATATTTTTCCTATTTGCAGACAGGTGTTCTACTCGAAGACAGAAAAGCTGCCCGATCACTCAAAGCTAAAGCGGCCAAATATTGCCTTTTAGACAATCAACTCTATAGGCGAATGTCCAATAGCCCTTTAGCAAAGTGTGTTAGGCCAGTTGGCACGAGTTATGTGTTGAGAGAGGTTCACGAAGACGAATGTAGCAATCCTTCGGGTAGCAAGTTGTTGGTACGGAAGCTAATCAGAGCTGGATACTATTGGCCAACGATGGGAGAAGATGCAAAGGACTTTGTTCGAAAGTGCGACAAGTGTCAACGGTATCGAAACCGCGTACATCAAAAAGTAGAGCCCCTTCATTCGGTCATATCACCGTGGCCGTTCATGAAGTGGGGGATAGATTTGGTCGG
This sequence comes from Petunia axillaris subsp. axillaris, assembly GCA_029990575.1. NCBI lineage: Eukaryota > Viridiplantae > Streptophyta > Magnoliopsida > Solanales > Solanaceae > Petunia > Petunia axillaris. The sequence continues at coordinate 58,342,242 of JARKNS010000006.1, read as the reverse complement.
GCCGCGTCCAACATCGCCTGGTGGGGTAATGTTTATTTTAATCTTGAAAGATTATTTTTCTAAGTGGGTAGAAGCAATTACTTTGGCTAAAATCCATGAACAAGAAGTTATCAAGTTCATTCATCAGAACATCATTTGTCGTTTTAGGATCCCGAAAGAGATCATATGAGACAACAGCAAACAGTTCGTTGGGAGTGGAATCACAGCCTTTTTCAAAAAGTGGGGGATCAAGCGGATTGCATTAACACCTTATCACCCCAGTGCAAACGGACAAGCTAAGTCTTCCAACAAGACAATAATCGAGTACTTAAAGAAAAGGATGGATGAATCAAAAGGCAATTGACCGGACGAACTCCCAGGTGCACTGTGGGCTCCTCGGACAACGGTGAAACATAGCACTAGAGAGACTCCGTCCTCACTTGTCTATGAAGCAGAAGCATTGATTCCGGTGGAATTCGGTGAATCTCGCCTTCGGTTTGCTCATTCCACCGATGAATTGAACAAGGAAGCCATGTTGATAGATTTGGACTTGATCGAGGCAAAAAGAGATATGGCATTAGTTCGGATACAAGCACCAAAACAAAGGGCACAAAACTACCTCAACAAAAAAATCAGGTATCGAGCTTTTAATGTAGGTGATTATGTGTTGAGGATCAAAAGACCAAAGAAGGACGAACCCAACGAAGGCAAAATTGGAGCAAATTAGAAGGGACCCTATCGGGTCAAAGCAGTGGTCGGAAAGGGTTCATATCAGCTCGAAACAGTGGACTCAAAGCCAGTCAACTTCAGTTAGAACATCGCATAATTGAAGAAATATTATTTCTAAAAACATCACGGTATCGTATGATCGAGTTTTATTTTTCTTTACATAAATTTCATTTTCCCTCCATCGGGCACTTTTTGATTATTTATTATTTGGTACTAACACTTTTGGATGATAGGCATAGTTGGAATCGAATGACAACAAACATCACCCACGAAAACTTGAGCTCGAAATGCTCAAATCGGGGTCGATAAGCCTGACGAATACTCTAACGTGGTCTTTATCTTTAACGCCTCTCCCCGTTGTTTTTCTTTCAACGTGTTCGTTTTAGATTTCGAAAGTCGAAGTCCAGTGTTCGATTGCTCATACTTTGCACCCAAACACTGGGGGGATTGAGGTGGTAGGATAATCACGCGCTAAAGGACTAGGGACTGTCTAGAAACCGGGGACGTATTTCGAAAATGAAGATGAGATCATTTGAAGACAAAACTGGGGACTCGTTCGAGTTCAATGAAAAGATTCAAACCCCAATGTTTTCACTCAAACTGGGGACTCGTTCAAATTCGATGAAAGGTTCAAGCCCCAATGTTTTCACTCACACTAGGGATTGTTCATCATCAAACATAGACAAAATGTAATCGATCCATTAGCGATGAAAGAATTTTTGTCAAGTATTAGCGCCTTTAAATGGCCACATCATGTAATCGATCAAATTAAATGATCGAATTATGGATCAAGTGCCCGACAATGGCCAATACTTCAATGAAATACAACACTTGTCACCCTATTTTATCGATCTTTACAACACTTTTGTCATTTTGTGTTATCGATCTTTACACTGTTAAAATTTACAATTTCAATTTTTTACTAAGTGTTCAACCGCAAATTTCTGAACTTGAAAACGTTCGAAGAGTGCACTACGTGAAAATGAGACGTCATTCTTCACTACGCGCTAAGTACATTGGGCCCCAATCATTTCATATTTTCTAACGACTATTGCTAAAACGTTAAAACTTCGAACGATTTAATCAACTTGTCTTTCGAAAAACCTAATGCGGGGCAAACCACCACCACAAGGCCCTTTACTAGAAGCCAAGCCAAAGCACTTCATGATGCTCACTTGTACTTGATTCGGAAAGGGATTGATGATACGAGCTCCAGAGACCATTGGATGATCATACACTTGAGCTCGTTGGAAGAAGGAATGAAGGACCACAGAGCAGTGGGCGGAGCTCCGCGGAGCACCCACCACCAAAGCTCATAGGGCGGAGCACTTAGCACAAAGGGGCGGAGCGCCTCACCACTTTGACAGTGGTGCTCACCAGGCGGAGCGCCTGACCCATGGGCGGAGCGCCTGGGTCATGCCTCCACCAGGCGGAGCGCCCAAAATGCTGACTGGCCTAGTTTTTTGTGTGAACTTACTATTTTGACCCTAGCTAGTTCTATTGTGTTTCTACCTAGCTAAGGGCTTTTTAGACATTTCACTTAGTTGTAGAAGGGTGCTATAAATACACCCTTCATCATTTATGGCGATTAACACTCCTTGAATATTGAACATTGATGGACATTGCTTCCAAACACTTGTAACTATTTTTTGCTTGAATCAATTGGATGAATCAAAGTTGCTCTTTAATCCTCTTTGATCATTCTATTTGCGAGATCCGAGTGACTCTTGAGGATAGTTGCTTAGTGTAGGTTCTACTTAGCTCGAATCGAGGGTGTATCAAGACATCGTTCTTTGGTGCTACCTCGTAAGTTTTCTTGTCGCGTCTCGCTTTTATCTTTATTTATCGCTTCCATGGTTTTTCCCTTATCAGTCGGTATCAAAGCAAGGCTCGGGTGTTGTTTCCACAAACCCTCGTTCCTTATTCGTAGCGTTTTTATCGTGGCTTAGTATTATTGTTATTATTTTTCTTGAAAAAATTGAAGAAAAAAAAATTTCAAAAATTTGCTAGAAATTGTTGGTTGTTGCGATTATTTTGGTGTTAGTTGTCGGGAATTGTTTGTTTACGCATTCTCTTCGATTGGGTACCAACAAAATACCTTTTGGAGTTGTGAATCAAATTCTTGAAAATCAAACCTCAAAAGTTGAAATTTCACAAAATTTGCTAGATCTTGTTTGTTGTTATGAATTCTTGGATGTTTGGTATCGGGGATTGTTCTATATAGTTACCCCATCATTTTGGTACCCCCATAACATCATTTGGAGTTGCGGACTGAAAATCGAAATTTTGCATCTTCAAATTTTTGAAAATTTTTGAAGAACTTGCTCCAAATTCTTGAAACAAAGTTGGTTGTTGGTTGTTTGTTGGATTTAACCATTGGGGATTGTTTGTTATAGCATAAAACAACTTTGGGTATCATCAAATACCAAAAACACATTGAAATCATTGGAAAATTGCTTGAAAAACACCAAAATCACGTTTTGGTAGAGGGTTGGACACTGGTCCAGCCGGAGCGCCCCACCCTTGGGCGGACCGCCTCCCCCACCCCACTGTCCAAAAGTGCAAAAATACAGGCGGACCGCCCCATTGACTAGGCGGACCGCCCTGTGCACTGAAGGTGTCCGGGTAGTTGTTTTCTCTAGGTTTTTGTGTTTGTTTGTTTGCATTGCTTCCGGTTAGTACTTTGAGAGTAACACTCCTACTCAATTAGTACTAATTCATTGAGCGATTAGGGTACTCGTCCCTAGAGGAGAGTAGACCTCAAAGAAGACTCGTAGTTAATTGTTTGCTTCAAAGTGCGCACTAAATAGCTTAGCATTCATCGAGTCCCATCAACTCTACTCTTCCCGAAGAGTATTTGGCTATTGTAACTTGGAGTGATTATCGAGGAAGTTGCGCAACTACGAGGAGGCCATTGATCTCAAGCTTGTGTGAACCTAACCCTAACTTGAGTGTACCCGAGTGACAATCAAAAGTGAGGGAGTGAGTGAGGACTTTTACTCTAATCTCTTTTCTTATTTTTGATTGCTTGTAGGTTCCAACCGACGTCTTGGCTAGTTTATTAGCCGAGGTGAAGGCTTTAAATCTCAAAATGGAAGGTTTTGAAATGATAGGACCCCGAGTGTCCAAAAAGATGCCAGTGAAGGAACAAGTGATGATTCCATCATGAACCGGATCAATATGCGGAGCTAGTTCATCGACAACGGATGAGGGATGAGGCTCTTTCTAAACAGAAATTTTTGGGCAATCCCCAAGGAGATGTTCCACTCCTAAGGCCCCGAAGAAATGTTGTGCCCCTTGAGCAAGTTGATGAAGCTCAAGAAGGGGAGGGCCTCAGACATAATGATGACTTTGATGCTCCTTATCCAAATAGGAGGGCAATGAATGGAGGCAGAGGTATAGATGGAGGTCGTGGGCGAGGTCGAGGACCTCCAAGGGCTTTTGTGGGGAGGAACTTGAGACGTGAGTATGATGAAGTTGAAGACTACTACGGGGGTCAACCGGAACCACACCGTGGGGGTCGTGATAATAACCTCAATAGTGTGAAGATCACTATCCCACCATTCAAAGGGACTAGTGATCTGGAGGCATTCTTAGAATGGAAGGTTCAACTGGAGTGGGTCTTTGACACGAATGATATGTCTGAGGAGAAGAAAGCTACCTATGCCATTGCTTCATTTGAGTCCTATGCTTCCACGTGGTGGGAGTCCGTCAAGCGGTCGAGGAGAAGAGTTGGGATGCGATTGAATATTACTTGGGAAGAATTGAAAGAGGTAATGAGTAACAAATATGTGACATCCAAGTATAGACAAGAGCAACTCAAGAGACTCTATGAGTTGAAACAAGGCTACAAGTTTTTGATGAGTATTTCAACGAATTTGAGAAAAATCGAATGGCCCTTGATATGGAAACGGAGGATGAGGAGCAAGCTATCATCTGCTTCAAGAATGGCTTGAGCCGGGAGATTGCTTCTCAATTGAGGCTACACATCTTCCACTCTCTACAAGATATTTGTGATGTCGCGGTTAAAGCCAAGAAGTGGCTCAAAGTAGAGAAAACTCCTCGCTTTAGGAGTACTACTTCCACTCCAACGACTCGACCCAAAGAATGGAAGAGCCCAAACGCAAGTGGTGCAAGTGGGAGTCGTGATGTGAAGAAGCCTTTTGAGAAGGCTACCCCAAGAAGCGACTTCAATGAAGTTGGAGGTAATTATAAAACTCAATTAAATATTCCTTCTTCTTCTTCTTTCCAATGCCACAAGTGCAAGGATTATGGCCACTTTGCCAAAGATTGCCCTACCCAGAAAACAATGATTATGATGGATGATGGGATGGTGTATGAGGCGAAAAGTGAGCCCGAGGGTGATGATGTTGAAGAGAGTGAGGTATTTGAGGGTGAAGAGAGAGCGACGGAGGGGGATGATCCTAATATATTCCTAGTGGTACGTCGAAGCTTGAATGCCATGATGAGTGAAGAGAGGGAGGATGAGCAAAGGGAGAACTTGTTCCATGCTAGGTGTAGAGTGTAGGAAAAAGTGTGCTCCATGATTATTGACTCAGGTAGTTGTGCGAATGTGGTGAGCAAATCTTTGGTCTCACAATTAAAATTGCCTACCCTTAAACACCCAAGCCCCTACCGTTTGCAATTGTTGAGTGAGTGTGGGGAGTTGAAGGTAGTGAAGCAAGTCTTGATTAAGTTCAAGATTGGAAACCACCAAGATGAGCACATGTTTGACGTGGTGCCAATGCAAGCTTGCTACCTCTTGTTTGGTAGGCCTTGGCAATACGACAAACAAGTGGTTCATGATGGCCGAGCCAACACTTATAGGGTTAAACATGAAGGGAAGAAGTATGTGCTTACACCCTTGACGCCAAAGCAAGTAAGTGATGACTATAGGCACATGAGGGAGTTGATGAAAGAGGCTAAAGCTAAATCTCCCGTTGTGGCCAAGCCTTTGGCCGAAACTCCACCATCTTCTACCGGTCGCATTTGTGCCATGATGCAACCGGGCGAGTACTTGAGAGGTAATGATGGCACCAAAATGCTCATTTGCCTAGTGCACAAAGGTATGGTTTTAAATTACGGTTGTGATTATTCTTCTAACCCCAACCCTTTGCCTAGTGCTATTGAGAATGTCTTAAAGGTATTTGAGGACATGTTCCCGGAAGAGATGCCGAGTGGTCTTCCTCCATTGAGGGGGATTGAACACCAAATTGATTTTGTCCCGCGGTCCCAAAACCGAAACAAACCGGCCTATAGGAGCAATCCGGAGGATACAAAAGAATTGCAAAAGCAAGTAGATGAATTGCTCACTAAAGGCTTGGTTCGTGAAAGCTTGAGTCTGTGTGCCGTACCGGTCATTATTGTACCAAAGAAGGACAGGACATGGAGGATGTGTATTGATTGCCGAGCAGTCAACAAGATAACGATAAAGTATCGTCATCGCATTCCTAGACTTGATGGCATGCTTGATGAATTGAGTGGTTTTAGTATATTTTCTAAGATAGAGCTTAGGTCCGGCTACCACCAAATCCGGATGAAACCGGGAGATGAGTGGAAAACCGCATTCAAGACCAAGTTTGGTCTTTATGAATGGTTGGTGATGCCTTTTGACTCTCCAACGCACCTAGCACTTTCATGCGGTTAATGAACCATGTTTTAAAGTCGTTTATCAACAAGTTTGTGGTCGCCTATTTTGATGATATCTTGATATATAGCAAATCAATAGATGACCATGTGGGCCACTAGAGTGAAGTTCTTGAACTGCTAAGAGCCGAAAAGCTCTATGCCAGTTTCAAAAAGTGTGTCTTTTGTGAAGAAAAGGTTGTGTTTCTTGGTTTTGTTGTTAGCGCCAATGGTGTAGAAGTTCATAAGTCAAAAGTTGAAGTCATTAGAGATTGGCCTACTCCTACTGCCGTTTCTCATGTTAGGAGTTTCCATGGCCTTGCTAGTTTCTATAGGCGCTTTGTTAGAGACTTTAGCACCATCGCCCCACCACTCACCGAGTTGGTGAAGAAGGACAAATCCTTTGTGTGGGGAGAGCCTCAAGAGAAGGCTTGCCAAGATTTGAAAGGTAGGTTGAGTACCGCCCCATTGTTAAAATTGCCCGACTTCGGGAAGACTTTTAAGGTTGAATGTGATGCCTTGAGGGTAGGTATTGGGGGTGTTCTCATGAAAGAAGGGAAACCCGTTGCCTACTTTAGTGAGAAGTTGAAGGGTGCAACCTTGAATTACTCCACGTATGACAAGGAGTTGTATGCCCTTGTGAGAGCTCTAGCTCATTGGCAACACTATCTATGGCCTCGGGAATTTGTGATAAAGAGTGACCATGAATCACTCAAGCATCTAAGAGGCTAAGAGAAGTTGAACAAAAGACATGCCAAGTGGGTAGAGTTCATTGATTCCTTCCCTTATGTAATTCATTACAAGAAGGGAAAGGACAATGTTGTAGCCGATGCGCTTTCTAAGAAGTTCACCCTTGATACCATTCTGTATTCTAGGCTTATAGGTTTTGAAAGTATAAAATCCATGTATGAACATGACCCAAAGCTCAAGAGCATTTATGATGCTCTAGTGAGTGGGAAGAGCGTGGAGAAATACCAATGGGTTGATGGCTACATTTTTTGAAATGGTAGAGTTTGTGTGCCCGAGTCCTCATGGAGGGAATTGCTTATTCGCGAAGCATATTGTGGGGGCTTGATGGGTCACTTTGGGAGAAACAAAACCTTGGCCATTCTATGGAGCAATTCCATTGGCCAAAGATGGGATTGCAAGCTGAGCGACTTTGCAACACCTGCTTGGATTGCAAGTATGCTAAGTCCAAATCTAATCCCCATGGTTTGGATACTCCCCTTCCTATTCCTACTAGCCCGTGGATGGACATATCTATGGATTTTGTTATGGGTTTGCCACTATCTAAGAGGGGACACGATAGCATTTATGTTGTCAAGGATAGGTTCTCCAAAATGGCTCACTTTATTCCTTGTAAAAAGAGTCATGATGCACAACATGTAGCTTCTTTGTTCATTGACAATGTGTTAAAATTGCATGGTATGCCTCAAACAATTGTGAGTGATAGGGACTCTAAGTTCCTTAGCCATTTTTGGAGATGTCTTCGGGGTGCTCTTGGCACCAAGTTGTTGTTTTCTACGTCCCACCACCCTCAAACGGATGGCCAAACCGAGGTGGTGAACCGAATCTTGGGTGCTCTGCTTAGAGCCATGACCCGAGGCAAGGTCGGGACTTGGGTTGAAAAGTTGCCTCTTATGGAGTTTGCATATAACCGTACATTGCATAGCATGATTAGCTTGACTCCATTTGAGTGTGTTTATGGTTTTAATCCTTTAATTCCACTTGATCTAACCCCTTTTCCCAAGGAAATGTTTGTTAGTTTTGAAGGTAAAAATCGAGCTAAAGCAATGCTCGAAATCCATGCCAAAGCAAGGAAGAGATTGGAGGAAGCCTATGCCAAGGTTGCCTTCAAGAAGAACAAGGGGAGGAAGAAGTTGGAACTCAAGAAAGGGGATTGGGCGTGGGTGCACTTCCGCAGAGAGAGGTTTTCAAACCTTAGAAAAGGAAAGTTGGCACCCCAAGGAGATGGACCCTTCCAAGTGCTCTCAAAGATCAACAACAACGCCTATGTGATCGATTTGCCCGGTGAGTACAATGTTTCAAACACTTTTAATGTTAGTGACTTGGCTCCTTTTGATGTAGGTCATGATGCCGTGGAGGTTGATGCTTCAATTTCGAGGTCGAAATCTTCTCAAGAAGGGGAGGATGATGAGGGGCAAAACACCACCACAAGGCCCTTTACTAGAGCACTTCATGATGCTCACTTGTACTTGATTTGGAAGGGATTGATGATACGAGTTCCGAAGAACATTAGAAGATCATACACTTGAGCTCGTTGGAAGAAGGAATTAAGGACCACAGAGCAGTGGGCGGAGCGCCTAGCCAAGAGGCGGAGCGCCCACAACCACAGCTCATAGGGCGCAGCGCCTAGCACAAAGGGGCGGAGCGCCTCACCACTTTGACAGTGGTGCTCACCAGGCGGAGTGCCTGACCCATGGGCGGAGCGCCTGGGTCATGCCTCAACCAGGCGGAGCGCCCAAAACGTTGATTGCCCTAGTTTTTTTGTGTGAACTTACTATTTAAACCTAACTAGTTCTATTGTGTTTCTACCTAACTAAGGGCTTTTTAGAAATTTGTATTAGTTGTAGAAGGGTGCTATAAATACACCCTTCATCATTTATGGCCATTAACACTCCTTGAATATTGAACATTGATGGGCATTGCTCCCAAACGCTTGTAACCATTTTTGGCTTGAATCAATTGGATGAATCCAAGTTGCTCTTCAATCCTCTTTGATCATTCTATTTACGAGAGACGAGTGTCTCATGAGGAGAGTTTCTTAGCGTAGGTTCTATTTTGCTCGAATCGAGGGTGTATCAAGACATCATTCCTTGGTGTTACCTCGTAAGTGTTGTCGCGTCTCGCTTTTATCCTTATTTATCGCTTTCGTGGTTTTCCCCTTATCAAAACCCAACACAAAATCCTATATCGGAAAACAATACTTGAAGCGATAAAAGGAAATTCATTAAACACAATTCCATTCATTTGGATAAAATATTTACATCAATCGGCCAAACGGCCTCGTCATTTGGAAACAAAAAAAACCAAGCTACTGGTCGAAACAACTAAACAAAAGCAAAATAGACAAATTATGATTTATTCATCATCTCCATCGGAGCCTTCATCGGAGGAGCTTGGAGGAAGACCGAGATCTTCACGAGCAAGCCTTACAATGGTTGTTGCTTTATCCAATTCAGTATGTACGTCGATACTGCGATCGAGCATCTCCTTTAGCACATCGCGCCTCGACTCAGCCAGTATCAAATCATTTTTTTCTCAAATTCTCCCTCGAGGTCGCGCCTTAGATTGACCGATTCCCGTTGAAGAACTCGATTTCTCTCTGTTAGGCTGTTGACTTGAGCAGTTAGATCTTCATTGCCCCTACAGAGAGTTTGAAGTTCTTCGGACACTATGACAAGTTCTCAATCTTTGCTCTCCAAGACAGAGCTGAGTTCGGCACACTTCATCTTCATGCTGGCCTTGTGCTGACTAAGCTGCTTGTTCAGGGCTTGAATCTGAGACTCCAACTCAGATTCACGAAGAGCGTGTTCCTTCGTGTTCTTGTCAAAGGTAGTTGTGAGCTCAGCATGCTCAGTCTCCAAAGCCTTTAATTTTTTGTGCCACTCTTCCCCCGCCGAAGTAAGCTGGGCAATTAGATCGTTTAGAACCTTTGCCCCATCTTGGAGTTGGCAAATTCGATCGGCTATTTTGATTGCCATTATTGTATTCTGAAAGCAAACCATAGTTGGATTTACTAAGTGGGCCATATTCAAAGGAAATAAAAATAATAAATAGTCAAGGAAGATTACCCTGAAACCAACAAAAGCAATTCGTCAAGGGAGACTTAAAGTGTTGTGCACATTCAACCGGGCTTGCTCCATCAGGCCTATCACCGCGAAGATATAGTCAGCAAGGCATTTTTGACATCTGAGCAGATCGACATTGCGAGGCACGTTCACTGTAACAGATCTGTCGCCCAATACTTCAGATTCGCCCAAAGCAGCGAAGGCTGCAGCATGCTCACCTCGAGGAAGAGGGACTATTGGGTCAGCATGATCCACATTGAAGAACGACGAACATGTACTTTCATCGTATTTGGACTTCGTCGTGGCCATTGGCCGATCTAGAGCCGGCATCTTTCTTTTTGTCGGGTCCCTCTCCTCAAGACTTTGCTCCATTGCCTCGATCATGGTTTCCTTGATTCCAGGGACAATGCCCAAGGAAACGATGGCACCCTCTCTACTAGGCAGACCTCCAGGTCTCGAAGTAACTTCCAGATCTTCAGCTATTGGAGACAAGTGAAAACCTTCGCCTCCAAGATCAGCTGAAAGGTCTTCAACTTGTTCAGCCGCTTTGTGTTGAATGGCCGTCTCTTGAAGCCTCTCTTTCACCGATTTCTTGGGGTGCCTTACTAGTCGATCAGACCTCGATTCTTCTCCCGCCTCATCATCGCGGTCGACAAAAATTAGAGTCGTGTCTCCGGCAGCTTTTGCTGCTTCCACAGCTGAGCTCGCCCCAGCAATCACTTCTTCGATAGATTGGGGCTTGGTCGACGAGCCGCCCCTTTGCTCCTTTCCCATAGTTCTTGGAAGGTATTTGCTCTTTAAATCCTTGAAGGATTTTTTCTTCTTCTTTGTAAGAGGAACATCATAGACTTTCTCCTCCTCCTCGATGTCACCCTCTTCCTCAGGAACTTGATCGAACAAAACTTTATCTGCTGGGTATAGAAAAATACGATAAGTTTTAAAGAGGATGAATGATTTGAAAAAGGTGCAAACTAATCGAATACTTACGGGTTCGCTTCCATGTGCTCGGAAGTGGCTCTGTTCTGGGGGCGGTCAGCTGGTCCATGGGGATGGAAATTAAACAATGATCCCATCCTCAGAGATCATCATCATCATTAGAAATCACATGCGACAACGGAAAACAGTTCGTAGGGAGTCGAATCACGACCTTTTTCAAAAAGTGGGGGATCAAGCAGATTGCATCAACACCTTATCACCCCAGCGCTAACGGACAAGCTGAGTCTTCCAACAAGACAATAATCGGGCACTTAAAGAAAAGCATGGATGAATCAAAAGGCAATTTGCCGGACGAACTCCCAGGTGCGCTGTGGGCTCCTCGGACAACGGTGAAACATAGCACTGGAGAGACTCCATTCTCACTTGTCTATGGAGCAGAAGTATTGATTCCGGTGGAATTCGGTGAACCTAGCCTTCGGTTTGCTCATTCCACCGATGAATCGAACAAGGAAGCCATGTTGATAGATTTGGACTTGATCGAGGCAAAAAGAGATATGTTATTAGTTCGGATACAAGTACAAAAACAAAGGACAGAAAACTACCTCAACAATAAAACCAGGCATCTAGCTTTTAATGTAGGTGATATGTGTTGAGGATCAAAAGACCAAAGAAGGACGAACCCAACGAAGGCAAACTGGGAGCAAATTGGGAGGGACCCTATTGGGTCAAACCAGTGGTCGTAAAGGGCTCATATGAACTCAAATAGTGGACTCAAAGCCAGTGAACTTCAATTGGAACATCACACAATTGAAGAAGTATTATTTCTAAAAATGCCATGGTATCGTATGATCGAGTTTTATTTTTCTTTACATAAATTTCTTTTTCCCTCCATCGGGCACTTTTTGATTATTTATTATTTGGTACTAACACTTTTGGATGATAGGCATAGTTGGAATCGAATGATGACAAATATCACCCACGAATACTTGAGCTCGAAATGCTCCAATCGGGGTCGATAAGTCTGACGAATACTCTAACGTAGTCTTAATCTTTAATGCCTCTCATACTTTGCACCCAAACACTGGCGGATGGAGTTGGTAGGATAATCGCGCCCTCAAGGAGTAGGGACTGTCCCGAAACTGGGGACTTCTTTCGAAAATGAAGACGAGATCGTTTGAAGACAAAACTGGGGACTCGTTCGAGTTCGATGAAAAGATTCAAACCCCAATGTTTTAACTCAAACTGGGGACTCGTTCAAATACGATGAAAGGTTTAAGCCCCAATGTTTTCACTCACACGGGGGACTGTTCATTATCAAACGTAGACAAAATGTAATCGATCCATTAGCGATCAAAGAATTTTTGTCAAGTATCAGCGCCTTTAAACAGCCACATTATGTAATCAATCGAATTATTTATCTAGCGCCGACAACGACCAATACTTCAATGAAATACAACACTTGTCACCCTATTTTATCGATCTTTACAACACTTTTGTTATTTTGTGTTATCAATCTCTACACTGTTGAAATTTACAATTTCAATTTTTGACTAAGTGTTCAACCGCAAATTTTCGAACTTGAAAATGTTCGAAGAGTGCACTACGTGAAAATGAGACGTCATTCTTCACTACATACTAAGTACATTGGGCCCCAATCATTTAATCTTTTCCGATGACTATTGCTAAAACGTTAAAACTTCGAACGATTGAATCAACTTGTCTTTCGAAAACCCAACACAAAATCCTGTCTTCGAAAACAATTCTCAGAGCGATAAAAGGAAATTCATAAAACACAATTCTGTTCATTTGGGTAAAATATTTACATCAATCGGCCTCATCATTTTGAAATAAAAAAGACCAAGCTACTGGTCGAAACAACTAAACAAAAGCAAAGTAGAAAAGTTATGATTCATTCATAGCCTTCATCGGAGGAGCTTGGAGGAAGACCGAGATCTTCACAAGCAAGCCTCACAATGGTTGTTGCTTCGTCCAATTCAGTAGGAACAGCAACACTGCGATCGATCATCTCCTTTAGCACATCGCGCCTCGACTCAGCAAGTATCAAATCATTCTTTTTCTCAAATTCTCCCTCGAGGTCGCGCCTTAGATTGACCGATTCCCGTTGAAGAACTCGATTTCTCTCCGTTAGGCTGTTGACTTGAGCGGTTAGGTCTTCATTGCCCCTACGGAGAGTTTGAAGTTCTGAGGACACTATGACAAGTTCTCGATCTTTGCTCTGCAAGACAAAGCTGAGTTCGACACACTTCATCTCCATGCTGGCCTTGTGCTGACTAAGCTGCTCGTTCAAGGCTTGAATCTGAGACTCCAACTCAGATTCACGAAGAGCGTGTTCCTTCATGTTCTTTTCAAAGTAAGGTGTGAGCTCATCATGCTCAGTCTCCAAAGCCTTCAATTCTATGTGCCACTCTTCCCCCGCCGAAGTAAGTTGGGCAATTAGATCGTTCAGAACCTTGGCTCCATCTTGGAGTTGGCGAATTCGATCGGCCGTTTTGATTGCCATTATTGTATTCTGAAAGCAAACCATAGTTTGATTTATTAAGTGGGCCATATTCGAAGGAAATAAAAAGAATAAATAGTCAAGGGAGTTTACCCTGAAACCAACAAAAGAAATTTGTGAAGAGAGACTTAAATCGGTGTGCACATTCAACCGGGCTTGCTCTATCGGGTCCATCGCCTCGAAGAGATAGTCAGCAAGGCATTTTGGACATATGAGCAGATCGCCATTGCGAGGCACGTTCATTGTAACCGATCTGTCACCCAATTCTTCGGATTCGCCCAAAGTAGCGAAGGCTGCAGCATCCTCACCTCGAGGAAGAGGGACTATTGGGTCAGCATGATCCACAATGAAGAACGATGAACTTGTACTTTCATCGTATTTGGACTTCGTCGTGGCCATTGGCCGATCTAGAGCTGACATCTTTCCTTTTGTCGGGTCCCTCTTCTCGAGACTTTGCTTCATTGCCTCGATTATGGTTTCCTTGATTCCAGGGACAATGCCCAAGGAAACGATGGCAGCATCTCTGCTAGGCAGACCTCCAGGTCCCGAAGTAACTTCCAGACCTTCGGCTATTGGAGATAAATGAAAACCTTCACCTCCAAGATCAGCTGAAAGGTCTTCAACTTGTTCAGCTGCTTTGAGGTGAATGGCCGTCTCTTGAAGCCTCTCTTTCACCAATTTCTTGGGGCGCCTTACAAATCGATCAGACCCCGATTCTTCTCCCACCTCATCATCGAGGTCGACGCAAATTGGAGTCGTCTCTTCGGCAGCTTTCGCTGCTTCAACAGTTGAGGTCGCCCCAACAATCACTTCTTCAATATATTGGGGCTTGGGCAATGAGCTGCCCCTTTGCTCCTTTCCCATAGTTCTTGGAAGGTATTTTCTCTTTAAATCCTTGAAGGATTTTTTCTTCTTCTTTGGAGGAGGAACGTCGTCGACTTTCTCCTTCTCCTCGATGTCACCCTCCTCGTCGCTGGGCTCCCCTCCAGCACCCGTAATGCCTATAGAATCTCATATTAGCAGAAGGAATAAATCAAGTACAGTTTTTAAGGATCGAAGCATACCATGGTTTTTCGCCTTCAATGTTAACAAAGCTGCGATTGGCCTCCAAGCCCTTTCATCGTTTGTTGTCTTGTCCAAGACTTTTATAAACCACTGTTCAATGCTGGGAACTTGATCGAACAAAACTTTATCGGCTGGGGATATAAAAATACGATAAGTTTTTAAGAGGATGAATGATTTGAAAAAGGTACAAAGTAATCGAATACTTACAGGTTCGGTTCCATGTGCTCGGAAGTGGCTCTGTTCCGGGGGCGGTCAGCTGGTCCGTGGGGATGAAAAAAAAGCTTTGATCCCATCCTCAGAGATCGTCATCATTATCAGAAATTAGAGCCCTTTGGCCTTGTTTAGCAAGATTTATCACCCCTGCTTTGTAAACTAGAGGGGAATAAATGTTGAGAATATGACGAAGAGTAAGTTCTACTTCGGCCTTCCTCGCAATAAAACACATTATCACCACCATTCTCCATATCGCTGGAGAAAGTTGTCCAACACACACATTATACATCCGACAAAACTCTTCGATCAGAGGGTCGATCAGAAGAGTGAAGCCGATTGTAAATGGATAAGTCAACACCACTGAATGACCTTCATGGTGAGTGGCCAATGTAGACTTCCTCGGAGGGCATACTACATTGACCATATCTGCTTTCCAACCACAGTCCTTCCGAACTTGTGACATCGAATCGGGAGTGATCGCACTACACACAGAATCAATGGAAATGCTTTTCTTCTTCTTCTTCTTCTTCTCTGCGTCGTTTTGGACATTGACCTTGCAATCGTTGTCGTAAGTGAATTTTTCGGAAGAATTTTAGAGTAAAGCTTTTTCGGGCCAAAGTCCTTTGGTTTTCTTTCTTTCTACCACTGCGGCAGACTGCGGCGGTGCCACGGCGGCAAGAGCACTGGAAGCAGTAACGTTGGCAATATCTTGAGCAGATGAAGTAGACATTTTGAGCAAGATTAACTTAGTATTTGAGCAAACTAAACTTGAAGGATTTGCAGAAAGAAAAAAAAACGGCGGATTTGCAGCAAAAGTTTGAAAAACACGGCAAGAACATTGGAGAAATAGTTTGAAGAAGTTGGAAAGTTTGGGAATTTTTGGAGAAGTTGTAAAGTTTGGGAATCTGGTTTGAAGCCAATATTTATAAGGCAAGAGAGTCATCATTGCCTCAGTAATGGATGAAAACTGTCGTCCGCACGATGCCTGACATGTGCAGTGATCGGAAGTTGAAATGACGGTTTGACGTTTCAAAATAAAGGGCCATAAATACTCCACGTGTTTTCTCGCCTAAAGTTTCAAGCCACTTTCCAAATTTTTTGAACACACGCTTGGCACGTAGGGGGACTATCTGTATTGGTCGGATTTTGACCGATCACGCAAGTGACACGTGGCCAACTATGTGGCAAGATGAGAGCAATTATCAGAGACAACATGAAATGAGATCGGAATAGGATAGTTTGATCGGTAAAATGTGATTGATTGGACGGAATCGTGACCGGAAGAGCTCGAAAACAGTCTCTTGGCCAGATAATGATGATTGATCTTATCCAGCTTTTGTCGGACCGAATTTAGCGGAGTTTGTTAAACTTGGTAACTATAGCTACGCGACTGGAGAAGAAACGTGGGAGAGTGGAGTCCTTCAAGGGTTCGAGACTCCACATCTCTCAGCCTATGAATATTCCCCCATTTCTCCAATTGTATACTTACGTTCAATTGAACAGCGGCCACCCCCTTTTTCATTCCACTGTCATATCTTTGCTACTACTGTAATTTATATGCCACTATTTTGATGATATAATCATAGTATTAGTGCAAATTGCTGCCTAGTTCAACTTTGAAGGAGGATTCTTCTCTTTCAACGGAGCACCAGCCCTCAATCAATCAATACAATAACCTTTACTGCTTTTATTTGTTGATTTGTTACTTATCTCATCATTTGTTTGTTGTTTTCATTGTTTGGCATATTAATTCATCATCATCGATCTTGTTAATTAATTATCATCATCTTAGTCGTAATATCGATTTAGTAGGATTACTGTTCAGTCTACAAATCATAATTTTATCGTATATTGTCAGTGAATTCGCATTATCTTGCATATTTATCGTTTTCATCGTTGTAATTCTGTCACAACATTCTTCATCGAATTCTAATCTAAATTATTCGCTTGATACTAAATAATTCGATATTTAAAACGTGTTCGATAAATCAGTAACTGCCCATCTTATTCGTAATTTGTTCGTTCAGAATCAGTAAGAATTGATCGTTTGTGATTACATAGCCGTATCATCATAGTTAGTACATTTATTGCTTGACTTCATTTATTCGATCATATCCGTCTTCAAATTGAACTTGTTATATTCTGTTGACTAATTTATTATCATCTATTCCATCGAATTTGTTGTTTGCACATTGTCTTCCGTATCGTATTTGCTAAATCGATCTCTTGTTCATGTAAATTGCTTATCAACGGGTCGAATCAAGATATAAACGGTCGCCTAAGACTCAACTAAATATAAATTTAATTGTAATACCTAAAATCAATTTTTAGGATATACAGGTGCAATGATTGAAAGATGGAAAATGTGTGTCAATGATGGGTAATGATGATGCCTTGGGAAAGTTAGTAATGTAAGTAACTTTTGGTAACCACAACGCTAGAAGAACGTCAATTAGGACCTTTTTTTGGGTAATTATAACTTTATTGATCACCAAATGAGATGATATATACAGGGGCGGAGCTACAGCTAACCTAGGGTGGTTAGTTGAACAACATTCACTGAAAAATTATATCGCGTGCATAAATCAAATTCTGCTTAATTAAGATATATAGAACGAATTGAACAACAATAACAAAACAGTCACTGCAGTAGCGTTGGTCATGGTTGTTCAGAAAGACCTCTTGGTCACTGGATTGTCTCTGGCCTCATACAAAATCTTTTATTCTACTTCACATCTAACTGCATTTTTGACTTTGTAGTCCCTTTTAGTTGGTAACGAATTGGGACATGATTTTCCAAAGTGAAGCAATCAGTGTATTTACTATACACCTACATGAAATTTAATTATACATTATGGCTTTTATCTGCATGAACCGTTTAAAATCAATTAGTAGTAGTAAAACAAATTTGGTTATTTTTTACAAACTCTACATAAAACAAATACAGGATTTCATTACTTTAGAAAAGCCTTTTATAATGACTCAAAATCAAATCAAATTCTTATTGAGAAATACAATATTTTGAATATGACCATCTTAGATAAGATGCAATTTGAGTTCGGAAAAGGGTCGTATCTACCCCTCTACTATCAAATATTAGTTATTACTCACCTCCGTTATACTTTTGCTTGGTAACTACCCCTGCCGTTAAGAAAACTCACATATTTACCCCTACTTTTAACGGAGCAATATTCCAACCTTACTACTGCCACGTGGCGCGCATCCAAGCAATGATCCATTTTTATTTTTGACCCAATTAAATCATTCTATTTCTTGTATATGTTTAATTTTATAAATTATTCATTTACTTAATTTTAGATTTTTGAAATTATAAAATGATGCAGCTAGTTTATCCAAATAAATCATACTCATTCGTTAATTAAAGATGAATCTTTAATTAATGTCACCCATCTTTCTCTCTTCTCTCTCTCCTTTAATTTTTTTTAATTGTGAAATTCTGGTGCTTTCATTTGTGGCTACTAATAATTATTTGTGAAAATTTCATCAAATCAATTATTTGAAACTTTTTTTACCAATATATCTATGTATTATTAACAGTGTGCAAAATCTATATTTTTTATTTGTACAAATATAACGTATTTATATATTTTTTCAAATATATACTTAATATGCACCAAATACAATTTTAACGGTGTTAATATAATGTGCATGCGTGTGTGTGTGTGTGTGTGTGTGTGTGTGTGTGTGTGTGTATATAGTGTATTAAATATTTATTTATTCACTAATATTTTTGCATATAAGCTCTTATTATTTATCATGTATTCATCTATTATTTATGACTCATTATATTTATACTGAACATAATATAGACATGATATGTAGTATGTATCCATTCCGTATTATGCATTTTTTAAATTTAGTTATCAACATATTTTTATATGAATTTATTACGTATCATGTATATATCTGTTATTCATATTTGTATGTGATATGTATTTCAATTGAGACTAACTTTGAATTTCATAAAACTAAAAACTAAAAAGGTAGCAACTATAATTCGTGGGATTCAGTTTGATCGGTTCCCTTAAATGACGCCTAATATCTATTAAAGAGACAAATAGTCTTAATTCTAGGACACAAATATTTACCAATTTTTTGCTTTTAGTATTTGATTTTCCCGTATAATTGACTAAAAGCTATGCTATTTTTTATTTGGGGTTAGAGAAAATTAATACACTATATATAGGCAGTTATTTATAATTTTTTGCACAAAAAAAATCATATCCAAGTATATAATCCAACTGTCCATAAAGGCTTGACAATATCGTCCGAAGAAGACCTAAAAAAAATGCCGATGTTTGGTACCCCAAACTCGCCCATGAAAATTCTTAAAGAATATGAAGATATAATCTTTTTTGTTAATTGTTAGACACGTGGCAAAATTAATTGTAAAATATTATATTTTTTATATTAACTAATTGTACCCGAGATTGGTTATTGGGTGTTCTAATTTGGGTTAAAGATTTTGGTTACTAATTGAGACTATAAAAAAAGGTGAGGCTTTAGATTAGTGCCACATGGCGGGGGCAAAGCTGGGGTGGGGTCTCTATTAGATGGAGGGGTAGATATGTGAGTTTTCTTAACGGCAGGGGTAGATACCAAGCAAAAGTATAACGGAGGTGAGTTATAACTAATATTTGATAGTAGAGGGGTAGATACGACCCTTTTCCGATTTGAGTTTTATAAGTCCAAAAATAAAATGGATGAATCAATGTTATTTTGGATCAATTTAACCGAGTAATATGTGTTTATTGCAAATCTTGATCCATTCAATCGATCGGTCAATGACTAATATTTTAGGCAACAGTTTTTATACTCTTTATACTATACAACCGATATTTGTATTTGTTGAAAACGAATTTTGGAACTATTAATTGTAGAATCGCTTGGTTGAACCCTAAAGCAATAAAAGTTGTCATAAAATAATTAGTACTTACTATTTATTTATTCAAATCTTGAACAACTATCTTGAACAACATTACCTAAATTTCTAGCTACGCCACAGGTTATACACCACAACAAGCTTAATACTCAGCCATGTTGTCTTAAAATTTAGCACCTAACAGGAAATACAATCAAGCCTAGCTAATACATTTGCAGAAATCTAGCTAGAAACTATACTGATCAAGCATCTTAACCTTCTTCCTTGTGGCTCTAGTACAACACATTACTGCAATACTCGTTGCAACACAGTCTACCTCTCTCTCAGTTTTCTCAAAAATTCTCAGTTTCCTTTCAATCCAGTTTGCATGTATCAGTTCTACATACAGCATTCTGAATGCTTGAGCTCTTGGTGACTTCCCTTTTGCATTCTTTACAACCCATTGCACATGTTGCTCCCAGTCTTGCATTTGATAACTCTGTCATTGCATCCATGTACCAATTCTGTTCCATAAGGCTTTGCATATTTGCACTCCACAAACGGGTGGTCTCTTGTTTCATCATGACCCTTACACAAGCTGCATTGTTGCTCCACATTATTACCCACTTGATCAGTCTGTTAGTAGTAAGTAGCTTCCTTTGAAAGCATAGCCACATGATAAAATTTGCCTTAGGCCTTGCCTCATTTTTAAACATGAGGCATTTCCACTCTAGCCTACCAAAGTCACCTAGAAGCTGGTAATAGAATTGCCTCATTAAGCTCTTGTTTGCCTTGAGGCCTACTTGCTCATTACCATAGTCTATTCCTGCTCTCAAGATTTTTCTCACCATCCAAGAAGCCTGATTAGGCACTTTGATTCAATCCAATTCTTAGTTTTTTATGTAGTACTCATGGATCCATTTGATCCATAGTTTGTCCTGCTTTTTGCTAAATTCCCACCATTGCTTAGTTATAACAGCTCTATTTCATAACCTTAAGTTAGTCAAGTTTAATCCTCTAGATGCTCTTACAATTAGGACCTTTTCAGAAATCTTGAATCGATTTTTCATTTTACTTAGATTAAAATACTTATTGTACCGAGCCTATTATATTTCCTATACAGATTAAGGTTATTACGTATTCTAGACTAGGATATTGATAGAATCTCATCGTGTAAAGCATGATATTTGAGTTGTTGAAACTGAATATTTAACCCTAAGTTATATATTCAGTGCACATAAATTGTTCTGACTTTTAGGAACAATTTTAGACTTGAAATTTGAGACAATGTATTATATTAATATGCTTTCCTTCTTTTACTTAGAGCAAGACTATTTGGAGGAGATTCGACGGGAAAAAATTAATGTTGGGTAGTGGTTTGCTTCTTCGAACAGAGGCAGGTGGTTTTATCCCTTTCTTTGGTGGAATTTGTCCATGTGGGATATTGTGCATATGTTCCTTGTATCTGCACTGTCCTAGGTGTAATCGTTTACACCTTTTTGTTGTGTTGAATTTACAATTGGAATGCGTGTTGTTTTCCTGGATTTTATCTACGCCTAGTTGTTGTTACATTATTGTTTAATGTACTACAAGTTATATGCATGTTTGATGATATGGTCGGACGTGTGGACACACGTGCCGGGTTAGAATTTTTGTCCAAGTGCTTTATGACCCGATTATATATTACGAGTGTATGCTATTATGCCTCGGGTTCTTATATTGGCCTACGAATTTGTAGCCTTGATATTTATGATTACTACTTATTTTGGAGTTGATCCACTATTTATTTTGGAGTTGGTCCATATTGATAGCCTCGGAGTTGGTCCACTATCTAATCCACTATTTATTTCAGAGTTGATTCATATAGATAGCCTAGGAGTTGGTCCACTATCTAATCCACTATTTATTTTGAAGTTGGTCGACTATCTAATTCACTATTTATTGTGGATCTCTTCACTAGTTGCACTAAGTAATTAGTTCTTACTTGTCTTTCTAGTGATTGCGTGCTTAATTGTTTACTTCGTGCCAATTTCCTTCTAGCTTTTCTTTCTGATCCACTATTTATTTCAGATTTGGTCCATATTGATAGCATCAAAGTTGGTCCACTATCAAATCCACTATGTATTTCGGGGTTGGCCAAAATATTTTCTTATGCTATGAGTTAGGTTAATTGTTGGTTCGTTTATTTGATTAAGATTGCCTGATATTGATTATGTAATTTGGTGAATTATCTAAATAATGAGTTACAACCTATTTCTTTTCTTCCTCCTATATTATGCTAGTTAATTACTTAGACTGGTTTGTTGTCTTTCACAACAACTAGTCTATCCACCTACTAAGTCCTTTCGAGTTACGTTTTTTTCAGTAGTTTTCTTATTATTTGTTCGGACAGATACGGTTCCGAATACAAGTGAGTTCCGTGGCTAGAGTTTAAAGATTTCTTACATATCAGCAGTGAGCCAACCTTCCTTGCTCAGTGGTTGTGCACCTTTCAGTTATTTCATTTAGGTGATTACTTGTTTCAAACATTCGGGATATTTTATTCAAAAAATTATCTTATAAATGTTCATGACTTATGGTGGAGGACAAGACCTTCTTCTTGTCTTTTGGGATATTCCACGTATTTTGATATTAAAGTCATATCTTTTGATTTTATTATATTGTCTCATCATTATTACAGAAAATAATTATTTATTTAGCGTGTGGGTTCACCCGACGGGGTTATTTCGGGTGCCCTCACGACTGTCCAAGATTTTGGATCGTGACAATAAACTGTTAAGCTCTTAGACAACTTTCAATGAATTCCTGAAAGTTTTGACAAAAAATCATCACCAATTCAAGTGTTATACTGCCACTAAGAGATTTAATTCTTTACTGGTACAATATAATAAGTTATAAATTCATTAATAATATATTAGTTTTTTCAATTTTTAATTAATTGAATATGAAAATCTATGGAGATTTTAAATTTAGCAAGTCTTATGTTTTATAATAAAAGTATAAAATTTTTTTTTCGTATTTTTTGTTTATAACAACTAAATGAGATCTATAACGTTTAATGACAATATACATATATAAACTAATTTTGGGGTTGAGTTAGGCTCAAGGTCCATTTCTTTGACACTTTCTGATTACAGCTAGCGGAGAAAATATCAACTAATCCGCTATTAGCGGATAGGGGAAAAAATCTTGAACATTTTTTTTTGTGTCAATCGTAATGTATTAAGTACTTGGATAAGTTCCATGTATATTAATTAAGGTCTGATAAATTTGTCCTATTATTGATTCAAAATACTAATACTGTTAGTTGCTATAGAAAATAAGGTAATACTAAAAATTTGAACTTTTCAATTTCGCAGTCTTAATCTCAAGGTACTTACTCTATGGAACGATTTAATTATTCAAGGTAATAGCATTTTTCTCTCTTTCCAACAATTATTGTTCCTTCAAAGTACAAATTAATCTAATATCCCTAATAGTAAATAAAAAATATCATGAGTATAACTTAAATAACATTGAGCTAGTAAGGAAGGAAATCCATCCAAAAATGTAAGTTTAGGTTGAATATAGAGTACTTTGTTGCAGAAGCCCTAAAAGTCAAAATTGGTCAATCAATCGACTAAATCTTATTTTCTATAAGTTATTCATTCTTTTGTTTAGAAACAACATAACTGTTCTTAAATTTAATTATATAAGAAGCATAGATTTTTTTCATGTTCTCTTATGATAAATCTCTGTTGTTTCTAAAAACATATCATGTACTTACATATGGTTAACTATGATGAACAAATTAAGAGATGAAGAGTTTGATAGCATTGTTAATTAATCTCAAATAAGCCAAGATCATTGCATGCATCAAGATCATAAGAGAGGAGTAAGACGCGTAACTGCCAAGCCATTTGTGAATAGTCGAGAGCTCTACAACAACAGAAAGGAAGTCACAACTTACAACAACCATATCATGTGGGGATTTCACTAATATTGACTCCTTGTAATAAAACTCTCTTTTATTATTTTTTAGCGTTAATTTATATGTTTAGACTTTCATTTAACAATACACAATGAAAATTACCTATATATGCGATAGGTTAGGAAAAAAATAGGTATAATCAAATATTTCTTATATGTCAAAAGAGATAATGTCAATGATAGATAATTTAATGTTTATCATAATATCAATAATTAGTCTTTCTACATGATTAAATATCAATGTGTTGTGATGTCAAAGTTAAAGATCAAACAAGTTCACTGAATACTATTTTAATGAGAAATAACTAGGAAAATGCATATTTCTCTGGTATTAATAAATTTTTTTTAACTTAAGTAGGTTTTTATAAAAGTTGACCAACAAAGCAAGGTTAATGTCCACAAATTTTAGGAAAAAATTCACGACAAAGTTTCATATAAGAGAAGTCAGAAATCCCTATTAGTGATATTAATACAAACCTTCATAATATTAACACCCTTTGAGTAAGTAATGAGAAAATACTTTAGTATTAGAAAACTTATCCCTTTTGGTCAGGCAGGTTTACCAAACTAAAATACTTTCTTTTCTAAGGCTCATACTTCATTTTGAGCAAATAAAAGATAATGGCGAATGCGATATGAAGTGATTCTGAGCAAATAATATGAGCCTTCACGGTGCTGCCCTCTTTGGGCAGGTAACGAGAAAATATTTTTTTATAAGGAAACCTATCCCCTTTGACAGATAGATCTACTAAACTAAAATACTTTGTTTTCCTCACACTTCAACATCGAATTAAAACAGACAATAACCCCTTTTGGGTAGGCGATTGTATGTAATAATCCAGTAAAATCCTCCAACATGGGATGAATAAGCCTCGTAAAATCAAAGTAAATATGCCGCCTTGGTGTACACTATTCACTTCAATATACAAGCTACTTCAATCCACGGAAATAACAAAGTGTTGTCCAAGCATACGAAACAACATGTATGTTGATAGATTCTCAACATGAAATATTCATTTCTAGGATCAAATGGTTTGTCGCATTCTTTAGATTTTTTTCTTAGCCCAAGCTATATATTGAACTGTCCATAATTAAATTTCAATGAAGCATGTCACATTAATCAACTTATATTATCGACAAGATTTCAGCATCACGAGAATATATATATAGGATTTTGATAACCTACTACATGAGTGTAGTAGGTTAGCAACCTACCCATTTTGTAGTTTCCATTTACACCCTCTATCATCTCTTTAATAGTGAGGATTTTCTTGTCTTTTCATTGAAAATTTTAAAACCAAGTTGTCCTCCACACCATCGATCTTCCTTCTCTTTCCTCTTTTCTGGTAATCAGAATACATCCTACTGCGGCGTGCAACCCAATCCATATATTCATCCCGTTGCGGCGTGCAACCCGATCCATATATTTATACCGTTGCGTCGTGCAACCCGATCCCCGCAACCCAGAATACGAGCCAGAAATATATACGACATAGTATACATACCGGATACATAAAACACAACACAATACACACAATAGTCAGTATGAAGTGCAATGAGATGGGATGAATGCGGTACGATGCAATGCAGTCGCCTATGCCTGATACCTATCTCCGGCGCGGGACTCTCATCGTCTACCAGGATATATATGCAATAATGATCCTTCACCGGCTTGGGACTCTCATCGATTACGGGGAGGTATATGCAATGATGACCCTTCACCGGCTCGGTACTCTCATCGATTACCGGGAAGTATATACAATGATGACCCTTCACCGGCTCAGGACTCTCATCGATTACCGGAAAGTATATGCAATGATGACCCTTCACCGTCTCGGGACTCTCATCGATTACCGGAAAGTATATGTAATGATGACCCTTCACCGGCTCGGGACTCTCATCGATTACTAGGAAGTATATGCAATAATGACCCTTCACTGATGCGGGACTCTCATCGCCAACCGGAAAGTATATGCAATAATGACCCTTCACCGGTGCGGGACTCTCATCTCCAACCGGGAAGTATATGCAATGCTCATATTCTCAATGTAACACCAACAACAAGGCATAATATATAATATACAATATAAATTCAAAGCTATGGCGTAATGAGTACGCCTATCGGCAACTACACACATAATGAACACGTGGCAGAATATCCACAAGGCCAAGGGCCTCCAAAGAAATGGATACAAACACTTACCTCTTCCATAAGTTAGTACGGCTAATCAACAACCGCTTTATCCTTCAGTTTCCTTGCCAAACGATCCCACTCTATTCAATAAGCAGAAAAATATATCAATTCAGGCTAAAGGCTTCATTCCTCACATCTTAGGGCAATCCGGTTAGGAACCTGATACCCTATTCGCAGACGCAATACGCAGGTCAGGCCTATGCAACGGGTTTAAGGTCACATAACCAAACCCCAAATAAATTACATTTATATGTTGCCCATAACTTACTGAGTACAAATATATTATCAATTTTATTATCGGGGTCCATTTGTCCCTTTAAACTATTAATTGAACTTATTAAAATGATGTCTAATATTTCAAGTTTTACCATTAAAACATATTCAAACACACGTAATAAACTCAAAGAATGCATTAAGATCATTACCTGAATGTTTCGGGGTAAAAATACTAATTTTTCTCCGGCTCTTTTTGCATTTTCTGGCATTTTTTCTCTCGTTGCTTCTCAGCTTTCCAATATCCTTTTGTTTCTGCTTCGTTTTTTGTTTTTGTACTTTACGCAAAGGATATAATCCTTTGCTAGTCAGCCGACATAGCCATTTCTCTCTTTCATTTCCTTTTTTGTCTTTTTCCTTTTTCATTTTTTTAATTTTTTTTCTTTTCGCGATGAAAATTAAAACGGTACCCTACGATATTCGAAATAATTCTAAAATTTTGTATACAAGTTATACGACATATATGTAACATACTCGCGAAGGCGGATCTCAAATCGGGTTCCCGAAACTCAAGATGCGATTTTAAATAAAAAAAGTCAAATTATTTAACTTTCGGCATCTTAGCGGATACTAGCCGAACAACATCGAAAGTTCACAAAAGTCACAAATAATCATACGAACCTAATGACGTTTTCGGATTTCGAATCGGAGCTCATTCGCCAAAACCAAGCTCAAAAATCTCTTTTTAATATTTATCGACAATAAAAACTGAAACCTTCTTCCGATGCCTACCAAACGAGGTCTGATTTAGCTCAAAATTTAAAGATAAATCTCAATGGACATTACAAATATATTAAAATTATCTGCACACCAATCAGAGTCTTATCTTACGAAACGATTAACCGAGATCGTTTCATTCTCCTACACTTAAACTCTCATTCCTCGAACGATCCTAAGTCTAGAGAAAAATTCGCACAGATAACAAGAGAACTTGCACGACCATCATAAACTTCTCCACGGGCATTATCTTCTTATTACAGAATCAGAATCATAACACGCATATCGTACTTTTGGAATAAAATATATCTAGATAATATGATAATATCATTGCACAGCTTATTCTGACTAAGCTGATCCTTCCTCGATCACGAGAAGAGAGTTCTACATTTTCGAAGCAAAGATACTCGGAATTTTGAATGGATTAACATGATTCTGCTCATGAATCACCTCGTCGATATACTTTTCGATATAGAACAAGTCGATGAAACATAGAATTAGCTTACGCTTCAGCAGCGCCTTAGAGATTTAATATTATGATTCGGTATCAATTGGAGGAAGACTCCTCCACTTAGAGCATTAACTCATACCGCTAACTTGAATAGACATAGTCATCCTCGCACAGTCTACCGGACTAAGGAAGACATAGCTAAAAATAGAACGCGGCTCAGACCTGAGCTACCAAATTACCCTCTAGAGTTGCCAAACAGCTGCAACTCTCGAGTTCATAACTCCATAACTTTCCTATAAGCACCGCCACCTGATGGATCAAATCAAAGGTCAAATGACGCCTCTCATTACCCTTAGTGGCCTTAAAACACAATAATGTGCTTATCCGGCTACCTTGACATGCACTCTGGCTCAACATAGGGAACATCACGAGTGGCTACTAACCACCAAAGCTCACTAGTGTCGGATGAAGAAGAGATGGCAACAGACTGAGTATAGAAATAATTAGAGCTTCAGGAAGCTCATCTTCTTATTTTCTTAGCTACCAGAGCTAGACTACTTTCGAGTCATGCTAGCCAAAGAATCGCAATTGAGGAAATGGACATTAAATAAGCTCTATGGAACAACATCCATGCCAATTTTAACCTCTCAATAAGAAAGACATTCTGACGATTTACCAGAAACCCTTTTATAGCCCAGATAAGCTCATGGGATAACATGACTCTACAAATATCTTGAACCATGGAAGACACATAGATTAAATATTACTTACTAACCACTTTACACCGGAAGAAACAATAACACTTTCTGATAGTGACGAATTAGGATCTCATTATCCTACCAACACGGAATTCCTAGAAGAGAGGTATACTATTTTGATATAATAATAGAAGGTGGCACAATATGATGCCAGGCAGACGATACCGACACTCACTCCCAAATCTCTCACATTTAGACCAAATAAATTAGTAGGGTCATCATAAATGCCAGGAATAAATCATATCAGAAGCTCACCCCTCTACCGCAACCGATTCTTAATAGAAACGACATCCAAGGAAACCATTGAAACATGATAAGACACACCAATTCCAGATCGATCAAAAGAATCAAATCTTACTCACATTAAAGAGAAGAAGAAATGCATGGGTGTACTACATCGGATACCTCAACATCCGGCCAGACTGTAGTTCTTAGAAATGCCTCTGCGGCTGAGCCGAGCCGTTACCCTGATAATTACTTCTAGAAGAACCACTACCACAATGCTCTCGACCTCTATCGAATGAGGGCATATCTCTGGTTTATTAAGATCTATATGAAATTCCCTGCGACTGCGCAGATGCCTAATAACGAGAGAAAAGACTACTGCCTACTTGTCGGAGTAAGGAAAAATCCTCAAAGAATAGCCAGATTTACGGCAATGATACCGCCTTTTCGCTAAAAATGGGAGCTGGAAAGATTGTTGATTGCTACAAAGTGAAAACTGACTCTAATCTTGACGAACTACCTGCGCACTTTGAGAATTGCGCTCTACAATCTGAGCTAACCTGGCAAGTGACCTCCCAAAATAATCAGAACTCTTACCTCCAAATGAGGTACCATGGTTGCCCACTAGGGCCACGGGATCTCTTGCTCTCCCGCTCTAACTCTTCCCGGTTTAACTTATGGTATGCCTAATACCTCTGAGCAATATCAATAACGACATCAAATGAAGTCCCAACTTCTTTTTTTCGAGCCATCTGCGATCTCAAGGAAGGAGAAAGGTCATCAATAAATCTTTGAATCTCTCGAAAGGCTCATGGACTAGTTCTAATGCATATCCAGCCGTTCTATAGAATTCAATCTCATATTTTGAAACACCAACAGGCTAACCGGCAGGCTACCCTGTCTTATCCACTCAAACTGGCAATGCTTTTCATCTGGCTCGCTACTCAAAAGGAACTTTTCCATGAATCTAGAAGAAAAATCGAACCAAGTTAGCTAATAAGAGAGGGGCCCACAATTCAACGCTGGACGCCTGAAACTGGAAAACATAATAATCGACACCATACCGCTCGATATAATCAAAAGCCTGAAGAATATGCTGACATCATTTTATTTTTAAAAAAAAAACTTACACAGGAATTATCTGATGCATGCCTTGAGAATATCGGAAGGTTCGACCGCGTAAAATAATGCAACCACTTTGGGCACTCGGACCAAACTGTTACCTCGGCTGGCTAACCAGCCAGAACATTTGGTGGCGCAACACCTGCTGCCTTTGGAACATAATTTATCGCAGTAATATTAAGAACTGGAATAGGAGCTCCCTGAGACCGAACATCTACATCTGCGGCAACCTAATAAGCTGCCTAGCGAATAATAGGTTCTTGCGGTATCTGCGTCGCCAAGATTCTCGTAAAAGCATCGTAGAGAGCCAAGGGAACCACAAGGCCCTGCTCCCTTACCCATAGGGAGCTCATACAACTGGGACCTCCGTAGCTAGATCGTCAGCACGATAAAAAAACTCTCGGGGCTTCGTCAGTGCTAGCCCCAAGCTAGACTGCTTCGTCTTGAACTCATACCGTTTGCTGATTTGTTGCTCGAGGGTACACGATTACCACGAACGAATTAAAAAAAATAATTTTTCATCCTAGACCAACGCACGATCAGAAAAGAAGGAAGTAAAACTTCCTAAATGCCATCATAGCCCCTCGTAGATAAGTACGGACGTCTACGTACCCATCACCGAGAATCTACTAGACACTGTCTTAGTATGGATAGACTCTAAACCAGGCTCTGATACCAACTGACATGACCCAAAATCCGGCTAGGCCATGCGGGCACCCGACATCCTCCCCTAGACCCATCGGGCGAACCCTTACCAATTAAATTAGGAAAATTAATATAATTCAATTCATAAATAAGAAGAAGACTTTAAAAAAAACACTGACATACAGATACCTCTAAGCTGTAAAAAAGAAATTACAGCTGACTACCCCACATACAAGGTTTAGGGCTATCCAGACTAGACATCTAAGAGTACAAAAGAAGACAGATACCCACTGAAGGGAGCAAAATGCAACTGAAATAATAACCAATAAACTGGTGTCCATCCGGAATAAAAGCTGGTTCACTTTGAATGCTGAAGTCGTCTTCGCTCCTTCACAACGTGGTGAACTCAATCATGGAGCGAACCTGCCGAAACAAAATAGATAGACAAGAAACAAACAACAAACAAGGGCGAGTCAAAAGGACTCAATAAGTGGGGCAGACTAGCCACCTCAAAGGATAGGATAGCTAGTCAAGGAGAAAAGAAACAGAAAAACCAAATTCCTCTTATTTAAATTATGAAAAGGCAGAGCCAGATAATAACTAGAAACACGTATGGAATCACAAACTCATCAACAACCGGGAACGTAAGATAGCAAGAACATATAGGTACCCCAAACTTAAAAATAGGAATTACACTTAAAGCCAATAAGTCTTGAAACACCCCGGAACTAGGTGCCCTGCCATGTCAAAAGAGGCGCCCCGCCTGAACATGAGCCAAGGAAACAGGCGCCCCACCATGAGTGAGTAGGCGGTCCGCTTATTAGCAGAGGCGGTCCGCCCACTCCAAACTCCAGAGAGTGGTGCAAACTTCAGGCGGTCCGCCCAAAATAGAGGCGCCCCGCCTCTTCCTGAAGCTTCTTGAAATGCCTCAAAATTTGCCTCAGACGCTCCTCCTGGTAGCCTATGTGGTCTTCCTTCCATGGCGCTCCAATGCATGATCTTCAAGACGCTTCCGGAGCCTTTGACACATGCTCTTTGTGCTCTCCAAGCTTGGTTCTTGATGGTTGTCGTTTAGGCAAATTCATATTGCATCATCGTCCCCTTCTTGAAAGAATTTCGTCCTCGAAATCAAACCATCAAAACCTACATTCAAAACAAGCACAACAAAAGTTTCCTACTTCACAAGTAGGTTAGCTTAACAAGAATAAGTGCAAATTGTGTTGAAAACACACTCTTGTGATAGAGCCAAGCATTAATACCCATTAAAAAGCGTATAGTCCCAAAGGAAACAATAACTTTTTGGCTCAACAAGAACAAACACTCAAAATCATAACAATAAAATTTCCTATGACCCCTAAGCTTACTACGAACACACCAAGCCTTCAAACCAACATTGTTACAATGTGACACATTGGCTTTGGCATGCTCAACACTCAAGGTGTGATCAACATATGGGATGGAGTAGGCAAGATAATTCAAGAGGGAACTAACATCAAATACTTCACTCCCCTTCTTAGAAGCACTCTTACACACACAAGGTACATCCTCACCTCCATATTTATCTCCAAGACAATCCTCCTCACTATACAAGCTCCCAAGGGAGGTCTCAAACAATGGATTATCTATAGAGTTAAGCTTTTCAAACCATGGAGGTTCAAACTCGCACCCGACTCTAGTTTCACATAAATCACCATTTTCATTGAAGTCGCCCTCATAAAAAGGATTAGTATAGGCACACTTCTCAAGTTCAATTGCATTCAAAGGTGAAGTGTCCAAACTAGAGACAACATTCACACTTGAGAAGTCATCGAACACAATTCGATCTATCTTGTACTCAAGAGACTTCCCAAGGTTACAACCTTCCTCACTACGACACAAGAGACCACCTCTAGCAAGTAAGCAATCAATGGGAAGAATAGGATAATCATGCAATTCATCTTCTCCTTTATTAAATATGGGTGGAGTGTCATCACAAGGTTCACCAAAATGGTCAACTTCAATATTTTCACTATAGAGAGGTTCAATGAAAACCGAACTCACATCATGATGTCGCTTTTCAACCGTCTAAACTAGTTGTTCATTGGCACATACAAGTTGACCATTCGACTCTACACTAGTTGAAAATATATTGTAATTATTCAAATCATCAACTCGCCTAGAGTTTTCACAAACAACATCACAAGACAAAGAAATATCATGCTCAAGGGAGGAAGAACTAACACATACGTTTGAGTGGCCATCTTGGTCACTCAATGCACTTGAAGTGTCATGAATAATGTCTCTACCTTGTAGCTCACATTTTGAATCATCTTCACCTTGTCTTTCCATCTTGGAACATGGTTGAGGCTCCATCGGTTTGCCTTAAAGAATCCCTACACAAGAATTCAAGCATATAGAACAGAAAGATAAAGGGTTAAGTTTACAATAAGGGGTGTCCGCACTCTCAATGATTTTTTTTCCCTCTTTCTCTTCCCTCATTTTTTTCCAAGGTCGGTTGTAGATTCGGGTGGTGACGACCCACTCACATCACTCAACACAACCTCTCCTTTTTCTACTCCAGAGTAGTCACCGGTCGTTCCCTTACTCCTCTCTATCGTTTGTCTCTCAAATTCGGGTGAGTTGAGACGAGGCCCAAGAATACCCATAGCCGAAGTAGGTGGACTCTTTACATCAACCCAGAATCTAGGACTTTGAGACTCATCACTTGATGTCTCCTTCTTCTTTGTTGGTGAACCACTTGGTTTTGAAACTTGTGGTTGGTTCACCTTGTTGACACTTACCAACTCTTCATTTGCACTAGTGGCACCACTTCTTGCAATTGTAGGACTCCTTGATTGCACCTTTTTGCCCATGTGATGAAGTTCTCGATCCTTGCTCCGTTGCATAGCCAAAGAAGGTGCACTAGTAGACAATTGGCCTCTTGCCCGATAAGGTACAAAGTCATAAACTCTTTGCCCTATGCCCACAAGATATGCATCCTTCATACCACTGTATCGCACACTCTTGTCTTGCACCCATGGCTCACTTAGCCAAACATCACAATGTTGCATGGGATACACATCACACCAAACATAACATTTATAATTCCTATGAGATAGAAGTACCTGAGATTCCTTGGAACCCCACACTCCCTCATACTCATAAGGATCCTCTAGCTTACGGCATGATATCCTCAATTTATCAACCAAAGAGGCACTAACACAATTGGCATCGGTCTCATCAATTTTGAGCAAGTATCCTCCAATACCATTTACCTCAACAACGAACCTTCTTCTACCCAAGTGCTGTAGAGTGGCATCCAAGTGAGAACTTGAACGCCCATGAGTGTCAACACCGACAACTTGGGTCTCCCTTATCCCTCCTCTACTAGCAAGGTTGCTAGTATAACTTCTACTTCCCGTCACTCTTCCAATATTAGAAATATTGTTGGAAGTCGAGGAAGGACCCTTGCCATGGAACCCATAAGTGCCTCTCGCCTTGGTTCCATAGCCCATGGTACTACTCCTACTACAACCACCAAGCCCCTCACGACATTAGAACAATATAACCCCTTTGTAGCAAAAGCAACACCATCTCTCAAATCAACCTCCACATGGGAATTAGAAGCATTAGGTAGCTTAGCATACCTAGAAGGGGCAAGCTTCTTCTTTTCTATGGAACAACTACCACCTCCTCCCATACTAATGGAAGGACCTCTACTACTCCCTTGTACACCATTAGAAACACCAAGAGAAGATGCAAATGAATAATTCAAATAATCAACCTCATCATCAATTCTCTCTATGTCACTATCAACATTTTCATATTCATCACAAGTAGAGTAAGTAGGATCAACGTCCCTTGAAGCGTCACCATCTTTGAATTCGTGACTAGAAGCATAAGGATCAACACATTCATCATCACGAGGCTCATAGTCTTCATCAACCTCACGATTATCATATTGAACCGCTTCATCCTCATAGGAGCCATGGTTTTCCGAGTCATCATGGTAATGCCCATCATCATCATTGTAGGAACCATAGTCTCCATCATCACCATATGAGCCATAATCTCCACAATCATCATCCGACATTGTTGCAACACCAAAAGAAGAACCTCCCAAAAGTCACTCCCTCACCTGTATCACTCAATTTATGAACACTCAAGAGCGAGGACTTTAACAACTTGGGAACCAAGGTGATCACAACTAGTATGTCCAAGTAAAAGTTTGGAATGGAGTTGATGAGACTCGATGTACGAACGACTATTTAAGTGCGCACTTGAGGCAAAAGAAAAAGCTATGACTCTTCTTTGAATTCTAGTCTCCTCCACGCACGAATGTCCTAATACGGTAGCAAGCTAGTGTCTTTCGAGTAGGCCAATTACCCTAGAAACACTAACCAAGAAGCCCGTAGGCGAATAACAAGTGAAAACCTACGAAAAAACTACCCGGGCAACTATCAGCAAAAGGGGCGCCCCGCCTCTGTACAGGGGCGGTCCGCCTAGCAAAGATCCAGAGTGCAGCCACCCAAGTGGGCGGTCTACCTCCCAGAGTGGGTGGTCCGCCTACTGGTCTTCTTCAGCAGTTTTGAAAAACGCAATTTGGCTCGTTTTGCACTCAAATTCCAACAATTTCGGGTTGTTTTTCAATATGTTTTTCAACGTTTTAGTTTTGCTCTAATGATACCCAAAGATGTATCTGATGATTCTAAACATTACCAATAGGTTTTAATCCCAATCAAACAACAACAAATCAATTTTGATTCCTGAGAAAAGTCAAGGTTTTTTTTTTTTTGAAAATTTTGGGGATTTGAATTCTTCAAATTTTGAAATACATCACTAAGTCATGAAATTTTGGTACCAAAAGAACGGGAATCACATATGGAACAAACCCCAATGATTTTCAACGTATGGGTGTTCCAATCCAACAAGTTCTAATTTTTTTGTGAAATTTTTAAGTTTTTCTCTATATTTTTCCTTTTTCTTCTTTTCATCAAGAACAACAACAAGATCAAAAATAAACTAACATGATGAACAAAGAACGGGGGTTCGTAAGAACATAACCCGAGCCTTGCTCTGATACGAACTGATGCAATCTAAACAAGCGGAAGCAAACGACGATATAAAAGTGCGGAAGCGCTAACATAAGATATGTGATACCAATGAAGATATCAGGAAAACTAGGATTCGGGAGACAAGAAACGAGAAGAAAGAACATATAATTGGATTCAAGAAATGAATTTAATTATCCAAAAGGATGAAATGAAACTCGAACCGTACAAGAATTTCACACTAGCGATGAATCTCCATAGGTTCCAAGTCGTACAAGATTCACGAAGCTTCAAGCTTCGGACTAGAAAGGCTCGGCCTTCTCTAAATTATCTCTTATCAAATGTTCATACAATCTAACTTAATGAAATGGAAGACTAAGGGAAGCTTATATAGTTTTCCCATACATAAGTGTGAAATGACTAAAAGCCCATAGGTGGAATTAATATAATAGAAACACTTAGGTTGAAAATAGGAATTACACCACAACAACAAGTCTTGAAACACCCTGGAACTAGGCGCCCCACCTAGTCAAAAGAGGCGCCTCGCCTGAACATGAGCCAAGGAAACAGACGCCCCACCATAGTGAGTAGGCGGTCTGCCCATTAGCAGAGGCGGTCCGCCCACTCCAAATTCCAGAGAGTGGTGCAAACTTCAGGCGGTCCGCCCAAAATAAAGGTGCCCCGCCTCTTCTTGAAGCTTCTTGAAATGCCTCAAAATGTGCCTCAGACGCTCCTCCTTGTAGCCTATGTGGTCTTCTGATCCAATGCAAATTGGAGCTAAAGCGCCAACTATCAAGAGCCAAGCTCGAGAGCACAAAAAGGCAAGTCAAAGGCTTCGGATGAGAGTTCGTGAGTGATTTGAAGTCATGAACTTGATCACCATCGAGGGAGGACCAACTACGGACCAAGGAGGAACACCTAGAGTCCATTTCGAACCATCTCCATGCCTCCCAGGAAGCGGCGGACCGCCTACACATAAGGGCGGACCGCCTAGTCAATGTTGCTGCCTCAAGATCTCAAAAGGGGCGAACCGCCTCTTGCCATGGGTGAACCGCCCACTGTGCAGTCAAGACAAGGGAGCTGAGCACAGGGCGGAGCGCCTAGAGGGGTGGGCGGACCGCCTACCCCCTTTGACAGCATGACGAGATTTCACTTAGTTTTGTGTATAATTCCAACTATAGCCCTGTGTGGCCTTATTTGTTTTAACTCACTTTGGGGGTGTTTTAGCCCTTTCATTTAGCATAGGAAAAGACTATAAATGCCTTCCTTAGGTCTTCATTTCATTGAGCCTACTTTAAATGATGAACATGAAAGTTGAAAGCTTGAGAGCATTTCAATGAAAACCCCTTGTGCGGGCTTGATTTCACTTGGTGGATTCCAAGTTGAACTTCAATCCTTTGTTGGTCATTCTATTTGCGATAGCTGAGTGTCTCTCGAGGATAGCTGCTTAGTGTAGGTGTTCCTTGACAATCACCCGAGGTGTATCGAAACAAGTTCTTCGGTGCTACTTAGGTAATTCATTCGAGCCACGTCTCGCTTTTATCTTTACTTTATCGCTTCTGTATTTTCCGCTGCATCAGTTGGTATTAGAGCAAGGCCTGAGATTTGTTCTTATAAACCCTCACTCCTTGTTCGTAGTATCTTTATGTTGTTGTTTATGTTCTTGTTCTTGTTTATTTGAAAAAAAAAAAAAGAAATAAAAATTCAAAAAATTTAAAATCACAAAAATATTGCTAGATTTTCTTGGTATTGATGATTCCTTTGGTGTTTGTTATTGGGGATTGTTTGTTATCATATTCCCGTTGATTGGGTACCCACAAAACACGTTTTAAGGTTGTGAATCGAATTCTTGAATTTCAAATCTCCAAAAGTTGAAAATTCACAAAAATTGCTAGAACGTGTTTGCTGTTACGACTTTGTTGGTGTTTGATATCGGATATTGTTCTATGATGCTAAACCATCGTTTTGATACCTCCATAACATCATTTGATGTTGCGGATTGAGAATCGAAATTTTGAAACCCAAAAATTTCTTGAAAACCCTTGAAAATTTCGTTCAAATCTTGAAACAATCTTATTGTTGAAACAATCTTATTGTTGAAACAATCTTGGATAAAATCATTGTGATTTGCTTGTAGTTGTGTAAAACAACTTTGGGTATCATTAGATTGGAAAAACACCTTGAAAAACATTGGAAAATCGGGTGCCAAAAGCCAAGAACGCGTTATTGGATCGTGCTGAAGTTGCCAGTAGGCGGGGCGCCTGAAAAGTGGCGGACCACCTATGGAACTCTCTGAACATTAGTAGGCAGACCGCCCACTCCTGGAAGGTGGGTCCGGGTAGTCGTTTCGTAGGGTTTCGTGTTTTGTTTGCTTCCGTTACTTCCGGCTAGTACTTTGAGGGTAAACTTCCTACTTAATTAGTATTAGTTCATTGAGCATATAGGGTTCTCGTGATAAGAGGAGAGTAAAAATCAAAAAAGACTCGTAGTATATTGTTTACTTCAAGTGTTCACCTAAATAGCCTAGCGTTCATCGAGTCCCATTAATTCAACTCATCCCAGAGAGTATTTGGTTCTTGTGTACTTGAATGGTTATTGAGGAGGTTGTTCAACTACGAGGAAACCTTTGAAATCAAACTTGAGTGAAAAATTCCCCACCACTCAACGAGTGTACCCGAGTGACATTCAAAAGTAAGGGAGCGAGTGAGGTTTTTACTATAACCTCTTTCTTGTCTTTGATTTATGTAGGTACATGGCCGGAGACGTTGACGAGACCATTAAGGTCCCGGTAAGCACTTTGGCCTACCTCTTGGCCGAGGTGAGATCTATAAGCCAAAGGCTTGAAAGGAGAATGGACCCCGAGTGTCTAAAAGGGTATCGAGGGAGGTACTAGTGTTGAAGTGTTGGGCATTCGCCAACCGTTGGGCATTCCCTAACAAGTGGGCATTCCCCACAACTTTGGCATTCCCCAAGGTGATGGTGGACAAGACGATAAGCTTAAAATGACACTTGTGGTACATAGGAGTTTGGGTGCCACGAGTCTTGAGGAGGAAGAGCATGTGCAAAGGGACAATCTCTTCCATGCTAGGTGTCGAGTGGTGGGGCAAGTGTGCTCAATGATCATTGATTTGGGAAGTTGTGCTAACATAGTTAGTGAAACCTTGATTTCCCAATTGAAATTGCCTACTATGAAGCATCCACATCCCTACCGTTTACAATGGTTGAGTGAGTGTGGAGAATTGAGGGTGGTGAAGCGAACCTTGATTGAGTTTAGCATTGAAAATTATCGAGATAAGATAATGTTCGATGTAGTACTTGTGCAAGCTTGCCATCTCTTGTTTGGAAGGCCATGGCAATATGATCGGAGCGTAGTGCATGATGGTAGAACCAACTCTTACACGGTCTTGCATGGTTCTAGAAAGTATGTACTCAAGCCCTTGACGCCGAGGCAAGTAAGTAATGACTATAGGATTATGAGGGAGTTGAGGGAAGCGGCTAAAGCCAAGTCACCTATGGTACTTGAACCCGGAACCAACAATCTTATGGTCATGCCCTTGCAAGATGAAAGTGAAAGTCACTCTACTCCAAATGAAGACAATCTTGAGCCTCATTCCTTTGTACTTGAACATGAGAGACAAAAGAAAGAGAGGAGTGAGGGAGTGACCAGGTGACAATCCTAGAGAGGAAAAAGGAGAGGAAGTGAGGTGTGATGTGAGTGGATTGTCACCCGAATCTACACTTGGCCTTGAGAGAAAATGAAAAAAAGGAGAGGAGAGGAAATAAAAAATGAGAGTGAGGACGCCCTTTGTTCTAACCATGTTTTATCTTCTTCTTCTTCTACTTGTTTTGGCTTATGTGTAGGTACTCCTGGAGGCAAGCTAGTGGAGCCTCAATCGTTTGGTAAGGAAGGAAGGCAAGGTGATGAAGATCCTCATTACGAGCTTCATGAAGAGGAAGTTGAACTTGATACTTCACGTGCTATGAGTGCTCAAGGAAGTAACTCAAGTGTAAGTGTTCCTTCACCTTTTCTTGAACATGTTAGTTCCTTGTCTTGTGGAGACTCAATGCTAGTTGGTGCTTGTAATGCCCCTATTGGACTTGCAACTAGTGAAGAGTCTAATGGTCAACTTGTGTGCGCATGTGAACCGCTAGCAGAGAGGAATGAAAAGCCACATCATGATGTGAGCCCGATATTAAAGAACATCTCTTTAGTGAAAATATGGTAGTTGACCTTGCTTGTGGCCCTTGTTATGACACCCCACCCATATTTTATAAAGGGGAAGATGACTTATGTGACTCTACCTTTGTTGATATGATTGATTTTGGTGCGTTTGTGTGTCGTAGTAAGGATGAAAGTGATCTCGAGGAGTCTAAATTGGATGAATTGGACAGAATTATCTATGATGACTCCTCAAGTGAGCGTGAAGAACCTAGTCTTGATACTATAATTTTATTTGACTATGAAATTGAGGTGCATACCTTTATATTTCCGTTGTTTGAAGACAATTTCATTGGTAGTAGTGAATCATATCGAACTAGGGTTGGTAGTAAAGTAGAGCCTCCATGGTATGAAGGATTTGACTCCTTAGGCAACCCATTGTTTGAGAGCTTGAATGAGGTAAATTATTCTTTGAGTGACCCTACTATTGATTGTTTGGGTTATGACGAAGAAGAAGTCATTATCAATGCCTTTCTTGAGGGTTTGTCTTATAGGAAGGGTTGCTTAGGTGATGATCTTGGAGGTTAAAAGGAAACCCTTGGTATGAGTAAGTATGCTCTAAAGAAGGGGAGTGGAGTAATTGATTGTAGTTGTAGCTTGGGCTATTTTACCTACTCCATTCCACATGTTGATCACACTTTGAGGGTGGATTGGTGTTGATTGTGAGCTTAAGAATCAAGGGAATTTTGATTGCTTGATCTTGCATTTCCCATGTTCCCTTGACCAATTTACTCATTCTTGTGTTGAGTGCATAATCCCATTAAACCAAGTACTTGATGATCTCCTTGGAGACTTGATTTTTGTGCTTAGTATTGATGCTTGGTTATACCGCAAGAGTGTGTTTTCCCACACTACTTGCACTCATTCTTGTTCAGCTAACCTGCTTATGAAGTAGGAAACTTTTGTTTTGTGCTTGTTTTGAATGTAGGTTTTGATGGTTTGATTTCAAGGACGAAATCCTTTCAAAGAAGGGGAGGATGATGCAATGCAAATTGGAGCCAAAGCGCCAACCATCAAGAGCCAAGATCGAGAGAACAAAAAGACAAGTCAAAGGCTTCGGAGGAGGGTTCACGAGTGGTTTGGAGTCATGAACTTGATCACCATCGAGGGAGGACCAACTACAGACCAAGGAGGAACACCTAGAGTCCATTTCAAACTATCTCCATGCCTCCTAGGAAGAGGCGGACTGCCTACACACAGGGGCGGACCGCCGAGTCAATGTTGCAGCCTCAGGATCTCAAAAGGGGCGGACCGCCCACTGTCCATTCAAGACAAGGGAACTGAGCACAGGGCGGAGCACCTAGAAGGGTGGACGGACCTGCCTACCCCCTTTGACAGCATGACGAGATTTCACTTAGTTTTGTGTGTAATTCCAACTATAGCCATGTGTGGCCTTATTTGTTTTAACCCACTTTGGGGGTGTGTTAGGCCTTTCATTTAGCATAGGAGAAGACTATAAATGTCTTCCTTAGGTCTTCATTTCATGGAACCTACTTTGAATGATAAACATGAAAATTGAAAGCTTGAGAGCATTTCAATGAAAACCCCTTGTGCGTGCTTGATTTCACTTGGTGGATTCCAAGTTGAACTTCAATCCTTTGTTGATCATTCTATTTGTGAGAGCCGAGTATCTCTCGAGGATAGTTGCTTAGTGTAGGTGTTCCTTAAAAATCACCCTAGGTATATCGAAACAATTTCTTCGGTGCTACTTAGGTAATTCGTTCGAGCCACATCTCGCTTTTGTCTTTACTTTATCGCTTTTGTATATTCCGCTGCATCATCTTCCTTCCATGGCGCTCCAATGCATGA
Source organism: Petunia axillaris subsp. axillaris (assembly GCA_029990575.1). NCBI lineage: Eukaryota > Viridiplantae > Streptophyta > Magnoliopsida > Solanales > Solanaceae > Petunia > Petunia axillaris. The sequence goes on along the minus strand of JARKNS010000006.1, from coordinate 58,301,071 downwards.
TCTCCAAGATGCTTCCGGAGCCCTTGACACATACTTCTTGTGCTCTCCAAGCTTGGTTCTTGAAGGTTGTCGTTTAGGCCAATTCATATTGCATCATCCTCCCCTTCTTGAAAGGATTTCGTCCTCGGAATCAAACCATCAAAACCTTCATTCAAAACAAGCACAACCAATGTTTTCTACTTCACAAGTAGGTTAGCTTAACTAGAATAAGTGCAAATTGTATGGAAAACACACTTTTGTTATAGAGCCAAGCATCAATACACGTTAAAAAGCATATATTCCCAAAGGAAACAATAAATTCTTGGCTCAACAAGAACAAGTACTCAAAATCATAACAAGAAAAGAGATCAAGGGTACGCATGTAGAAATCAAATTTCCTATGACCCCTAAGCTTGCTACCAACACACCAAGCCTTCAAACCAACATTGTTACAATGTGACACATTGGCTTTGGCATGCTCAACACTCAAGGTGTGATCAACATATGATATAGAGTAGGCAAGATAATTCAAGCGGCAAATACTCTACTCCCTTTCTTAGAAGCACTCTTACACACATTGAGAGGTACATCCTCACCTCCAAATTTATCTCCAAGACAATCTTCCTCACTAGACAAGTTACCAAGGGAGGTCTCAAATAATGGATTATCTATAGAGTTAAGCTTTTCAAACCATGGAGGTTCAAACTCACACCCTACTCTAGTTTCACATAAATCGCCATTTTTATTGAAGTCGCCCTCATACAAAGGATTAGTACAAGCACATTTCTCAAGTTCAATAGCATTCAAAGGTAAAGTATCTAAACTAGAGACAACATTCACACTTGAGAAGTCATCGAACACAATTCAATCTGTCTCATACTCAAGAGACTTCTCATGGTTACAATGATAAGGGGAAAACTACGGAAGCGATAAACGATGATAAACAACGAGACGCAACAAGAACACTTACGAAGTAACACCAAGGAACGAGTGTTGATACACCCTCGATTCGAGTCAAGAAGCACCTACGCTATGCAACTATCCTCAAAAGACACTCGGCTCAAGCAAATAGCGTGTTCGAAGAGGATTGAAAAGCAACTTGGATTCATCCAATTGATTCAAGCAAAAATTGGTTACAAGTGTTTGGGAGTAATGCTCATCAATTCAATATTCAAGGTGAGTTAATGGCATTAGTGTTATTTATAGCACCCTTCTACATCCTATTGAAATGTCTAATTACCCCTTAGCTAGATAGAAATACAATAGAACTAGCTAGGGTCAAAATAGGAAGTTTACACAAAAAGCTAGGCAAATCAGCATGTTGGGCGCTCCACCCTGGAGCTGGGCGCTCCGCCTGGAGGAGGCATGACCCAGGCGCTCCGCCTAGGGGGTCAGGCGCTCCGCCTGGTGAGCACCACTGTCAAAGTGGTGAGGCGCTCCGCCTAGTAGCTGGGCGCTCCGCCTAGGGGCTGCCCATTCTGGGCACTCCGCCTAAGGTGCTGGGCGCTCCGCCTGGGATCTTATGCTTTCCATTCCTCCTTCCAACGAACTCAAGTGTATGGTCTTCCAATGGCCTCCGGAGCTCGTATCGTCAACGCCCCTCCGAATCAAGTATAAGTGAGCATCATGAAGTGCCTTGGCTTGGCTTCTCGTCAAGGGTCTTGTGGTGGTGGTTTGCCCCGCATCATCCTCCCCTTCTTGAGAAGATTTCGTCCTCGAAATTGTAGCATCAACCTCCACGACATTGTCCTCCACGACATCATCACCTACATCAAAAGGAGCCAAGTCACTAACATTAAAAGTGTTTGAAATAGTGTACTCACTTGGCAAATCGATCACATATGTGTTGTTGTTGATCTTGGATAGCACTTGGAAGGGTCCATCTCCCCGGGGTGCCAACTTCCCTTTTCTAAGGTTTGGAAACCTCTCTATGCGGAAGTGCACCCACACCCAATCTCCTTTCTTGAGTTCCAACTTCTTCCTCTCCTTGTTCTTCTTGAAGGCAACCTTGTCATAGGCTTCCTCCAATCTCTTCCTCACTTTGGCATGGATTTCAAGCATAGCTTTAGCTCGGTTTTCACCTTCAAAATTAACAACCATTTCCTTGGGCAAAGGGGTTAGATCAAGTGGAATCAAAGGATTAGAACCATAGACGCACTCAAACGGAGTCAAGCCAATCATGCTATGCAATGTACGGTTATAAGCAAACTCCATAAGAGGCAACTTGTCTACCCACGTCCCGGCCTTACCTCGGGTCATGGCTCTAAGGAGAGCACCCAAGGTTCGGTTCACCACTTCGGTTTGACCATCCGTTTGGGGGTGGTGGGATGTAGAAAATAACAACTTGGTGCCAAGAGCACCCCAAAGACACCTCCAAAAATGGCTAAGGAACTTAGAGTCCCTATCGCTCACAATTGTTTGAGGCACACCATGCAACTTTAACACATTATCAATGAACAAAGAAGCTACATGTTGTGCATCATGACTCTTTTTACAAGGAATAAAGTGAGCCATTTTGGAGAACCGATCCACGACAACATAAATGCTATCGTGTCCCCCTTTAGACCGTGGCAAACCCATAACAAAATCCATCGAAATGTCCATCCACGGGCTAGTAGGAATAGGGAGGGGAGTATACAAACCATGGGAATTAGATTTGGACTTAGCATACTTTCAATCCAAGAAAGTGTTGCAAAGTCTCTCAACTTGCACACCTATCTTTGGCCAATGGAATTGCTCCATGAGAATGGCCAAGGTTTTGTTCCTCCCAAAGTGACCCATCAAGCCCCCACAATGTTCTTCACGAACAAGCAACTCCCTCCATGAGGACTTGGGCACACAAACTCTTCCATTTTTAAAAATGTAGCCATCAACCCATTGGTATTTCTCCACCCTCTTCCCACTCACTAGAGCATCATGAATGCTCTTGAACTTTGGGTCATGTTCATACAAAGATTTTATACTCTCAAAACCCATAAGTCTAGAAGCAAGAGTGGTAGCAAGGGCGAACTTCCTAGAAAGCGCATCGGCTACAACATTGTCCTTACCCCTTTTGTAATGAATTACATAAGGGAAGGACTCAATGAACTCCACCCACTTGGCATGTCTTTTGTTCAACTTCTCTTGGCCTCTTAGATGCTTGAGTGACTCATGGTCACTCTTGATCACAAATTTCCGAGGCCATAGATAGTGTTGCCAATGGGCTAGAGCTCTCACGAGGGCATACAACTCCTTGTCATACGTGGAGTAATTCAAGGTTGCACCCTTTAAATTCTCACTAAAGTAGGCAATGGGTTTCCCTTCTTGCATGAGAACACCCCCAATACCCACCCCTGAGGCATCACACTCTACCTCAAAAGCCTTCCCGAAGTCGGGCAATTGCAATAACGGGGCGGTACTTAGCCTACTTTTCAATTCTTAGAAAGCCTTCTCTTGCGGCTCTCCCCAAACAAAGGACTTGTCCTTTTTCACCAACTCGGTGAGTGGTGCGGCAATGGTGCTAAAGTCTCTAACAAAGCACCTATAGAAACTAGAAAGGCCATGGAAACTCCTCACATGAGAGACGGTGGTGGGAGTAGGCCAATCTCTAATGGCTTCAACTTTGGATTCATCAACTTCTACACCATTGACACTAACAACAAAGCCCAAAAAGACAACCTTTTCAACACAAAAGGTACACTTCTTAAAGTTGGCATAGAGCTTTTCGGCTCGTAGCACATCAAGGACTTGATTCAAGTGGCCAACATTGTCGCCTATAGACTTGCTATAGATTAATATGTCATCAAAGTAGATGACCACGAACTTGTTGATGAAGGGTTTTAGCACATGATTCATCAATCTCATGAAAGTACTAGGTGTGTTGGAGAGGCCAAAGGGCATCACCAACCATTCATATAGACCAAACTTGGTCTTGAATGCGGTTTTCCATTCATCTCCGGGTTTCATTCGGATTTGATGGTAACCGGACCTAAGATCTATTTTTGAAAAGATGCTAGAACCACTAAGCTCATCTAACATATCATCCAAACGAGGTATGGGATGTCGATACTTTACCGTGATCTTGTTGACCGCTCGACAATCCACACACATCCTCCAAGTGCCATCCTTCTATGGAACAAGGATCACGGGCACGACACAAGGGCTCAAGCTCTCCCTCACCAAGCCTTTCGTAAGCAACTCATCAATTTGCTTTTGTAGCTCCCTTTTGTCCTCGGGGTTGCTTCTATATGCCGGCTTGTTGGGAATTTGAGATCCCGGGACAAAGTCATTTTGATGTTCAATACCTCTCAAAGGAGGTAATCCATCCGGCATCTCATCCTGGAACATGTCCTCATAGACCTTCAAAACATTTTCAATGGCAGTAGGCAAAGGGTTAGGGTTAGATAAATAATCACTTTTGGAATTTAAAACCATACCTTTGTGCACTAGGCATATGAGCATCTTGGTACCATCATTACCTTTCAAGATCTCACCCGGTTGCATCATGGCACACATGCGACCGGTGGAAGATGGTTGAGTCTCGGCTAAAGGTTTAGCCACAACCGGGGACTTGGCCTTAGCCGCTTCCCTCAACTCTTTCATGCGCCGATAGTCTTCACTTACTTGCTTTGGGGACAAGGGTGTGAGCACAAACTTCTTCCCCTCATGTCTAACCGTGTAAGTGTTGGCCCGGCCATCATGAACCACTTGTTTGTCGTATTGCCACGGCCTACCAAATAAAAGGTGGGAAGCTTGCATTGGCACCACGTCAAACATGTGTTCATCTTGATAGTTCCTAATCTTGAACCTAATCAAGACTTGCTTCACGACCCTCAATTCCCCATACTCGCTCAACCATTGCAAACGGTAGGGACTAGGGTGCTTTAGGGTAGTCAATTTCAATTGTGAGACCAACGATTCACTCACCACATTCGCACAACTACCCGAATCAATGATCATGGAACGCACTTGTCCCTTCACTCTACACCGAGCATGGAACAAGTTTTCCCTTTGTTCATCTTCCCTCTCTTCACTCACCATGGTTCCCAAAATACGACGCACCACGAGGAACATATTAGGATCATCCCCCTCCGTCGCTATCTCTTCACCCTCACCCTCAACTTCCTAACTCTCCTCCTCAACATCTCCCTCAGACTCACTTTCCCCCTCATAGACCAACCCGTCATCCATCACAATCATTGTTTTCCGGGTAGGGCACTCTTTGGCAAAGCGGCCATAACCCTTGAATTTATGGCATTAGAAAGAAGAAGAAGAAGGAGTATTTAAAGTAGTTTTAGAATTACCTCCAACCTCTTTGTGGTCGCTTCTCGGGGTAGCCTTCTCAAAAGGCTTCTTCACTTCTCGACTCCCACTTGCACCACTTGTGTATGGGTTCTTCCCTTCTTTGGGGCGAGTTGTTGGAGTGGTGGTGGTGGTACTCCTATAGCGAGGAGCCTTCTCTTCTTTGAGCCACTTCTCGGCCTCAACCGCAGCATCACATACATCTTGTAGAGAGTGGAAGATGTGTAGCCTCAATTGGGAAGCAATCTCCCAACTCAAGCCACTCTTGAAACGGATGATAGCTTGTTCCTCATCCTCCGTTTCCATATCAAGAGCCATCCGGTTCTTCTCAAAGTCGTTGAAATATTCATCAACGGACTTGTAGCGTTGTTTCAATTCATAGAGCCTTTTGAGTTGCTCTTGCCGATACTTGAGAGTCACATATTTGTTGTTCATTACTTCTTTCAACTCTTCCCAAGTGATGTTCATCCGCAACCCAAGTCGTCTCCTTGATCGCTTGATGGATTCCCACCATGTAGAGGCATAAGATTCAAAGGAAGCAATGGCATATGTAGCCTTCTTCTCCTCGGACATATCATTCGTGTCAAAGACCCGCTCCAATTGAACCTTCCACTCTAAGAAAGCCTCCGGATCACAAGTCCCTTTGAAAGGTGGAATAGTGATCTTCACACTATAGAGGTTAGTGTCACGACCCCCACGATGTGGTCCCGGTTGACCCCCGTAGTAGTCTTCAACCTCATCATACTCTCGTCTCAAGTCCCTTCCCATAAAAGCCCTTGGAGGTCCTCGACCTCGCCCACGACCTCCATCTATTCCTCGGCCTCCGTTCATCGCCCTCTTATGTGGATAGTTAGCATCAAAATCATCATCTCATCCGAGACCCTCCCCTTCTTGAGCTTCATCGACTTGCTCAAGAGGAACCACATTTCTTCGGGGCCTTAAGAGTGGGACATCTCCTTGGGGATTGCCCAAGGGTTGGGGAGTGCCCAACGATCTTTCTCTAGCAAGAGCCTCATCCCTCAACCGTTGTCGACGAACTAACTCTGCATATTGGTCTGGTTTCATGATTGAATCATCACTTGTGCCTTCATTGGCATCCTTTTGGACACTCGGGGTCCTTTCCTTTTCAAAGGCTTCCATCTTAAGGTTCAAGATTTTCACCTCGGCCAATAGACTAGCGAAGACGTCAACGGGAACCTCAATGGTATTTTTGGCCTTCTCGTCCGCCATTGTACCTACAACAATCAAAAACAAGTAAAGAGATTAGAGTAAAAGTCCTCACTCACTCCCTCACTTTTGCTTGTCGCTCCGGTTCACTCAAGGTGGGTTAGGTTTACACAAGCTTGAGATCAACGGCGTCCTTGTAGTTGCGTAGCTTCCTCGATAATCACTCCAATTCACAAGAACTAAATGCTCTTCGGGAAGAGTGGAATTAATGGGACTCGATTAACGCTAAGCTTTTTAGTGAGCACTTGGAAGCAAGCAATTAACTATGAGTCTTCTTTGAGTTCTACTTCTCCTCTAGGCACGATGTTCCTAATCGCTCAATGAATTAGTACTAATCGAGTAGGAGTATTACTCTCAAAGTACTAACCGGAAGCAACGTAAACAAACAAACACGAAAACCTAACGAAATCAACTACCCGGAACCCTTCAGGATTTCGGGCGGTCCGCCTGGACAGTGGGGCGGTCCGCCTGGAAAATTGAAAAATTCAGCAGTGAGGTCGGCTGGGCTCTCCGCCCAGAGTGTGGGCGCTCCGCCCAAAGGTGTGCCTCAGCTTTTCCAAAACTCGTTTTTGGTCGAATTTGACCCAATTCCTCCAATGATTTCAAGTTGTTTTTGATATTGAATGTTACCCAAAATTGTTTCAAGCTATAACAAACAAACCCCAATGGTTTAATTCAACAAACAACCAACAATCAACTTGTTTCAAGAATTTGGAGCAAGGTCTTCAAAATTTTTTCAATAACTTCAAGGTTTCAAAAATTCAATTTTCATTCCGCCACTCCAAATGATGTTATGGGGGTATCAAAACGACGGGGTAACTATAAGGAACAATCCCCGATACCAAACAAACAAGAATTCATAACATCCAACAAGTTTTAGCAAATTTTGTGAAATTTCAACTTTTGAGTTTGATTTTCACAAATTTGATTCACAACTCCAAAACGTGTTATGTTGGTACCTAATTGTCGAGAATACATAAACAAACAATCCCCGATAATCAAAACCAACAAAATCGTAACAACCAACGATTTCTAGCAAATTTTTGGTATTTTCAATTTTTTTGAATTTTTTTGTTTTCTTCAAGTTTTTCAAGAACAACAATAAGAACAATACTAAGGCACGATAATAACACTACGAACAAGGAACGAGGGTTTGTAGAAACAACACCCGAGCCTTGCTCTGATACCAATTGATAAGGGGAAAACTACGGAAGCGATAAACGATGATAAAGAACGAGACGCAACAAGAACACTTACGAAGTAGCACCAAGAAACGAGTCTTGAAACACCCTCGATTCGAGTCAAGAAGCACCTACGCTATGCAACTATCCTCAGGAGACACTCAGCTCAAGCAAATAGAGTGATCGGAGAGGATTGAAAAGCAACTTGGATTCATCCAATTGATTCAAGCCAAAATTGGTTACAAGTGTTTGGGAGCAATGCTCATCAATTAAATATTCAAGGTGAGTTAATGGCATTAGTGTTATTTATAGCACCCTTCTACATCCTATTGAAATGTCTAATTAGCCCTTAGCTAGATAGAAATACAATAGAACTAGCTAGGGTCAAAATAGGAAGTTTACACAAAAAGCTAGGCAAATCAGCATGATGGGTGCTCCACCCTGGAGCTGGGCGCTCCGCCTGGAGGAGGCATGACCCAGGCGCTCCGCCTAGGGGTCAGGCGCTCCGCCTGGTGAGCACCACTGTCAAAGTGGTGAGACGCTCCGCCTAGTAGCTGGGCGCTCCGCCCAGGGGCTGCCCATTCTGGGCGCTCCGCCTAAGGTGCTGGGCGCTCCGCCTGGGGTCTGATGCTTTCCATTCCTCCTTCCAATGAACTCAAGTGTATGATCTTTCAATGGCCTCTGGAGCTCGTATCATCAACGCCCATCCGAATCAAGTCTAAGTGAGCATCATGAAGTGCCTTTGCTTCGCTTCTCGTCAAGGGTCTTGTGGTGGTGGTTTGCCCCGCATCATACAACCTTCCTCACTACGACATAAGAGACCATCACTAGCAAGTAAGAAATCAAAGAGAAGAATAGGATAATCAAACAGTTCATCTTCTCCTTTATCAAATATGGGTGGAGTGTCATAAGAAGGTTCACCAACAAGGTCAACTTCAATATTTTCACTAAAGAGAGATTCAATGAAAACCAAACTCACATCATGATGTGGCTTTTCAACCGTCTCAACTAGTGGTTCATTGGCACACACAAGTTGACCATTCGATTCTACATTAGTAGCAAACACATTTTAATTATACAAATCATCAACTAGCCTAGAGTTCTCACAAACAACATCACAAGACAAGGAAGTATCATGCTCATGGGAGGAAGAACTAACATATACCATTGAGTGGCCAGCTTCAAGCTTCGGACTGGAAAGGCTCGGCCTTCTCTAAATTCCCTCTTCTCAAATGTTCTTACAAGCTAACTTAATGAAATAGAAGACTAAGGGAAGCTTATATAGTTTTTTCATACATAAGTGTCAAATGACTAAAAGCCCATAGGTGGAATTAATACAATAGAAACACTTAGGGCTAAAATAGGAATTACACCACAAAAATAAGTCTTGAAACAACCCGAAACTAGGCGCCCCGCCTAATCAAAATATGAACATGAGCCAAGGAATCAGGCACCCCACCATGAGTGAGTAGGCGGTCCGCCCATTAGCAGAGGCGGTCCGCCCACTCCAAACTCCAGAGAGTGGTACAAACTTTAGGCAGTCCCCACAAAATAGAGGCGCCCCATCTGTTCCTGAAGCTTCTTGAAATGCCTCAAAATATGCCTCGGACCCACCTCTTTGTAGCCTATGTGGTCTTCCTTCCATGGCACTCCAATGCATGATCTTCAAGACGCTTCCCGAGCCCTTGATGCATACTCTTTGTGCTCTCTAAGCTTGGTTCTTGATGGTTGTCGCTTATGCCAATTCATATTGCATCATCCTCCACTTCTTGAAACGATATCATCCTCAAAATCAAACCATCAAAACCTATATTCAAAACAAGCACAACCAAAGTTTCCTACTTCACAAGCAGGTTAGAATTACAAGAATAAGTGCAAATTGTATGGAAGATAGAGCCAAGCATCAATACCCATTAAAATTTGTATATTCCCAAAGGAACCAATAAATTCCTGGCTCAACAAGAACAAGCACTCAAAATCATAACAAGCAAAGAGATCAAGGGTACGCATGTAGCAATAAAATTTCCTATGACCCTTAAGCTTACTACCAACACACGAAGCCTTCAAACCAACATTATTACAATCTGACGCATTGGCTTTGGCATGCTCAACACTCAAGGTACGATCAACATATGGGATGGAGTAGGAAAGATAATTCAAGCGGCAACTAACTTCAAATACTCCACTCCCTTCTTAGAAGCACTCTTACACCACCGAGAGGTACATCCTCACCTCCAAATTTATCTTCAAGACAATCCTCCTCACTAGACAAGCTCCCAAGGGAGGTCTGAAACAATGGATTATCTATAGAGTTAAGCTTTTAAAACCATGGAGGTTCAAACTCACACCCTACTCTAGTTTGACAAAAATAAAGGTAAAGTATCCAAACTAGAGACAACATTCACACTTGAGAAGTCATCAAACGCAATTAGATTTATCTCATACTCGAGAGACTTCTCAAGGGTACAACCTTCCTCACTACGACACAAGAGACCACCAATAGTAAGTAAGCAATTAAAGGGAAGAATAGGATAATCATGCAATTCATCTTATCCTTTATTAAATATGGGTGGAGTGTCATAACAAGGTTCACCAATAAGGTCAACTTCAATATTTTCACTAAAGAGAGGTTCAATGAAAACCGAACTCACATCATAATGTAGCTTTTCAACCCTCTCAACTAGTGGTTCACTGGCACACAGAAGTTGACCATTCGACTCTACACTAGTTGCAAACATATTATAATTATACAAATCATCAACTATCCTAGAGTTTTCACAAACAACATCACAAGACAAGGAAGTATCATGCTCAAGGGAGGAAGAACTAACACATACCTTTGAGTTGCCAGCTTCAAGCTTCGGACTAGAAAGGTTCGGCCTTCTCTAAATTCTCTCTTCTCAAATGTTCATACAAGCTAACTTAATGAAATGAAAGACTAAGGGAAGCTTATATAGTTTTCTTATAAATAAGTGTGAAATGACTAAAAGCCCATAGGTGGAATTAATACAATAGAAACAATTAGGGCTAAAATAGGAATTACACCACAAATACAAGTCTTGAAACACCCCAGAACTAGGCGCCCTGCCTAGTCAAAAGAGGCGCCCCGCCTGAACATGAGCCAAGGAAACAGGCGCCCCACTATAAATGAGTAGGCGGTCCACCCATTAGCATAGGCAGTCCACCCACTCCAAACTCCAGAGAGTGGTGCAAACTTCAGGTGGTCCGCCCAAAATAGAGGCGCCCCGCCTCTTCCTGAAGCTTCTTTAAATGCCTCAAAATGTGCCTCAGACGTTCCTCCTTGTAGCTTATGTGGTCTTGCTTCAATGGCGCTCCAATGCATGATCTTCAAGACGCTTCCGGAGCCCTTGACACATACTCTTTGTGCTCTCCAAGCTTGGTTCTTGATGGTTGTCGTTTATGCCAATTCATATTGCATCATCCTCCACTTCTTGAAACGATATCATCCTCAAAATCAAACCATCAAAACCTATATTCAAAACAAGCACAACCAAAGTTTCCTACTTCACAAGTAGGTTAGAATTACAAGAATAAGTGCAAATTGTATGGAAGATAGAGCCAAGCATCAATATCCATTAAAATTTGTATATTCCCAAAGGAACCAATAAATTCCTGGCTCAACAAGAACAAGCACTCAAAATCATAACAAGCAAAGAGATCAAGGGTACGCATGTAGCAATAAAATTTCCTTTGACCCTTAAGCTTACTACCAACACACGAAGCCTTCAAACCAACATTATTACAATCTGACGCATTGGCTTTGGCATGCTCAACACTCAAGGTATGATCAACATATGGGATGGAGTAGGAAAGATAATTCAAGCGGCAACTAACTTCAAATACTCCACTCCCTTCTTAGAAGCACTCTTACACACATCGAGAGGTACATCCTCACCTCCAAATTTATCTTCAAGACAATCCTCCTCACTAGACAAGCTCCCAAGGGAGGTCTGAAACAATGGATTATCTATATAGTTAAGCTTTTCAAACCATGGAGGTTCAAACTCACACCCTACTCTAGTTTGACAAAAATACCATTTTCATTGAAGTCGCCCTCATAGAAAGGATTAGTATAGGAACACTTCTCAAGTTCAATAGCATTCAAAGGTAAAGTATCCAAACTAGAGACAACATTCACACTTGAGAAGTCATCAAACGCAATTAGATCTATCTCATACTCGAGAGACTTCTCAAGGGTAAAACCTTCCTCACTACGACACAAGAGACCACCAATAGTAAGTAAGCAATCAAAGGGAAGAATAGGATAATCATGCAATTCATCTTATCCTTTATTAAATATGGGTGGAGTGTCATAACAAGGTTCACCAATAAGGTCAACTTCAATATTTTCACTAAAGAGAGGTTCAATGAAAACCGAACTCACATCATAATGTAGCTTTTCAACCCTCTCAACTAGTGGTTCACTGGCACACAGAAGTTGACCATTCGACTCTACACTAGTTGCAAACATAATATAATTATACAAATCATCAATGATAAGGCCCAAATCCCCACAAGACCCTTCACTCGGAGTCAAGTGAAGATGGGTATGGAAGAAGGCCCCAAGAGCGACTTGAAGAGCATGCTTTGGTGTGCCATGGATGGAGGACTACTTGGGCTCCAAGGTGATCCACCTCAAGCTCATTTTGAGCCTCTTGCACAAGTTCCAGAAGGAGGCGGAGCGCCTCAAAGCTGAGGCGGAGCGCCTACCAAAAAGCAGAGAGCTGAGCAGAAGAAGGTGGAGCGCCTCATCCTGAGGTGGAGCGCCTCACCATCCTGAGGCGGAGCGCCTCATCCTGAGGCGGAGCGCCTCACCATCCTGAGGCGGAGCGCCTCAACCTGGAGGCGGAGCGCCTCCCCCTGTGTTGGCCTGCGGGATATTTTATTACTTTTGGCTTGAACTTCCAACTATAGCCCTGCGTGGCCTTATTTGTTTTAACCCACTTTGGGGGTATTTTAGACCTTTTAGTATGACTAAGTGAAGCCTATAAATACTTCACTTAGCCTCTTTGAAACATTACCTTACCTTTGAATCTTATGAATGATGAATAGAGTTTATCTCTTTTTATGAAGAAACCCTTTCTTGGTTGCTTGAATTCACTAGTGGAACCTAGTTGAGTCTTGAACCGAAAACCCGATCATTCTATTTGCGAGTCGCAGGTGCGGCTCGAGGGTAGTTGCATAGTGTAGGTCCTCCTTGACACCGATACGAGGGTATTATGGAACGAGTTCTCCATAGTTACTTCGTAGGGAGTTCGAGTAGTGTCTCGCTCTTTATCTTTATTTACGCGTTTCGTTTTTTATTCTTATCATCTTGGTATCAGAGCAAGGCTCGGGTTTTGTTTCTACAAACCCCCGACCCTTGATTCTTCGTGCCTAGGTTATTTTCTATCTTAGGTTCTTGTTTGTAGTTATTAAAAGAAGAAAACTACAAAAAAAAAATTGAAAAATTGAAAATCTAAAAATTTGGTGTAACTTGTTGGTTTGAATGATTCATGATATGGGTGTTATAGATTCTTGATCGTGGTTGAAATCCCATCGTTTGGATACCAAAAACACTTGGATTGGAGAAGATTGAAAATCAAAACCCCAAAACCCCTTAAAACCCTTGATGAACTTGTTCTTGATGACTTTTGATTGATTTTTGGGTTGGATTGATATTGGATTGAGATTTGATATTGGGGTTTGATCCTTGTGTGATTCCCGTTCTTTTGGTACCTTAAACACCCAATTTGGAGTTGTATTGCATGAATTGAAATTTTGAAACCCTATGAGAATTTGAAAATTTTGAAACCCTAGCTTTGAAGAAGATGATCATGGTGGATTGCTTGATATTGATTGGGGTTTGATAAAAGTTGTTGGGGTTTGATCTTTGTGACTAATACAACATTTGGGTACCTTTGAATTGCTAAAACAACGCTTGATTAGTTGAATTGTTGGGTGAAAAACCAAGAAAAACGCGTTGTTGAACAGTGCTGAAGGTTGCAGAGGCGGAGCGCCTATAATCTGAGGCGGAGCGCCTCAAATCTGTGACCTCTCTGGAAATTGCTGAGGCGGAGCGCCTCCCTGCTGAGGCGGAGCGCCTCCACCTGGAACTTTACCCTGGGCGGACCGCACACTAGCTGAGGCGGGGCGCCTACTTCCTGAACATTGGGAATTGGGTAGTTTCTTCTAGGTTCTCGTGTTTTGTTGTTTGCATTGCTTCTAATTTGTGCTATTAGAGTATAATCCTACTTGATTAGTACTAATTACTTCGAGCTAATTAGGATCATCGTGCCTTAGAAAGGAGACTAGAACTCAAAGAAGACCCGTAGTGCCTTTTGACTCAAGTCCTCACTCAAAGTGCTTAGCGTTCCAATCGAGTCCTATTAACTCCACTCACCCCGGAGTGCATTGGGCTTTCGAGTCGAGTGATTAAGTTTAGGTTTACTATTCAACTTCGTGAAACTTTGAGTTCAAGCAAGAGTGAAATAGCCATCACCACCATACGAGTGATCCGAGTGAAAACTTGTGAGGGAGCGAGTGAGGTGTTTTGACTAACTCTTGTTTCTTTCTTTGTAGGTACAATGGCCAACGAGGGTCAAGATTTCATCAAGGATGCCTTGGCTAGCATTCTTGCCAAGATGGACGTCATGACTCAAAGGATTGAGTCACTTGAAAAGGGTGCCTCAAGTACCCAAGGTGACCAAGGGGCCCCGAGTGTCCCAATTGAAAAGGGGACCCCGAGTGTCCCAATTGAGACCGGTGAAGTCTCAAGTACTCCTAACTTTACCCCGGAACAAGTAAGCCATGTCATTGAGTTGTTCAATCAACAACGGGTAAAGGAGGACCGGGAGAGAATTGAACGAGCGGGCATTCCCCGTATCTTGGATAATCCTCCAAGAGACGTTCCATTACCAAGACCCATCCGAAATGTGCAACCTCTTGAGCAAGTCGATGAGGCTCAAGAAGGGGAGGAAGCCGAATATGGTGATGATATGTATGGGCTTGATGGTCACTTTCAACCGAGACGAGGTATGAATTGGGGTCGTAATGTGGATCGTGGTAGGGGCCGAGGTCGAGGGCCACCTATGGGATATGTTGGAGGGAATGCGCGGAGGGAGTATGGTGTGAATGAAGATCACTATGGGGGCCAACCGGAGCCGTTCCGTGGGGGTCGTGACAACACCAACCTCAATAGTGTGAAACTTAATCTCCCAACCTTCAAAGGGAATTGTGATCCGAATGCTTACATTGAATGGGTGCTACAAATGGAAAGATTGTTTGACACAAACGAGATGTCCGATGAGAAGAAAGGCACCTATGCTATTTCATCCTTTGAATCCTATGCATCTACTTGGTTGGAATCCGTCAAGAGATCAAGGAGAAGGGCGGGAATCCCCGTGAATGTGGGTTGGATCGACTTGAAAGGTATCATGAGTATCAAGTACATTACTCCTCGATATCGTCAAGAGCAACTCAAGAAGCTTTATGAGTTGAAGCAAGGTGTCAAGACGGTGCACGAATATTATGATGAGTTTGAAAGAACTCGAATGGCTTTGGATATGGACACCGAAGATGAGGAGCAAGCCGTGATCCATTTCATGAATGGGTTGAGCTATGGTATAGCCTCACAATTGAGATTGCGTGCTTATCTATCACTTCAAGAGGTTCTTGATGCCGCTATCCAAGCCGAGCAATGGCTTGAGAAAGAGAAGTCCAACCGTTACAAGAGCAACGCTTCTACTTCCATGAACAAACCAAAGGATTGGAAAGCTCCCACAACGAATGCCAAATTCCCAAGTGCAAGTGCTAGCAAGGATGTGAAGAAGCCTTTTGAAAGGTCTACTCAACCCGTGGGAGGTAATTCTAGAACTCAATTGAGTAATCCAATCTCTTCTTCTACTCAATGCTTTAAGTGTAAGGGTTATGGTCATCTCTCTAAAGATTGCCCTACCCGGAAAACTATGGTTCTTGTTGGTGACTTGGTCTATGAGCAAGATAGTGAACCCGAGGAGGAAGAGGGAGTAGAGGGTGATGAGGAGGGAGATGATGGGGAGATTGCCAAGGAAGAAGATGATGATTCCCATGCCTTCCTTGTTGTGAGGAGAAGCCTAGGAGCCATGTGTGTGGAAGATATTGAGACCTTACAACGAGAGAACCTTTTTCATTCCAAATGCCGAGTCATGGGTCTCATTTGCTCTATGATCATTGACTCGGGAAGTTGCGCTAATGTCATTAGCCAAACACTAGTTGCCCAATTGAAAATACCTACCTTAAAACACCCAAATCCTTATAGGCTACAATGGCTTAGTGAGTGTGGTGAGTTGAGGGTGGTTAAACAATGTTTGATCAAGTTCAAGATTGGGAACTATGTGGATGAGCACATGTTTGATGTTGTGCCTATGCAAGCGTGCCACCTTCTCTTTGGTAGACCATGGCAATTTGATCGACGTGTGGTTCATAATGGCCATGCCAATACCTATACGGTGACGCATGAGGGGAAAAAGTTCGTGCTCCAACCCCTAACTCCCAAGCAAGTGAGTGATGACTACAAAAGAATGCGGGAGTTGAGGGAAAAGGCTAAAGCGAAGTCACCCATTGTACTTGAACCCGAGGCAAACAATTTCATTGTTTTGCCATTGCATGATAAAAATGGGAGTCACTCCACCTCAAATGAGAGAGAAAAGATAGAGAGAAGCGAGGGAGTGACCGGTGACAATCCAAGAGAGGAAAAAGGAGAGAATTTGAGGAGTGATGTGAGTGGATTGTCACCACAAACTACACTTGACATTGAGGTAAAATTGAGAGAGATGAGAGGCGAGGAAGGAAAAATTGAGAGTGAGAGCACCCATTGTTCTAACCTTTCTTTGTCCTCTACCTCTCCTTGTGAAAGTTCTTGTGTAGGTACATTTAAAGACAAGCCATTGGAGCCTCAATGTGAGCCTCATGAAGAAGGAGTTGCATATGACACTTCGAACCTTGTGAGTGATCAAGGAAATACTACCAATGTAAGTGTTACTTCCCCTTTTCATGAGCCTACTAGCTACTTGTGTTGTGATGACTCAACACTAGTTGGTATTTTTGATGCATCTAGTGAATATACCACTAGTGAAGAGTCTAGTTGTCAACTTGAGTTTGCATGTGAAACACTAGTTGGGAGGAGCACTATGCCACATCATGATGTGAGCTCATTGTTCATTGAACCCCTCCTTAGTGTAGATTTGATAGTTGACCGTGATTGTGACCTTTGCTATGACACACCGCCAACCTTTGACATAGGGAAAGATGAGGTAGTTGACCATTCCCTAATTGATATGCTTCTATTTGGTGGACCAATGTGTTGTGGTGAGGATGGTCTTGTCCTTGAGGAGTCCAAATTGCATGAATTGGACAAGGTTGTCTTTGATGACTCCTCAAGTGAACCTAGTCTTGATACCATGCTTTTGTGTGATCATGAAGTTGAGATGCATGCTTTTACATTTCCATTGTGTGAAGATAATCTCATTTGTGGTAGCGACTTGTATCGGGCTAGGGTTGGTGGTCAAATGGAACCCCCATGGTGTGAAGGGTTTGACCCCTTAGGCAACCTATTGCTTGAGAACTTGGGTGAGGTAGATGGTTCTTTGAGTGACCCTACTATTGCTTGTTGGGGTTATGATGAAGAAGAGTCCATCATCAATGCCTTCCTTGAGAACTTGACTTTTGAGGAGGGTTGCCTAGTTGATGAAATGGGAGGAGAAGAGAAATCCCTTGGTGTGAGTAAAAATGCTCTAAAGAAGGGGAGTGGAGTGCTTGATCCTACTTGTAGGTTGGGCTATTTGATTCACTCCACTCCACATGTTGATCATACCTTGAGGATAGATTGGTGTGTTGATCTTGAGCTTAAGGTTCAAGGGGATTTCGGTGGCTTGATCTTGCATTTCCCATCTCCCCATGACCTATTTGCTCACTATCTTGTTGAGTGCATGTTGATCTTTAACCAAGTGCTCATGGTTCTCTTTGGAGACTTGATATTTATGATAGTTATTGATGCTTGGTTATATCACAAGAGTGTGTTTTCCACACTTCTTGCACTAACCTACTTCCAAAGTAGGACATTTGCTTGTTTTTGCTTGTCGTTGCTTATAGGTTCTAAGCTCCATGCTAAGGCGGGGGAGATCTTGGAAGAAGCCTATGTCAACGTGACGATCAAGAAGAACAAAGGAGAGTTGGGGCCACCCCGAGAAGTTGATGATGCCATGAGAGCCAAAGCCTTGATTTCGAGGACGAAATCTTCTCAAGAAGGGGAGGATGATAAGGCCCAAATCCCCACAAGACCCTTCACTCGGAGTCAAGTGAAGATGGGTATGGAAGAAGGCCCCAAGAGCGACTTGAAGAGCATGCTTTGGTGTGCCATGGATGGAGGACTACTTGGGCTCCAAGGTGATCCACCTCAAGCTCATTTTGAGCCTCTTGCACAAGTTCCAGAAAGAGGCGGAGCGCCTCAAAGCTGAGGCGGAGCGCCTACCAAAAAGCAGAGAGCTGAGCAGAAGAAGGTGGAGCGCCTCACCATCCTGAGGCGGAGCGCCTCACCATCCTGAGGCGGAGCGCCTCAACCTGGAGGCGGAGCGCCTCCCCCTGTGTTGGCCTGCGGGATATTTTATTACTTTTGGCTTGAACTTCCAACTATAGCCCTGCGTGGCCTTATTTGTTTTAACCCACTTTGGGGGTATTTTAGACCTTTTAGTATGACTAAGTGAAGCCTATAAATACTTAACTTAGCCTCTTTGAAACATTACCTTACCTTTGAATCTTATGAATGATGAATAGAGTTTATCTCTTTTTATGAAGAAACCCTTTCTTGGTTGCTTGAATTCACTAGTGGAACCTAGTTGAGTCTTGAACCGAAAACCCGATCATTCTATTTGTGAGTCCCAGGTGCGGCTCGAGGGTAGTTGCATAGTGTAGGTCCTCCTTGACACCGATACGAGGGTATTATGGAACGAGTTCTCCATAGTTACTTCGTAGGGAGTTCGAGTAGTGTCTCGCTCTTTATCTTTATTTCCGCGTTTCGTTTTTGATTCTTATCAATCAACTATCCTAGAGTTTTCACAAACAACATCACAAGACAAGGAAGTATCATGCTCAAGGGAGGAAGAACTAACACATACCTTTGAGTTGCCAGCTTCAAGCTTCGGACTAGAAAGGTTCGGCCTTCTCTAAATTCTCTCTTCTCAAATGTTCATACAAGCTAACTTAATGAAATGAAAGACTAAGGGAAGCTTATATAGTTTTCTTATAAATAAGTGTGAAATGACTAAAAGCCCATAGGTGGAATTAATATAATAGAAACAATTAGGGCTAAAATAGGAATTACACCACAAATACAAGTCTTGAAACACCCCAGAACTAGGCGCCCCGCCTAGTCAAAAGAGGCGCCCCGCCTGAACATGAGCCAAGGAAACAGGCGCCCCACTATAAATGAGTAGGCGGTCCACCCATTAGCATAGGCAGTCCACCCACTCCAAACTCCAGAGAGTGGTGCAAACTTCAGGTGGTCCGCCCAAAATAGAGGCGCCCCGCCTCTTCCTGAAGCTTCTTTAAATGCCTCAAAATGTGCCTCAGACGTTCCTCCTTGTAGCTTATGTGGTCTTGCTTCAATGGCGCTCCAATGCATGATCTTCAAGACGCTTCCGGAGCCCTTGACACATACTCTTTGTGCTCTCCAAGCTTGGTTCTTGATGGTTGTCGTTTAGGCCAATTCTTATATATATATATATATATAGAGAGAGAGAGAGAGAGAGAGTCTATCATTGCTGTGGTGTAACATTACATCATATATAGTCTTCGGTATTGTAATGACAGAGGCGGACCTAGTAGGCAAGTCAATCGGATATACATAGTATTTGGCATCCCCAAGTAACTAGCTTATCTATGTTAATTTTAATGGTGTCTCCGATGTCCTCAAATCCTAGGTTCGCCTCTGTGTAATGATACATCATCTAGTAGTCTTCTTTAATGAACTCGCACTCCCCTCCCATAATACTACGCCATCCATTCTAATTTTTTTTATTATAACTTTAGTTGACGCAAAGTTTATGAAAGAAATTAATACTTATGAAACTCGTAGCTTAAAATAATTCATAGATATACGTATGCCATAAATCATATCGCTATTGTCAAATGAGAAGCCATAAGTTAACTTATTTCAAAATAGAAATAAGTCATTTCTTTCGGAACGAATTCGTAAAGAAGCCGTAACCTTTTATTTTTAAGTGGAAGGAGTAATATTTTTTTTAATTTTCTAATTTTCAATTTTTTCGAGCTTGAAATATATTATTTGTTATTCTTCAAATTATTTTGGATAAATTAGCAATTAATTATGATCTACAAAATTTAAAAAACATTGATTTTTAAAATTTGTAACTTAATGATTAAAATTTTACTGTTTTATTAATTATCAACCCTTTTGTAAATATGGAAATTAAATAAAGAAGTTAACTTTGAATATACTAACTGGTTTTGGTATTAGGAGGTTTATTTTATTAGTTTTACTTACATATTTTTTCACCTTTTACTAATGTAAGTTTCTTCAAAACGAAATATTAACTCAATTTATACAATAAATTGGACAAGTCATATTTTAATAAGAAAAAAAAAGCGATATAATTTTCAATTTTCATGTCAATTTCAACTTATGGTAAAATTAAATTTTTTATTCATTAAAAGGAAATTTAGAAAGAAAAAAGAAAAATCAAATTCTATAGGGAAGAAGGAACGTGGCAGAATATTCTGCCAATTTGAAACCTAGCTAAATATTTCCCTCCATTGTCATAACTCATAACCATTAGCGCGTGGCAAAACATAGGAAATTCTATCGTGAAATTCTTAGGGCATCACCATCTTCCCCTTTTGGACATCTAATCAACCAGCGAAGTAAGTTATATTTTCTTAATTTCTTTTAGTTTCGAACTTATTTGTGAATCTGATCAGACACGGAGAAACTTAATTGTGGTAATAGAGATCTTGAATTTTATGTGAGTTGTGTGTTGGGGAATTTTAGCATATTATGAGTAGTGTAGAATTATATTGCGGGACTATTTTGATTTCGACTTTGGCGGATTTCCCGTTAAACATTGCCTTGTTATATGATGCAACTTCAGTTTACTTATTCAATCCAAGTTCGTGGGTAACAATTATCATGTTTAATTTGTTATATTAGTTTGTATTCTCTGCATCGTACAAACTTAGATTCTTAACTTTATGGTTTATCTTTTGGTTAGATAATGAAAGTTCCCGAGCATCAAAAAATGGATGGAAAATAGACTTCTCCCTGGTCGAGTGGGATATACTACTGAATTTATAAATTGCGTGAAAGAGTTTATTAACTTTGCTTGCATTAAACCAAAATACTTGTTTGAGGGTAAATAAGCTGTCCTTGTGAGCGTTCTAAAAATATGAAGTACTTTAAATCAGATGTAGTCAATGTGCATCTTTTTCAAAGAGGATTTACGCCAAATTACTGATATTGGACATCACATGGAAAGGAAGCACCTCCAATTAATGTAGACGACCAGAATAATTAAGATTCATTTGAGATGCCTTCAAGCAGTCAAAGTAGCATTTTAAGAGAAGACTTAGAACATGTAACTAGATATCAAGGGATGGTTTATGATGATGCTGGCTTAGAATTCAGGCATCAAATTCAATCTAATGTAGAAGAGCCTCAAAATATGGATGCTACCAAATTTTATGACATATTGAATTCAGCTTAACAACATTTACGGCCTGGATGTAAATATTCTGAGTTGTCTACGACAACTAGAATGATGAGTACCAAATTTGATTACAATATGTCCCATAACTGTTTTAATGCATTGGCGCAACTAATGAATGATACAAGTTACAATAATAAGATACCTCTTGATTACTACCAGGCAAAGAAGTTAGTGTCCGGACTTCGGCTAACTAGTCAAAGAATTTATTGTTGTATTAATGGATGTATGTTGTACTACAAGGCTGATATAAAATGACATAATGTAAGTTTTGTAATGAACCTCGCTATAAAGAATAACGTGCACGCAAAAAAAGCAATAAAAAGGTTCCACGAAAGACAATGCATTACTGCTGCTTATCCCTAGACTCCAGCGATTATATACTTCCACGAGATCTGTGGAACACATGAGGTGGCACAATGAAAATCGTGTGTGTTGTGCCATCCTTCAGATGCAGAAGCATGGAAACATTTTGATCAAACCTATCCAGAATTTTCTCTAGAGCCTAGGAATGTTCGACTCGGTCTTTGTGCTGATGGCTTTACACCTTTTAGCCAATCAGAAATGCCTTACTGTTGTTGGCCTGTGATTGTTACTTCGTATAATCTTCCTCCTAATCTTTGTATGACTGTCCCGTACAAGTTTTTAACATTAATCACTCCAGATCCTCATAATCCCAAGAAGAAAACTGATTTATACCTTCAACCATTAATTGATGAGCTACAACAATTATGGAATGATAGTGTACTAACTTATGGTGTGTCAAAAAAGCAAAATTTTCTTATGCGGGTAACATTGATGTGGAAAATTAATGATTTTCCTGCATATGATATGCTATCAGGGTGGAGTAGAGCGGGTAAATTAGCATGTCTAATTTGCATGGAACAATCAAAAGCATTCAGTTTGAAACATGGAAAGAAAGTCAGTTGGTTTGATTGTCACCGCCAACTTTTGCCTCATACTCATGCTTTTAGAAGAAACACAAATGATTTCTATAAAGGAAGACCAGAGAAGTCTGTACCTCCTCCTAGATTAACTGGTGATCAAGTGTGGGAGAAAATCAAGCGGTTTCCTAAGATCACTGAATCAGGTCCACAAAATTTCCATTGCTCTGGGATATCTCATAATTGGACTAAAAGAAGTATATTTTGGGATCTACTATATTGGAAGACTAATCTAATTCGCCATAATCTTGATATAATGCATATAGAGAAGAATGTCTTTGACAATATTTTCCATACAATCATGGGCAATAAAGAGAAAACTAAGGATAATGAGAAGGCCAGGATGGACTTGAAAGAATATTATCGTCGAAATGAATTACACTTGTATCATGACGACAAGGGAAGAAGGAAAAAACCAAAGGCAAAGTTTACTTTAAATGAGAATCAAAAGAGAGATGTATGTGAATGGGTGAAACAATTGAAGATGCCTGATGGGTATGCTTCCAATTTGGATAGATGTGTTGATATGAAGCACTTAAAGCTTCATATGATGAAAAGTCACGATTGTCATATTTTTATGCAATGTCTTCTTCCGATTGCTTTCAGTGCACTTGCAAAAGTAATTTGGAAGCCTATAACTGAACTTAGTCAATTTTACAAAGACTTTTGCGCGACAGTCTTAAGGGAGCATCATTTAAGGAAAATGGATCAGAATATCCCTATAATCTTGTGTAAGTTAGCTCGAATATTTCCACCATAATTTTTTGATTCAATGGTGCACTTACCTATTCATCTGGCTTATGAAGCAATGGTTGGTGGACCCGTTCAGTATCGATGGATGTATCCATTTGAAAGATGTGCAATATTCTTCGGAGAATTTATTAATTTTCATCTTTATTATATTAAATAATTTGATTCATAAAATTTTATTTTTGTAGGTTCTAAACAAAATTAAGAAGACACTAAAAAACAAATCTAAAGTTGAAGGATCTATTTGTCAAGCTTACCTGGTTTAAGAAATCTCTTACTTTACTTCCCATTAATTTGAATCTCATGCTCTTTCAAGAAATAATAGAGTTGGTAGAAATGCGGTTGTAATTGAAAAGATACAATCGACCAACTCTATCAGTCTTTAATCCTTCTGGCCGATCTTATGGCGACGACAAGATTCGATGGCTGGATGATAAAGAAGTTGATGCATCACAGTTGCATGTACTTTTAAATTGTGATGAGGTTAAGCCTTTCCTCAAGTAAGTCTTAATCACAATATGTACTTAACTTTTGAAAAACTAACTTAATTGTTCTTAGATTGAAGCTAATGTGCTAATTAAGTATTTGAAGTTTGTGTGAGCAAGGTCTGAGAGATAGTTATGAGAATCTTAGTGATGATGTTATTGATAAACAAATTGAAGCTGACTTTCCACGATGGTTCAAAGATTATGTGATATGATCCAAAACTAGGATTAGGAAGATAACAAGAAATTAAAGAGATAAAAGCAAGACTCAGTTTAATAATTCAGAAATAAAGAAACAAATTAGGGATAAGCCTAATCACCCCCCTTTAAACACATAATAAAAAAGAACCAATACTAATTAGTCCTCAATTGAATCAACATTCAATTGCAAACCAAGGAAATAAAGTGCTCAAGCAACATGCATAGTCAATGTTTACTCACATCATTCATCATCAAAAGTCTAACTAATGAATAAATCCCACCATTAGCCTATTTATAGTAGGGACTGAATACAATGAAGGAATGGACTAAAAAGCCCCTAATTGCTGATTCTGCCAAGCTGCCCAGACGTCCTTCATCGCGATCGCGCCTTGTGAGCTGAAGCTTCTTCGCGATCGCGTGTGGTGTATCGCGATCGCGTAGTGGAGCGGATTTATTCTGCCCGATCGCGTCTGTTGCTTCGCGATCGCGTAGGCATATATTATAGTGAGCTCTCATTTGCTTGTTTGGCCAGTCCTTTGGCTTGATTCTTGGCTTCCAAACCCTTTTGAAGCATTCCAAGCTCCGGATGTCGAGCGTGAATCCTCCATGGCTCCGAGTACTCATCCAAATCGCATCATTCCCTCCCTCTTTAAAGGAATTCGTTCTCGAATTTGTACCTTTCAAAACCATGACGCGAATGAGCACCAGCTCAATAACTTTCCAAGCACTACACAATAAAGAGAGTGAAACAAGACTCACATACTCATGCTCAAAGTGCACACTCTTATGATATAACCAAGTATCAAGATCAACCATAAAGAACATTTTTCCGATTCGAAGATCAAAAACTTGGCTATAAAACCAACAACAAGCAAGCTCATTTACAAAATAATCTTCATTTTAGGCTCATACCAAGCCTCCATTGACAATTTATCACTATTAACATTGGAGGCTCTAGCAAAGTCCATATTAAATTTATGCTCGAAACTAGGAATAGAGTAAGTAAAGAAATTGACACTAAGGCTAGCATCTATAAATTTACCACCACTATCACTAGTGCCTCCCTCCTTTTTTAAGGACAAAATCTTCACCTTTAGAGGGCTTCCAAACATTAGACAAGCTTTCAACAAACATCTTGGGAGTTAGCTTGCTAACACCCACACAATTATCACTCTCAAGCAAGTCACAAGAATCATTTTGAGCAAATAATGGGTTGTTAAAACTAAAATCACCTTCCAACACTTCATCTTGCTCATTTTCAATAAAAAATGGATTTTCAAATAGTTTAAAGCCTTGACACAAACAACCACCATAATCAAGAATGCTATCAAATGCTATCATCTCAAGATCAAGCAACTCATTGGCACATTTTTCAAATAAAGGTGGAACGTCAAAACTCAATTCATTATGTTCAAGCTCATCAATTTGTACATCACTAGT
Source organism: Petunia axillaris subsp. axillaris (assembly GCA_029990575.1). Lineage (NCBI taxonomy): Eukaryota > Viridiplantae > Streptophyta > Magnoliopsida > Solanales > Solanaceae > Petunia > Petunia axillaris. Next base: position 58,275,827 of record JARKNS010000006.1, on the reverse strand, counting down.
GTGGGATAATTCACACACACAAAGTCTATCAATTTTCTTTTCACAAGTGTGCCCAACTAGTGTATGCTCACAACCAATATCATCAATGCAAGATAAAGAATCATTAATTCCACAAAAAGTAAAGCTACCAACCATACTCAAGTCTCGATCAAACTCAGCCAAAAGAATACAAGAGTTAGGATTAGCTTTGTTACCTTGTGGCACATCTAAATATTCTTCTTTACCTTGGCTTTTCAAAAGGAAGATCACTTGTTTATTTGGAGACTTTACATTGGTCTCTTCTTTTTCTTCCAAGCATGGAACCACTTCCAAAGAAGGATTCCCCAATTTAGCATTTTCAAGAGTACCTTCAAGAGACACAAAACAACTAGAGAAACAAGAAAGGTAAGAATTGTTAGAATAAGGAAATTCCTAACCCTCACTCTTTTGTTTTCCCTCTTTCTTTTCTCTCATTTTTTTTCAAATTCCTATCTCTTTTCTTGTGACAACTCACTCACTTCACTCAACTCAAGCTCTTCTTTTTCCTCTCTTGAGTTGTCAGTTGCCACTCCCTTACTCCTCTCAATCTTTTCTCTCTCAAGTTTATTTGGATTAGGACATGTGCCAAGAATTCCTTTGGAAGGAGTAGGGATATTCTTGATCTCATCTTTCAATGTTTCTCCTAGAAAATCTTCATCCAACCTTTGCTTCACCCCTTTTGCCTTTGTCTTTCTTCCCTTTTCTAGCATTCCAAAATAAAATTCTTTGACTTTCATTGGTGGGGTGGCGCCAAATATAAAATTTTGGTCCCGTAAAGTGAAAGCATGCTTTCCAAACTTCTCACTATACTTTGCAATTCTAGAAAGCTTCCATGGTTTTCCCAACAACAAGTGACAACCTTTTATGGGCATCACATCACATAGTACTTCATCTTAATAATCGCCAATTTTGAACTTTACCCATACTTGTTGTGTAATGTCCACAAACCCATCTCCATTCAACCAAGGCCACCTATAGGGTGAAGGATGACTACAAGTTTCCAACTTCAATTTCTCAACCAAAGAAACGCTTGCAACATTAGTATGAATCTTACAATCAATGATCATAGCACAAGTAAGCCCTCCAACCTTACAAATTGCGTGGAAAAAGTTCTTTCTTTCTTCTAAAAATTGCTCCACACAAACTTCATCACACTCATGGTTGTCTACAAAATGATTCCGTTTAAACATAGTTCTCAAAGCATTGTTAGTCCAAGACAAATCACTTGTAGCACATGTAGCAGCTTTTCCCACTCTAGGCTTCAAGTTGCATTTCACATAAGAATGAGAGACATTAAACCTTTTAGCACAATTAGAAGATGTAGACTCTCTTTTTTTCATGGAGTAATTATCACTTCTCCTCAAACCGGTAGAAAGACCACTACTACTCTCTCATTTATTTTAGGAACACAAAAAGAAGATGCAAATGAACAATATCTATAGTAAGCTTCATCATCAACTCTCTATGTCACTATCCACATTTTCAGGTTCATCATAAAAAGAGTAAGTAGAAATATTTTACCTTGAAGCGTCACTATCATCATCTCCAAGACTAGACGCATAGGAGTTTTCATGGTCACATTCATCCTCATAGCCTCCACGAGGTTCATGATCACCATAGTGACTCGCTTCATCTTCATAAGAGCCATAGATCCCCGAATAATCATAGTAACTCCCAACATCATCATAGGAACCATAGTCTCCACAATCATCGTAGCAATACCATCATCTCCATAGGAGTCATAACCTTCACAATCATCAACCCAGGACATATTGCAACAATAATAACAAAAGGACCTCACAAATTCAGTCCCTCACGTGTATCACTCGATATATGATCACTCAATTTTTTTTCCACTCGTGTATACACTCAAGGTCAATGGCTTTTGTGACCATACTCTAATATTCTCACCACTCAAGCCTTTTACCTCTCGTTGGTAAAGTCAAGTTGCTTTTCGCACTCAATTCCAATTTGACAATTGAACTCAATCCAATTCGGGATGGAAGGAATTGTTGTGACAAGAAATGGACAACTAAAGCCAAAGGACGGAATTTAGAAAAAGTCAACGAAAGGAAAGAAAGAAAGGCTCGAATCAAATTGGCACGAAACGAATTTGGATTTGGATGAAATTTTGTGTGTGATCTAGAAACTTATTGTGTTAGATGATGTGAAAGGGGTTTGGTGATCTGAAACTGTTTTGGGGCTGTTCCAAGCAATCTGTAAAGTGGCTGATTTTTTGTTCAGCGTTATTGCGACAGTAGGAACGCGATCGCAAAGTGGAAATTTTAACCTTGCACTGGCGTTTCGCGATTGCGAAGAGAGATAATAAATAAGCCTGCACGATCGCGTCACTTCTCGCGCGATCGTGAAGAGCAAATTCTGGGTCTGATGCAGAACTTGAAACCCGAATTTCATGAAATTTTTTTCACTGAAATCTTCACAAGCCAACTTGTTTTTGCTCCAAATTTGAGATATAAGCTCCTTATATGTCTGTGAACAAACCCCAATGATCAATTCTTCAAGAACAACACCCAAAATACAAAAGCCCAAAATCTTTGTTGAAGAACTCTAGATTTTGATTCTTCAAATTAACACATCAAATGTTGTTTGTTGTTCAATTTCTTCGACAATCAGCTTCTAGAATCATCAAGTAACAATTGGTATCAAATATTTCATCCAAGAGAAACCTATGACTCAATTTTTTTTTTTTTTTTTGGATTTTTGGATTTTTTATTTTTTTGTGATTTTTTAGATTTGATAAACAAATTTGGGTCAGTGATTGTAAGAACAAACGCTAATCCAGCTCTGATACCAAATGATATGATCCTAAACTAGGATTAGGAAGATAACAAGAAATTAAGAGATAAAAGCAAGACCCAATTTGATTAATTGAGAAATAAAGAAACAAATTAGGGATAAGCCTTATCACCCCTTAAACTCATAATCAAAAAGAACCAATACTAATTAGTCCTCAATTGAAAACCAAGGAAATAATCAAGCAACATGCTTAGCCAATGTTTACTCACATCATTCGTCATCAAAAGTCTAAATAATGAATAAACCCATCCATTAGCCTATTTATGTAGGGACTAAATACAATGAAGGAATGGACTAAAAAGCCCCTAATTGCTGATTCTGCCAAGCTGCCCAGACGCCCTTCATCGCGATCGCGTGGGGTGTCTCGCGATCGGGCCTTGTGAGCTGAAGCTTTTTCGCGATCGCGTGTGGTGTATCGCAATCACGCAGTGGAGCGGATTTATTATGTGCGATCGCGTCTGTTGCTTCGCGATCGCGTAGGCATAGATTCTAGTGAGCTCTCATTTGCTTGTTTGGCCAGTCCTTTGGCTTGATTCTTGGCTTTCAAGCCTTTTTGAAGCATTCCAAGCTCCGGATGTCGAGCGTGAATCCTCCATGGCTCCGAGTACTTATCCGGATCGCATCATTATGTATGGCTTAACATAAACTAGTCATGAATGTAGAAATTATCTTTGTATAATAATACCATTTACAATGTATATCTATTTTACTTTCATAATCTGGTAGGTCGATGCTAATCCACAGAAGATATTGCAAAACCCATATTTGCAAGACTTATCAATGGGACCATTAAGAAAGGCTATATCATGGACTGTTTATTTTGTGAATGGATACAAATTTCACACTTCTACATGGGGTGAAGGAAGGACATTCGATAGTGTGGTATGTGTTGGTGGAATCGGACAAGATGGCGCTATAACTGAATATTATGGTGTTATTAAGGAGATTATTGAATTAGAATGGCCAAGAATATCCAGTCTGAAGTTCGTATTATTTTATTGTGATTGGTTCGATCCCTCTAAACATGGAATGAAAATTGATAGCCAATTCTGTATTGTCGAGGTTCGAAAAAGGGGAAGATATGCTAAATTTGATCCTTTCATCTTTTCTGAAACGGCAACTCAAGTTTACTATGCTAATCATCCTGAAATTAAATATGATAAGGCTATTGGTGGGTGGTTATAAAAACAAAGCCAAGAGGAGCTGTGAATGGAAGACATGATCTGGAAAATGCTTATCAAGAAGAGCAATCGCATGTTAATGCAAGAATAAAGGATGAATCAATCGATTTTTTATAAGATGACCAAGTTGACGGTGAGGAAGTTGATGTGAATAATATTCAGTTGGACGATATCGATGAAGAAGGGCATGATTTAATTGAGGACGAAGATGAGGAGGTAGAAAGTGAAGAAGAGGAGGAGCTTTATGATACTGATGATTCCCAAGATAATCTTCTAATCCAAGATGAGGATGAGGATAAAGAATGACAATACTAATTTGTTAATTAGTTTATATTCATTTATTGACGATACACTATTTTCTTATTTATTATATTTGATATATTTAAGAGTAGTATCTAGCCAGAAGAGAGGCAAGTATAAAGTGTTCTTGAATCTTTGTTTTTTTTCCTTGTCCATCTCACAGGTTGAACCCCGACACTTTTGATCAATTTGTTTAGTCATTTTCTATGGCTATATGAGCAATTTATTTCTCTGTTTTCTACGCTATGTGAGTGTTTAGAGATAACTCTTTATGGATAAGCTCAAGATTTTTTCATCTATATACATAAAATTGGAAGCTAAAATGAATATTTGTGGTCCCTGTTTCTACACATACTCACTAGTTGCTTGCCGAATGAGTGATGTTGCCTATCTAGCTAGTTTTTGGCTCTTGCATATATCATCTATTACTAAATATGTGGAAAGTTTATCTGCTGATCTAACATGCTCAACTTCAGACACAACATTTTATAGTTTGAACTCATATTCACATTTATTTTATCACCAACTTGTGTGCGTTTTCTTGCTGATTGCTTAGGTTCAGCATAGTTAAACCCAGAAGGTAGTGCTCTTAGCCTTCATGTTTCTGAATTTGTATTATCTCATATAAGGTAATAGATAGACGAGCATTTATTTTCAATCGCATTGATTGCAGATGTCAGGTGCCGGATCTAAAAAATGGGCAGAGTAGTGGTTCTGGAATAATTTCACGCAAAAGAAAGCAAAGTGCAATGGTATCTCGAGCAGCTCAGTTGCCCAACATAATTCCATCACGACACCTCATGTCTCAAATCAGTCCACTTCGCGCAAATGAGTCTTCCTTGCCTCAGCGTACTTCTGAAGTCAATCGACCTAAGCTTCTTAACATCGACTCTTGACCTCAACCTAATCAGTCATATACCATAAATAAAGTCTTGGAATCGCTAATTACTCCACCAGCCAATATATTTGTAACGAATTGTTCTGGAATTGCACCATTAAACTCACTGTTGTTACTATATAAACTGTATAAATTAATGCAACGAGTTCTTAAAGGAACCAGAAAGTGTATCCTTTTTCAAGTCATCAATTGTTTCTCTAGCATCTACTGATTGTAGATGTCAGGTATTGGATCTAAAAAAATGGGCAGACTAATGGTTCAGGAGAAAATTCACGCAAAAGAAAGATAGCTGCACTAGAGTCTCGAGTAGCTCAACTTCCCAACATAATCCCATCACGACACCTCATGTCTCAAACCAATCCACTTCGTGCAAATGTGCTTCACAACCTTGTCAGTCAACCTCAAAATAATCATTCTCAGACCTTAAATGAAGACTCTGAACAACAAGTTACTCCAGCCACCTCGACTTGTGCGATTGGCGATGTTGATGGCGATAACTGATTATAGATTCTACCTGATGAGGATAGGTAAGTACATAACTTGTCGCACACTTTCTTATGCTAGCTATATATATATATATATATATATGGTTTTGCTAACCTACTACATGAATGTAGTAGATTAGCATTGTATCCACTTTTGAGTTCACAAAAATAACCTTAGTATTACTTGCCAACACATTAAAAGTAGGGACGTTTTTGTCTATAACAAAATTCTCTCATTCCCCCTTAGCAATTCTTACCTAATGCAAGACTCCGGTGGGAACAATCGGAGCTTCATCTGTGAATTGTTCTTGCTTGCATACTTTCTTTTGTTTAACAGCTAAATCTAGTTTATCGACATGCAGTTACAACAAAAAGAAAAAGGAAAGCCAGAGAACTAATCTGTCACCAACAATAAATAAGTTGACTATGTTGGACCAAAAATTCAAAATAACGTGATTTGAAGTTAAGTATAAAATTCTCGTGGTTACCAATTTTGGTGTCTACTTTGAAATACAAGCTGAACTATCATATGTTTGGCATGTTAGGTGAATATAACGTAGCCATTTTAGTCATTGAGATTCTGGTTTAACGTTTCTTTTTATTCACAAATGTGCAAGAGAAAATGAAGGAGTTGATTTAGGTGGAGGGCAGTAATGGGAGTAGGAATTTGTCGGAGAGCAGAATAGACCAGATAGTTGCCGGGAATCAGGGTGAAGAGGAGAGAACAGGGAGGCGGCTAATTTGGAAGTAAAAATGGGATAGAACTGAATTTTAGGGTATTTGGACATCTATTGAAAAGACAAAAAAGTCCACGCTACTAAAAATATATGAATGTAGTTAGAGGGTATTTTAGTGAATTCAAAAGTGGGTACAGTGCTAACCTACTACAACCATGTAGTAGGTTAGCAAAACCCATATATATACACACACACACACAAGATTTAACATATATTGTATTTTATGTAGGTTTAAGCCTCACAAACCAACTATTGAATGCATCGCTACTTGCATCCACAGCAAATTTGAGGTTGTTCGACCTTCTTGGAAGAAGTTTTCAGATTCTGTTCGTCTTATGTGGTTTGAAGAATTCAAAGTAAGAAAATACTATGTTATTATATTTTTTTTAGGCAAAGAGTCGACTAGGCATGATGTCTAGTGACCATTTTTATTAATAAACAACCAATAAAATTGTCTTTGCTAGTTGTGCGCCAAACAAGCGCAAAAATAAATAAAGCCTAGCTATAATGAAAAAAGTGTTAATAGTGCTATAACCATATACTAACCCTATCTCCTTGGAATGAGCACCATTTGGTACTAATACCAGCAAGAGAAATAAGAATAATACACGACCATACTACTTTACATGTAATAAAGTAATAATAAGCAAAAGAAATTGTACAATGTGACTGAACAAATTGTAGTCTTGCAAATGCATCGGAACACCTGCACCTTTTCCAACGCCAGTAAGATTGCATCTCAGCTGCATTTTTGTGATAGTTGCAGTCCAATAAGATTCAGTTGTGCATGGAATCCCCATATCCATTTGCTTACAACTACTCCCAACAACTACTCCAATTTGATCAACTTTAACTCTCACTTGACCCATTACAGAATTGGTGAAATTATACTCTTGCAGGTGCCTTGGAACAGCTGAAAGACCTATTCCAACGTAGGATTTTAGCTGCATTTCTATTGATGCTATCCTTGAAACAATCAATGAAAATGTTCCATGGCCAGAGACTTTATCATATAGTTGATGTTGAACGAGCTTGTGCCTCCTCCTAATGTCGTTCCTATAATTCATTCGAAGGCTGGTAACATTGACTGTTATTAGATTCATGTTCCAATGTCCTTGTATTTTTTTTATAAGACATCTAAGCACATTTTGTTGTTATTCACTCACAAGAAACAAGGTAAAATATTGGAACTCCCTAGACTGTACTCCTCACCTTTGCCCCAAATGCAAACAAATGATCTCCCTATTACTCACCTAGTAGATCTCAAACTCAATGAAAAGAAAAAAAAAAAAGGAACAATGTAACTCTATCATTCATAAGCTGCAGCGTCTATAGTTTTATGGTTTCTAGAGGATAGTTGTGTATGCAATCTTGGAAATGACAATATAAAGATCCATATTTGAAGTTGGTCTCCTATCTTCAAAATAGCCTTTTCCATCTTTCTGTGTGTCCCTTCAAAATGCTGTATGATCTACTTTCTCCCACTGACACAATAGAGGTTATACTGGTTCGTTGCAAGCATGGTTATGCATCCATCTTTACATTATGTGATACTTGTCTTCCTCTCTTGACGAGGATAGGAAGCTAGGAACTAGACCACAAATCACATTCTGGCATATAATGGTACTTTAACACTGGTACCAATTCGTCTACGAAAGATTGCACTATAGTCAGCTAATAATAGGCCATGAGAAACTCAGTATGTAAAAGTTGATAACTTCATTGCACTTGGAAGATAACTTTAGGCCATGATAAGACCCTGCTAAGACTATCGCAAGGAATATTGGAAATAGTCATGTCAATTTTCAGTTTGGTACTATTTGAAAGGTCTCTCAAGAAACTGTTTACTCCTAGATGACTTTCTTAAAATACATGTCACTTCTAAAGTTAAGAGATTTTGTACCTTATTGCTAAAAGAGTCAAATAATGGCTTATACACTATGTTCAGCTTCTTTTAAGCTATAAAAAATAGGTAATAGGCTTTGTGAATAAAAATTATTGCTTCCAGGTTGAAAATTGAAAGAAAATGAACAAACAAACTTGGAAAATGGAAATTGATGCTGTTGCTGAAAAGAAGAGTTTAATGTCTCTGTGTTATATATAACCAATGCTTTTTTTTATATAAAAAATTATAGAAAATATTTAGGTGGCTGCCTTGCTAGATGGTGACCTTATATGGCGTAATTTTCAGAAAAGAAGATTTGCAAGAATGAGTCAACTATTTCTAGATGTTCGAAAAGATTTGACCATCAAACCACAATGGATGGGAGATGTTGTATTCAAGGAGATGAAGGAGATTTGGGAGTCTCCTGAGTTTAAGTCAAAGTCTGAGCAAAACAAAAAGAATCGTGATTCAAAGGCACGTGTCTCACTTCATACCGGTGGTTGTATATCTCATCGTGTGCATTAGCAGAGATTGGTAATATCTGTTCTAATTTTTTTGTTTCAAGTAAATTATGTCAAATTATACAACGTCGATAACATAATTGTAACTCTTTTATTACATAAGGAAGCTAACAATGAAAAAGACCCTTCATTATCTGATTTTTATTTTAAAACTCATCGCAAGGATAAAAATAAAAGTTGGGGTAAATGAGAATGTCGAAGCTCTTTATGTAATTCAACATTCTATACTTTTTTAAACGTATTAGTTTATTAATTGCGCACTACTAAAGTAGATCACTAGAAAGTTATTTTTGTGCCCGACAGTGGTTACTATTATCTTATAACTCACATAAACCTTGTCGGTTTAAATTTTTTAAGTTTACAATCCCCTAACACATTTCCTACTATTATCCCATGTACTACTAGTACTTCATTTACAAGAATTTCTAAAGTTACATTGGTTTGTCAAGACAGAAATGTGAGATAATCTTTGTCTTTTATGGCTTAGTTTCTTACCAATGGTGTGTAAAATAATGTTATCTTGAACCATTCAAATATTTTTGAAACTTTTGAGGAAGACCTGAAATTGTAATTGACCACTAGCAATTAGCGAAGACTCCCTTAGCTTTATAAAAAGAGAAAAAGTAATTGTTTTGTGGAATATAATAAGCAACTTATTATATTTTAAAACAAAAGTTTGAGAACAAACGATGACAGATTATAAACTATTATTTTTAGGTATGCTTAGGAGCAGTTGATATACATGATCTGTCACTCTCCCTTTCTTATCTGATATACCTTCACTTTAGGCACAAGTTCAATAAATTATACTGTTAAACAATTAATTACTCAAAGATGCGGACAGTAACAAAATTTTTAAGATATATTATTCCCTTATAATTCATAAAGACATACAAACCTTCTCTCTTGATCTTTAACAGGAGCTATTGATATTGCCACATCTATTTGAGACATGTTGCGTGTGTAACCTATATTGATGAAGAAAAATTTCAGTTTGTTGTGTTCCAGAACAGGTTATTGTGTCTTTCTTGCTCTTATAATACTCTGTCTTAAGCTCAGTTTATTGCCTCAAATTATTGTCCATGTCCTTGTATTATATTGTACTCCCTGGTTTAGCCCTGTATTGTTTTCATATTTAGGATAAACAGTCCGTCTTTTTCAGTTTTTATTTTTGTTGATGACTTGTGCTTGATGGATGTTATGAGTGCCTCGAGTATGATCATCGATGTTGAACTAATAAAAAAATGACTTTTAAATACTCCATCTGTTACTTCTTGCTGGTACCTTGAACAGACATGGAGTATAGTTGGTTAAGCCTAGTTTATGCTTGAATTTTGCTCGTTCAGTTTATAATTATAGTGCAGTGGACTTTGTCATGTTGTGCCTACCTTTGTTGTATGTGCTACTCAAATATATCAACCAGATATTTTATGCTTATATTGATAAAAGTTTAAGCAGATTGAATTGATTATTTTGACGTGTGTTTATGTTGTTCTTGTGCAGAATAATTTTGAAAAGAAGAAACAAGAAATATTAGCTTCTCAAAGTGCCTCACCAGATGAAGCAGACAAGTCTGCTGGTCAATCTTTTCAATTAAATGAAATGGATATTTGGGTGCTATCTGTTGGTGAAAAGAAGAAAAGAAGGGCTGCAGGCCTTGGCTCCTTGGGTCGATCTGTAAAAGTTCCTAGTGAATCGACGTCTACTACGCCTGAATTTAATGAAGTAATTAGATCTCACGTTCATGCTTTAAATATTGAATTATATGCTCAGTTACAAAAAGAACGAGAAGAAAACAAAGAGTTGAGGAAGGAGTTGGGTCACACAAATAAGAGAATGGATGAACTTATAAATCGTTTGGATTACAATGCAATTCTTCAAGTACACAAGTATTCTCTGAGACTGAAAGTGATGATGAAAATGATGGCGAATGTGATGGCGAGCATGAAAATGTGAATGGTAGTGACGACTATAATCTGGATTGAAATAGTTGATACTAATAATTACGATTTACCGTCGAGACTTGCAGTTTTTTTAAAAAAAATTTGAAACTATGTATTATTACATCTTAATGTTATGATTATATTTTAAAATTATGGTTAATTATTTTAAATTTGTGCGAATGGTTTCTTAAAAATATGTATAATTAGAGTTAGCAATTGATACAGGTTACTCGCACATTTTATATGGGATTTAGCTGCAGAAATTAATTTTATACAGGGAATTTCTTGCAAATATTAAGTTGGGTTTTTCCTGCGGATTCTATTACCTAGGGATTTTATTGAGGACATAGAATAAATGTTTTTGGTTAACCAGTAAATTTTACATGTTTAAGTACCTGCGAATATTTTCTTAGGGATTTCATGCGGAATTCGCCATAAGTTTTCTGGTGACTTACATGGGGTTACATAGGGTAATACCTGCGGATTCTCCGCGTGTATTTCCCTAGGAGAAGTCGTTTTCTACACTTTTTTATCGAAATTTTCTTGTGAATTTGTGATGTTTCTTGGGAAAAAAATTGCCAGGTAACTTATATACGGAACTAAAATCCCCATGTACTGTTACCTGGAGATATTTATCCATAGGTAACTTTCCTGAGGATATCTAAAATCCACAAGCTAGGATTACCCACGAACTTATTATCCGCAGAAATGCTTTCGCAGAGAAAACCACATGTAAATTAGTTACCTGCGAATTTTATGATGAAATTTCCAGGTAGATCCGCATGTAAACAACAATTTTCTAGTAGTGTATTCCGGTCAAAACTCCGGTAAGGGGTTTGTTTATCATGTTATTTCTTCGTTTTTCATACTTTTCATAGAAATCCGGTGAAATCTACTAGTTTTTTGATAAGGATCAAAATCAAAGACAAAAGAACGATAGGAGAGCGAGATACGTCTCGAACTCCCTACAAGGTAACCACGGAGAACTTGTTCCGTGATACCCTCGTATCGGCATCAAGAAGGACCTATGCTATGCAACCACCCTCGAGTCGCACCCGAGACTCGCAAGTAGAATAATCGGGTGTTGTTTCGATACTCAACTAGGATCCGCTAGTGAATTCAAGCCAACCAAAAGGGTTTCTTCATAAACAAGAGTTCAACTCTATTCATCATTCAACAATATTCAAGGTAAGCTAAGGTTTGATGAAGGCAAGTGAAGTATTTATAGACTTCACTTATACATAATGAAAGCCCTAAAATACCCCCAAAGTGGGTTAAAATAATAAAGGCCACGTAGGGCTATAATAGTCAAAGCATAGCATAAAAACTAGAAATCCCGGAAGGCTTCAGGGAACTGGGCGGTCCATCCACTTAGTAGGCGGTTGAAAATCCAGAGAGTTGTTTTCAAGTAGGCGGTCCGCCTGTTGGAGTAGGCGGTCAGCCCCTTCTTGGGAGCTCTTAAAAGGCTTCCCAATGTGCCCCGTATGCCTCTCCAAGTGGCCTAGGTCAAAGCATAGCATAAAAACTAGAAATCCCGGAAGGCTTCAGGGAACTGGTCGGTCCGCCCACTTAGTAGGCGGTTGAAAATCCAGAGAGTTGTTTTCAAGTAGGCGGTCCGCCTGTTGGAGTAGGTGGTCAGCCCCTTCCTGGGAGCTCTTGAAAGGCTTCCCAATGTGCCCCGTATGCCTCTCCAAGTGGCCTAGGTGATCCCCCATCCATGGCACTCCAAAGCATGATCTTCAAGTTGCTCTCGGAGCCTTCTTCCATGTCCTTCCAAGTCAAGTGGAGATGAGTGTCTTGAATAAACTTGGCTTGACTTCTAGTGAACGCCCTTGAGGTAGTATGCCCCGCATCATCCTCCCCTTTTTGGGAAGGTTTCGTCCTCGAAACTATGGCTTCCCCTCTCCAGCATCACCATCCTCTACATCAAAAGGGGTCAAGTCAGTCACATTAAAATTTGACACATTGTACTTACCCGGTAGATCAATCACATAGGCGTTGTTGTTGATTTGGGAAAGCACTTGAAACGGTCCATCTCCACGGGGTGCCAAATTCCCTTTGCTAAGGTTTGGAAACCTTTCTTTACGGAAGTGCACCCACACCCAATCTCCCTTTTTGAGCTCAAGCTTCTTCCTTCCCTTGTTTTTCTTTGAAGCAACCTTTGCATAGGCTTCCTCCAAGTTCTTCTTGGCTTTAGCATGAAGCTCAATCATAGCCTTTGCTCGGCTTTTCCCTTCAAAATTAGCAACCATTTCCCTTGGCAAAGAGGTTAGATCAAGGGGAATCAAGGGGTTAAAACCATAAATATATTCAAATGGAGTCATGCCAATCAACCTATGCAAAGTACGGTTATAGGCAAACTCCAAAAGAGGTAACTTATCAACCCACGTCCCGGCCTTACATTGGGTCATAGCTCTAAGAAGAGCACCCAAAGTTCGGTTCACCACCTCGGGTTGTCCATCCGTTTGAGGGTGGTGGGATAGGATGACGATACTTTACCGTTATCTTGTTCACGGCCCGGCAATCAACACACATTAGCCAAGTGCAATCTTTCTTTGGAACAAGGATCACGGGCACGGCACAAGGACTCAAGCTTTCTCTCACCAAGCCTTTAGTGAGCAAGTCATCAACTTGCTTTTGCAATTCTCTTCTGTCCTCCGGATTACTCCTATAAGCCGGTTTGTTTGGAATTTGAGACTCCGGGATGAAATCAATTTGGTGCTCGATCCCCCTCAATGGAGGAACACCACTTGGCATCTCTTCCGGGAACGTATCTTCAAATCCCTTCAAAACATTCTCAATTGCACTAGATAAAGGGTTAGTGAAATAATCAACATCAGATGTAAGAATCATACCTTTATGAACTAGGCAAAGGAGTAGCGTGTTGCCATCATTTCCTCTCAAAAGTTCACCCGGTTGCATCATGGCACATATGCTACCGGTAGAAGATGGTGGGATTGCCACAAAGCTTTCGGCCAAAGGTCTAGTCTCAAATACCGACTAAGCCTTTGCTGCCTCTCTTAACTCCTTCATTCGCTTGTAATCTTCACTAACTTGCTTGGGAGTTAAGGGTCTAAGTACAAATTTCTTTCCCTCGTGCTTGACCGAGTAGGTGTTAGCACGGCCATCATGAACCACATGTCTATCAAATTGCCAAGGCCTTCTAAAGAGAAGGTGGGATGCTTGCATAGGCACCATGTCAAACATGTGTTCATCCACGTAGTTCCCTATCTTGAACTTGATCATGACTTGCTTTACCACCCTCAATTCACTACACTCACTAAGCCATTGCAAACGGTAAGGATTTGGGTGTTTCAAGGAGGGTATCTTCAATTGGGAAACTAGTGTTTGGCTAATGACATTGGCACAACTTCTCGAGTCAATCATCATGGAACAAACAATGCCCATGACTCGGCATCTAGCATGGAAAAGATTCTCCCTTTGCAAAGTCTCACTATCCTCCCCAAACATAGCTCCTAGACTCCTCCTCACAACAAGAAAGGCATGGGGATCATCATCTTCAATTGCATCCTCCCCACTATCAACCTCCTCATCACACTCTACTCCCTCATCCTCGGGTTCACTATCTTGTTCATACACCAAATCACCCACAAGAACCATAGTTATCCGGGTAGGGCAATCTTTGGCAATATGTCCATAACCCTTACATTTATAGCATTGAGTAGAAGTAGAAGTAGGATAACTCAAGTGAGTTTTAGAGTTACCTCCCACATGTTGTGTAGACTTCTCATAAAGCTTCTTCACATCCTTGCTAGCACTTGCACCACTTGCATTTGGGAATTTTGCATTTGTAGTAGAAGTCTTCCAGTCCTTTGGCTTGCTCATGGGAGTAGTAGTACTACTTTTGTAACGAATAGATTTCTCCTCTTTGAGCCATTTCTCGGCGTCAACCGCATCTTCACATAGCTTGTAGTGATCATTGTACTTGTGAAACTTCAATTGTGAAGCTATGTCTCGGTTCAAGCCCCCTTTAAATCGAATTATGGCCGTCTCATTATCTTCCTCATCCAAGTCTAGGTTCATCCGGACTTGCTCAAATTCATTGAAGTACTCTCCAACCGACTTGTAACCTAACTCATAGAGACGTTTGTGGTTGTCCACACGGTATTTGTTAGTCAAGTACTTCTCATCCATCACACGGATCAACTCTTCCCAAGTAACATTGATAGTCATTCCCGTCCTCCTTCTATTCCTCTTGACTGACTCCCACCAAGTAGAAGCAAAGGATTCAAAGGAAGATATTGTATACTGGGTCTTCTTCACCTCGGGCATATCATTGGTGTCAAATATCCGCTCCATCGACAACTTCCATTCAATATACTCCACCGGGTAACTGCCCCCTTTGAAAGAAGGAATAGTGAGCTTCACACTATTAAGATTGTTGTTGTCACGACCCCCTTGGTAAGGCTCCGGTTGGCCTCCCAAGTAATCTCCATAACCACCAAGATCCCTCCTAGCGTTCCCTCCAAAATACCCCATAGGTGGCCCTCGACCTCGGCCTCTACCCCTATCCACATTCCGACCCCTAAATTGATAGTGAGCAACATACCCACCATTACCATAGTCATTCTCCTCCCCTTCTTGAGCTTGTGCAACTTGCTCAAGAGGTTGAACATTTTGAATTGGTCCGGGAAGTGGAACATTCCTTTGGGGATTGCCCATAAGGTTAGGAATGGTCACTGGTTGGGTATTGCCTAACAATTGTTCAATCTGATCATGATCCTCTTTTACCCGTTGTTGATTAAGCAACTCAACAACTTGTTCCGGGGTAAAGGTCGAACTACTTGTGCCCTCAACGGCTTCAACTTGGGCACTCAGGGCCCCTTTCTCAACTTGGACACTAGGGGTCCCTTTCTCCGATTGGACATTGGAAGTCCCTTGCTCAACTAGGGCACTTGATGTCACCCTCTCAAGGCTTTCAATCCTCAACTTCATATTATCCAATTTGGCAAGGATAGTAGCAAGGGCGTTCTTAGAAAACTCATCTTCTTCATTGGCCATCGTACCTACAAAAAGGAACAAACGTTAGCAAAATAACCTCACTCACACCCTCACAAGTGTTTCACTCGGTTCACTCGTTTAGTGGTGGGGGATTTTTCACTCTATCTTAAATCCAAAGCTTCATTAAGTTGAGCAATAAACCTCAACTTAATCACTCAACTCAAAAGCCAAATGCACTCCGGGGTGAGTGGAGTTGATATGACTCTATTGGAATGATAAGCTCTTCAAGTGCGGACTTGAGTCAAATGATACTACGAGTCTTCTTCGAATTCTACTCTCCGGTCTAGGCTTGAGTTTCCTAATAGCTTAGAAGGGCTAGCACAGTTCAAGTAGGAAAGATTACTCAAAGAAGTACTAGCTAGATGCAATGCAATCAAAGAAACAAGAGATCCTATGAAAAACTACCCGAAACACCAACTCAGGAAAACAGGTGCCCCACCTGCTTGGAGTGGGCGGTCCGCCTGATACAGAGCAGGGATAGTGGGCAATCCGCCTAAAAAACAGGCGGCCCAAAATCCAGAGACTGATAAAAAATGGGCGGTCCGCCTCTGTACTAGGCGCCCCGCCCCGCCTATTGTGTTCTTCAGCACAGTCCCAACTCGTGTTTTCTTGGTTTTGCACCCAAAAATCCAACCAATCTCACGTTGTTTTAGCAATTCAAAGGTACCCCAATGTTGTTTTAGTCACAAAGAACAAACCCCAACAACTTTTATAAAACCCCAATCAAAAACAAGCAATCCACCATGTTCATTAATTTCAAGCTTAGGGTTTCAAACTTTCAAATTTTCAAAGGGTTTTAAATTTTCAAATCTTGTGTTTCAACTTCAAATCTTGTGTTTAGGGTACCAAAAGAACGGGTTTCCAACAAGGAACAAACCGCAATAACAATCACACAATGGGTCCAACAATTCATGAACTCATGATCAAATTTTTTTGGTGTTTTCAACTTTTTCATTTTTTATTTTTTGGTGTTTTTCTTCTTTTTCTTCAACAACAAACAAGAATCTAACGTAGAAACTAACCTAGGCACGAAGAATCAAGGGTCGGGGGTTTGTAGAAACAAAACTCGAGCCTTGATCTGATACCAATATGATAAGGATCAAAATTAAAGACAAAAGAACGATACGAGAGCGAGACACGTCTCGAACTCCCTACAAGGTAACCACGGAGAACTTGTTCCGTGATACCCTCGTATCGGCGTCAAGAAGGACCTACGATATGCAACCACCGTTGAGTTGCACCCGAGACTCGCAAGTAGAATAATCGGGTGTTGGTTCGATACTCAACTAAGTTCCGCTAGTGAATTTAAGCCAACCAAAAGGGTTTCTTCATAAACAAGAGTTCAACTCTATTCATCATTCAACAATATTCAAGGTAAGCTAATGTTTGATGAAGGTAAGTGAAGTATTTATAAACTTTACTTATACATAATGAAAGCCCTAAAACATCCCCAAAGTGGGTTAAAATAATAAAGGCCACGTAGTGCTATAATAGTCAAAGCATAGCATAAAAACTAGAAATCCCGCAAGGCTTCAGGGAACTGGGCGGTCCGCCCCTTTGCACTAGGCGCCCCGCCTATTTGCTCAAATGCTGAAGGAGAATTTTAAGTAGGCGGCTGAAAATACAGAGAGCTGTTTTTAAGTAGGCGGTCCGCCCCTTCCTAGGAGCTCTTGAAATGCTTCCCAATGTGCCTTGGATGCATCTCCAAGTGGCCTAGGTGATCCCCCATATATGGCACTCCAAAGCATGATCTTCAAGTCGCTCTCGGAGCCTTCTTCCATGTCCTTCCAAGTCAAGTGGAGATGAGTGTCTTGAATCAACTTAGCTTGACTTCTAGTGAACAGACTTGAGTTAGTATGCCCCGCATCATTTTTGTTAAAACTTTTGTCTAATATTTAGATCTAGTATTTTTCTTGTATAAAACTATATGAATCTTGGATATTTGTTAAGCTTTTGTGTGAAAACTGCCCGAAACACTGTATCAAGTCATTTTTGCGAGTTTATCAAATTTTAAATATTTTTATACAAGTTTATACACTTCTATAAATCTGTATATGTGTGTATATAGAGTGAATGAACATATTCTATGCACTTCTGTAAATTTGTATAAAGTCGTATACGTGTGTATGAACAATAAATAAAGTTGTATAAATTTCAGATTTGTGCATTATTTATGAATGTTTGTATAAAACTTATGTTTTATGTATATTTTTGTATTTTCCTTCTTGCATACACATTTGTCTATGTATTTACATGAATAATTTATTATATTGATAGATTTAGGTGTATAAATTATCAAAAAATAATTATTTAAATAAATCCACCAATAAAATAAGCAATCCGATGAGATCCGATGAATTTTCACTTTTTCGGCAACCGACCGGCGGCAGGTCAGTGGCAGGGAAGGGTGGGGGAGTGGCTCCGAGGGTTTTTAGTTCAAAGGGGTGCTATTTTATGTAAAATATAGGCTGATAGAGGATAGTACTTCAGTGCCTTTTGGAGAGATCAATTTGATACGACCCGGATTTCCTATTAGGTCGTGCGGGCACTTGGCATCCTCCTCTAGAGTCGTCGAGCAAACCCTTATCACTGATTGAATGAAATGGACACCAGCTCGCTATAGACAGACATCGAATAATCCAAAAGCGTGCATATATACAATTATACAGAAAAGCTGTTGAGAAAGAGCTACAGCTGCTTACCCATAGGTTTAGGGCTATCCAGACCAGACATCTAAGAATACAAGAAAAAATGTACATCACAAAATACAACAGATATAATGGAACCTAAAATGGTGGCCGTCCTAAAAAAAAATCGGTTCACCCTGACAGCTGAGGAATGCAGTATGATGCAATAGGGTCACATGTGCCCAAAATCTATCTCCAGCACGGGACCCTCGTCGTCTACTGGGATATATATGCAACAATAACCCTTCACTGGCGTAGGACTCCCATCGACTCTCGAGAAGTATATGTCAAGCTCACAACCAGAGTACAATGATTCTATGCTCAATGCAATGCCAACAACAAGACATAACATATAATATGTAGTATACATCAAAAAATAAGTCGCAATAAGTACGCCTATCGGGAGCTACACACGTAAGGAACACGTGCTAGAATATCTACAAGGCCAAAGGCAACCAAAGAAATGGGTAATATTACTTACTTCAAGCCCTGGGTCATATAGCTACGATCGAACCACTTCCTTTCCTCTTCGATGCCTCTTAGAGTAATGCTTTTCTGAGCCAAAGAAACATATTCGCACTTATAATTGCCCGAAGAATGAGTATCTAACCTTTATACAGGAAAGACAAGACGGAGTCTGATCTTGACGAACTACTGGTGCACTCTGAGAATCACGCGCCATAAGGTGAGATAACCTGGCAGGTGACCTCCCATGATAATCAGAACCCTTACCTCCAGAAGAGGTACTATAGTGCCCACTAGGGCCACGAGATCTCTTGCTCTCCTGCTCTGACTCTTCTTGCTCTAACTTATGGTACGTCTTATACCTTCGAGCAATATCAATACAACATCAAATGAAGTCCAAACCTCAATCTATCGAGCCATATGGGATCTCAAGGAAGGAAAAAGGTCATCAATAAATCTTCGAACCTTATTAAAAGGCTTATGGACTACCTCAGCCATCCTAGAGAATTTAATCTCATATTCTGAGACAGGCTACCCTACCCAATCCACTCAAAATAGCGACACTTTTCATCTCGCTCGCTGCGAGAAAAGAATTTTCCATGAATCTACGAGAAAACTCGCACCAAGTCAGCTTAAGCAAGCCCTGCCTAGCTGATAAAATAGCGGTCCACCAATACAAGGTTGGACCCTAGAACTGGAAAGCAGTATAATCAACACCATACTACTCAAGATAACAAAGAGCCTGAAAGATACACTTACATTATTTTAAAAAAAATTCATAGGGATTATCTGATGCATGGCCTGAGAATATCGGAAGGTTTAACTAGGTAAAATAATGCAGCCTCTTCAGGAACTCAAACCGAACTGTTACCTGGGCTAGCTGACCAGCTAGCAGATCTAGAGGCACAACACATGCTGCCTCTGGAACATAATTTACTGGGGCAACATCAGAAACTGGAACAAGAGCTCCCTAAACATTTGCATTTGCAGCAACCTGATGAGCTGCCTAGGGAATAGGAGGGTTATGCGGTATCTGCGCCGCTAAGATTATCATAAAAGCATCGTAGTGAGCTGGGGGAAACACAAGGCTCTGATCCCCTTGCCCACAGTGAGCTAACACAGCTGGGGCCTCTACAACTAGATCGTCAACACGATCCACAACTCTCGCGGCATGGACAGTGCAAGCCCCAGGCTAGACTGCTTCATCCTGAGATTCTATTCTGTGCTGATATTTCACACGAGGGTTCACCATTACTATGAAGGAATTAACGATTTTTTTTTTTGCATACCACAGGAAGACCGATGCACTATTAGAAACGAAGGAAGAGAAACTTCCTAAATGCCGTCATAGCCTATCGTAAATAAGTACGGCGTCTACGTACCTATCAGCGAGACTCTACAAAACACTGTCTTAGTCTTGATAGTCTCTAAACAAGGCTTTGATACCAACTGACAAAACCAAAATTCCTGGTTAGGCCGTGCGAACACCTGACATCCTCCTCTAGACCCGTCAGACGAACCCTTATCACTGACTGAATAAAATGGACACGAAATCGCTTGAGATAGACATCGAATAATCCAAAAGATGTGATGATATATACAGTTATACAGAAAAGTTAAACAGAAAAGCTGCTCAGAAAGAGGTACAGCTGACTACCCAATATACTAGGTCTAGGTTTATCCAGACAAGACATCTAAGAATACAAGAAAAAATATACATCTCCCGAAGGGAGCAAAATACAACTGATATAATAGAACCTAAAATGGTGGCCATCCTGACAAAAAGACGGTTCACCCTGATAGATGAGGAATGCAGTATGCTGCAATGGAGTCACATGTGCCCGAACTCTATCTCCGGCTCGGAACCCTCGTTGTCTATTGGGAGATATATGCAATAATAACCCCTTACCGGTGCTGGACTCTCATTGACACTCGGGAAGTATATGTTAAGCTCACAACCAAAGTACAATGTTTCTATGCTCAATGCAATACCAACAACAAGACATAACATATAATATATAGTGTACATCCAAAACTAAGTCGTAATAAGTATGCCTACCGGCAGCTACACATGTAGTAGAATATCCAGAAGGCTAAAGGCCACCAAAGAAATGAATAATATGACTTACTTTAAGCCCTGGGTCAGATAGTTACTGAACAACTTCCTTTCCTCGTCGATGCTGACACGGCCCGCAATCCGGCTAGACCGTGCGGGCACCCGACATCCTCCCCTAGACTCCTTGGGCGAACCCTTACTAATTAAATTAGAAAAATAAATATAATTCAATTCATAAATAAGAAGAAGACTTCGAAAACGCACAGACGTACTGATACCTCTAAGTTGTACAAAAGAAATTACAGCTGACTATCCAACATATTAGGTTTAGGGCTATCCAGACTAGACATCTAAGAGTACAGAAGAAGACAAATACCTCCTGAAGGGAGCAAAATGCAACTGAAATAATAAACATAAAATTGATGGCCACCCGGAATAAAAGTTGACTCACCCTGACAGCTGAAGTCGTCTTCGCTCCTTCACAACATGGTGAACTTAATCCTAGAGTGAGCCTGCCAAAACAAAATAGATAGACAAAAACAAACAACAAACAAGGGTGAGTCAAAAGGACTCAATAAGTGGGGCAGACTAGCCAAGGATCGCTAGCCAGGGAGAAGAGCGAAGCAAATACAAACCAGAAATGCATACATCTAAAGCGTATAAACCAATTAGGGACACAAAACAGCCAAGAACATAAAGAAAAACTGAAATATGTCCACAATATGTTATACATACCGCATATACAAAACACAGCATGATAGTCACACAATAAGCAGCATGCGGTGCAATGAAATGGGATGAATGCAGTATGATGCAATGGGGTCATAAGTGCCCGTAATCCGGTCCCGAAGCGAAATACTCCGGCATTCGGAGGGAATGCAATATAGTAACCAACTAGAGTGGAATACTCTTACTCCTGGGGCGGAATACTCCTGCACCCGATATGATATAAACCAGAGACGGAATACTCCTGCACTCTCCTAAGGCGGAATACTCCTGCGCCTAATATAATATGAATCAGAGGCAGAAAACTCCTGCACACTCCTGGGGCGGAATACTCCTGCACCCAATATAATATGAATCGGAGGCGGAATACTCCTGTACTCTCCTGGAGCGGAATACTCCTGCACCCAATATAAATGCAATATAATGCATATGAATGCAACATAATGCATATGAATGTAGTATGATGTAATAATAATCCATCACCGGTGCAGGACTCTCATCGACAGCGGGGAAGTATATGCCAACTCACAGCCAGAGTACAGTGCTCAGATCCTCAATGCAATACCAACAACAGGACATAACATATAATATACAATATAAATCCAAAGCTAAGGCGTAATGAGTATGCCTATCGACAGCGGGGAAGTATATGGCAACTCACAGCCAGAGTACAGTGCTCAGATCCTCAATGCAATACCAACAACAGGACATAACATATAATATACAATATAAATCCAAAGCTAAGGCGTAATGAGTATGCCTATCGGCAGCTACACATGTAAGGAACACGTGGTAGATTATCCACAAGGCCAAGTACCTCCAAAGAAATGGATACAAACGCTTACCTCATTTCAAAGTGCTACTCAAAAACCGCTTTATCCTTTGGATTCACTACCAAACGATCCTGCTTATTCAATAGGTAGAAAATATATCAAATTAGGCTAATAGCTTTATTCCCTACATCTTAGGGCAATCCGGTTAGGAACCAGATACCTTATTCGCATATCCAATACACAGGGCAGACGTATGTACAGAGTTAAAAGTCACATAACCAAACCCTAAATAAATTACATTTATATGTTGCCCATAACTCCCTGAGTACGAATATATAATCAATTCCATTATCGAGATCCAATTAACCCTTTAACCTATCAATGGAACTTATTAAAACGATGTCTAATATCCCAATTTTTTCATACAAGTTATATAAAATATATGTAACATACCCACAAAGGCAGATCTCAAATCGGACTCCGGAACCCAAAATGCGAATTAAAAGGAAAAAGATCAAATTATTAATTTTCGGAACTTTAGCCGAAATCAGCCGAACAACCTCGAAATTCACTTCAAAAATTCAAACATGTCACAAATAATCATACGAACCTAACGACGCTTTCGATTGTCGAATCGGAGCTCATTCACCAAAATTGAGCTCGAAAACCTCTTTTTAAGATTTACCGACAATAAAAACTGAAACCTTCTTCCGATACCAACCAAACGAAGTCCGACGTAGCTCAAATTTTATAAACATGTCCTAATGGACCTTACGAATATTTTAAAATTATCGACACTCTAATCGGAGTCCTAACTTCTGAAACGATTGACCGAGGTTGTTTCATTCTCCTCCACTTAGACGAACGAGCTTGAGTCTATAGCAAAATTCACGCAGATAACAAGATAACTTGCACGACCTTTATAAACTATTCCACGGATATTGTCACATGATTATAAAATTAGAATTATAACACGTATACCAATCTCTTGAAATAAAATATATCTAGATGATATGATAACACCATTGCGCAACTTACTCTAAGTAAGTTGTCCCTTCGTCGATCACGGGAGGAGAGTTTTTCTTTTTCGAAACAAAGATACTTGAAATTTTGAATAGGTTAACATGATTCCGCCGATGAATCACCTTGTCGATATACTTTTCGATATATAATAAGTCGATGGAACTAAGAATTAGCTCACGCTTGAACAACGCCTTAGAGATTTAATATTAGCATTCAGTATTAGAGGAAGACTCCTCCACTTAGAGGATAAACTCATACAACTAATTTGAATAGGAATAGACATCCTCGCACAACCTGCTGGATTAAGAAAGATTTAGCTAACACATAACGCGGCTTAGACCGGAGCTACTAAATTACCTTCTCGAGTTGCCGAACAACTGCAACTCTCGAGTTCACAACTCCATACCTTTTCCATAAGCACCACCGCTTGATGGCTCAATTGACGGGTCGGACGACACTCTCCATTACCTTTAGTAGCCTTATAACACAGAAAATTGCTTACCCAGCTATCTTGATACATATTTTGACTCAAGAGAGGAAACATCATAAGTGGCTACTAACCGCCCAAGCTCACTAGTGTTGGAAGAAGAAGAAATGGCAATAAATTGAGGATAGAAATAATTAGAGCTTTAGGAAGCTCATCTTCTTATTTACTTGGCTACCTGAGCTAGACTACTTACGAGTCAAGCTAGCCGCAGAATCGCAATTAAAGAAATAGACATTAAAGATGCTTTATGGAACGACATCAATGCCAATTTAACTCTCCTATAAGAAGGAACCTCAAAAAATTTACCAGAAATCCTTTTTACACAGAGATAAACTTATAGAATAACATGACTCTACCAGCGTCTCGAACCAAGAGGAAGACACATAGATCGAATATTACTTACTTATCACTTTGCACCGGAACTAACGATAACACTTTCTGATGGTGACGAATTAGGATCCCATTATCCTACCCATATTGAATTCCGACGAGAGAGGTAAGCTGATTTGACATAATAATAGAAGGTTGGCTTCCAGGATTAGTGCTATGCATCTGGACATCTCGTGTCCCTGATACCTGTGGAAATCATAATAAAGATTTTTGTTCCTTCTGCCCAATTCAGCCCTCAAATTGCTAAGCCAGCGTACTTGGGTGTCCTTCATGTGATCCCTTACTAATTCTACGGCGTTGATGCGCAATCCCAACTCTCCAAACCTGTTAGGCACCCAAACTGCGCTGAGTAACCCCTTGATTGATGGTGCTGAGGACTTCCCACTATTTTCTCGCTTTGTGAAATCATCTTCGTAATATCTCTTGCATCGTTTCCCTTTGTCTCCGGCCCGAGGTTCCTCCAAAGTTTCTCGAGGGTAGATGATTCTCCTGGCTCCAAGAGAAGCTTCTCGGTATACCTCTGATGTAAGGCATTGCATGTTGACACAGAATGTTGAGTCAAACTCTACTATAATTCCTATGTGGCTAGCGACCCCTTCGAGTTCAAACTTTTGCCAAAGGCTACCATGGCAATATTATCGGGGACTGGAGGAAGCTCCACGCATTCCCACTTAAACCTGTCAAGGTAGTTCTTCAGCAGTTTGACGAATCTCGAAGATGTCCTCCATGTGCTTCTCCCGCTTGTGTGTACAAAAATACGCTTTCTTGAATAGGTCCTGCATCTGAGTGAATGACTCGATGGAGCCCGTTGGTAGTTGGGTGTACCAAGCAAGGGTTCCTTTGGTCAGAGTTGAGTCAAACCTTTTCACCAAAGCAGACCGAATCTCTTCATCAGTGATCTTGTTACTTTTTACATCCGTGTAATATGCAGCAATATGCTCATCAGGATTAGTTGTTCCGTCATACTTCAAGTTATCCGGCAGGTGGAAGTGCTTTGGCATGCTGATGCAATATGAACTTATAATCAGGTATGAATGCAAAATATATATCCTAACAAGGAACCAAGAGTCAGGGACTTAACAAAATATGCAAATGCAACACTAAGCAGTATTTGTATAAACATAATTTTCCTAAATTCTAAATTCTGCAAAACTTTACAAAGGAAAAGACCTCTTAAACTATCTATACCCTTTAGTCTTACCTGCACCCTCCCCTTACCATCCAGAAACAAAGAAACAACTCCCTGCAACTTATAAAACCAACTTGCTGCTCCCTCAATTATCCAGAAACAAACTCATAGACCCCTAACCAACTCGTACACACCCTTCACTTTAAACACATCAACCTGCACACCTCAAGACACAAACAACCTGCAACATCTCATAGAAACTGGACTCACTTAATCTTGCAAGCCTCCACAGCACCAACAGCTTCTCATAGAACTTGGAACTAGCTCACAGACCCTCTAAAACTCTCTAGAACAGGCTCCCTGCCACCTGAATGGCTCTCTATACAACTGCATATTCATAACTTATCTGCACATACACACACACCCTCACGGACCTTGGAACACCTGCTACCTATTCCCTAATCTGCATGACCTTTACAAAACCTCCCTGCACATACTACACAACCTACACACATACTATTTGCTCATACAAACTCCCTCACTGCCCTGAAATTCCAGTAGATACCAGAATCAGCCCTTGCAAACTGCCTACAAATCCTCAAACAACAGAGACAAACCAAACAAAACTAAAATTGACTAGCAACCTCTTCACACTTATTATACTCCATCTATCACATACGAAAGAAACTAGGGAAACATCGTCCACCATTCAGGAAAAACAAAGAATCAAAACAAGCTGGACATATGAAACTACCATTATCACTCAGAAACAAAAAGTCCAAAAATGATGGGAATCATCCCTTTCACTTTGATTCAGACAGGGAACACAACTAAGTACTTAAACAGATATAAAATTCAAGCTTTAACTCTTTTTTATGGTTCTAACCATACCCTACAACTTCAATTATCATCTTCTATTGGCCAAATGCAGTCCTCTATTCATGTTCACACGTAAATATTCATCTTACTGACTTTATTTTTTTAGATTAATAGGAAGACCAGCCTGACTATCGCTCCAAACTAGCATTTTCTAACAAAGATAAGGACTTTTGCTTTAGAATTTACTTTCATACAAATCAGATATGAGCTCAACATACAAAAGAAAGAAATGAGGCCGCGAACAAATTTGAAGCTAGCGCATTGCTACATAACTAAAGATTCACATTTTACTCAGCTAAAGGATCTCAATGTCACTTCAAGTAAGGATTCAACTAACAGGAGAAGAAAATAAGTACTGAATCAACTCCATATGAACAAATCCAGTATAGTCTAAAATAAGAAACCTAGATTTGAAAATGAAAGTCTGAGCTTTTACCTTGCTTGGAGCAGTGAACGTGGGGTGCGAATCTGAATAAAATAACTCGACTAAGAGACTCGAATGGAGTCGACGACTTGAAAATCGAAGTGACGAACAGTCACACTATTTCTGAATTCTTAAAAATTTTAAAAACTTATCTATATGATTTATGCTGTGCCGTTTGTCTCCCTTTTTCTCCCCCATTAATGGTTGTTGCTTTCTACTTATCTTCTACTATTTATAAAAGTAAAATTAGGGTTCTAGGGTTTTAGAATTGGTATAAAATTGGACGAAATCACCCCTAACGGTCTCAATTGGATAATGTTTGTACGAATCTGAAGAGAGGAGGGGACCATTTGGATTTTTGGTGTTTTGCCCGTTTGAATTTTACGAAAATAGGTAAGGGAGATTGGGAACGGGTTACGGGTTTTTTTTCAAGGGAATTGGTGAATTTGAACAGAATTAGGGAAAGTTTTGGGTAATGGGTCGGGTAAGAGGGAAATGGGTATATGTGATGTATATATGTGTGTTTGAATAAATGGACTGGCATTTAGGACTAGGAGCGATTATAGCCCCTTTTCAAATAAATTAATTAATGGAGGGAGTTTGCACGGGTAGGTTTAATTTAGAGCTGCGTATTGCATATTTAATCCTTTTTAGGTCAACTTTCAATCATTTCATTCATTTTTTTTAATTTAACAATTGACCCTTTTATGAAATAATTAGATATTAATTGAAATTTCGGAACAAAATTGTGTGTCAACAACCGGTACGGCACACGGACTCAAGCTTTCACAAACCAAGCCTATGTTGAGTAACTTGTCTACTTGCTTCTGCAACTTCTTTGTATCCTCGGGATTGCTCCTATAGGCCGTTTGGGATTTGGGACACCGTGAAAATATAAATTTGGTGTTCAATCCCCCTCAACGGAGGAAGTCCACTTGGCATCTCTTCCAGGAACATATCCTCAAACACCTTCAAGACAATCTCAATAGCACTAGGCAAAGGGTTAGGGTTAGGAAAATAATCACAATCGGAATTTAAAACCATACATTTGTGCACTAGGAAAATGAAAATTTTGGTGCCATCATTACATCTCAAGTACTCACTAGGTCGCATCATGGCGCAAATGCTACCGGTGATAGAAGATGGAGTGGTACGGCCCTCGGCCAAAGGCTTAGTCTCCACAACGGACTTAGCCTTAGCCAATTCTCTCAACTCCCTCATGCGCCTATAATCATCACTCACTTGATTTGGCGTCAAGGGTTTGAGCACATATTTCTTGACTCATGTTTGGCCATGTAAGTGTTGGCTCGGCCATCATGTACCATACTCCTATCGTATAGCCAAGGCCTACCAAACAAGAGATGGAAAGCTTGCATTGGCACCACATCAAACATTAGCTCATCTTGATAATTTCCAATTTTGAATTTTATCAAGACTTGCTTCACCACCTTCAACTCCCCACATTCACTCAACCATTGTAATCGGTAGGGGGTTGGGTATTTAAGGGTAGGTAATTTCAATTGTGAGACCAAAGTTTGGCTCACCACATTAGCACAACTACCCAAGTCAATAATCATGGAGCACACTTATCCCTTCACCCTACACCTAGCATGGAACAAATTCTCCCTTTGCACATCCACCTCCTCCTCACTCATCATGGCACTCAAACTATTATGTACCACTAAGAACATGCTAGGGTTATCACCCTCCGCCACGTCCTCTTCTCCCTCAACTACTTCACCATCCTCAACAACCTCTCCCTCGGCCTCACTCTCCTCCTCATACACCAACACATCATCTATGATTATCATTATTTTCTGGGTAGGGCAATATTTGGCAAAGTGGCCATAGCCTTTACACTTGTGACATTGAAAAGCAGAAGAAGAATGAGTATTTAATTGAGTTTTAGAGGTACTTCCCACTTTTTTGAAGTCGCTTCTTGGAGTGGCCTTCTCAAAAGGCTTCTTGACATCACGACTTCCACTAGCACCACTTGTGTTAGGGCTTTTCCATTCTTTGGGTCGAGTCATTGGAATAGAAGTAGTACTCCTATAGCGAGGAGCTTTCTCCTCCTTGAGCCACTATTCGGCTTCAACCGCGGCATCACAAACATCTTGAAGAGAATGAAAGATGTGTAGCCTCAATTGAGAAGCAATCTCCCGGATCAAACCATTCTTGAATTGGATGATAGCTTGCTCCTCATCTTTCGTTTCCTTGTCTAGGGCCATTCGGTTCTTTTTCAAATTTGTTGAAATATTCATCAACCGACTTGAAGCCTTGTTTCAACTCATAAAGCCTCTTGAATTGTTCTTTCCTATACTTGGGTTTCACATATTTGGTACTCATTACCTCTTTCAATTCCTCCCAAGCAATGTTCATTGACATCCCAATTTGTCTTCTTGACCTCTTGACGAATTCCCACCATGTAGAAGCATACGACTCAAATGAAACAATGGTGTATGTGGTTTTCTTTTCCTCGGACATGTCGTTTGTATCAAATACACGCTCCAATTGGACCTTCCACTCTAAGAACTTTTCCGGATCAGTAGTCCCTTTGAAAGGTGGGATAGTGATCTTCACACTATTAAGGTTGTTGTCTCGACTTCCACGATTTGGCTTCGGTTGGCCCCCATAGTAATCATCAACATTCTCATACTCTTGCCTCAAGTTCCTTCCCACAAAAGCCCTTGGAGGTCCTCGACCTCGCCCACGACCTCCATCCATTCCCCGACCTCAATTTATTGCCATCTTATTTTGATAGAAAGCATCAAAATCATCATAATTTTCACCAAGTCTGGGGCCCTCCCCTACTTGAGCATCAACAACTTGCTCAAGGGGTGCAACATTTTTACGGGGCCGCAAGAGTGGAACTTCACCTTGAGGATTTCCCTAGGGTTGGGGATTGCCCAACAATCTCTCACGAATAAGAGCTTCTTTTTTCAACCGTTGTTGTTGAGCTAGCTCAGCAAATCGCTCCTGTCTCACGGTTGAACAATCACTTGTGCCTTCTCCGGCATTTTTGTGGAAGCTCGGGGTTCTTTCTCTTTCAAAAACCTCCATTTTCAGATTTAGAGCCTTCACCTCGGCCAATGGGTTAGCCAAGACGTCGGTTGGAACCTCAATAGTATCCTTTACTTTCTCTTCCGCCATGTACCTACAAGCAATCAAAAATAAGAAAAGAGATTAGAGTATAAGTCCTCACGCACTCCCTCACTTTTGATTGTCGCTCGGGTTCACTCAAGTTGGAGGTAGGTTCACACAAGCTTGAGCTCAATGGCCTCCTCGTAGTTGATCAACTTTGTCGATAACCAAACCAATTCACAAGAACCAAATACTCTTTGGGAAGAGTGGAGTTGATGGGACTCAATGAACGTTAGGCTATTTAGTGTGCAGTTGAAGCAAAAATTAAACTACGAGACTTCTTTGGGGTCTACTCTCCCCTAGGCACGAGCACCCTAATCGCTCAATTAAATAGTTCTAATTGAGTATGAGTGTTACTCATCAAAGTACTAGCCGGAAGCAACGAGAACCAATCAAACACGAAAACCTAAGAAAAACAACTACCCGGACCCATTCCAAGTTTGGGCGGTCCGCCTAAGTGGTGGGCGGTCCACCTTGAATTTTGTGATTTTTGGGAAGAAGCTTGGTTGGGCAGAGCGCCTAGGGCTTGGGCGGTCCGCCTGGCCTGGTACTTCATCTCGTCGAGAACACGAAATTTGACGATTTGCAACCAATTTTTCCAACGATTGCAAGGCATTTTTCGATTTAAATGATACCCAAAGGTTTTTTACACTACTACAAACAAGCCCCAATGATTTATAACAACAATAAATCAACAACAATATTGATTCAAGATTTTGAGTAAATTTTTCAAGGATTTTCAAAAATTTTGAGATTCAAAAATTTCGATGTTCAAACTGCAACACCAAACGATGTAATATGGGGTATCAAAACGACGGGTTAACATCATAGAACAATCCCCGATATCAAACATCCAACAAATCATAACAACAAGCAAGATCTAGCAAATTTTGTTATTTTTAACTTTTTGAATTTTTTTCTTCTTTTTCAATTTTTCAAGAACAAGCACATGTATAACGACAAGAACAAGGTAAAAACACTTTGAACAAGGAACAAGAGTTTGTAGAAACAACACTGGAGCCTTGCTCTGATACCAACTTATACAATGTAAACACAGAAGCGATAAAAGTAACGATAAAAGCGAGACGCGACTTAAACAACTAACGAGGTAGCACCAAGGAACGATGTCTTGATACACCCTCGTTCAGGTCAAGTAGAGCGTACGGTATGAAACTATCCTCATGAGACACCTGACCCTTGCAAATAGAATGATCAAGGAGGATTGAAGGTCAACTTAGATTCTTCCAATTGATTTCAAGACAAAAAGATTACAAGTGTTCTTGAGAGCAAATATCATTTAATGTGAACTCAAAGTGTAGTGAATGGCAATAATGATGAAGGCGTGTATTTATAGCACCCTTTTACATGCTATGAAAAGTCTAAATAGCCCTCAAAGTAGTTTAGAATACATTAGAACACCTAGGGCTAAACTTGGAAGTTCACACAAAAAGTTGTAGAATTCAGCACACCGGGCGCTCGGCCTAAAGTTAGGCGCTCCGCCTGGAGGAGCCACTAACAAATGTAATGGCTTGCTTGGGCGCTCCGCCTAGGGTTGCCTTGGCTGAGCTGCTCCGCCTGGCTTCAAGCGCACCTCTTGGCTGCCAAGGAGCTACGCGCTCCTCCTCAGTCTGGGCGCTCCGCGTGGCCCTGAAGCGTAGGGTTTCCTCCTTCAATCGAGCTGCAATGCATGGTCTTCAAATCATCCTCCGAGCTCGTATCATCCATACCCTTCCAAACCAAGTGTAAGTGAGTGTCTTGGATCTCCTTGGCTTGACGCCGAATGAATGGTCTCGATGCAATTTGGGTCATCACATGCGGACTGGTGCAGTGCTTGTTTTGTAAGCATGCTTGTAAAATTTCTGCTCATCTACCATGGTAACTTGGGGTGGAGCACCTGGCACATTACAAATTCGGCCGTGGATAGCCTTCATCTCTTTTATGAGGTTCTGGATGACGGGCGCTCTCTTCAGGTCCCGACTGTTGATTGTTGATGACCTTCGGGGAGCGGCATCCATGTTGAGCCTGCGGCTAGGAACAAATGCTGGCGAATTGTTCGGGGGCGCTGGTCCTCACGGGGGCGCTGGTCTTTGAGACGATCTAGAAAACATTGCTCCTAGCTTCAATGATATTCCTTCAACTATATTTCTTGAATCATGCCGTTATTGATCTGATATAGTTTTGAGAAGATTAACAAGGAAGCTTCTGAACTCAGGATTACTTTCCAGTGATCGATCGTCTTTTCTATTGCTGTCAACGTGAGTTGGCTCCTGGGAAGGGACTTTTGGTTGCTCAACGGGATCCTTAGGCTGCACGATGGGATCACTGAGATCCTTCACAGATTCATCTACTGTGTCTATAGGGTTCTTCGGAACATTGCTACTATCATCCAACATGATTGCGCCTTTTCTTTCGTAGAATACCTACAATTGCCTAGGCCCCATGGTAGGCACTAATTTATTTATGTCTAAAATCGGTCGCCTAGGTTAAACAATTAATTAAGAATGAGATCACAAGAAATACAATAAATATGATAGAAAAGTAAATAAAATAAAGGGAGAAAGTAATGAGAAAGAAAAGTAAAGTAGTCTTATTCCTTGAGAATAACGGATTCTGTGGTGAATCGCCTTGTTGTACAATATAATGTAAGGAGGGATATTTATAGTAGTGAATACCCTGTCCTAATTAAAGTAGAATACAAAGACTAATAAGGTCATGGGCCTATAACTCAAGCTGGTGGTATATACTAACCCTAACTAGGAGACTGTAACCCTAAGGCGGCAGGATGTATGCCCTTTGTCCTATGCCCGTACCGCCTGAACAGTTATAGCTCGTAGAACGGGTATGTATCCTTTGCGCTAGGTTACTTGTATGATAAGTCTAATCTCATCAGTTTGAGTCGTATCACTGTAATAGTAGGGGACATATTTTTTCCCACACATTACTCATGATGAGTTAACCATATGGGTTACTGCGATCTTTGCGAGAAAACCCCTATTTCAATGAATTTCATATCTTTGGCCAATACGAACTATTGGGGTGCAAAGGACGATGGTAAGTCATCTTATCCGAATTTCTCTTTTGATTCTTGGCTCTTATTGTCTTCATTACTTTCTCCTTGTTCTAGGGTTCTCCCATCTTGAGATGCCCCTACTGAAGGAGATAAATATTGCTGCCCCGTATATTGCTCCCTTGCCCGATGTGTGAACGTCTTGAGGGAGAATTGTTGAGAAGGCGAGCAATTCCTGCTCTTCCAAAAGAAAAATATCTTCTAAGCTTGACAATGTGGTGGTTGCTAGTGAACCCTTGGTAATTTCTGATGGTGAGGGCGAAGTCCCCCGAGTGCATGAACCAGTGGCTGCTGAGACCCCTTCTTTTGTTGTTGCTAAATCAGGCCTGAATGCACGGACACCTAATAGATGAGACTGCTGAGGCCTGTGAAGAAGCCATCATGGAAGACGAAGTGGTGCTACATCCCACTCACCTTGAGCCTCAATCATCAGGTCAGTTCTTCATTCCATACATCGCTCGTACGATTTCCTTTTTCACCTCATAAGCAAATATCTTTTTTATACATGTAGAACCCACTATTCCGACTCCTACCCTGAGGTAACCGACTCTTTCGAATGCCGTCCAGGTAAGTGTGTGGGCAAAAATACGTCACCTACTAGTACAAGTATATGAGTCTAGCTGGCAAGACTAGACTTATCTTACAAGTCACCGGACGCAAAGGATACACGCCCGCTCCTTAAGCCAACGACCGTTTAGGCGGCACGACTATAGGACGCATAGGGTTTACAATCTCCTAGTTAAGGTTTAGTATATGCTACCGTCTTGAGTTTTAGGCCCATAGCGTAATTACTTTTTGTATTGTACCTTATTTAGGACAGGGTATCTCTACTATAAGTACCCCTCCTTACATTCTATTGTATATGAGATGATTCACCATAGAATCCGCCTACTCTCAAGGAATAAGAATAGAATCATCCGCCTACTCTCAAGGAATAAGAATTACTTTACCTTTTCTTGCTTATTTCGTCTTGCTTTATTTGTTACTATTTTCATCGTATTTACTTACTCTTTCTGTCGTAATTACTGTATTTCTTGTGACCCTAACCATAACTAATTCTTTAACCAAGACGTACAATTTTAGGCATAAACAATAAGGAGGTGGCAATGGATACAAATGTTGTAGCCGAACCCATGGATGCTGTGAGGTTATTATTCCCATTGTTGGGAGAGTTAACCTATTTAAGACCCTGAGGGTTGTGACCAACCACATTACTGAGTTGATCGGCCCTAATGAACGAAGACATCTTATTGGTTACAGCTGTCAGATACTGCTTAAGGTCGTCGCTGGTTGCTCTCTTCGGGCAAACTTCCTTTTTCCATTTTTCAGCTTCTTACGAGT
Organism: Petunia axillaris subsp. axillaris; assembly: GCA_029990575.1. NCBI lineage: Eukaryota > Viridiplantae > Streptophyta > Magnoliopsida > Solanales > Solanaceae > Petunia > Petunia axillaris. The sequence continues at coordinate 58,241,432 of JARKNS010000006.1, read as the reverse complement.
CGAGTCCTTACTCTTTCTCCGCTAAATATCCGTTTCAACATTCATCCAGGGGCTGATGGTTTATCATGAGATACTCTGTCGAGGAGGCTCAGATGAGAACCTGAGAGAGGAGAATGAAGTCCTGCTAGGACAAGTCGCTAGCATGCAGCCTTTCGTGGAGGAAGCTGAATGACTGATAGGGGAGTTTTATACAACGCATAAAGCTTATCAAATGGAATCCTTGTGAGGTAAGAACCTTGACGAAGCTTTGGGAAATGAGATCCGCAAGCACAAACAGATTGTGGAAACCCTTTTATCTTCTCTTATGGAGGCCAAGCTTCCAGAGCAGCTTCAGCGTAAGAACGTGGCCTGCCAGGAAGCAGCTATGGAGGCTCTACAACAAAAGTTGTCTGGGTAGACGAGAGGATTGAGACTGCTGAAAATAGTGTCTCTGATGCTAGGGGCCATTCCACTTTCCTTCAAGATGAGAATGATAGGCTGAAGAGCAAAATGGCATTCCTGGAGAAGGTTTGCGACAAATTTTGCAATGATGCTCATCTCAAGGAAGAACAAATGAATACCCTGAATGCTCGTCACATAACTGAGGTGGATCGTGCTAACATCGCGACTGCTCTCGCCACCTTTCTCCAGGTTCGTGGTGGCCCTAATATGGACCTAGAGACTGAGATTGCTTCGTTGACCGAGCTTGTGGCCCAAGAAGATGCTCAGATGGCATCCGACATTGAAGAAGGTTTTGAAGAGGTTAGTGGCAATAGAGAAGATGAAGCGTTGGCCGGGGGACCTACAGCTAATGAAGTAGGACCTTCGCAGAGTGTTGCCGCTGAAGGGAGTCCCTCAAGAGAGGAATAGAAATCCCCCCCCCTGATGCTTAAGATTTTTTTGCATCTAAGTTTTGAACAATTGCTCGTGTTTTGCGGGCATTGTAATATGTTTTTGGCCCGTTTTGAAGCTTTTAACTTAAATTACTAATTATTTTATTTGTGACGATTTCAGTTTCTAGCGTAAAAGATTAAGTAATGTCTTTGCTATATCGAGCCTTTATGAGCATGTGCACTTAAAGATTAAGCGGCTTTCGGACATCCTGCATGTTCTAATGTCTAGAACGCTTGTTAGTGAGCCTGCTCCGATAATTACGGCCGTTGTGTGCGCCAGTGTCAGGCAGCTTATGTTGCGTCCGTTGTAGACAACTATTTTGCACCCATAATGGGATGACTTTAGCCTGTGTAGAAACGGGGCATTTTTGTGTTCCGATACAAAAAGTCGTTGCTTGTTTACTCGAGTATTTTAAGACTTTCTAGCACTACGCGAGGAGCATCCCCATCGACATGTAGGTGAAAATTTGTTGAATTAGACAAGTTTAACTTACGAATAATACTTGGTGGCTGAGTTAGACGTGGTCTAGCTCCAAGCAAATAGTTTACCCTACTTTTGTCACGAAAAGTAAGTGTATTACTTCAACTTGAGTTCGGCCGGAGCTATGAATATTTGGATCGTAGATGGATCTGAATTGTAATTATAAAGCTGACTAAGTAAAATAGTAGTTTTATTCATGAATAGGGGCGCATGGCTTGAACTGTTGTGGGTGAAAACCCATAATCTGATGAGTGTAAATACTGCGATCAAAGTTTAATGAAATTAGAGACTTAATAAAAGTAAATGCTAAAAAGAATTATACTTCCAGATGCCCTACTCCTCCTCCCTCCCCTCCCCCAAAAACACGTCAATCAACTGAACAATCAAAATCATAATCTTGGTTGATTGACATTTCGGGGTCTTCATCGATTTTTGGGAAACCAACCTTTGGTGCCTCTTCGAGGTCGGATGCTCCTAGGACCGCTGCGGTGTAGTACTCCCTTGCTGCCTCTTGATCTCCACTGATCTCCTTTATTCCCCACTTGGTGGGGTACTTGAGTTTTTGATGCTAGGAGGAAGGCACTGCTTTAATCTGGTGAATCCACGGCCTCCCTATGATTGCATTGTATGGACGCCTCCTTTAATTACCTGAAAAGAAGAAACATAATCTGCATCGGGAATGTATGTAGCAAGGCTGATTTCCCTGACAGACTTCTCAGAAGAGTTGTTAAAGCCTGCCAGCGTGTAGACACTTTGAGTTATTTTGTCTTCAACTCCAACTTAATGAAGTTCATGGTGCTGCCAGCATCGACTAGGACGCGTTTGACGTCCGTATCCTCAATTTGGAACGTTATGACCAAGAAATCGTGGTTAGGAGTGTTTCAGCTAGTGCTGTCCTCGTTACTGAATAAGATCATCTTTTCTCGGGCACGGTCCTCACCGGGCTCGCCTTACCGCCCTTCGAGTCACCAAGCAACGTCAGGCCACCGACTATCACGTTGATGGATCTCTTAGGCTCCGGCAGGTCTTGGGGGGTCCCTCTGGGATCAAGCTCTTAGCATAGGTTTGCCTTCCCCTTTCAGTAAGTAGGTTCTTCAAATAACCTTTATCGAGCAGACTCATCACTTGCAGGATCAAGACCCTGCAGGCAGCAGTCTCATGCCCATGATCCCTGTGAATGTCGTAATATAGGTTTTTGTTTCTTCTGCCAGATTTGGCCCTCATGTTGCTGGGCCAACGCACTTGGGCGTCCTTCATATGATCCGCACAAACTCCATGGCGTTGATGTGTAATCCCAGCTCTTCAAACCTATAGGGTACCCAATCAATGCTGAGTGACCCCCATAAGGTGGCGTCAGAGCTTTCATGTTATCCTCTCGCTTTTCGATAAATTTAGGGAATTCATCCTGTAGTCTCTCCTACTCCGGCTTCCCTCATCTCCAGCTCTTGATTCTTCAACATATCCCAACTTGTGTCCTTGACGGATGATGTATCCGGTGATTTGGCGAGCTTCTACAACAGGGGCTAAGGATTGTTCGGGCTCCAAGCGTAACTTCTCGGTGTATCTTTTATTCAAAGTGTTCTATGTTGTCACAGGATGTTGTGTGAGGCTCTACTGCAATCCCCTAGTAGCTAGCGATCCTTTGAAATTTAAAGCTACCACAACAATATTATCGTGGACTAGAGGAATCTCTATGCGGTCCCTCTAGAACCTTTCAAGGTATTCTTTAGACAACTCATGGTGCTATGCAAACCCGAAGGAGTTGCTAAGAACAAACGCGGAAGATAAACAAGAAAGATAAAAGATAGAAGCAAGACAAAACTTGCTTCTTTCGAAAGAACAGTGAGGAACCTGTCTCAAAGCTCGATCGAAAGGGTCACAAGAATCACCCTAACTATGCAACAATCCTCAAGAGAACATTGCCTCTTGCAAACTTAATGATCAAAGAGGAATGTTCAATCGGATTAACCGAAAGCCACAAGTCCCTAAATCCCTCACAGGGTTTTGCTCACGACGGAGACAAGAGAAAGGTGCTCGGAACTTTCATTAATTTATCATTGTTCAAAAACTAGGTATCTACAATGAAAGGAAACAAGGTTTATATAGGAAATACTAAGGGTAAACTAGTAAAAGGGTCACAAGCGACAAATAGAAAAAAGCCACGCAGGGCTGAGTTAAATTGTGTTCGGCAGAGTTTGACTTCGGTAAGCCTTGGCTTCGGTTCTCGATTGTCTGCTCGAACACACTCATTGTCTTTGGACGCTCAATTGTCTTCGAGCCCATTGTCCTCGGTCACTTTGCCTTCGGGCTCAAATCTGAAGATAATGCCTTCGGTTCTTGAGCTCGGCCACTCAGCTTCGGAGCAATTATTTTCCTTCGGCCAGGCTAAGTGAATGTGCACATCGTGCAGCAGCTTGGCTTGGCTTCTTGTCATCGGTATCCTCGGTGGATCGAACACTTGATCAGCACGTGTTCGGGCTGCATCATCCTCCCCTTCTTGAGAAGATTTCGTCCTCGAAATCGAATTCTCCTCGTCCTCCGAAGTTTGACCTACAACACAAGGAACTAAGTCAGCAACATTAAAGGTGTTGGACACGTTATACTCACCAGGGAGGTCGATCACGTAAGCATTGTTGTTGATCTTAGTCAGCACTTGAAATGGACCATCCCCTCGAGGAGCCAACTTTCCTTTCCTTTGATTCGGGAAGCGTTCCTTTCGGAAGTGAACCCAAACCCAATCTCCCTTCTTTAATTCCAGCTTTTTACGCCCCTTGTTTTTCTTTAAGGCAACCTTTGCATAGGCCTCCTCGAGGTTCTTCTTCACCGTTGCATGCAATTCGATCAAGGCAGCTGCTCGTCGAGTACCTTCAAAATCAAGAACAGAATCTCGAGGCAATGGGGTTAAATCAAGTGGAATTAAAGGATTAAAGCCATACACAGGGGTCATGTTGATCATTCTATGCACCGTTCGATTGTATGCAAACTCCATCATGGGCAAACGATCAGCCCAGTTTCCAACTTTGCCTTTGGTCATTGCTCGAAGCAAAGATCCCAAGGTTCGGTTAACTACCTCGGTCTGTCCATCAGTCTGAGGATGGTGAGACGTCGAGAATAGTAGCTTGGTGCCGAGGGCACCCCACAAACACTTCCAAAGAATTTTGAGTCTCGATCACTCACAATAGTGCGAGGTACACCATGCAATTTTAACACATTAGAAATAAACAATGCAGCTACATGCTGGGCATCATCACACTTTTTGCAAGGAATAAAGTGAGCCATTTTTGAAAAACGGTCAACCACAACGAAGATGCTATCATGCCCTCCCCCCGATCTCGGTAACCCCAAGACAAAGTCCATGGATATATCAACCCAAGGTCGATCAGGCACAGGTAACGGGGTGTACAAACCATGAGGGTTGGACTTCGATTTTGCTTTCTTGCAAGCGAGACAAGCGTTGCAAAGCTTTTCCACATCTCGTCGCATTTTGGGCCAATGGAACTGCTCGGTCAAGATACCAAGAGTTTTGTCGACACCGAAGTGTCCCATCAATCCACCGGAGTGAGCTTCTCGAACTAAGAGCTCTCTCCACGATGACACGGGCACACAAACCCTCCCATTTTTGAAGAGGTAGCCATCATGCCATTGATATTTCTCAACCCTTCGGCCACTCAAAATTGCGTCTCGAACGCATTTCAACTTGGGATCGTCTTCGTACATCGACTTGATCCTTTCGAATCCCATGAGCCTAGAGGCGAGAGTGGTCGCTAAGGCAAATTTCCTTGACAGCGTATCGGCCACAACATTGTCTTTACCCTTTTTGTAATGAATTACATAGGGAAAACTCTCAATAAATTCAACCCACTTGGCATGTCTTCGATTCAATTTCTCCTGACCTCGGAGATGTTTCAAAGACTCATGATCACTCTTGATCACAAACTCTCGAGGCCACAAATAATGCTGCCAATGGGCGAGTGCTCGAACGAGGGCATACAATTCTTTGTCATACGTAGAGTAATTCAAAGTTGCACCCTTAAGCTTTTCGCTAAAATAAGCGATTGGCTTCGATTCTTGCATCAGCACTCCTCGGATCCCAACTCCAGATGCATCACACTCGACTTCGAATGCTTTGCTGAAGTCAGGGAGTTGCAACAATGGGGCAGAGCAAAGCCTCCGTTTCATTTCTTGGAAAGCCCTCTCTTGGGACTCTCCCCACGCAAATGGATGGTCTTTCTTCACCAGCTCGGTTAAAGGAGCTGCCACGGTGCTAAAGTCACGAACAAACCTTCGGTAAAAGCTAGCTAAACCATGGAAGCTACGAACTTGGGATACCAAGGTTGGAGTTGGCCAATCTTTGATGGCTTCAACTTTTGATTCGTCGACTTCGACACCATTAACACTGACAACAAATCCAAGAAAGACTACACGATCGACACCGAAGGCGCATTTCTTGAAGTTGGCATACAACTTCTCTTCTCGAAGCTTTTCAAGTACTTGCCTTAGGTGTTCGACATGTTCATCCACGGTTCTGCTATAAACAAGTATGTCATCGAAATAAACGACAACGAACTTGTTTATGAACGGTTTGAGCACATGGTTCATCAATCGCATGAATGTGCTCGGTGCATTGGATAAGCCAAAAGGCATTACCAACCATTCATATAGACCGAATTTGGTCTTGAATGCGGTCTTCCACTCGTCTCCGGGTTTCATTCGGATCTGGTGGTAACCGGACCTGAGGTCTATCTTCGAAAAGCATGAAGAACCACTTAACTCATCTAGCATGTCATCTAATCGAGGGATAGGATGACGATACTTTACCGTTATTTTGTTGACTGCTCGACAGTCAACACACATTCGCCATGTTCCATCCTTCTTCGGGACAAGGATAACAGGAACGGCGCAAGGACTCAAGCTCTCACGAACGAGGCCCTTGTTCATCAACTCATCAACCTGCCGTTGGAGCTCTTTGGTGTCTTCGGGATTACACCGGTATGCAGGTTTGTTGGGGATTTGAGACCCCGGTACGAAGTCAATTTGGTGCTCGATTCCTCTCAACGGAGGTAATCCACCTGGCATTTCCTCGGGAAACATGTCCTAGAAGTCCTACAAAACTTTACGTACAAACAAAGGCAAAGGGTTATCGTTAGAATAATCATCATTAGAGTTTAGAAAGATACCCTTGTGCACGAGGCAAATCATCACTTGGTCGTTGGCGTTGCCTCGTAGAATCTCACCCGGTTGCATGATTGCACAGATTCCTTTCACTTCGGGCGGAGTGTTTGTCTCTTCGGGCCCCAATTTTGCTCCCATCGGAAGCTTAGCTTTGGCCGCTTCTTTCAGTTCTTTCATCCGTTTATAGTCCTCGGTGACTTGTTTTGGAGAAAGGGGTTTGAGTATGAAACTCTTCCCTTCGAGCTTTACAGTGTAAGTGTTGGATCTGCCATTGTGAACAGATGTCCGGTCATATTGCCACGGTCGTCCCAATAGCAAATGACAAGCTTGCATCAGAACCACATCGAATATCATTTCATCTTGATACTCTCCGATTCTAAACTTGATCCACACTTGTTTGACAACTCTCAATTCTCCACACTCATTCAGCCATTGTAATTTGTAAGGGTGGGGATGCTTCAAAGTAGTTAGTCCCATTTGTGAGACCAAAGTTTGGCTCACCACATTCGCACAACTACCAGAATCAATGATCATCGAACACACCTTTCCCCTTACTCGACATTGGGCATGAAAGAGGTTTTCTCTTTGGTTGTCCTCTTCTTCAAGAGTCATGCAGCTCAAATTCCTTCGAACCACAAGAAACATTTCTGGATGATCAGCTTCGGCAGCCTCATGATCATCATCACCTTCAGCTCGGTCAGTCTCCTCGATAAATTCCTCCTCGGTGTCACTCGCTTGCTCATGGACGGTTCCATCTTCGAGCAGAAGCATAACTTTGCGAGTTGGACACTCTTTTGCCATGTGACCATAACCTTTGCATTTGTGACACTGAATATTTGAAGCACTAGGAGAGTTTAGTTGAACTTTACCTCCCACTTCTCTCGACTGGTTAACGGTCACACCTTTTTTGAAGGGTCTCTTCGAATCTCGAACAGTGTTAGCACTTGTTTGGTTTGGACTCTTCCATTCTCTACCTCGGTTCAAAGGAGTAGAAGTAGAGACTCCTCGATACCGGTTTGCCTTATCGTCCTTCACCAATTTTTCAGCTTCGGTGGCAGCATCGAACAGATCTTCCAACGTGTGATACACGTGGAGCCTCAAGTGAGATGACACATCCCTAGCCAAGCCATTTTTGAATCTGATAATGGCTTGCTCTTCATCCTCTACCAGATCAAGATTCAATCGAACCTTTTCGAACTCATCATGGTACTCTTGGACAGACTTGGACCCTTGCTTTAACTCATAGAGCTTTTGCATTTGAGTCTGCCTGTACTTGGCACTCAAATACTTAGCATCCATAGCTCTCTTCAATTGTGGCCAAGTAGTGACTTCGGGATAGTCATTCCTTCGTCTATACCTCTTGTCAGACTCCCACCACGTTGATGCATAAGCTTCGAACGAAGCAATAGCATGGGCAGCTTTTCTCTCATCGGTCATCTCATGGGTTTCAAAGATGCACTCCATTTTAAGCTTCCATTCAAGATACTCATCGGGATCACTAGTTCCTTTAAAGGGTGGAATAGTGATTTTGACACTGTTCAAATTTGAGTCTCGAACAGCACGAACCTGTTCGGGATACTCATCACCGCGATCATCAACCTCACGCTCAATATTTCTTTCAACATTTGCGCTTCGGCCTCGACCTCAGAAATTTCCACGACCTCGGTGAGCTTGCCTTCGTTGAGCGAATGGCGGCTCGGTCTCATATTCATCCTCGGGAAATTCCTCTTCGATAACCTCTTCGATAACGGCTCCAAGATCTCTTCGGGCCCTTGGAAGTGGTATCCTTTCTCCTCGGGGAATGCCCAAGTTTTGTTGCGCTTGGGGATTGCCCAAGTTAAGCTCTCTTCGAATGGCTTCACTTGTCAACTGATGTTGTCGTAGAAGCTCAGCGTACAGCTCAGGTTTCATCGGAGTGGTTTGGCTAGTTCCAGCGCCGGACCCATTCATGGCCACGGACGCGCTTCCCTGCTCGAGGAGAGTTACTCGAGCAGTCACTCCTCTTATTTCGGCACTGACGCCTTGTATCGCAGCCATGAGATCGGCTAACGACACTTCGGGCTTCTCAATGCTTTTGCCATCGTTTCCAGCCATGGTACCTGCACAAGTCAAAGATCGAACAAATGTTAAGAGTTATAAATCTCCTCACACATTCCCTCACCTTTGATGGGTGGCACTCGGGTCCACTCAATTTATGGGTTCGGTTTTTGCCACTCCAGGACTTGTTAACAGTGGCTCGTCTGATTGATCGGTCCTCTAAGATCCTTCAAGTTCGACAATAGTCACTGTCTCTTCAGGAAGAGTGAAGTGATGTTCGACTCGATGGAACTGACGCTTTTAACTGAGCTCGGGGAGTCAAAAGAAGTTTCTACGAGAATTTGGACTTCGATCACCCCTTCGCACGAGTTCCTATTAGCTCAAAACGAGTTAGTACGACCTCGAGTAGGACAATTACTCAAAAGATCCACTAACTAGAAATTTGACACGAAAGAAAGTGAGAACCTAGGAGAATCTACTCTTTGATTCCCTTTTGGGAATCCTTTTCGATCACAACAACTCTTGTCCGTACAAGAGTGGTCCCTCCTTGGTACGGATAGGGTTTTTACCTTATCCACTTTCCTTTTCTCAGCCGACAATTTTCACCTGGGGTTTGGATGTTTAAACTTTACCCCTGTCTTCTTCAGTGGAACAGTGACCTTTACTCCAGCGTACAGACCAATCAACTTCGGTTCACTGACCACGCTTTTCAACAGATCTGGGTTGCTCTTTCGACTCCGGTTCCAAACAACGGAGGAAATAAAAGTTCTTCGAGCTAAAACCAGCTCGTTCGTGTCGTACACTGTTACACGATTTTGTAACAAATTTCCGGTGTACGGACAACGAATTCAAGCTCAGAACTTCGATTTTCAAGCAACAAACAAACCCAAATCACTCAAGAACCACCAATCTTCATCGGTTTCAACCAAACACAATGGGGTTCAAGTTCCAGCCACCATTAAAGCTCAAAACAGTCCAAAATTTCACCAAGAAACCCTAGTCACGAAATCAGTACGTCGGGTACTTGTTGGAATCAGGAAACAATGGTGAACAAGAATCAATGGTTGTTTATCCCAAACAACCAACAATCAAACACTATTTTGAATTTTCTTTTTAACACTTTTTTTTTTGTAAAGTAATAACACCAACAGTAACACAACCAAATCAAGAACACGAAATGGAAAACAAAGACACAACGCACGACGATAAAGATAACTTGAGCAGGATTTGGGGTTGTAGAAACAAGCCCAAACCGTGCTCTGATACCAAGATGGTGCTATGCAAACCCGAAGGAGTTGCTAAGCACAAACGCGGAAGATAAACAAGAAAGATAAAAGATAGAAGCAAGACAAAACTTGCTTCTTTCGAAAGAACGGTGAGGAACCTGTCTCAAAGCTCGATCGAAAGGGTCACAAGAATCACCCTAACTATGCAACAATCCTCAAGAGAACATTGCCTCTTGCAAACAGAATGATCAAAGAGGAATGTTCAATCGGATTAACCGAAAGCCACAAGTCCCTAAATCCCTCACAGGGTTTTGCTCACGACGGAGACAAGAGAAAGGTGCTCGGCACTTCCATTAATTTATCATTGTTCAAAAACTAGGTATCTACAATGAAAGGAAACAAGGTTTATATAGGAAATACTAAGGGTAAACTAGTAAAAGGGTCACAAGCGACAAATAGAAATAAGCCACGCAGGGCTGAGTTAAATTGTGTTCGGCAGAGTTTGACTTCGGTAAGCCTTGGCTTCGGTTCTCGATTGTCCGCTCGAACACACTCATTGTCTTTGGACGCTCAATTGTCTTCGAGCCCATTGTCCTCGGTCACTTTGCCTTCGGGCTCAAATCTGAAGATAATGCCTTCGGTTCTTGAGCTCGGCCACTCAGCTTCGGAGCAATTGTTTTCCTTCGGCCAGGCTAAGTGAATGTGCACATCGTGCAGCAGCTTGGCTTGGCTTCTTGTCATCGGTCTCCTCGGTGGATTGAACACTTGATCAGCACGTGTTCGGGCTGCATCAACTCATCATTATGCTGTTGAATCTCAAAGATGTGCTCCATACTCTTCTCCCGCTTACGGGCGCCAGAATGCGCTTTCTTAAACAAATCTTGCATTTGTGTGAATGACTTGATGGAGCCCATCGGTAGCTGAGTGTACCGACCAAGGGTACCCTTAGTCAAGGTCGAGCCAAAGCTCTTCACCAGAGCAGATTGGATTTCTTCCTCTGAGATTTCGTTGCTTTTAACAGCTGTATAGTACGCAACAATATGCTCGGCCGGATTCGTTGTTCCATCGTACTTCAATTTATCCGGCAAGCAGAAGTGCTTTGGTATGCGGATTGGTGCAACGCTTACTTTATATACATACTTATAAAACTTTGTCTCATCTACGGTGGTAATCTGAGGTGGTGCACCCAGTACATTACCGATCCGATAGTGGATGGCCTTCATCTCCTTTAGGATGTCATGAATGACAAGTGTTCCTTTGAGGTCTTGATTATTGATTATCGTTGATGCGGGGTAAATAGGAGGAAGCGATAAACTAAGATGCAGAAGCAACAAACACAAGATAACAAGAAAATAGGGATGTGGAAGAACAGAAATAGAAGAAAAGAATGGATAAACGATTCAAACCATGAATGAATATCCGAGAGAGGAAGGGCAACTTGAACCATACAAGGAATACGTACTAGTGACGAATCTCCATAGGTTCCAAGCAAAGAGATAATCCGAAGCTTAAAGCTTTAATAAGAAGAAGGCCTTGCCTTTCTTTCTATGTCTATTCTTCAAATCTAGGTAAGCTAATGAAATAAAATGACTAAGTATGGTATTTATAGGGTTCCCACACTCCTAAGTGAAATATCTGTAAAGCCCTCAACTGGAGTTATTACATAAAAGGCCACATAGGGCTAATATAGGAAATACACCCTAAAACTAGTAGAATCTCGTTTTGAAGTAGGCCCTCCGCCTAAAAAAGTGGGCGCCCCGCCTGCCTAGTAGGCGCCCCAACTGTTGAAGTAGGCGCCCCTCCTGTTGACAAAGAGGCGGTCCGCCTAGTGTAGTGGGCGGTCCCCCAAAGCTGTGACACTCGCGGCGCTCAAGTGGATGGTCTTATTATTATCTCCGATGCCTCCATCTTCAAGACTCTTCCTTGTGCTCTCTCTTGGGTCCTTTAACTTTGCTTCTTGATGGTTATTGCCTAGGCTCGATTTGGCCCATATCAATCGTTGAGCCTCTAGAAGCGGCATCCATGTTGAGTCTTCGATTAGGAGCGGACACTGGTGTATCATTCATGGGCGCTTGTCCATGCGGGGATGCTGGCATCTGAGGCGATCCAGCGAACATTGCTCCTAACTTTTGAGATATACCCTCGACCATGTTGACCGAATTCTGCTCTGCCTGTTCCGACAGGGTTTTGAGGAGATTAACAAGGACACCTTTGAGCTCAGAATTACATTTGTGTGATTGAACGCCTTCGCCGTCACTGGAAACATAGACTGGCTCCTTGGTGGGATCCTTTGGCTGCACGCTGGGATCTCCAGGACCCTGTACAGACTTGTCTACTGCATCAGCAGTGTTCTTCAAAGTATTGTCATTGTTGTCTGACAGAGCTGCGGCTTTTCCTCGTAGAATACCTACAATTGCCTGGGCCCCACGGTGGGCGCCAAACTGTTTATGCCTAAAATTGGACGTCTACGTTAAACACTTAAATTTATGAAATAGGCAACAGGCAATACAATAAAATATGATGGAAAAGTAAGTAAATAGAGAGGAAAATAATAGATAAGAAAGTAAAGAGTTTTATTCATTGAAAATAGCCGGATTCAGTGGTGAATCGCTTGATATACAATACAATGTGATGAGGGTTATTTATAGTAGAGATTACTCAGTCCTAACTATGGTAAAATACAAAGACTAATAAAGGCTATGGGCTCATAAACTCAAGGGAGTACTATATACGAAACCCTAACTAGGAGACTGTAACCCTAAGGCGACGGGATGTGTGCCTTGCGTCCTACGCCCGTACCGCCTGAACGGTCAAAATTCGTAGAACAGGCGTGTATCCTCTATGCCCAGTGACTTGTAGGATAAGTCTAGTCTCACCAGCTGGATTCGTATCCTCCTAAGAATAGGTGGGATGTTTTTGCCCACACAACCTACATTATAATACTCGCATTACTAATACTTACATTACTAATACCTACATTATTAATACCTACATTGCTAATACACATATTACTAATACCCACATAAAAAGCCGTACAACCGAACGACCCCTTGATGTTGACGGCGCTAAAAAAAACATAAAAAAGGTTATTTTCTTAGACATCCAATTTTTGAGGCTGTGAAATACTCAGAATAATAAATTCAAAATTTCCTGTAGAATGAGATGCTTTAGAAGTAATTGTCTTGTGATTGGAAAATGTAGCATGACTGACTAATACAAGCTCTTAGAATAGCCAAAAGATGCTAGAGTAATTGAATAGCAAGCAAGCTTCAAATTTTGCGTAGGCTTGCATGAAGGTGTGACGATAAATGAAGGGGATCAAATCATTTAAGCTCGAGTAATGTGTAGCTTCTACAGATCGTATTCATCACTGAAGCATTTGCTGAAATATCAAATTCTCGGATAGTAAATATAGTAACTCGAAACAGAAAAACAGAAAATGCATCTTCATACTCTATCCCGTTTTATGATGTTAGATGAAGAATCATATCACAATTAACAAACTCAAAATTAGCCGAAAAATATGGTTATAATTCAATTAAGACGACAGAATAAAGGAAAGTATACTACTTTTTTTCCTTCAGAAATAAGCGTAATAGGCCAGTAGCATAACTTTTGCGCATTATTTTTGGGCTCTCCGTTTGCAAATTTCATCTTCCTAATCAAGAGTAAGTCGGGCCGAGGCCACCAGACTATATACTGATTAGTATATTTACAGACTACAAGACTGGACTAACACTGTATCTCTGCAACATGCCAAGTCACATATCTTCCTAGATACAACCTAATGAAGTTATAGCACAAATATAATTACACTTCATGATTTCTACTTCTAAAACCCAATCAAATATAATGGCTCTACAATCTACAACTAGTAATTCTTTCTAGAAAACTAACAGAATGCAATTCTTGACCTCTCAAAATCTGCTGCTGAACCACTAGAACAGAAGTAGTAGTACCTGAGTTCATTGACACAAGAAATTCTCCTATAACTCCTAATTCATTTTCACAACCCCAATCTGTCAATCCTTGCAATACTACAGGATTTACCCCTTGTTTTCTCCCAAGTATCCAAAGATCATAAAATTCATTATTCATGGCCTGAATTGCTGCAATAGTATCCTCCCCGTTCTTCACCACAACTTCCTTATACATAACCTTATCATTCCCTTCGTTTTTCACCCAAAACCATGTCACCAATCCATCATCTAGTTTCTTCTCCATCTCATTATCCCCCTCACAATTATGTGAAAGGAAGCGGACAGCAGTAAGTGATACATCTGGATTAGCAGTCATCCTATCAGCGAAAGAAAGTGCCTCCCTAGCATCCGCTCCTCCCATGAAAAGCAGAGCAAAATGGTGAATTGGCCGTCTCGTTGACACAGCTATGTTATGCCTAGGGGAAAGACCCCTGTCCACAAGAATCCCAACTGAGCAAGGAGCATGCTTTAAGACATTAGAGTTCATGGATTGAATTCCTTGTCGTGCCAATACTTCTGTACTCGAGCTATCAAATTGATCTTTGTAGAAAGGAAGTATGATAAGACTAGCCTTCTTCTCCAGAGCCAACTTACAAATGTCCTGATACATGCTTCTCTTGGGAGAATATGATGTATATGAGTGTATCCTTATGTTTTCTCCAGCTTTTCCTCCTTGGAAAAGCTTCAAAGCATTATGAATTGGGTCTTGGTTCGTGTTCTCGGATTCTTGCTCCTCTTGGTAGCTCTCATGGTCTATAAAAACAGGGGCAGCACGGCCAACTAGCTCCAAAAGGTGCAAAGCATGAACCAAGAAAGGGCTATGAGCTGTTGGATTTGAGACTTCAAGTAGATTTATGATTCCAGGTACATTTTCCTCGTCATGTATACAAGCTATAATGTGTAACTCTGCATTAGAAGCTGTATGTTGAATATTCCTTCTTGTGTTAATCATATAAGGTCTTGTTGGATCATAAACTATACTGATCAAGGGAGTGACTATAGCTGTCGTCACTACTGAGGTTAGCACTAGCATTGTGAAATATGGCGTCGTTATCAGCTGCATCAAATTCTAGCAGTGTCAAACTTTTTGAGCTTTAAGTGTGTGTTCCATATGTAACGGAAATATTATTTTTCTCGAAAAATAAGTCTAGTATTTGGTTACAGGAGGTTGAATGTATTTTCCAGTCAAAATATTTTTCAACAGGGGAAACAACCTCCATCTGACTTTTGTTCATTTTCCAATTAAATCAGTGAAAAAGAGAAACGGAAGATTGAGTACCTTTAAATCCATCCAATGAATGAAGATCAAAAACTCCACTTCACCTCTTAGACTTAACACAAGGCTAAGAGCAAGGCAATCTCTGAATGGCATATTGAAGAAATACGAAGTGATTAGGATAGAAACCATTTTACTTACATATCCTCCGATAGCCATAAAAAATATTGGTCGAAGATGTGACCAATGGCCGAACATGGATGGAATGTCAGTGAAAAATCCAACATATGCATAGGAAAATGGCATGAGAATATCCATGACAATTGTCTCTGTCTTTTCAACTAGCGTAGCCCCTAATGGAGGCCCATCCGGGATGGCGAGTCCCAGCCATAATGGCCCATTAGCCACCGCAACACCACCCACATCACATAGAAAACCAGAAACCAATACTCCTAAAAGGATAAAAACAACATAAATTTGCTCCACTGACTTCCCTTCTGGCGTTGCTTTAATTATCCATATCATGATCTGTCGAACACCTCCAAAAATAGATACTCCAATTACAAAAGAAGAAATAAGAAACCATAAAGCAGCCATACTCTTTTGCTCCCCTTGTTTAGCTGCTTCAAAGGCAACAATAAATTGCATTCCAATTACGTCGCTTATTACTGCAGTGGATAATGCCATTCTTCCAATTTCGGAGCTGAGGAGATTAAGTTCTCTGATTATGGGATAGATAACAGGGAAAGCTGTGATTGCAAATTCTGATGTTAGTCCCAACAAAGAAGCAGCTTTGGCTAATTCCTTGTCCATGGATTTTCGAAGACTTATCGCAATAAAGAGACTGCATAACATGGGAATGAACACCCCAATTGTGGCTATGTACCATTGTTTTCTCCCCACTTTCTTTATCTGAGTAAGATCCGTCTTTACACCAGATATGAATAGGAAATACATAAACCCTACGATTCCAATATTTTTTAATGCATAGTCAGCATTATCTGGGAACATAAAGTTACGAAACCGCTTGCTCCGGCTCAAAACAGATGGTCCTACGATTATTCCACCCTTGAGATTCAGAAAAGAAAACAAATTCTTCTACTAAGTATATCTTTCGAGGTGTAAACAAGGAAAAAAATAACATAATAACATACTATGAGTCATGTGTTTGGAGCACCATAGTCATTTTCCCTGGAAAACGTTTTCTCGTGAGTGACAAATGTCTTCCAAAAAAGTACAACTCCTTTCTTTAACGGTCTTTCAAATATTTTGAATTGTAAATTTATGCTCCCTCCGTCTCAAAATGAGTGTCTCAATTTGACTAGGTACAAAATTTAAGAAATATAGGGAGACTTTTTAATCTTGTGGTTCTAAATTAAGACGTGTGTAATGTACTAAAAGTCCTTTAAATTTATGGTTGTAAACTTGTTATGTATGGTGTTTGAATTGTACCAAATATAGAAAGAGACACTCATTTTGGGACGGAGGGAGTCGTATTTTTTATCTTAAAAATATATAAATTTTGTATAAAAAAATTAAAGATTAATGTGGCCATTTCATGATCAAATTCGAGGAGTTTGATTCACAAACAAAGTGGGACAGGACGGATTACACATTAAAAATTAAAAATAATATCACCATTTCTGATGGAAAATATTGTCCTCGTACGCCAAAAAATGACTTCTCATGGAAATCACATTTTCGTGAAAAATTAATGATTATTTTGGTCATACAAAAACATCCTATATATAAGTTATTAGAATTTGCTAACTGGAGATTAAGAACTTACAAGGATCTCAGAAATGACTCTTGGCTGCCGGAGAGGCTTGAGAAGATAGCGAATGAGCCGGGAGATGGCGATAATGGTGGAGATCTCTAACAACACAAGTGGAAAAGAGAATTGCAATGGATTTTCTCCATAGAAGATGCCAAAGGTATGTGAAGGATGGATACTCCGGCATATTACTAGTCCTTTGCTTAGGAGGTTAGGATCCTCTGTGAGGTTAAGTTTTGAGTTTGACATTAATTAATTAATTAATTATTTATATGGGTGCACGGAAATATTCTGACTAATATAGTTTCGAAAACCCTAACTATGCAAAGAGAAAGCCATTTCTGATGAAAACCCTAGCCATGCAAAACATGCTAAGATGCAGTGAGGTATCAAGGATTGGAGATGCGTTAAAGAGGGTACTGCTTCATTTTACTTTATCTCTCGACCGTTAACTTTACTAGAGTTTGTTACTTCAGTTAGATAGGGCGCAGGAGTTTAATTTGTTGTTGGAAAGGTCCTAGATATAATTGGATGGATAAATTTCACTACTTACTAGTCTCTCCGAACGTGCAACACGACTCTTCAATACATTAAAAGATGAATTCAAATTTTCAAAGAATGTTTTCTTGCATAAATATTATGAAGACGTGCCCTATTGTGCTATAGAATAGAATCAAAACTTAAAAAAAGGTCAGTGTCGTTTGTTTATCCTTTTTTTTTTTTTTGGGTTTAAACAATCATTTCATTCAACCAAAAAGTAATCTCTGCACAACCAGGTTAATGCAAACTATTAACTCTCTAACTATATGACTCCTCTATCCTATTGCCAAAAATGACTACAATGTACTACTCATTATCAATCGACTTACAATCAATAATCTAACTATATTTAATTAACTAAGGGCAAGTACTTAAAACTCTCAAGGACTGGCCTCCACTGTCTGATGCTTTGTCCTCGAATGTGAGCATGAAGAGCAATCTCTTTGCATAGCTTGTCCTACTGAAATGTAATATGCTGGAATCTGACTTCATTTCTTTCCCTCCATATGGTATAAACAGTCATGGTAAAAAAGTAATCCAGTGTCGTTGTTTATCCATGCAATAGAAAACATTATACATCGTAGTTTATGTACTTTATGTGTCTATTTGTTTTTTGGTACCAGCAAAAGATTTTTTCTCCAAAGTTCAAAGTTTCCTATATGTCTTTCCAACTCCTCACAATCTGATTAAAGCCAATTCTTTAAGCTCCACCAATATTAGACTCATTATATGTGAATCTGATTCAAATTTCTAATCAAATGCTATATTGAGATTAATTTCTCGTATTCCTTCCTCGTATTTTAGACCCCTTACATTTACTAAAATTATTTAAATCTTTCTTAATAAGTGTTAGTTAATAAGCTACATTCATGAAAATGTTCCAAGAAATTTGAAAATCCATGCAGAAAGAGGTACTGTATAAACTTCATACTCATATTTTACTATTTGTCTAATTTATATTGCTATGGAATAAACATTAAAAACGTACCATGGATAGATATCAACCAACATATATGAGGCTAATATAGAAAAGAATAATCACTTTCTCTTAGACATTTCCTTCTCATTAGATCTCTAATATATATAAACGGGAGTGGGGAGGGACAAACACAGCCCTAATAGTTGTACCATCGACAGTATTGTCAAGACATCTAATTTTTCCACGTGCTTTGAGAGTGCACTTTTGCTCAAGCTTCCTTTTTACCCTCACTTTAGTCGTATTAACTTTTACTTGCCTCTATGCATTTTAGTAATTTAATAAAGTTTGGGGACAATTGTGAAACGACCTCAATCAGTCGTTTCGGGAGTTAGGACTCTGATAGCGTGCCGATAGTATTAAATGCTCTGTAAGGTTCATTAGGACTTGTCTGCAGAGTTTAAACTGAACCGGAACTCATTTGGTAGGTATCGGAAGAAGGTTTCAATTTCCGCTGTGTTAGCTTGGAAAGCTTGGAGTTTTGACTGATGACTGAGGAACGGATTCAAAGGACCTGTTCCTTTGAATTACTGAAGCAGAATAGATAATTCATGCAAAATCATTTGATTGAGATATTATTATTTATCCTAATACTGACGTGTATCTTGATAATTATGCAGGCCTAATCAGATACGAAAAGATTGCATAATCCTAAAGGATAAAGGATTTGGATTCAAGAAGATAGAATCCAATTAGGATTCAAAGTCAAGGGAGCTTTGGAATTCTAATTCATTGGGACTTCTTGGCTACTGGAAACTATAAAACGAGAAGACTATCAGCCATAGAAGTTGTACACAAATAGAGAGAGCATCGAGCAAAAGCTGAGAAGAATTATTAGCTTATTTGTGTAATCATTAGCTACAGTAGAACTAAGTAAGAACCTGTTCCTTAGATTGAGTCTTGTAAAAGTTCAAGTCTTAGTTCAATTGTAGTAAGCTAAAATCGAGTTGTAAACTGTGTAGTTCAAGTCGTGGACTTGACACAACTTCACTGATCGTGAGAAAGATCACTAAAGGATTAGAGTTAGTCCTAGGTTAGTAAGAGTGAGTCTTGTAACCAAGTGGGTCTTTTTACATAGTGAAGTTGAAATCCTACTTGAGAAGTAGGTCGTGGTTTTTTGATCCCGTGTCTAGGGGTTTTTCCACGCTAAAATCTGGTGTTCAATTACTTACAGTTTTTATTCCGCACATCGTAGAGTAAAGGAACACATTTTAAGGAACTGGTCCTTAAAACAGTAAAGTGGTGTATTCGTGGGAAATAACAATTGGTATCAGAGCAGGTTATCCTTGAAAAGGCTAACACCTAGGATTAGATGAGTACATCACGTGAGAACAGTGAGGGTCAGTCAATGGTTAGAGCACCTTACTTCAATGGAAAATACTATTCATGGTGGAAAGAGAGGATGCGTGATCACCTTCAGGCAGAGGATTACGAACTGTGGGACATAGTTACTGAAGGTCCCATGATCCCAATGAAGAAGGATGCTGATGGGAAGGATGTTCCCAAAACCAGGAAGGAGTGCAATGCCGAAGATATAAAGCAATGGGAAAAGAATGCTAAGGCAAGGAAGTGGCTGGTTGGTGGACTTAGTCCTGACGAATGCACAAGGATCAGAGGGTATGCCACTGCTAAGGAGATTTGGGATGCTCTACAAGTTGCACACGAAGGAACAAGTCAGGTAAAAAGGTCCAGAGGTACACTTCTTTATGCTGAATATGAAAGCTTTAAAATGAAAGAAGAAGAATCAATCTCTGAAATGTATACTAGATTTAATGCCATTGCCTCTGAACTTATCTCCTTGGGAAGGGTTTTAACTGTAGAAGACAGGGTAGAAAAGATTTTGACTAGGGTTCTTCCAGACTCATGGGAGATCAAAGCTTGTGCTATCATTGAAAGTAAAGATTTAACCACTTTATCCTTAGATGAGCTTATAGGTAATCTAAAGACTTATGAACTGAGGAAAAAGGTTAAAAACATAGGAGCACCAGTTAAAACTGAACCTAACCTAGCCTTGACTGCTGGTGATAAAATTATTGATGATAAGGAACTGGTCCTTATCGCTAAAAGTGTTCAGAAATATTTGAATAAGAAAAGGGAAATTAGTGGACAGGGTAGGTCTACTAACATGAAACAGGCTGGAGAATGCCACAAATGTGGAAGCTCGGAGCACTACATCAGCAAATGTCCAATCATGGAAAGAGAATGGAGGAAGAAATTCATTGATGAAAGGAAGAAGGCTAGGGAACAGGTCCATAGAAAAAGTGGAAATCCCAAAGCGCTGGTTGCAGGATGGCAAGACAGTGAAGATGAAATAACTGATGATGATCTGGATGAGGATCTTGCTCTAATGGCACTTGGAGATTCAGAAAATGAAGAGTATCCTGAGGTATTTGTTTCTAAACTTAAAGAAGATGTAAAAAGCATGTCTAGAGAAAAGTTGGTTAAAGTATTCCATATTGTGCTAAATGAATTTAAAACTCTGAGGGATGATAATCACCAACTGCATGATAAAGTTGACTGTTTAGAAATAGAATGCAAAGAGGAAATAATTAAAAATGATTTTCTGGAAAGGAAGATTAGCATGCTTGAGGAACAGGTCCTCACACTTGAAACAACTGCTCAGGAATTAGAAAATGTTAAAACAGTTGTAAAAGGTAAAGGTATTGCTAATTCTCATCAGATCATTGCTGAAGAGAACCTGAAAAACACAGTTGATGAATTGTGTAAAAAAGATGAAAAGATAAGATCTTTAGAAGAAGACCTGGTTAAAACAAAAATGGAATTAAGAAAAACTGGAGAATGGAACAAGTCTTCTGAAGCACTAGAATGGTTGCAAGAAAATCATAGCAGTAACAGGAAAGGTATTGGATTCATGAAGGCACAAAGTTCATCCAAATGGGATCCAAAGAGTAAGTACTTATCATTTCCTGAAAACTGGCTATGTACTCACTGTGGGAACACTGGTCACCGGAAAGAAAATTGTCAATCTTTAAAAATGGCTGCCCAGAGGAACAGGTCCTATAAACCTGTTCGAAATCCTGTGAAACAGAAGAATAAGTCCTACAAACCTGTTCAACATTATGTAAAAAGGAGAGATGTTCACACAAAGAAACCTTTACCATTTTGGGCTAAAAGAGATCTGATTCATCCTTTTTCAAAAGGAAAGGAACCCAAACTAGTTTGGGTTCTTAAAATTAACCCCTAGTTTTCTTTTGCAGGCTAGAGTGAAGGAGACAAACCACAAATGGTACATGGACAGTGGTTGCTCAAGACATATGACGGGGCATAAGGAACTGTTCCTTTCACTCTCAGCCTTCCAAGGAGGAAGTGTTTCCTTCGGTAATGGTAAGAAAGGGGAAATTATTGGAATTGGAAAGGTAGGTAAATCTGACTCACACTGCATAGATAATGTATTTCTAGTAGATGGACTGAAGCATTGCTTGTTGAGTATATCTCAATTGTGTGACAAAGGTAATAATGTTAATTTCTCATCTACTGGATGCACTGTGACTAATCAAGCTTCTGGAGAGGTTATTTTGCAGGGAAACAGACATGGAAACATCTACAAAGTAGACTTGCTGACATTATCTGACGGAAGCTTGAGCTGCTTAAGTGTGGTGCAAAATGATCCCCTCCTATGGCACAAAAGACTAGGACATGCTAGTCTTTCACAATTGAACAAACTTGTGTCAAAGGACTTGGTGATAGGTCTTCCTAACATCAGGTTTAATGATGAAAAGGTATGTGAAGCTTGTGCCAGGGGGAAGCAGGTAAAATCCTCCTTCAAACCGAAGAAACAGGTAAGTACCACTAAGCCTTTGGAACTGGTCCATATAGATTTATGTGGTCCAATGAGAACAATGAGTCGTGGAGGTAAGAAGTATGTAATGGTATTGGTGGATGATTACTCTAGATTTACATGGACTATATTTCTTGCATCTAAAGAAGAAGCATTTAATGCATTTTCAATTTTTGCTAAGAAAGCTGAAAGAACACTAGACAGTCCTATTGTTGCCATTAGGTCAGATCATGGAACTGAATTTGAAAATCATATGTTTTTCAATTTTTGCAATGAAAATGGCATCAATCACAATTTTTCTTCACCTAGAACTCCACAACAAAATGGTGTAGTGGAAAGGAAAAATAGGACTCTAGAAGAAATGGCAAGAACTATGTTAATATCTGGAAATCTTCCACAAAACTTTTGGGCTGAGGCTATTAATACTGCATGCTACATAATAAATAGATGTATGACTAGGCCATTAATAGAAAAGACCCCATATGAGTTGCTTAAAGGAAGAAAACCAAACATATCTCATCTTAGGGCTTTTGGTTGCAAGTGTTTTATACACAACAATGGGAAAGATGCCTTAGGAAAATTTGAACCTAGAAGTGATGAAGGAATCTTTGTTGGTTATTCTTCGAATAGTAAGGCATATAGGGTGTTTAACAAGAAAACTTTAAAAATTGAAGAAAGCATGCATGTAAAATTCGATGAAACTGACAGTCTCACTCAAGAACAGGTACAGGAGGATGAAGAAATTGGACTGCTGAAAGCTTATGAACTTGATCCACAAATGCAAGGTCTGGATGTGAGAACTGAACTGCAAGGAACTGTTCCTCAGAACAGAACTGAGAACAGTGGCACAGATACAGGGGGAACAAATGCTGGTTCCACCTCACAAACTGGTAGTGCTACTCGATCAGGAACTGTTCCTCAGCAGAGGACTTCTGACAATGGATTGACACCCAAGCCTTACAAGTATCAAGGGTCACATCCTGTGGATCAAATAATTTCAGACAAGAATGCAGGAATTCAAACTAGATCAGCAGTCAAAAATCACAATCTGTGTGCCTTTAGTGCTTTCTTATCTCTTGTTGAACCCAAAAATGTGAAAGAAGCACTGAAGGATGCAGACTGGATAAATGCTATGCAGGAAGAACTGAATCAATTTCAAAGAAGTCAAGTTTGGCATCTGGAACCTAAGCCAAGGAACAGGTCCATAATTGGAACAAAATGGGTTTTCAGAAACAAACTTGATGAGGATGGCATGGTAACAAGGAACAAGGCCAGACTGGTTGTTCAGGGATATAGTCAAGAGGAAGGCATCGACTATGATGAGACTTTTGCTCCAGTTGCAAGATTGGAAGCAATAAGACTTCTTATAGCCTTTGCTACATACATGGATTTTACTCTACATCAAATGGATGTTAAGAGTGCATTTCTGAATGGATACTTGAAAGAAGAAGTGTATGTCAAGCAACCTCCAGGTTTTGAAAGTGAACAGTTCCCTGAACATGTTTACAAGTTGGACAAGGCCTTGTATGGGCTCAAGCAAGCACCAAGAGCATGGTATGAAAGGCTATCAAAATTTCTACTCCAGCATGGATACAAGAGAGGTAAAATTGATAGTACTTTGTTCTTAAAAGAAAAAGGTAAGGATCTCTTAATTGTTCAAATTTATGTAGATGACATAATTTTTGGTGCTACTTGTGAAAATTTAAGTAAAGAATTTGCAAACTTGATGGGGAGTGAATTTGAGATGAGCATGATGGGTGAACTCAACTTCTTTTTGGGTTTACAAATTAAGCAAACCTCAAATGGAACTATGATCCATCAACAAAAGTATGTTAAGGAATTACTTAAAAGATTTGATATGGACAATGCTAAGGGAATTGACACACCTATTGCTACTGCCACAAAATTGGATCTTGATGAACATGGAATATCAGTTGATCAAAAATTGTATAGGGGCATGATAGGTTCCTTACTTTATCTAACTGCTAGTAGACCTGATATAGTGTTCAGTGTTGGTTTGTGTGCAAGGTTCCAATCAGATCCTAAGGAATCTCATTTGAAAGCTGTTAAAAGAATCTTGAGGTATCTGAAAGGAACAGGTCCCTTGGGACTCTGGTATCCAAAAGGTGGTAATTTTAATCTTGTTGGATATACTGATGCTGACTATGCAGGTTTCCTTGTTGATAGAAAAAGCACTTCAGGTATGGCACATTTTCTTGGTGAGTGTTTGGTTTCTTGGGGAACTAAGAAACAAAATTCAGTGGCACTTTCTACTGCTGAGGCTGAATATGTGGCAGCTGCTTCATGTTGTTCACAGTTGTTATGGATCAAACAACAATTACAGGATTTTGGTGTTGATGTAGGAACTGTTCCTATCTATTGTGATAACACTAGTGCTATTAATATGACAAAAAATCCAGTGCATCACAAAAGGACTAAACACATTGACATAAGACATCATTTCCTAAGAGACAATTATGAAAAAGGTTTGATCACCATAGCATTTTGCCCAACTGAAAAACAAATAGCTGACATTTTTACAAAAGCTCTAGGTAGAGATGATTTTGAAAGAAATAGATTGGAATTAGGGATGATTAAATTCACATAAAATCTTCAATGCTTTACTTCATAATTGGCTAGAAAATTGCTCTTAAAATGAATTTTATTCAAGTCATTATGAATTATTCAGTCCAGTCTCTATACTTAAATGTATACTCTCATGCCACATATATTATTTAGAGTTGCTAAAATTGAATGATGTTACCCTTATGCTCTTAGAATTTCAAATGATCAAAAATTGCAAATTGGAAGGACACTGAATTGTGGTGTTAAAAACAGGTATGTACTCGTAATTATTCAATTAATTTAGGAGTATAAAGGCTATAGGTAACTTGTGTTTAGGATAAAATCCCACTAAGTTTCCTACCCATATCCAAATTGCAAAAGAGTCCCATCGGAGGAACTGTTCCTATTGTCCTGCAGCCTAACGGCTCTTTTTCTCCGGGAGACTCCCAAGAGTCCTTAGCCGTTGCATGTTGTGCTGAGGTAAGCTGATCGTCTCCTACTCTAATTGCACTACTTAATTCACTCTATAAATACTCTTCTTCTCCTACATTATTCTTTTACCTTGTTCACCAATTGAATTAGCAAAATTTCAGAAAGAATTGTCAATTATCTTTTGATTAGAATTGCAAACATGTCTCTTTCTTCTGATAATTCTCCATCTGCACCCACTGTTGAACAACCACAAAATCTCAACCCTCCTTCACCCATGGAAATCATCGTCCCAAACCCTGAAGTTCCTGAACAAATTCCAGAAATACCTGAACCTGAGATTCAGGGGGAAGGATCAGTTCCCACGGCTGAATCCATTGCTGAGCAGGTTGAGGATCTCTCTCATGCTATGGTGTTGTATCAGTTTAAGGTAAACTACACTCACCCTCTGAATGTTGTTATTGATGAGGAAGAAGAGGGAGAAGGTTCTGAGGCTGCTCTTGAGGGGGAACTCATTAGGAGTTTGGAAGCACCTGTGCATGGGGGGTCAGGGTCGCCAGAGGTTGCTTTTAGAGCACCCATGGAAGATGTTATTGATGTTGAAGAGGCTATTAGTGATAGTGATAGGCCTTTGGTTGATTTGATAAACATTAGGAGTCTGAAAAGGAAATTGGCTAGAAAGGGACCCATTAATGATCATGAGACTGTTGAAATTGCTGCTAAATTAAAGAAGATAAGTGATAGTTATAAGCCCGGAAATAAGAAGAAAGTTGGAAGTTCCTCTAAGGCAAAAGGACCTGTTCCTTCTGCCTCAACCCCTGCATCTGGGGGTAGGAGGACAAGAAGTGCTGCTAAAGCTGCTGATGAACAACTGGCTGCTGCTTTGGAAAAGAGCAGAAAAGGGAAAGGAAAACAGGTAGTTGAGGAAGAAAAGGTGGATGATAGTGATGATTTTGATTTGGCTGATTTTTCTGAGGATGATGAGATGGTAGAGGCTGAGGAGGTGGTGCCTCAGTCAAAGAAAAGAAAGGTTCCTGAGAGAATAGTAACAAGAAGCTCAGTTAAAGCTGCTGAGAAAATTGCTAAGAGGACCAGGTCCTCTAAAAGAGTGGTGGTTTCTGAAGACTCTGCCAGTGACAGTGATGAGTTAGTTGCTGAGGCTGAGAGTGATAGTGATGCTGAAGAAAGTGAGACTGTGCACTGTGTTCATGATGACATGCTGACTAGAAAGGTGTTGAAAGGAAGGGTTATGACTGATGTTCAAGAAGAAGGAATGGTTTGGTTGCTGCAAAAGCTACATGCTCAGGGTTGGAGGGACATGGTCCTTAAGATCTCTGGTAGGTGTGCAAAGGGAATGGTGCAGGAATTCTATAAGAATTGTTCCATCCGAGGTGATCAAATCACTACATCTGTTAATGACAATGTCATCATTTTTGATACAAGGGAACTTGGTGAGTTGCTGGGGATCCCTGCCTCTGGGTATGCTAGTTATGTCAAGACTGTTTGGCCTGACTTGACAAACTTGCCTACTGATCTGGAGATCACTAGGAAGTTTGCTGAGAATGATGGTGAAGAAAAACCCAGGGCAGTGCAAAAGAGTGAGATGCATCCACAGCATCAGGTTTTATTTGAATTTGTGAACAAAGTTGTGATGCCAAGGCAGGAGAAAAGAGGAGTTGCCAGTTTCATGGACCTGGTCCTTATGGAACTGTTGGACACTTAAAAGCAGATCAATTGGCCCAGCTTTATGATCCACCTGATAAAAAGGGTGATTGCTGGGAAGAGAAAACACTCCCTGCCGTTTGGTTTCATTCTGACTGATATTTTTGCCAAGTTGAAGGTTCCCTTGGAAGGGGTTGTGAAAGCTACAAAGAAGGAGAAATTTGGGTGTGCTACCTTGATAAACTGTGACTTGCCGGTTCAGGCTGATCCTCCACAGGCTGGTGTTGGGAGGCAGCCTCTGAACAACAAAGTGAGGGCACTTAGGCAACAAGTTGCTATGCAGGCTGCTGAGATTGCAAGGTTGGAAGAAGAGAGGAATTACTGGAAGGCAGAGGCCTCAAAAGCAAAAGAGACCAATGAGGGAATGCTCAAGCAGATGTTTGATCTCCTTCACAAGTCTCAGGGAACTGGTCCTTCCACATCCTGACCACCTTAGCCCTAGCCTTTAGCCATCTTTTGTCTAGTGGGATCTAGCCTAGCCAAGTGCCTTAGCCTTTATTTTCTTCTTTAGTAGTTGGATAATTTTGTAGTACTTGCTGTATCCCCTGATTTTGATATTTTGGTTAAATGAATTGTCTTGGATGGCTAATATCATTGTCTTGCAGTTGCTTTATTTAATTTATGTTTGCACTTTGAGTTGCCTCAATGGCTATGTGCTGATTAAATCTAACACTTGAGTTATATTTTGATATGCAACCTTTTCAATGATGCCAAAAGGGGGAAGAGTAAGGCTGATTTTGCATGATTTTATACCTAATAAAAATTTGTTCCTTAATGATGAATTAATTCTCCACTGATTGGTGTCTTTTTGAGCTTAAGTTGTACTTCAGGACATTAAGGAGATGAAGCTATGAGTATGAATTTGTCATCATCAAAAAGGGGGAAATTGTTAGCTTGGAAAGCTTGGAGTTTTGACTGATGACTGAGGAACGGATTCAAAGGACCTGTTCCTTTGAATTACTGAAGCAGAATAGATAATTCATGCAAAATCATTTGATTGAGATATTATTATTTATCCTAATACTGACGTGTATCTTGATAATTATGCAGGCCTAATCAGATACGAAAAGATTGCATAATCCTAAAGGATAAAGGATTTGGATTCAAGAAGATAGAATCCAATTAGGATTCAAAGTCAAGGGAGCTTTGGAATTCTAATTCATTGGGACTTCTTGGCTACTGGAAACTATAAAACGAGAAGACTATCAGCCATAGAAGTTGTACACAAATAGAGAGAGCATCGAGCAAAAGCTGAGAAGAATTATTAGCTTATTTGTGTAATCATTAGCTACAGTAGAACTAAGTAAGAACCTGTTCCTTAGATTGAGTCTTGTAAAAGTTCAAGTCTTAGTTCAATTGTAGTAAGCTAAAATCGAGTTGTAAACTGTGTAGTTCAAGTCGTGGACTTGACACAACTTCACTGATCGTGAGAAAGATCACTAAAGGATTAGAGTTAGTCCTAGGTTAGTAAGAGTGAGTCTTGTAACCAAGTGGGTCTTTTTACATAGTGAAGTTGAAATCCTACTTGAGAAGTAGGTCGTGGTTTTTTGATCCCGTGTCTAGGGGTTTTTCCACGCTAAAATCTGGTGTTCAATTACTTACAGTTTTTATTCCGCACATCGTAGAGTAAAGGAACACATTTTAAGGAACTGGTCCTTAAAACAGTAAAGTGGTGTATTCGTGGGAAATAACACGCTGGCGGTAAATTTTAAAAGAGATTTTCGAGCTCGATGATGGCGAATTAGATCCGATTTGAAATCTGAGAGCGCCATTACGTTTGTATAGTCATTTGTGACATGTGTGAACTTTTAAAAGTGAATTTCGAGGTTGTTCGGATAGTTTACGCTAAAGTCGCGAAAGTTAAGAGTTTGATAGCTTTGCTTTTAATTCGCATCTTTTATTTCGGGGATCCAATTCGAGATCCGTCTTCACGAGTACGTCACATAAGTATTTTATGACTTGCTTGAAAATTTTGAGGTCATTCCTAATTTTATAGGGTTCCATTTTAATTCTCGTCACTATAACAAGTTTTCTAAGAATAATATTTCGTATTCAACACTACAATTTCTAAGAACAATCTACCTAATATATAACCCCACCGCCACTTATTAAATATCAATAAGCTTAAGCTTACTATATAAACAACGTATCCTTGCTACACCTAGACAACCAAAAGGCAATTAGTTTCCACCACCTAGAAGCTAATTAAGGCAGCATACGATTTTATCCTTCTTTCTAAAGCCAAAAGCATTATAAGGTACATTAGCTACGAAAAAGAGAAGAGAGAAATGAAAATAGATAAAGTGGCATAATTTGTCAGGATAAATTAAGGTAAGGATTTCTACGGTATTTTTTAATGATGTTTGATTTAAATTGTTATTCGGAAGATAGAAAGGTTAAGTAGAGTTTTAAACTAAAATATAGAAATTAGTACTTTATGAAATTGAATGAGTATATGACATCAAAGTATGAAACTAATTGACATGACCCGGATTTTCGGCTAGGCCCTGCGGGCACCCAACAACCTCCCCTAGACCCGTCGGGCGAACCCTATAGACTAAACTTACGCAAAGATGAGAACTCCACTAAGTAATAATATAAAATTAACTTCAACAACATAATAAAAGAGGAATAGATACATACATTACGTATATATTCGCAGAACATACATATATAATGGCTGCCATAAGGATTGCATCTAACTACCCAAACACATAGGTCTAGAGCCATCCAGATCAGACATCTATGAAGTCCAGAAATATATATATTTTTTGAAGGGAACAAAAATGAGTCATCAAAATAATATCTATAGTTGGTGGCCTCAACGAACAAGCTGGCTCACCACAGATAGCTGAAATTGCCTCGCTCCTCGCTCGTGATGCTGGCTGGGTCCTGGAGCGGAATCTGCCGAAACGAAAATACAAATAAGAAACAGGTAGGGAGTGATTCATAAGGACTCAGTGGGCGAGAAATAATTACTTAGGTCCAAAAAATAGTTAAGTTTAGCCAGGAAAATGGTAAGTAACAGTATATAACAGATAAAAATGTACATATAGGCAAGTAGCAATCATATACAACATTCATAAGGATATGAAATGAATGCAATCGTAATGTAAGGGGGTCACATGTGTCCAATGAATGGAGCAGAATCCTCCTACTCTGGTGCGGAATCCTCCTACCATCGATATGATACAAGGAACGGAATCCTCCTACTCTGGGGTGGAATCCTCTTACCCTCAGATGACGTAACAACCCAGACGTCAAGAAAAATAACCAAAAAATACATAAAAATGTTGTGGCATAATAAGTATGCCATGTCGGCAGCTATTCCAGTAAAGAACGCGTGAATAGATCATCCAAAGGCCAAAGGCCGGCAAAGAAGCGGATAAAATCACCTACCTCAGGTCCTGGGTCAGGATAGCTACTGAATAACTTTCTTTCCTGCCCGATGTCTCTCACAATAACTCCTTTCTGAGCCAAAGAAACATATTCGGACTTATAAATGCTCGAAGAAAGAGTATTTAGCATTTAGACAATGAAAGAAGAAAAATTACTAAAATATCCCTGGGCCGGGCTTAGCCAAAAACCCATAAAATATATATTTTCGGACTCCTTATAATTCCACGAGCCCAATGGTATCATTAGTTTTTATATTTGAATTCAGTTTCATCAAATTTCTTAATTTCATAAATTTTAGGGTCCTAACCCATTTTTCAATTTAATTTCAAGATATTTTAGTGCAACAATCATGAATTAACGCAATTGAATGTTATAGGATTGATACCTGATGATTTCTAAGAACTTCGCACTTTAATTCCGCCTTAGAACTGAATTCAATGGCCTGAATTGAATTGTTTCCCGAAATGAGCAAAAAATCAGCTTTTCTACTGAAAAATAGCAGCTTACTAGGCCATTTTCGCACTAGCAACTGCTGTGCTGGTTTTTGGTTCCAAACAGGACCCTACAAAGCTTGACCCCAAATTTTTCATACAAGTTATACAAGATATGTGTGACATGCTTGCAAAGACGGAAATCGAATCGGATCTGTAAAACTCAAGATATGACTCCGACGGAAAGAGTTCGATTTCTTAACTTTCAAAATTTTAGGAAAACTGACTGAATGACCTCGGAATTCACTTTCAAAAGTTCCTACAGGTCATAAATAACCTACAAACCTAACGCAACTTTCAGATTTCGAATCAGAGCTCATTTGCTGAAATCAAGCTCGAAAACCTCTTCTAAGCTTTATCAACAATTGAAACGGAAACCTTCTAAAAAATCCTATTAAACAAGGTCTGAATCAGCTCAAATTTTATAGACAAGTTCTAATGGACTTTACGGAGCTTTTAAGACTGTCACCATGCTAATCGGAGTTCTAATTCCTGAAACGACTGCCTAAGGTCGTTTCACTAATGATACTATCGGACTCGTGGGACTATGAGGAGTCCGAAATATATAATTTAAGGGCTTGCGGCTAGTCCAGCTCTGGGTTGTTTTTGTAATTTTTCCTTCTTTTCTCTATAAAGGTTATATACTCGTTTTTCGAGGCAATTATAAGTGCGAATATGTTTCTTTGGCTTAGAAAAGGATTATTATTAGAGGCATCGAAAAAGATAGGAGTTATTCAGTAGCTATTCTGACCCAGGACTTTAGGTAAGTGATATTATCCATTTCTTTAGTGGCCTTTGGCCTTGTGGATATTCTACCACATGTTCCTTGCGTGTGTGGCTGCCGATAGATGTACTTATTATGCCTTAGTATTGGATGTACATTGTATATTATATGGTATTCCTTGTTGTTGGTATTTCATTGCGCATAGAAGCATTGTACTCTAGTTGTAAGCTTGACATATACTTCCCGGTAGTCGATGAGAGTCCCGCGCTGATGAAGAGTTATTATTGCATATACTTCTTGGTATTCGAAGAGAGTCCCGCGCCGGTAAAGGGTTATTATTGCATATACTTCCCGTTAGTCAAAGAGAGTCCCGTAGTCGAAGTGAGTACTGCGCAGGTGAAGGGTTATTATTGCATATACTTCTCGATAGTCGAAGAGAGTTCCGTAGTCGAAGAGAGTCCTGCGCCGGTGAAGGGTTATTATTGCATATACTTCCCGATAGTTGATGAGAGTCCCGCGCCAGTGAAAGGTTATTATTGCATATACTTCCCCGTCGTCGATGAGAGTCCCGCACCGGTGAAGGGTTATTTTTGCATACACTTCCCTGTAGTTGATGAGAGTCCTGCGCTGATGAAGAGTTATTATTGCATATACTTCCTGGTAGTCGAAGAGAGTCCCGCGCCGGTAAAGGGTTATTATTGCATATACTTCCCGTTAGTCAAAGAGAGTCCCGTAGTCGAAGTGAGTACTGCGCAGGTGAAGGGTTATTATTGCATATACTTCTCGATAGTCGAAGAGAGTTCCGTAGTCGAAGAGAGTCCTGCGCCGGTGAAGGGTTATTATTGCATATACTTCCCGATAGTTGATGAGAGTCCCGCGCCAGTGAAAGGTTATTATTGCATATACTTCCCCGTCGTCGATGAGAATCCCGCACCGGTGAAGGGTTATTTTTGCATACACTTCCCTGTAGTTGATGAGAGTCCTGCGCTGATGAAGAGTTATTATTGTATATACTTCCTGGTAGTCGAAGAGAGTCCCGCGCCGGTAAAGGGTTATTATTGCATATACTTCCCGTTAGTCAAAGAGAGTCCCGTAGTCGAAGTGAGTACTGCGCAGGTGAAGGGTTATTATTGCATATACTTCTCGATAGTCGAAGAGAGTTCCGTAGTCGAAGAGAGTCCTGCGACGGTGAAGGGTTATTATTGCATATACTTCCCGATAGTTGATGAGAGTCTCGCGCCAGCGAAAGGTTATTATTTCATATACTTCCCCGTCGTCGATGAGAGTCCCGCACCGGTGAAGGGTTATTTTTGCATACGCTTCCCTGTAGTTGATGAGAGTCCCGCACCGGTGAACGGTTATTATTGCATAAAATTCCCGGGTCGATGAGTGTTCCGCACCGGTGAAGGGTTATTATTGCATATATCTCCCGGTAGACGATGAGTGTCCTGCACTGGAGATAGAGTTCGGGCACATGTGATCCCCTTACATCATACTTCATTCGTTTCATTTCATTGTATTGGTTGTTGTGTATTATGTGATTATAGTGCGATGTTTTGTGTATGTGTCATGTATTTCTGATTGTTGATATGTTTGGGAATCCTATATATTTCTGTCTTTCTTATGTCCCTGGTTGTCTATGAGTTTATGGTTCTATACGTGTTTCAAGTATTATCTAGCTCTGCCTTTTATAGTTGAAATAAGGTGAATTTTATTTATCTGCTTTTCTTATCCCTTGCTAGCATATCTTCTTCTTCGAGGTTGTTAGCCAGCCCCCACTTATGGAGTCTTTTCGACTTTCCCTCTATTTGTTTATTGTCTATTTATTTCGTTTCAGCAGGTTTACCCTAGGATTGAGTTGGCACATGATTGAGGAGCGAAGACGACCTCAGCTGCCAGGGTGAGCCAACTTTTGTTCAGGATGGCCACCAGTTTAGGGCTATTATATCAATTGTATTTTGCTCCCTTTAGGAGATGTACATTTATTCTTGTATTCTTAGATGTTTGGTCTCAAAATTTAATGTTGGTAGGATGGTTGGATTCTAATTCATCACCGTCAGAAAGTGTCATTGTTTTAAATGGACCAAATAATTGAAAGGTCTCTAATTGATTTTTTTTCAAGCAAAGAAACATGCAATGACCTCTACTTAAAAACTACTCGATAGTGATTTTTGGGTGGCCCATTTGAGAGGTAAGAGTTGAACTTCTCAATTCCTTGCATGTCAGTTTTTGTGTCTCACTTTGACATTCACGTAATTATTTAACTAGATTGGTAAGAACATGATGGTAATCCTTGCCTCTTTATAAGCTGCAACTTAAGCTGCCCTGGAAGTATTATAATTCAGTAGT
Source organism: Petunia axillaris subsp. axillaris (assembly GCA_029990575.1). Classification (NCBI taxonomy): domain Eukaryota; kingdom Viridiplantae; phylum Streptophyta; class Magnoliopsida; order Solanales; family Solanaceae; genus Petunia; species Petunia axillaris. The sequence goes on along the minus strand of JARKNS010000006.1, from coordinate 58,207,680 downwards.
TAATTACAAAATTAGTATCATCAAAATCCAGTAGACAAATTTTTTACATGCTAACACTGAAAATCCGAATAACATCGTTACATTCTTTTATATGTTTCATTTTTTCTAATTTGATTCTAAGAGTTAAGTTTATTCTCTTACTCAAAAGACCTGTATCAGTATTAGTAAAAATGTTCTTCTTTAGGAAGTAATTCAACTAATAGTTGTTCTTCTGCAAATAATTACTTAGGTGCTCTATAGGTTTAGCTTAAGCAAAATATCTATTTATGTCCATTTCCTGTCATTGTGACCCTAGACTCGATAATGCATTGAAAAATTAGATAGAGGATAAAAATCCTCTTGTTTTTGGAACCAGCAGAAATCCTGTTTACAGATAGGCGATAAGTAAAATATCAAGTCAACTTGTTGTTGTTAAGTTTCAAATAGTATTCTAGATTTACAGAGCCAGCATAAATCCTACAGATTATGATCTGGTTGAAGTTATAGCTTATGTGGACTTAAACTTTTGAATGTTGAATCTTGATTTAATGTGTCTATTATAATATCAGGTTGGTGAAGATTCCAGATTTATGGCTCTCCAAAGGAGTTATGTTTCATTCTTCAATGTGGAGAAACCATAAACTATGTTTAACAGAGACAAGAGCTATGAACCTTGCAAAGAGACTCTAAAAGGATTAGAAGCCTCAAAATTGCTTTATCAGCATCAACTAGAAGCTGTAAGCTGTTGAATCTTCTTGAGATCTTCCATTCTAAGAAGTTGTCAATTTTTTCATGTATATTCAAAATATTGTTGCATGGTCAAGGGGATGTTAGTTAGGGTTATGTCATATGTGGCACTCATGTTAAAGTAAATTTCTGCGAGTTATTATAGAAGGTCAGGTGATTCTTAATAGTTGTTGAAAATTATGAAATTGAATTCTATCTTATGTCTCTTGTATGGGCTCAAAGGACACTGCTTCTATTACGTGTGGTTTGGAAGTGAAACCTCGACCTTTATCTTTTAATGTGACAGAGTGTTCTATTATAGGATGTGTACCTGGACTTTATGAGTAAAATATCTTCAAATGTTTTCACGAGTTAAAAGATCCAAAATTTACATTTTCTTACCTTTATCAACTTTTATTTGAAGGTTGGATGTTGGAGACGGAAAGAAATACTTCTTGAAGTGCAAATCATGTATTTTGAAGCATGGACAAAGAATGCTTTCCATCCTTTTGGTTGGATTAGATATCTCCTTTTAATTTGTAACTGTTGCCATCTTTGTATCTATTTTCATTTTTGTTCAGAAAGACCATGCTTCAAAGTTATGTTAGAACAATTTGGTTCATGTCACTCTTTAAATTATCCAACTTGAGTTGTTTTTGTAACATGAGGTGTAACATGGTGTTAGGCCCAGGTGTATCTAGTTATTATAAAAACATGAATCTCCTAAAGTAAAAAATGAATGATCATTTTACCCCTAGCTAAGTACACAATAAATTTCTATATAATAAAAATAACTAAATATTAAAAATATAATATATACATGTCCAAGTAGGCAACTCTTCCTACGCTCAGCCATTTGTTGGTTCCCCAAGAAAACCTTACAAATCCTACTTCCTTAAACGCAAATAGAATTCCTTGTATAACGCATGAATTATTGTTTTGAAAATTAATTGTGAAATCAGTTTGTGTCCTTACCTAATTCATCTTGTGTCTTATTTGGATAGAATGATTGTTCAAAATTCTTGAGCGGGTGTATCACTCTGCTAAAGTCCTCCTACTTTTCACTCTGTCTTTGATTTGATCTCCTTTAACAAGTTTCTTGATTACATATCTATTTTTGCTTATTATTTGACATGTTTACCCAAAATATTATGTGCAGTCATATAAAATTATGTTTAATTTTGAATCTTACGCTTTCTATATACACATCAAAGTTGGTAATAATGATCCTTTAAATTATTTATGCAGGTTGTGAGAAAAATCAGAAATGAAATTTATATAAAAGACAATTTGAAGAACTTTTAGTATTTTCATATATTAGATGTTTGATGGTTCTTGGCAGATGAGGGCAATCAGCGGTGTGGATCCTAGAAGACGTAAATGACGTTTCTTTTATGTAAATGAATTTCTTTATTTGGTTGTTGATTTTGCTTCGTTTATCTTTGCAAATGGAATATTCAGAACATAAATTACAAGTTCTTCTTGTATAAACAATGGAATAATGTTCCCCCTTTTGTTTGATTTTCAGTGCTCATGTTTCTACATTTCTACTAAGTGCTTTTATATATATATATGTATATATATGATTATTTATTAGACACATAGAATGAACAAAGGAATTAGAGTAAAATGCTTTTGATTTTCTGGATTTCTAGGTTGTAGGCTGTGTTTGATTCTCGAAGCACATTCAGTTTAATTAAGTTGTAATTGGAGTATAACATTGTAGCTTACAACACTTTAAATTTCCGTTGTATGTTTCGACATTGATTTTTCAAAAAATTTGTGAAAAAGATTTGATTATCGAGAAGTTATAAATAATTTATTCAAGAAGTTGTAAAGAATCTGTTTCCCATTATGTTTACAAGTAGTTATATTAAACATTGATTCATATTCGAGTTGATCCTCACATGTGATATTCAGTCCCCATTTGTTTATAAAATTTGGGACCATTTTTTGGGAGTTTGGGAAAAATTTTGTTTAGACATACTTTTTGATCAATTTTTTGTTAAATTTTGAAAAAGAGTTTTGCAAAAAGACCATTTTTGAGAGTTTTTGGGAAAATTATCTTATTTTACCCACAAAACTTCAACTATTTTTCAAGTAAAGTTTATGTCCAAACACAACTTCAAGTTCCAAAAATTATTTTTCAACTCAACTCAAAAACTCAAATTTCCAAGTTTCAACCAAATCTATGTCCAAACGCTATCTCAATATACTGTCAATATTTCGACATTTTATAACTTTGATTTGCATTAATGATTGTATCACACTGCCATAAACATTTACTTCCATATATGAGTAATTGGACTTCGATGTCCATACACGAATCTGATTTTGCATAGAGCTTATAAGTTAATATAATACCGTTGCCTAGAAGAATCGAAATGGGTATGTTTCATTAAAATAATTTAATTGTAGATGTAAACAAAGATAATCTTGTAATGTTATTGACTTTTTCTATATGTACATTGTTGGATTTATCTGAATAAAAGAGTCCACCCATAAAGGGGTGCTCTTAATATCTATCCAGGTAAAAAGATAAGTTACCTGGTAGAGTCCTACAAGAGGACAACTACTGTATTATACAGTTATAAATACAGTAGTAATAAGCTCAGATAAATGCACTGATTTCTCTACAGCTCTTCCTATCTCTCTCTCTCAAATAAACTAGTGTTTAGACTGTGGATAAAGGGGTTGATCCGTCAAGCACGTGACAACCACCGACGGCCAGTAATTTCAGCCACGGTTCAAGATCCTACCGCTTCCGCTTACGAGAACAACAAGTAAGTTCTCGGTTTATGTTTAAACAATCTATTTAGTATAGATTTGTTGTTATATAAATATATGCATAAATTTATTCATACATTGGTATCAGATGTCACAGGCTGATTTTTTGGTTAGTAAAAAAAAAATTATAGAACAATTCTGTATTGTTTCTGTCATTTATGCAATTAAACATGTCTATACTCGGATATTGTTTCAAATCTCTTTCTATTAGAAGTTCATGAAATAACAGATTACAATAGAAGAATAATACTGTTGTTTGTTAAATTATAGAGACGGATTATTTTTAAATGTCAGATTTGATATTACTTTTTTTTTTTTTTTAAATCAGCTCTAGATATCAGATCTAGATTATCCTTTTTTTTTAAAAAAAAAAAAAAAAATCGAAATCACTGCCAACCACCAGAATAAGCTCTGGCAAGGAACGATACATCGCCACCGTGCAACACACAGTCATCATCGGAACAGCTACGGTGAGAAGCAGCTGATTAGCCATCGGAATCAAAAAAAAAAAAAAAAACAAAAAAAATGGTGGAGCTTAGTGCTCAATAACCATGGCAACTGCAAATTTCAAAAAGAAGAAGGAAAAGAAATAAGTTTTTTTAATCTTCTTCTACAAAGATGGCAGAGACAATAGTGAAAGGAAGAAATGCTTTCTCACTTATTCATTGTACTTGATTTAAATAAAAAAAAAAGGTGGGAACGAAACATGGAGCTTGGTGCTCCAATGGATTGTCGTTTCACGTTTGTTGCAGAGAAAGAAAGGAGGAGGAGGAGATAACAGTAGGGCTATTATCACTCCACATTAAGCATGGGCTTAGGACCCACGTTGGCTTCTGTTGTTTAATGAACAATGGGCTCCTATTTCTTTAGTATTGTATTTGGGCAGATATCATAAATGGGCCTAGGCCCACTTTCAGATTTTTTTTATATAAATGATATTTTTTTATTAATGGCTAATGGCCTATAATTTTATTAATAATTTCAAATTACAAAATTTAGTCAAATGGACTTAATTTTCTAACCATAAATTTAGTATTTATACTCTCTGTAAGAAATATTATTTTATTTTTCATTTACATAAAATGTTAAATTAGTTTAACATTATGTAAATATGTTAATTAGTTTAACATAAGGTATATGTGTTGAAATATTATACAAGTTACCTAATTTGTTAATTAGTTTAGCAAATTTTGAATGTTAATTAGTTTAACATTGGTCTTATTAAACTTATTTTACCAATTACATAAATGTTAATTAGTTAACATTTAGCTTATTTTATTTAATATGTTAAATAAAATTGAAAATTAAGTTTAAAGTTAATTTGTTAACTTAGATCCATAAGGGATTATAAGATCATGAAAAACAAAACGTTGTTTTTAGTATGATTAGACATTAAGCTAAGTAGTTGACTAGGTTAATTTACATATGTTTAATTTATGGACGATGACTGGAAACATAGTGAACTTTCGACTCCATTATTAATATATGTGTTTATTAACTTAATCAACTTAGTGCTTATTGTCCGAATATGTATGTTGAACATAGTACTTGCGTTTAGAAATTCTTTCTTTAGATCCTCACTATATTTTTTTATTTTTATTAAAAGAATGTCTACTGCTGCTAAGAACATTGTTGCTGAGCTCAACAAAGAGTTGAAACTCAATGGTGACAACTATGAGACCTGGAGCTTAAATGTCCAATATGTGCTTGAAGAGCAAGAGGCTCTGGAGGCAATTAACATCGTCATGGATGAGCCTGAGGAAGGCACCACGGCTCAGCATAGGCGTGACCGTGCGGCTTATGACGCTTGGAAAAAGAAAGACTCCTTGGCTCGCATTACGTTGCTGAGCACCTTAGATGATGATATCTTAAGGGAATTTAAGGATCACCAAAGAGCTATGGGTCTTTGGGTTGCTTTGAAGAATAGGTTTGGTACATGTTCTATTGAAAGGCTACGATCCTTAACAATCAAGTTTGACTCATACAAGAAGCGTCCAGAACATTCAGTAAGAACTCATCTGAGGCTTATGACAAACATGATTGGGGAGTTAAAAGATGCTGGTCATGAGTTGACCGATGAGCAACAAGTTCAAGCTGTCATACGGTCCTTACCTAATTCTTGGGATCATATGAAGATGCATTTGACGCACAATCAGCTAATCAAGACTCTAGAAGATGTCCGCAGATCTCTTGAGCTTGAAGAGGATCGGCTTGAGGCTGCTAAGCCAACAGCTGAGTTGCATATGGCAACATCCTTTAAGGCCAAAGGTGGCTTTAAGAAAAAGAATTGGGTTAAGAAAAGAGGACCAACTCAGTCTCAGCCTGCTAAAAGAGCAAGGGCAGAACAACAAGGCAATAACAAACGTCCCAAACGTGTAAATGTTGCAAAGGTGAAATGCTTTAACTGTGACAAAAAGGGTCACTATGCTAAGGATTGCTCTGAGCCTCCTAGAAAGGTATTTCACAAAACTCAAACTAGTGAACTTTGTGTTTCTAGTTCAGTGTTTTTTACTGAATGTAATCCTTTGTGGATTGTAGACTCGGGAGCAACGGACCACATAATGAGGGAACGTAATTCCTTTGTGAAGTTTCGGCGTATTTCACGTGGAACAAAGTGGATTTATGTGGGCAACAACAATAAGGTTGCTGTTGAAGGGATCGGTACATGCAAGTTAGTCTTGCATAGTGGTCGACACCTACTACTACATGATGTCCTCTATGCTCCAGGAATTCGCCGGAATATTATTTCTGTTATTGTTTTGCTTAGCCTTGGCTTTAGCTTGTTTTTTCATGACAATTCTGTCAAATTGACTTTAGGTTCAACTTTATTTGGTTTTGGTCATGTGACCGGAGGTTTTATTATTATGGATTTGGATTGTGATTGTGATTCATTTAATAATAATGCTAATTTTTCTATGTTTGCTTCCTCACATAAATATGATAGTGATGTAAACATATGGCATACTAGACTTGGTCATATTGGCCAGCAAAGAATGCAAAGGTTAGCAAAACAAGATTTGCTTACTGGCATTGAACATGTGGAATTGTCCACTTGTGAAAGTTGTCTAGCAGGAAAATCTGCAAGAAAACTCTTCGGTAAAGCGACTAGAGCTGAGTATCCCTTGCAATTAGTCCATTCGGACATCTGTGGGCCTATGAATGTCAGGGCTAGGCATGGAGCGTACTATTTCATCACATTTATAGATCACTACACTCGTTTCGGTTCTGTCTATTTAATTTCCCACAAATCAGAAGCAATAAGTTGTTTCCAACGCTATATGAGCTTAGTGGAAAATCAATTAGACAAGAAGATAAATGTTCTTCGAACTGACCGAGGTCGAGAGTACTTGTCAACTCAATTTAACGAGTTATGTGATGGAAAGGGAACTGTTCATCAGTTGACTATCCCAAATACTCCACAACAAAATAGTGTTGCGGAGAGAAGAAACAGGACGCTTCTAGAAATGGTTAGGTCAATGATGGCACAAGCTAACCTCCCAATTAGTTATTGGGGTGATGCATTGCTTATGGCTACCTATGTACTTAACCGAGTGCCTACAAAATCAGTTGCAACCACTCCATATGAGTTGTGGACTGGAAGAGCACCCAACCTAAGTGTATTAAGACCTTGGGGTTGCGATGCCTATACACATGATTCTTCTCACAAACATGGCAAATTAGGCCCGAGAGGAAAGAAAATTATCTTTATAAGATACTCAAAAACCTCTAAGGGTTATGTGTTTATAGGTCAGCAAGACAGTGGGAATGTAACTGAGTTTGAGTCACGAGATGTCACATTCTTAGAGGATGAGTTTTCTAAAAAGGGGAGAGGTAGGTCAAGACCTAACCTTGTTTGAGATAGAGGATCAAGATCAACAAAGATCACTTCATTCGAGTGGGAGAAATTTAACAGATGATGAATTAGTTCCACATCAACCTCCTTCATCATCGAATGCGAATGTAAGTAATCATTTGACATCAAACAGTGTCCAAATGGATCTTGTTCCAAGTGGGAGCGAGATGGTCACTGATCTTGTTACAAGTAGGAGCATGATAGATGTTCTTGATCCAAGTGGGAGCAACGTTGATCCAAATGGAAACAACGAAGAAGAATCACAAAAAGGACGTGGTTTACGTAAAAAGATTCCCCGCCGACGATTTTATGTCGAAGGTGCTGAACTTTTATGTTGTTCTTACAAGTAGAAAACGAGCCAAAAAATACAAAAGAGGCTCTCTCATGCCCTTCTAAGGAAAAATGGATAAAAGCAATGGAAGATGAAATGGAGTCAATGAGAGTCAACAAAGTTTGGGAACTAGTTGATCTCCCAAAAGAACGCAGAGATATTGGGAGCAAATGGGTTCTCAAGATTAAGCTCAAGGCTGATTGCACAGTTGAGAGATATAAGGCTCGACTGGTGGCGAAAGGTTATACACAACAGGAAGGAATGGACTACGAAGAGACTTTCTCACCTGTTGTGCAATTTAACTCAATTCGCCTGATTCTAGCTATAGTAGCAAGTTTAGATCTTGAATTACATCAGATGGATGTAAAGACTGCCTTTCTCAATGGAGAATTAGATGAAGAAATTTATATGGAACAACCCGAATGTTTCATTGAAAAAGGCCACGAACAAAAGGTTTGTAGACTTTTGAAGTCTATTTATGGCCTCAAACAATCTTCAAGGCAGTGGTTTATACACTTTCAAAATGTGATCATATCCAATTGTTTTACTATGGTTGATGAAGACCATTGTGTTTATACCAAGAGATCAAGAAATAAGCTTGTAATTCTGACATTGAATGTCGATGATATACTTATAGCTGGAAATGATAAGGAGTTATTAAACGTGGTAAAGACCTGGTTGTCGTCTCAATTTGAGATGAAAGATATGGGTGAAGCTGCATATATTCTTGGAATCAAGATTTCAAGAGATCGTTCTAAGAAGCTATTGTATCTCTCTCAAGAGAATTACATTAAGAAAATTTTTGAACGATTTAATATGCAGAATAGCAACCCAATTGACACTCCTATCGGCAAAGGCCATAACTTGGGAAATCATTTGTGTCCTCAGACTCCTGAAGAGACAGAAAAGATGAAGTGAGTGCCTTATAGAAGTGCAGTCGGATGTCTAATGTATGTTATGGTGTGTACTAGACCTGATATTTGTCAAGCAGTTGGCTTGGTAAGTAGATATCAATCCGACCCAGGTCCAGCACATTGGCAAGCAGTAAAGAGGATCATGAGATATCTGAGAGGAACAGCTGTCTACGCACTTTGTTATCAAGGCAACAAAGATTTGCGATTAGTTGGATTCACTGATGCTGATCATGGAGGAGATTTAGACGAGAGGAAGTCTACCTCAGGATATGTCTTCTTACTTAGTAATGGTGCCATATCATGGAAGAGTAAGAAGCAATCATGTGTAGCACTATCCATGATGGAAGCCGAATATGTGGCTCTGTCAAAAGCAACAAAAGAAGCTGTTTGGTTGAATAGGCTCTTCAAAAGCTTGTTGGGTAACACTGATGATGAACCAGTGTTAGTTTACTGTGATAGTGAGGCTGCAGTTGATGCAACCAAGAATCCTAAGCATCATTGTGATACTAAGCACATAGATATCAAGTATAACTATGCAAAAGACATGTATAAACGCAAGAGGTTGAACCTGGTGAAAATATCTACAGAAGATATGGTAGCAGACCCATTGACCAAGCCTTTAGCTAGAGATGCATTTGTGAGACACACTAGGTCTCAAGGCTTGCGTAGACTTTGAGTGATTTTATATTATTCTTTGTTTTCCCAGTTGTTCACAAAACTATGTTCTTTAATAATCAATAAAGTTGATTTACTTACATACATATTCATGATTTATTGAGTGTTTAGTACATTCTTCAATTATATGTTAGTATGTCGGGTAGACAAGAGGTTGGCCTTCTCACACAGGCAACCGCCTCCTTATCTTAGTGATAAGTGGAGATGAGACTTGATGTTAAGAAAAATTATCAAATGGATAATTTGAGAGCGATATGCTTAAAATCAATATAGTCGTTTAAATAATAACATAAGGTTATTAAGGTGAAAGGATGTTCACCTAGTCTACTTAGTGAGCTAGATGTGAGTTTAAGAAACTCGAATTTAGATACATATGGTGTATGAATTTCATCTATACAACGTTATTTATAAAGACATATGCTCCTTAAGGAAAGGAGAAAAATGTTGTAGCACGTGTTTCATACCATGTGTGCTAATGTCGACCTTGGGTTAACATAAGTTTGATCTCAACTTACTGTTGCGTGAGACCCTGAGCCTTTATGCTGGCTCAAATTATGTACCCTCAGTGACTCCGATCAGATACTTGAGACTTAGTCTAATGTTAGCTATCTTAGTGTGTTTCCAAAAGACCATAAAAATGGATGCGGTCTGGCGGGACATATCTAGAAAAGCAGTTGAGCTAATGTTAAGAGAATCGTGAGAAGAGGAAGATCATTATAGGAATCTCATTAATTTTGTATTCACAGGTGCACCAGTTATAACTTATGAGTTATAATTGTGAATACATAAAAATGATATTTGAGATTTTTGAGAGGATATCAAAATGTGATTCATATGATCTAAGGTATTGCATACTTTATAATCTACTTGCAGGTTTGCGCTCGACGAGAGGCTATATACTCCTAACAGATGTATAGCACGTAGCTCTCACAGTATGCTGGTCGCACGGTCTATTTCACTGTATGAATATTTGTAGAGATGAGATGAGAATATGTTTCTCATATTGTAAGAGCACTCCCATTACGTGTGAGTGGGAGATGTTAGGTTTATCTGAATAAAAGAGTCCACCCATAAAGGGGTGCTCTTAATATCTATCTAGGTAAAAAGATAAGTTACCTGGTAGAGTCCTACAAGAGGACAACTACTGTATTATACAGTTATAAATACAGTAGTAATAGACTCAGATAAATGCACTGATTTCTCTACAGCTCTTCCTATCTCTCTCTCTAAAATAAACTAGTGTTTAGACTGTGGATAAAGGGGTTGATCCGTCAAGGACGTGACAACCACCGACGGCCAGTAATTTCAGCCACGGTTCAAGATCCTACCGCTTCCGCTTACGAGAACAACAAGTAAGTTCTCGATTTATGTTTAAACAATATATTTAGTATAGATTTGTTGTTATATGAATATATGCATAAATTTATTCATACATACACCTGACCAAACTTCTCTCCAACACCTGGAAAATTTGAGTGCGGTCATAAAAATAAAAATTTAAAAGGAATGATCACTCTTCATTCATATACTTAGTAGTGTTTGAAAAGAGAAAATTCTTAAAACGTCCAAGAATTGATATTAGGCATATGGTGTTATGACGTAAAGATCATCTTGAATTTTATAGGACCATTTCTTAGTTCAACTCATTTTAATAATATTGTTTATAGGAAAGTATTAAGTGAGATTAATCTCACCACACCATATCTATCTAGCTAAATTTAGTTGTTCAATGTCACAGGTTCAAAAGATATTCATTAGATAGCTAACTTTAGTTGTTTAATGTCACAGGTTCAAAAGGATATTCATGTTATGAGGATCCATTTTGATTGGTAAAATTTATGGTGGTTCGTCAGTCTATCGCAACCCTCCTTCTTTACATGAGCTTTGGACAGTAATTTCACAAGGATAATTAATTATTTTTCACAGGACAAGCAATGCATTCAAATAGACTCATATTCACCCATTAAAGCTTAAAGATTTTCGATTCAAATTTTGTTTTACTCATAATGCATATGATTTAATTTCATACACGTTGCCAAATCCATAGTAACAAAAACCGTGATTTGATTTGGTAAATGAAATAACACATTTTTTTCTTAAGTAGTATCTGTTATCTCAATTATCACTGGCACACAAATAAAGTAAATATTTTGAGATGCTCTTATGATGAATATCTATTCAAACATGTATTAGGTGAAATATGGTTTGCATATGTGGCGTCTCGAGCGCATGGTTCAAGATATATCTCACAAAGGCTCGTAAGATTAGACACGAGGTAGACAGTGTGATTCTCAAGGCAAAGCCCGAAGGTTAAGACCTTGGCGGGCCCTGAGGATAAGTCGCCTAGGTGAACATAAAGTGCATACCCCCGAGGTGAGAGATTTAAGCCTCAGGGAGTCAGTCCATTTTCAGTGGAAGAGTCGCCCCATAATATCCGCCCATTCATTCAACATTAAATGGGTAAGATCGTGGGCAAGTCGTGATCTGAACGTGGAAGAATAGCTAGTTAGTAGCTTTAATTGTCTTCAGATTAATAGGCTATAAGTAACGTCTCATTTACCTTGTAAATGTTCAGAACTATACACTGAATATCTACTCATTTGTACTCTTGAGGAAGTTATAGTGAAATCTTTACTTTGTGTTTCAACAGTTCTTTCATATTCACTAATTTATCAGTCATTACCAATTTTGATACAACATATTCCTTGTAAACCCAATTATTAATTTGATTGTAGACCTAATCTAATTTAGGCCAATAAAATTTGGCGCCGTCTGTGGGATCAGGCAATTACACATTGTTCCAAAGTTGCGCAACACGTTTGTTCATTTTATTCCTTCTAGTTTTCCTCGATGGCTGATAACATTGATAGCGTCAATGGGAAGCAATCACGCCCCGAAGGGCAGAATGACGCCATCGGCGGAGGACTTATACCTCCACCTCCTCCTACCGACAGAGAGTTCGTACCTCCTCCACCTCTGGCTGACCCTTCTTCATCAGGGGCAAGTGATGCTTGAAACATATTTTATGAACTTTATGTAACAAGTTCAAGGGAAACTTGCTGAAAGGCAGCAATTAAGGCAGAGGTGTGTAGTTTGCTGCTAACCCTCTCAGGTAACACGAGAACTAATGCTACTCCCACCAACACTCCACCCATGGCTCCTGCTGGAGGCATCTCGACCTTTGCTCCTATGGGCACAACAATAGGAGGACTTCCAACGGTGCTACATACTATGCATTGATTGCACATAAAATATAAGTCAATAGAAAGTCAAACATTTAGTGCTAGAAAATGATGCCTTATTGCCGGATTATCATTTTATCACGATTTGTATACCACGTATTTTTTGTAAATCAACCTTGTCGTCATATATTTTAAATGATAAATTTTTGTAATGAAGTTTAAATTTATAAACCTAAAATATAAACTTTGGAAATAAACTCTAATAGAAAAAGTGGATGATAGACAATTTAAATAAAGCGGGGTTACGGTGGGGAGATGCGGCAGCTAACATGAAAAATTTCAGTGAAAGTGAGTACAATAAGGTGGATTTGAGTAGATTCTTGTTTACTTATCAATAAAGTTTAAACTTTATGCATCAAGTGTATGCTATAAATTTACATGATTAATTAAAAATATAAAAATGGTATAATTACACAGTTCTCTTCATTATAACCACGCATTGATTGATAATGATAATATCAAAGAGTAACATATCAGCGCTCGCCAGGCTTCCTTATGCACACCCTTTCTTGATTTTGCTTGAGGTTATTTTTATTCTTGAATGGAATATCTACAAAAAATAACAAAGTCACCATATTGCTATAAATTTCCGGAGTTTTCTTTTTATTGGAAGGTTAAATTGGCAAGGATATTGTTACGTAAAGCTTATTTAACGTTTATTTCTTCAATTGGCGATTCTTTGTCAAGCCTAACTCGAAAGTAGTCTAGCTATAAGAAGATGAGCTTCCTGAAGCTCTAATTATTTCTATCCTCGGTTCATTTCTATCTCTTCTTTTTTCGGCACTAGTGAGCTTGGGCGGTTAGTGGTCGCTTGTGATGTTCCATGTGCTGAGCCACAGTGCGTGTCAAGGTAGCCGGGTAAGCACATCGTTGTGTTTCAAGACTATTAAGAGTAATGAGAGTCGTCATTTGACCTCTGAATTGATCCATCAGGCGGTGGTGCTTATGGTAAAGGTATGAAGTTGTGAACTTAAGAGTTGCAGCTGTTTGGCAACTCGAGAGAGTAATTTGGTAGCTCAGGTCTGAGCCACATTATGTTTTTAGCTAAGTCTTCCTTAACCCTGCAGACTGAGCGAGGATGGCTATTCATATTCAAATTAGCAGTATAAGTTTATGTTCTAAGTGGAGGAGTCTCCCTCCAATAGTGAATGCTAATATCAGATCTCTAACGCTTTGTTGAAGCGTAAGCTAACTCTTAGGTTCATCGGCCTATCGAAAAGTACATCGACGAGGAGATCCGTTTGCGGAATCATGTTAACCCATCTAGAGTTCCGTGTATCTTTTTTTCAAAAGGTAGAACCCTCCTCTCATGATCGAGGAAGGGTCAGCTTAGTAAGAATAAGCTGGGTAGTGATGTTATGATATCATCCGGATACATTTTGCTCTAGAAGTCCGGTGTGTGTGTTATAATTCTGATACCACAATCATGAGATAGTATCTATAGAGTAGTTGATGAAGGTCATGCAAGTTCTGTTGTTATATGTGTGAAATCTGCTTTAGACTCAAGCTCGTTCGAGGACGAATGAGAGTCTAAGTGGAGGAGAATGAAACGACCTCGGTCAGTGGTTTCGGGAGTTAGGACTCCGATAGCATGCCAATAGTCTTAAAAGCTCTGTAAGGTTCATTAGGACTTGTCTGCAGAATTTAAACCAAACCGGACCTCGTTTGGTAGGTATCGAAAGAAGGTTTCAATTTTCATTGTCAGTAAATCTTAAAAGAAATTTTCGAGCTCGATTTTGAAGAAGGAGCTCCGATTTAAAATCCGAAAGTGTCGCTAGGTTCGTATTGTCATTTGTGACATGTGTGAAATTTTTAAAGTAAATTCCGAGGTTGTTAGAATAGTTTTCGCTAAAGTCATGAAAGTTAAGAGTTTAATCGCTTTGCATTTAATTCGCATCTTGTGTTTCGGAGATCCGATTCGAGATCCATCTATGCGAGTACGTCGCATAAGTATTTTATTACTTGCTTGAAAAATTTGAGGTCATTCCTAATTTCGTAGGGTTCCGTTTTAATTCTCGTCAGTATAGCAAGTTTTCAAAAAATAATATTTCGTATTTAATAATACAAATTCTAAGAACAATCTACTTAATATATAACTCCACCGCCACTTAATAAATATCATGCTTAAGCTTACTATTTAAAAATCGTATCCTTGCTGCACCTAGACAACCAAAAAAGAATTAGTTTCCACCGCCTAGAAGCTAATTAAGGAAGCATACCATTTTATCCTTATCTATCTAAAGTCAAAAGCATTATAAGGTGTAGTAGCTACGAAAAAGAGAAGAGAGAAAAGAAAATTGAGAGTGGTATAACCTTTCATGATAAGTTAAGGTAAGGATTTCTACGGTATTTTTTTATGATGATTACGCATGTTTAATTTGATTTAAATTATTATTCGGAAGATTGAAAAGTTAATTAAAGTTTTAAACTAAAATATAGAAATTAGTACTTTATGAAATTGAATGGGCATATGACATAAAAATATGAAACTAATGATACCTTAAGACTCGTGGGACTATGAGGAGTCCAGAAATATATAATTTATGGGCTTCCGGCTGAGTCCAAACCTGGGGTATTTTTGTAATTTTTTCTTCTTTCCTGTATAAAGGTTAGATACTCGTTCTTGGGGCAATAATAAGTGCGAATATCTTTCTTTGGCTCAGAAAAACATTACTCTGAGAGGTATCTGAAACGACCTCGATCAGTCGTTTTGGAAGTTAGGACTCCAATTGGCGTGCCAATAATTTTAAAGTATTCGTAAGGTCCATTAGGACCTATCTGTAAAATTTGAGCTAAGTCGATCTTCGTTTGGTAGGTATTGAAAGAAGATTTCAGTTTTTATTGTCGATAGATCTTAAAAAGAGGTTTTTGAGCTCAATTTTTGCAAATGAACTCCAATTCGAAATTCAAAGCGCCATAAGGTTCATAGATTATTTGTGACATGTGCGAATTTTTGAAGTGAATTTCGAGGTTGTTCGACAAATTTCGGCTAAAGTTCCGAAAATTAATAATTTGATCTTTTTCCTTTTAATTTGCATCTTGAGTTCCGGGAGTCCGATTTGAGATCTGCCTTAGCGAGTATGTTGCATATATTTTGTATAACTTGTATGCAAAAATTGCAATATTAGACATCGTTTTAATAAGTTCCATTGATAGTTAAAGGGCTAATTGGATCCTGAAAATGGAATTGATTATATAGTCGTACTCAGGAAGTTATGGGCAACCAATAAATATAATTTATGTAGGGTTTGGTTATGTGACTTTGAACCCTGTACATATGTCTGACCTGCGTATTGCGTATGTGAATAGGGTATCAGGTTCTAAACCGGATTGCTCTAAGATGTAAGGAATGAAGCTTTTAGCTTAATTTTATATATTTTCTGCCTATCGAATAAGCATGATCGTTTGGCAGTGAATCCAAAAGATAAAGCGGTTATTGAGTAGCACTTTGAAATAAAGTAAGTGTTTGTATCCATTTTTTTAGGCCCCTTGCCTTGTGGATAATCTACCACGTGTTCCTTACGTGTGTAGCTGCCGATAGGCGTACTTATTACGCCTTAGCTTTGGATTTACATTGTATATTATATGTTATGTCCTATTGTTGGTATTGCATTAAGGATCTGAGCACTGTACTTTGGCTGTGAGTTGGCCTATACTTCCCGGCTGTCGATGAGAGTCATGTGCCAGTGATGGATTATTATTGCATCATATTGCATTTATATTGGGTGCAGGAGTATTCCGCCGCAGAAGGGTGTAGAAGTATTCCGCCTCTGATTCATATTATATTGGGTGCAGGAGCATTCCGCCCCAGGAGAGTGCAGGAGTATTCCGCCTCTGATTCATATTATATTGGGTGTAGGAGTATTCTGCTCCAGGAGAGTGCAGGAGTATTCCGCCTCTAGTTTATATCATATCGGGTGCAGGAGTATTCCGCCCCAGGATTAGGATTATTCCGCTCCAGTTGGTTACTATATTGCATTTTCCTCGAATGCAGGAGTATTCCGCTTCGGGACGGGATTACGGGCACATGTGACCACATTGCATCATACTGCATTCATCCCATTTCATTATACTGCATGCTGACTATTGTGTGACTATCATGCTGTGTTTTGTGTATGTGGTATGTATACTATATTGTGGACATATTTCAGTTTGTCTATATGTTCCTGGCTATTTATTATACCTTATTTATTTATACGTTTTAGTTGTATGCGTTTCTGGTATGTATTTGCTTCGCTCTTCTCCCTAGCTAGCTATCCTATTCATTGAGGTGCCTAGTCTGCCCCACTTATTGAGTCCTTTTGACTCACCCTTATTTGTTATTTCTTTATGTCTATCTATTTCGTTTCGGCAGGTTCACTCCAGGATTAAGTTCACCACGTTGTGAAGGAGCAAAGACGACTTCAGCTGTCAGGGTGAACCAGCTTTTATTCCGGATGGCCACCAGTTTTATGTTTATTATTTCAGTTGCATTTTGCTCCCTTCAGGAGGTATTTGTCTTCTTTTGTACTCTTAGATGTCTAGTCTAGATAGCTCTAAACCTATTATGTTGAATAGTCAGCTGTAATTTCTTTTGTACAACTTAGAGGTATCAGTACATTTGTGTATTTTCTGAGTCTTGTTCTTATTTATGAATTGAATTATATTTATTTTCCTGATTTAATTGTTAAGGGTTCGCCCGACGGGTCTAGGGGAGGATGTCTGGTGCCCACACAGCCTAGCCGGATTTTGGGTCGTCTCAGTTGGTATCAGAGCCCAGTTTAGAGTCTATCTAGACTAAGATAGTGTCTAATAGTCTCGCTGATGGGTACGTAGATGTCCGTACTTATCTACGAGAGGCTATGATGGCATTTAGGAAGTTTCACTTCTTTCTTTTCTGATCATGCATCGGTCTAAGATGCAAAAGTAATTTCGTTAATTCCTTCGTGGTAATTGTGAACCCTCGTGCGACAAATAAGTAAACGGTAGGAGTTCAGGACGAAGTAGTCTAGCCTGGGGCTAGAGCTACTCAAGCCCTGAGAGTTGTGGATCGTGCTGATGACCCGATTGCGCAGACCCCAGTTGTACGAGCTCGCGATGGGCAAGGGAGCAAGGCCTTGTGGTTCCCTTGGCTCTCTACGATGCTTTTATGAGAGTATTGGCGACACAGATACGGCAAGAACCTATTATTCGCTAGGCAGTTTATCATGTCGCCGCATATGCAGATGTTCAGACTTAGAGAGCTTTTATTCCCGTTCGTGATGTTGCCCCAGTAAATTATGTTCCGGAGGCAGCATGTGTTGCGCCTCCAGTTGTTCTTGTTGGTTAGATAACTGAGGTAATTATTGGGTCTGAGTGCCCAAAGAGGTTGCATTATTTTACGTGGTTGAACATTCTGATATTCTCAAGCAATGCATTAGATAATCCCTGTGTAAGTTTTTAAAAAAAGGATGATGTCAGCATATACTTCAGGCTCTTGATTATATCAAGCGGTATGGTGTTGATTATTTTGTTTTTCATCTCGTTCTGGGTATGGCCCTCATTGGGTACTGTCCAGATGTTGTTTGACTTTTTGAGCAATGTCGGACTGCCGATTATGACATTGATGGATTTCTTCAAATCCAGTAACTCTGGTGGTCCATCTTGATTTCCTCTTTTGGCGTAAGTCTGTTTTCCCCTTTTCGTGAGCAAATCCTTGAGATAACCCTTATTCAGCAAACGGGCACAAAAAATTCCAAACAGACCATACCGACACTCTTTCAAAAATTTCTCACATTTAAAGCAGATCAACTAAGAGGATCTCAGAAATGCCAGGAATAAATCATACAAAAAGCTCACCCCTCTACCACAACCGATTCTTAATATGATAAGACAACCATTCCCAAATTGATCGGAAGAATCAAAGCTTACACACATATAAGTGAGGAAGAAATACTTGGGTCTACTACATCAGATACCTCAATATCCTGCCAGACTGGTGGTTCTTAGAACTGCCTCTGCGGCTGAGCCGAGCCGCTACCATGATAATTACTTCTAGAAGAACCACTACCACCACGCTCTCGACCTCTATCAAATGAGGGCATATCTCTGGTTGATTAAGATCTAAATGAAATTCCCTACGACTGTGCAGGTACCTGATGACGAGAGAAAGGACGACTGCCTACTTGCCGGAGTAAGAAAAAACTCCTCAAAGAATAACCAGACTCATGACAGTGATAACACTCTTTTCGCTAAAACTTGAAACTGGACAGATTATTGATAGCTACAAAGAGAAAACTGAGTCTATCTTGATGAACTACTAGCGCACTTTAAGAATTATGCTCTACAAGCTGAGATAACCTGGCAGGTGACCTCCCAAAATAGAACTCTTACCTCTAAATGAGGTACCATGGTGCCCACCAGGGCCGTGGGATCTCTCGCTCTCCCACTCTAACTCTTCCCGTTCTAACTTATGGTACGCCTAATACCTCTGAGCAATATCAACAACGACATCAAATAAAGTACCAACCTCATTTTCTCGAGCCATCTGGGATCTCAAGGAAGGAGAAAGGTCACCAATAAATCTTTGAAAATTTTCGGAAGGTTCATGGACTAGTTCTAGTGCATATCTAGCCATCCTAAAGAATTTAATCTCATATTCTAAAATCCGACAAGCTGCCCTATCCAATCAACTCAAATTGGTGACTCGTTTCATCTCGCCCGCTACGCGAAGGGAACTTTTCCACGAATCTAGAAGAAAAATCGAACCAAGTTAGCTAATAAGAGAGCAGTCAACCAATTCAAGGCTGGACCCCTGAAACTGGAAATCCTATTTAGTGACAAGGATAGCACTAGCTGCAATACTCCTCGCCACGATGCTTTTTTCATAATGCTCAGGATAGAGGGAGGATACGAATGTCAAACGTGTCTAGGTCAATGCCGGAAGTGTTGTCAACCTCATTAGGTGGGACAAACTGAAGGCAATGGGAGTCGAAGACAAGATGGCCCCAAATGTCTATACACTGGTTGGCTTCAACAATTATTGTGAAAGGGCTGTTGGAGAAATTAACCTTACTGTTCACATCCCAGGAGCAGATTATGTTTCATCTTTTCAAGTAATCAAGGGAGGTGTCTTTTACAATGTGATCATAGGATGACCATGGATCTACCAAGTCAAAGTGGTTCCATCTACTTGGCATCAAAAGCTTAAATACCCTACCAAGTGGGGGATAAAAGAACATAACGGGGACCAGAAGGCAGCAAGAGAGTGCTACACTGCAGCCATCTTAGGATAAGCTGTCCCCAAAGAGGTACCCAAAATAGATATTTCTGAAGTCATCGAAGACCCCGAAACTTCAACCCACCAAGACCACGATTCCCACGGTATAGTTGATTGATGTTTTTCAGAAGGGAGAAGGAGTAGGGATATTTGGAAGTACTTTTCTTTTCAAAATTTATGCTTTTTAGTTCCTCAGTTTTATTAAATTACAACATTTTCATTCCCTTATGTCATGTTACGGGTTTTCATCCACAACATTCCATACTTCACGCCCTTATTAATAAACTATTTTTCATATAGTTACTTTTTTTTCTACAAATTAAGATCTATCTACGATCCAAATATTCATAGCCCAGGCTAATTACAAGTTGAAGTACTATACCCACTTTCATGAAAAAAGTAGGGTACACTACTCGCTTAGAGTTAGACCACGTCTAACTCAGTGGCAATCGTAAGTTGAACTCATTAATTCAATAACTGCACCTACATGCCGATGGGGACGCCTTTTTAGCATAGTGCTATAAGTCTTAAATACTTGAGTAACTAAGCAGAGACGTTCGAAGTCTGATGCAAAAATGCTCATTATCACACGAGCTAAAGTCATCCCATTATGGGCGCAAACAGCCATCTCCGATAGATGCAACCTAAGCCGCCAATCATTGGTGCACAACTGAAGTAATTGCCCAAGCAGGCTCACTAATATACGTTCTCAATGTTAGAACATTCAGGACGGCCGGAAGCCACCTAATCTTTAGATGCATACACCCACAAAGGTACAACTTAACATTACTTATTGTTTATGGTTGAAATTAAAAAGCATCACGAACAAGCAGATAAGTAATTCAAGTCAAAACGGGCCCAAAACTATTCAATCACGCCCGAAAATAAGGCAATTGTTCAAAACAAAGATGCAAAAAAAAATGTATACATATCGGGGGGATAGGATTTCTATTCCTCTCTTGGGCGACTTCCTTCGGAGGCAACACTCCACGAAGGTTCTACTTCATAAGCTGCAGGTTCCCCTTCCAGTGTTTCATCTCCTCTTTCTCCACTATCCTCTTCAAAACCATCCTCAAGGTCAGATCCCAGCTGAGCAACAAGCTCAGTATATGAGGCAATCTCGGCAGTCAGCTCTAAGTTAGGGTCGTCATGAACCTGGAGGAGAGTGGTAGCAGCAATTGTAATGTTAGCACGCTGCACTTCAGCCATGCGACGAGCGTTCAAGGCATTCACCTGTTCATCGCAGGTCCTTTCCAGCAACACAACTTTGCTCTTAAGCCTATCATTCTTATCCTGAAGGAAAGTGGAAAGACTTTGGGTATTTGATACACTTTTCTCGGTAATGTTCATTCTCTCCTCCACACCAGACAATTTTCGTTGCAGTTCTCTCTGAGACTTGGGCATCCATGAGGGAAGATTTGAGAGTCTCCACAGTGTTCTTGTGCTTGCGAACCTCATTGGCCTGTGCTTTGTCCAAGTTCTTTCTTTCCAAAGCCTCCATTCGATAGGATTCACGAGTAATCTGGAGCTCTCCTTTCATTTCTTCAACCTTCTCTACGAACAGTTGTAAGCTGGTGACTTGCCCATGCAAGGCTTCTATCTCCTTGAGAAGACTTTCTTCTGGGCCTCCTCGGCGGAGTATCTCATGGTATACCATCAACTCCTGGACGATTGGCAGAATGAACATTCAATGAGAAAAGACAGCTGTGGTTTATGAAACGAGGAAGGAAGAGCTTACCCGAAGAGAGCATCTTGCAGCAACCTCAAGCAGCTCACGAGAATTTTAACAAGAAAGGTGACCCTGTTTAGCGGGACCGACAAACCCGGTGGTATGGACTACCACAACCATTGGAGTCCTTAACAAATAAACTCCCGCGATGATAGGGATAACAACCTCACGAGCTCCATTCATGTGTTCGGCCACAGCACCTACGACCACTTCTTTGCCAGGACGGCGTTTAAAAGAGTAAATAGCGTCAGGGACAGGAGTCGACATAACAGTTTCTGAACATAAACGAGAAATGTCAACTTATGGAGTACATGGGAAAAGCACAATTACACGATAAGAAGCAGAATTATAACTTAGCGATTGAGAGATGAGGTAGGTGGCACCACCACGCCATCTTCCAGGATGGCTTCCTCTTCAGCCATTGGGGTCTCTTTTATTAAGTGCCTATGCTTTCGGGTAGACAAACCAGATTCAGTAGTAGCAATCAGAGTGGTCTCAGCAGCTTCAGGCACGAGCACTTGGGGGACTTCACCCTCACCGTCAAAAATCACCAGAGTTTTACTGGCAGCCACCATGCTAGTAGACCTGGAAGGACTTTTCCTCTTTGAAGTATAGGAACTGCTCACTCTTTCTAAGATTCTCCCATAAGAGGCCTGCCCGTCAGGCAGAGGAGCAATACTAGGGGCAACAATGTTGATCTCTTTCAGCGAGGGCATTTTGCGGTGAGAAAATCCTGAGGCAAAAAGGGAGTTAATCAACATATTTGAAGATTCAAGATGAAAACTTGCTAGCACTAGGTTACCATGGTCTTTTTCCGACCAGCCGTTCGCAATAGCTAGGGCAGTAAATGTCAAACTCTCAGGGTGGTTCTTTGCAAAGATTGTTGTGGCCCATGTCTTCAGCTCATCGTGGCTCAGCGAGATAGCAATCATAGGTTTCACTAAGAAAAACAAAAATCAGTTCCAAGAAGTAGATAGCATCAAGGCATACGGAAAGGTTTACAAGAACTTACACTTTCTGTTAAAGACCTCTGGGAAGGAAGAGAGGAAACTATGTTAGTCGTTCGTACAAGAACGTATCTATAGATCCAATTGCGGTCTTTGGAATCTTCATTGGTGAGAACTATGCCTTTCTTCCCCTATTTTATAAACATCAACATACCAGCCTTCTAAAAATGAGGAGAATAGAAAGGTAGAAGATGTCCGAAGGTGAATGCAACTTTAGCATTATAAGCTAGGTCATCCAGCACGGCCACCAGACACCAAGCAGAAGGGCTAATTTTCCCTAAGAAGATGTTGTACCGGCGGCATATGTCCTCAACAATCACGTGAACATGCTTATTGAGGTATAGAGTGAATGTGTATGTATGGACCATCGAATAACGAGCCCAATGAGAAGAAATTCTTTCCTCATCTCCAGGGACAATGATATCAACAAATTCTGGCCACTTATACTCATACCTGCTGCACATCAAATCATTCCTCACAACTGTAGAAGGGTAATATTCTATGGAAAGATTGCTATTCTCGCCTTCCTATTTAGGAGTCTGGCCTTACATGCGGCCATCTCCTTTGAAACTAATGGTAGAAGGGAGATAATCTTGGGCTTTGGATTGGGCAGGGAGGAAATTTGGTCCTTGTGCCATGATAAAGATTAAGGAATATTTCTTTTTCTGAAGGGAGTTCTGAAAATTCTTTGGAGAACTACTAAGTGAAATCCCTATGTTTACGAAATATATATACACGCCTGTGAGAATTACTTGAATGAGAAGTTGAATGATCACGGTCACGTGGGATCGTAATTATGATTACTAGAGTTAAGATGATATGTATCCCCATAATTACGTGATATGAGCAAAGCAGCAACAGTAGCATTAGGAAGATAAGCAAAAAACCCCTCTAATCGTAGAGGGACACGTCATTGTACTAAGGGATTTGAATTTAATGGAATACGTGCGAAGAGGCAGGGGACGAGTATCGGTACAGTACACCTTTACGTCTTTTATCACGCTTTTTTCACTTCCTGACTGCTTGCGTTAGCACTCAGCAAGTGGGGAGACTAACTGTGTGGGAAAAAATACGCCACCTACTATTACGGGGATACGAGTCCAGTTGGCGAGACTAGGCTTATCCTACAAGTCACCAGGTGCAAAGGATACACGCCCTCTCTATGAGTTACGACCATTCAGGCGGTACAGGCGTAGGACAAAGGGCATACATCCTGCCGCCTTAGGGTTACAATCTCCTAGTTAGGGTTTAGTATATATCACTCCCTTGAGTTATAAGCCCATAGCCTTATTAGTTTTTCTATTTTACCTTAACTAGGACAGGGTATCCACTACTATAAATACCCATCCTTATATTATATTGTACAATAAGGCGATTCACCACAGAATCTGGCTATTCTCAAGGAATAAGACTACTTTATTTTATTTCTCATTACTTTCTTTCTTTAATTCATTTACCTTTCTATCATATTTATTGTATTTCTTGTGATCTCATTATTAATTAATTGTTTAACCTAGGCGACCGATTTTAGACATAAACAACTGAGTTTTATATCAGTCATAGAATTCACTGAGGAAGATGAAAAGTCAGTTTAAAGAAAAAGCGGATGCGAAATGTACAAAAATGAGGGCACAGAAAGTTACATCTCCTATTGAAGACCTCTAGAAAGGGAAGAGAGGAAACAATATTTGGCGTCCTCACTGCCACATCCTGGTGGACCAAGCCGTGATCCTTGGAATCTTTAATGTTGGGAACCACGCCATTTTTCCCCCATTTGCTGAACATCTGTATACCCGCCTTGTAGAGACAGGTAGAGTAGACAACAAGAAGGTGACAAAAGGAAAACTTTATCCTGGCATGGTTCGCCAAGTGATCTAATATAGCCACCAATCGCCATACGGAGGGGCCAACTTGACCCAGGCAGATATTGCACTAATAGCATATCTCTTCAACGATCGAATGAACACCCTCGTTGAGGCATAGAGTGAAAGGGTACGTATGGACCATCGAATAACCGGCACGATGTTCTCTCTTCTATAGAAGGGACAATGATGTCTATCACTTCTGCCCACTTACAATCAAGCCTGATACAAGTTATGTCTCCCCCACAACAACAGACAGATAAAACTCAATAGAAAGGTTGCTATTTTCACCTTCCTGCTTGGGTGTTTGGCCTTGTAATTGGCCATCACCTTCAAAGTTAATGGTTACAGAAAGATAGTCTAGGATTCTAAAGTATGTGGGGAGGAAATTTGGTCATTGAGCCATGACTAAGGATAGATTTATTGTTAAGGCTGAAAGAAGGTTTGTCTTTTGAAGGAAAGCTCTAAAAACTATTTGAAGGTCGATAGAAAACCTTTATAATTATGGTGTATATATACGCGCCTAAGAGGATTCTTGAATGGAAAGCTGAATAATCTTGGTCACGTTGGATCGTAATTATGAGAGATTGTGGTTATTGTAGTTTAAGTGATGTGTATCCCCATAATTTCGGGATATGAACAGAACAATGTCAGCATGTGGAAGATATGTAAGAGAAACCCTTCATTCACAGAGGCACACGTCATTGTACAGAAGAATTTTCATTCACTGTGACGCATGAAAAGAGATAGGGGATGAGTATTAGTATAGTCACACCTTTATATCTTCTGTCACACTGCTTTCACTTTCTGACAGCTTGCATAAACACTCAGCAAGTGGAGGGACTGACTAGCTGGCGAGACTAGACTTATCCTACAAGTCTTCGGGCAAAGAGGATACATGCCTAATCTACGAATTATGACCATTCAGGCGGTATGGGCGTATAATGCAAGGCATATATCCCACCGCCTTAGGGTTACAGTATCCTAGTTAGGGTTACGTATATACCACCGTCTTGAGTTTATGGGCTCATAGTCTTTATTAGTCTTTGTTTTTTACCATAATTAGGACTGAGTAATCTCTACTATAAATAACCCTCCTCACATTGTACTGTACATCAAACGATTCACCGTTGAATCTGGCTTTTCTCAAGGAATAAAAATCTTTACTTTCTTGTCTATTATTTTCCTATCTATTTACTTACTTTCCATTATATTTTTCTGTGTTGCTACCGCACATAAAACAATACATAGATTCCTGCATAACTTATGTGGGTATTAGCTATGCGGAATATACAAAAATACAACCAAACGTTGTATTAAACTTATGCGGAATTTTGTGATTTGGGAACTTCAAACCAAACATTGTATTAATTAATACCACTTTCTATGCGGGTATATCAAGCTTATGTTAGCTACCGAAATACCACTTTCTATGCGGGTATATCAAGCTTATGTTAGCTACCGAACGGCCCCTATGTATTCTATTGAGTTATGTTCATTATAGATTTATTTAGGTCATTGATGGCTCCAGATGCTTGATACGTATCAAACTTGAAACATGTCTTATGCTGTACATTCTTTTGCAATTGGAAGATTGAATATCATAACAAGGAAATTGAAGCCTTAATATCATAACAAGGAAATTGAAGCCTTTCTTTCGTGAACGGATTGGGTTAAGTATATCTAACCATGATAGCAAATTTGACGTAACAACATCTTTTGCTAGTTAAGAAAGTTTTTGTATTCTTTATTTTCTCTAAGTTCTAATAGATTCAAAACTTCAATGTGGAAGTAGATCTTTAGGAGGGGAAACTACTAACTGATTTTCCCAAGGCCCATTCTCAACTATGAATACCATAACGAACCCTAATGTAAGGTGGGAATCTATGAGACAGTGCATCAGCCAAGATCGTGCAAATGAATTAGGCACAATGAGTTGACATTGTTGAATCAATACTTTACCTGATAATGCAGCATTTGTTATACTTATCATGTTCCGTAGTGTTCTCACCTGAATTATCTGCCAGGACGGCCGCCCATCCATCCATCCCACTGCTGCATCAATTGTAACTCGAGCAAGTGGATCGACTATGTTGAATCTGACAGTATCAGTTTACGATTAAAGTTACCAAAAACGTGTACAATGATGTAAAAAAGGTATCCATAAAGATGGAGGGGATAGACCTCAGTCAAGAAGATATCAGTATCCTGTCATACAATCGGACATTAGAACCAAACTTCAACTTCTATAGTTTGGTTCTAAAAGCAGGCTGCCAGAGCCCACGTGGCACATTGCCTGTGTAATCAAATTGTACTGGTAGAACAGGTGGAAAATCAGTTGTATAAATACCAGGTATGCCTTAATAATAGGCTTCCAGTAAAGATGCACTTTGTGTTGAAGGATGGTTTTGAAGATGACAAAGAATCTGGTTCTATGTGGACTAGGAAAAGGTTCACAGTTGAAGTAGAAGACCAGGCTTTTCAAGTAGATATTCGAGTTCGAATCGAAGAAGGAAAGAGAGAACATCTGGAATTGAAGTCTCAATCTAGGAAGAAGAAGGAAAAGCTTTCAAGGCGGTGCCAAAGGAGAAGTTGTTTCCAAGTGGAGAAGGATTTAAGACTTAGGCGAAAAACAACTTAGGTTTCGTATAAGGAAATATAGGTAAACCTTATTACAAACATAGTCTGATGCAGGGAAAAATACGCGGAAGCTAACTATACGATAAACGAGCGGAAGCAATTAAAGGATAACAAGAAATCAAGATTGGGAAGGCAAGAAATTAGAAGAAAGAAACGAATTCAATTCATTCACATTAATTGAATTCAAAGGGGAGAAGGGAAACTTGAACCTTACAATGGAATCTAACTAGATGTCGATCCCCATAGGTTCCAAGTCGAGTCATAAACGAAGCCTCGGGCTTCAACAAAGAAAGGCTCGGCCTTCTCTCTATTCTCTCTTCTTTCTATTCAATGTCAAGACTAACTAATGAATGAAATGGCTAAGGGAAGCTTATATAGTTTTCCCATACATAAATGTGAAATGACTAAAAGCCCCTAGGTCTAGTTAATACATTAGAATCACTTAGGGAAAAAATAGGAATTACACCTCAAAAACTAGTCTTCAATTGGCCCGTAAGTAGGCGCCCCGCCTAGCCAGAAGAGGCGCCCCGCCTGGACACCATGCAGAGAACCAGGCGCTCCACCACCATAGAGTAGGCGGTCTGTCCATTGCACAGGGGCGGTCCGCCCAGTGCAGATCCAGAGAGGCTTCCAGAAGTGGGCGGTCCGCCCATCAAAGTAGGCGCTCCGCCTATTGCTGTGGGCTCTTGAAATGCTTCAAATTGTGTCCCTCGAGCCTCTCCTTTGGTGCTTAGGTGCTCCTCCTTCCTTGGCGCTCCGATGCATGATCTTCAAGACGTTTCCGGAGCCCTTGACTTGCAATCGTTGTGCTCTTCAAGCTTGGTTCTTGATGGTTGTCGTTTAGGCCAATTTGCCCGGCATCATCCTCCCCTTCTTGAAAGGATTTCGTCCTCGAAATCGAACCATCAAAACCTACAATCAAAACAAGCACAACAAAAACTTCCTACTTCACAAGTAGGTTAGCTTAACAAGAATAAGTGCAAGTGGTGTGGAAAAAACACTCTTGTGATAGAGCCAAGCATCAATACCCATTAAAAAGCTTATGTCCCCATAAGAGACAATAAATTCTTGGCTCGACAAGAACAAGCACTCATCATTATAACAAACAAAGAGATCAAGGGTATGCATGTAGCAATTATATTTCCTATGACCCCTAAGCTTACTACCAACACACCAAGCCTTCACATCAATTTTATCACAATGTGACACATCGGCTTTGGCATGACCAACACTCAAGGTGTGCTCAACATGTGGGATGGAGTAAGTGAAATAGTTCAATTCACAACTAACATCGATTACTCCACTCCCCTTCTTACGAGCATTCTTATACACACCAAGAGGTACCTCCTCACCTCCAAATACTCCTCCAAGACAACCCTCGTCACTAGACAAACTCCCAAGGGAGGTCTCAAACAATGGGTTATCCATAGAGTTAGGCATTCCAATCCATGGAGGTCCAAACTCACACTCGACTCTAGCTTGATACAATTCACCATTTTCATTGAAGTTGCTCTCATACATAGGATTAGTATAGGCACACTTCTCAAGTTCATTGGCAAGCAAAGGTGAAGTTCTCAAACTAGAGACAACATCGACACTTGAGGAGTCATCGAACACAAGTCGATCAATCTCATTCTCAAGAGACTCCTCAAGGTTACAACCTTCCTCACTACGACACAAGATACCACCATATCAAATAAACAATCAAAGGGAAGAATAGAATAATCATGCAATTCATCTTCTCCTTTATCAAACATGGGTGTGGTGTCATAGCAAGGTCCACAAATAAGGTCAACTTCAACATTTTCACTAAAGAGAGGTTCAATAAAAACCGAGCTCACATCATGATGTGGCTTTTCAACCCTCTCAACTAGTGGTTCGTTTTCACACACAAGTTGACCCAAAGGCTCTACGCTAGTTGCAAATACATTATAGGCATGCAAATCATCAACTAGCCTAGAGTTTTCACTAACAACATCACAAGACAAGGAAGTATCATGCTCAAGGAGGGAAGAACTAACACATACCGTTGAAGTGTCATGAATATCTCCACCTTGTAGCTCACATTCGGCATCTCCTTCACCTTGTCTTTCCATCTTGGAACATGGTTGAGGCTCCATCGGTTTGCCTCCAAGAATCCCTACAAAAGAATTCAAGCACATAGAAGAAAAAGATAAAGGGTTAAGGTTAGAATAAGGGGTGTCCTCACTCTCAATTTTTCTTTTCCCTCATTTTTTTCCCAAGGTCGGGTGTAGATTCGGGTGGTGACAACCCACTCACATCACTCATCACAATCTCTCCTTTTTCCACTCGAGAGTTGTCACCGGTCGCTCCCTTACTCCTCTCTATCTTTTGTCTCTCAAATTCGGGTGAATTGGGACGAGGCCCAAGAATACCCATAGCCGGAGTAGGTGGACTTTTAACATCAACCCGGAATCTAGGACTAAGAGACTCATCACTTGAGATCTCTTTCTTCTTCGTTGGTGAACCACTCGGGTTTGGAGCTTGTGGTTTGGGGTTCACCTTGTCGACAATTGTCAACTCTTTTCTTGCACTAGTCCCACCTTTGCTTGTGATTGTAGGACTTCTTGTTTGCACATTGTTGCCCATGGATTGAAGTTCTCGCTCCTTGCTCCTTTGCCTAGCCAAAGAAGGCGCACTAGTAGGCACTTGGCTCTTCGCCCGGTAAGGCACAAAGTCATAAACTCTTTGCCCTACGCCCACAAGATATGCATCCTTCACCGCACTATATTGCACCCTCTTCCCCTCCAACCACCGGTCACCTATCCACACATCAATATGACGCATGGGATACACATCACACCACACATAGATTTTATAGTTCCTATGAGATATGAGTACCCGAGCCTCTTTAGAAACCCACACTCCATCATACTCATAAGGATGCTCTAGCTTGTGGCATGGTATCCTAAGCCTATCAACCAAAGAGGTTCTAATACAATTGGCATCGGTACCACCAATCTTGAGCAAGTATCCTCCAATACCATCTACCTCAACAACGAACCTACATCTACCCAAGTGTTGTAGATTGGCATCCAAGTGAGAACTTGAATGCCCACAAGTGTCAACTCCGACAACTTGGGTCTTCCTTATTCCTCCACTAGTGGCGACACCACTAGAACAACCTCCACTTCCCGTCACTCTCCCAACATTAACAATGTTGTTGGAAGTCAAGGAAGGAACCTCGCCATGGAACCCATAAGTGCCTCTCGCCTTGGTTCCATAGCCCATAGCACTACTCCTACTACAACCATCCACGCCCCTCACGGCATACATCCCCTTTGTAGCAAAAGCAACACCATCTATCATACCATCCTCCATATGGGAATTAGAAGCGTTAGGCCGCTTAGCGTACCTAGAAGATGCAAGCTTCTTCTTCCCCATGGAACAACCGCCACCACCTCCCATACTAATGGAAGGTCCTCTACTACTCCCTTGTACTCCACTAGCAACACCAAGAGAAGATGCAAATGAATAATTCATATACTCAACCTCATCATCAACTCTATCTAGGTCACTATCAACATTATCAAAATCTTCACAAGAAGAGTAAGTAGGATCTATGTACCTTGAAGCGTCACCATCTTCATTTTCTTGACTAGAAGCATAAGGATCAACATATTCATCTTCATGGGCCTCATAGTCTTCATCAATCTCACGATCATCATAGTGAACCGCTTCATCTTCATAGGAGCCATGGTTTCCGTCATCATAGTAATGGCCATCATCACCCTCGTAGGAACCATAGTCTCCATCTTCACCATACGAGTCATAGCAACTCGCATCATCCCCACACGAGCCATAATCTCCACAATCAACATCCGACATTGTTGCAACACCAAAGCACAAAACCTCCCGAAAGTCACTCCCTCACGTGTATCACTCAATTTATGAACACTCAAGAGCGAGGCCTTTACAACTTGGGAACCAAGGTGATCACAACTAGTATGTCCAAATAAAAGTTCGGAATGGAGTTAATGAGACTCTATGGACGGACGGTTATTTAAAGTGCGCACTTGAGGCCAAAAGGAGTTCTACGACTCTTCTTTGAATTCTAATCTCCTCTACGCACGAATACCTAATATGCGAAAGGA
This sequence comes from Petunia axillaris subsp. axillaris, assembly GCA_029990575.1. Taxonomy (NCBI): domain Eukaryota; kingdom Viridiplantae; phylum Streptophyta; class Magnoliopsida; order Solanales; family Solanaceae; genus Petunia; species Petunia axillaris. Next base: position 58,176,583 of record JARKNS010000006.1, on the reverse strand, counting down.
TTAGTGTCAATTGAGTAGGCCAATTACCCTAGAAACACTAACCAAGAGGTACGGAAGAAAACGGGACACAAAAACACACAAAACGAAGCCAAACGGAGCCACCCCAGGAGTGGGCGGTCCGCCTCTGTAAAGTGGGCGCCCCGCCTACTCAAAATACAGAGAGAAACAACAAAATGGGCGGACCGCCTACTATTTGGGCGCCCCGCCTACTGGCAATTTCAGCACAGTCCGAAAATCGTTTTTTGGCTCGTTTAGCACTCAAAATCCAACGTTTTCGACTTGTTTTTTATTCTAATGATACCCAAAGGTGTATATGGTGTTTCTAAACATTCCCCAATAGGTTTTAACCCCAAACAAACAACAATCAATCGATTTTGATTCTTGAGCAAAATTCTAGGGTTCTTTGAAAATTTGGGAATTTGATTTCTTCAAATTTTGAAGTACACCACCAAATCTTGTAATTTTGGTACCAAAAGATCGGGAATACGATATAGAACAAACCCCAATGATTTTAAATGTATGGGTGTTCCAATCCAACAAGTTCCAACAATTTTTGTGAAATTTTCAAGTTTTTCTATTTTTTTGTTTATCTTCTTTCTTCAAGAACAAACACAACAACAACAATAATACTAACACGATGAACAAGGAACGGGGGTTTGTAAGAACATAACCCGAGCCTTGCTCTGATACCAACTGATGCAGGGTAAAATACGCGGAAGCTAACTATACGATAAACGAGCGGAAGCAATTAAAGGATAACAAGAAATCAAGATTGGGAAGGCAAGAAATTAGAAGAAAGAAACGAATTCAATTCATTCACATTAATTGAATTCAAAGGGGAGAAGGGAAAATTGAACCTTACAATGGAATCTAACTAGATGTCGATCCCCATAGGTTCCAAGTCGAGTCATAAACGAAGCCTCGGGCTTCAACAAAGAAAGGCTCGGCCTTCTCTCCATTCTCTCTTCTTTCTATTCAATGTCAAGACTAACTAATGAATGAAATGGCTAAGGGAAGCTTATATAGTTTTCCCATACATAAATGTGAAATGACTAAAAGCCCCTAGGTCTAGTTAATACATTAGAATCACTTAGGGACAAAATAGGAATTACACCTCAAAAACTAGTCTTCAATTGGCCCGTAAGTAGGCGCCCCGCCTAGCCAGAAGAGGCGCCCCGCCTGGACACCATGCAGAGAACCAGGCGCTCCACCACCATAGAGTAGGCGGTCCGCCCATTGCACAGGGGCTGTCCGCCCAGTGCAGATCCAGAGAGGCTTCCAGAAGTGGGCGGTCCGCCCATCAAAGTAGGCGCTCCGCCTATTGCTGTGGGCTCTTGAAATGCTTCAAATTGTGTCCCTCGAGCCTCTCCTTTGGTGCTTAGGTGCTCCTCCTTCCTTGGCGCTCCGATGCATGATCTTCAAGAGGTTTCCGGAGCCCTTGACTTGCAACCTTTGTGCTCTTCAAGCTTGGTTCTTGATGGTTGTCGTTTAGGCCAATTTGCCCGGCATCATAGTCCAAACTGAAAAAGAAGTTACAAGTTAAATATGGAAAAGGTTTTCCATGAACTCTATAAATACAAGTTATTTTGGCCAGAAAAAGTTACGCACTCAAAAAATCTCAACAGAGCAAATAAAGAAAAATTGATCATGAGAGTTATTATGTGCAAGAGCAAAAGCAAGGCAGCAGAACCTGGAGGAGTTCAACTTTCTGTTATAGGCTATTGAGTTGTAATCTATCAGCTTGGTTAGAAGCATAAAGTTAAGATTACGTTTTGGTGAGGTAGTTTCAACCTGAGAAGTCATAGTGAGGCTCGGAAGGTTCTAGGTATTAGTCAGAGTGAGGCTAGTTCCTTGGTTGCATTGTGTTAAAACTCCTCAGTTTCCTTGAGTAGAAAGTTTAAATCCCAAGAGTGTTGGATCGTGGCTTTTGATCCCTTGAGCAAGAATTTTTCCACATAAAAATCTCTTTGTTCTTTATGTTTCCGTATTGTATTAATTTTCAGAGATAGGTGAAATTTGCAAGGAACCTGGTTCTTTGTGAGTTAGGTGAACAAAGCAAAAGCAAGTTTTAGGAATTAGAAAATCAGGTAAAGACACTATTCACCCCCCCTAGTGTCTTACAAAGATGCACCAGGTGCAACAAGTGGTATCGGAGCGGGTTCTCTCATATAAAGATTAACATCTTGAGAAGGATCTGAATTATGAATGCACCACCGATTATAAACGAAGGACATTCCATCAACAAGCCTCTGCAGTTCAATGGTCAACACTACAAGTTTTGGAAATTCAGGATGGAAACCTTCCTGCAGGAAAATAATTATGAATTGTGGAAAATTACGACAAATGGTCCTATTGTTCCAAAAAAAAATTAACGAGGTAGGAATAGGATTCAAAGCCTGTAGAAGAACTTAATCAAGAAGATTTTAATGCACTTTGGATGAATGCTGAATCCATGAAAATACTCCACTATGGTCTTGGTTTTAACGTGTATAAAAGGATTCCAAGATGCTCAATAGCAAAGGAACTATGGGACACTTTAGACAACATCTATGGTGGAGAACATAAAAGAATAACGAATCTTTTGTTAAAAAGTGGGATGCATCTAAAAGCGACACTGACTCAGGAAAGAAGAAGAATCAGATGATGACTCTCCTTTCGCATTAATGGCTCTTGATGAAGAATCTCCCACTAATGACCTGCCTGAGGTAAGTCTCGATGACTTGAAACTGAAATTTCCTTCTTGTTTCTTAAGAGAGTTAAACATGCTTGCACTTACTTTAATTGAAGGTATTGAAATTCTAAGGGCTGAGAAGGAACAATTGCTTTCTAAGAAGGACCATCTGATCTCAGTTGTGTCTGATTATAAAGTTAAGAATAAAAACTTGGATGAAACTAAAACTGAATTGAAAATTGAATCTGCTTCAACTAATGGGCAAGTTGTTTAACTTAAACAGAATGTCTCAGCCTTTGAACTTGAAACTTGAAATTAAAGGAACAAGTGCTTGAGGAGCAAAAGAAATTTTCAACTCTTGAACTTGATAATCTTAAACTGGAAAAAGCCTTATGTAAGCAAGTAGTTGGTGAGCTCAAATCAACCTTGAATCTGAGCTTAAAAAGAAAGACAAGGTTCTGCATCAGGAAACTGAGAAGAACCGAGTTCTTAAGGCAAAGGTTGGTAAGGCCAACTATGAACTTACCAGGCTTACTAAATGGAACAAGTATTCAGAAGCTTTAAAATGGTTGCATGAAAATCATAATAGACGTAAAACTGGCTTAGGACATAGGGCACCTTTACTTGCCTGGAATCCTAACATTAAATATGGAGGACTCAATTGCAATTAACTTTGCTTCCTTTATGGAAAAACTGGGCGTTATAGAAAAGAATGTAATATTGCATCAAACGCAGTTAAAAGATACCTTAAGTCAGTTTTACCTTATTGGGCTAGAAAAGATCTGATTCATCCATTCTATCAGAAAAAGGGACCTAATCTTGTCTGGGTTCCTGTTACTAACCCCTGATTCTGTTTGTAGGCTGGAGTGATGATAAAGGGTAAAACTAGCGGAAGCTAAAAATGTTACAAATATGCGGAAGCGATAAAAACAAGATACGAGATATCTAAAAGATATCGAGAAATTTAAGATTAGGAAGGCAAGAAATAGAAGAAAGAACGGATAAACGATTCAAACAAAAATTTATTATCCAAAGGGAGAATTGAAACTCGAACCTTACAAAGGTTTCATACTAGCGATGAATCTCCATAGATTCCAAGTCGTACAAGATTCACGAAGCGATTCGCTTCGGACTAGAAGGCTCGGCCTTTCTAATTCTCTCTCAATTTCTATCTCAAAAGTCTAGCTAATGAAATGAAATTGCTAAGGTTCCTATTTATAATTTTTCACAAGACAAAGTTATATGTCTAAAATGCCCTCAAGCCAACTTAAGGCAATACACAATACATAGGGGGCAAAATAGGAAGTTCAAGCCAAAAGTAGAAGTCTTCAGCGTGCTGGGCGCTCCGTCTAAGAAATCCACTGATCAAAATGGTGCCAAGACTGGGCGCTCCGCCTGGACATAAGGCGCTCCGCCTGGACCTCCTTGTGTCTGGGCACTCCGCCTGGGGTTTGGGCACTCCACGTGGCTGAGTTGGGTGCTTCTTCTTCCTTGGTGCTTCGATGCATGATTTTCAAGTCGCTTTCGGAGCTCGTGACTTGCATTCCTTGTGCTCTCAAGCTTGGCTCTTGATGGTTGGTGCCTTGGCTCAGTTTGCCCCGTATCATCCTCCCCTTCTTGAAAGGATTTCGTCCTCGAAATCAAACCATCAAGCCTACATTCAAAACAAGCATAAACAAGTTTCCTGCTTCACAAGTAGGTTGGCTTAACAAAAATAAGTGCAAATTGTGTGGAAAATACACTCTTGTGATACAGCCAAGCATCAATACCCATAATAAAGCATATATTCCCAAAGGAAATAATAAATTCTTGGCGAAACAAGAACAAGCACTCAAAATCATAACAAGCAAAGAGATCAAGGGTACGCATGTAGCAATCAAATTCCCCACAACCCCTAAGCCCATATCCTTCATACCAAGCCTTTAATGCATTTTTATCACATTGTGGCACATTGGATTTGGCATGCTCAACACCAAAGTGTGTTCAATATATGTGATGGAGTAAGCAAAATAGTTCAATCTACAAATAACATCAAATACTTCACTCCCCTTCTTAGAAGCACTCTTACACACACCGAGAGGTACCTCCTCACCTCCAAATTTACCTCCAAGACAATCGTCCTCGCTAGACAAACTCCCAAGGGATGTCTTATACAATGGATTATCTATAGAGTTAAGCTTTTCAAACCATGGAGGTTCAAACTCACACCCTACTCTAGTTCGACATAAATCACCATTTTTATTGAAGTTGCCCTCATACAAAGGATTAGTATAGGTACACTTCTCAAGCTCAGTAGCAATCAAAGGTGAAGTATTCAAACTAGAGACAACATCTAACACTTGAGGAGTCATCGAACACAATTCGATCCATCTCATGCAATAGAGACTCCTCAAGGTCACGATTCCCCTCACTACAACACTGAGACCACAACTACCAATTAAGCAATCAAAGAGAAGAATAGGATACCCATGCAATTCATCTTCTCCTTTATCAAATACGGGTGGAGTTTCATAACAAGGTTCACAAATAAGGTCAACCATAGTATTTTCACTAAAGATAGGTTCAATAAAAACCGAGCTCACATCATGATGTGGCTTTTCAACCCTCTCAACTAGTGGTTCATTTGCACACACAAGTTGACCCAATGGCTCTACACTAGTTGCAAACATATTGTATTCATACAAATCATCAACTAGCATAGAGTTTTCACAAACAATATCATAAGACAAGGAAATAATATGCTTAAGGGAAGAAGAACTAACACTTGCAATTGAGTTGCATCCGGGCTCAATCAATGTACTTGAAGCATCATGGCTAGCTTCTCCTTCTTGTAGCTCACATTTGGAATTGCCTTCACCTTGTTTTCCATCTCGAAACATGATTGAGGCTCCATCAGTTTGCCCCCAAGAATTCCTACACAAGAATTCAAACAAGTAGAAGAAAAAGATAAAAGGTCAAGGTTAGAATAAGGGGTGTCCTCACTCTAAATTATTTTTCCCTCTTTCTTTTCCCTCATTTTCTTTTCAAGTTCGGGTGTAGATTCGGGTGGCGACAACTCACTCACATATATCAACACAATCTCTCCTTTTTCCACTCAAGAGTTGTCACCGGCCGCTCCTTTACTCCTCTCTATCTTTTGTCTCTCAAATTCAGTGAATTCGGATGAGGCCCAAGAATACCCATAGCCGGAGTAGGTGGACTCTTTACATCAACCTGAAATCTAGGACTTGGGGACTCATCACTTGACGTCTCCTTCTTCTCCATTGATCAACCACTTGGCTTTGAAACTTGTGGTTTCGGGTTCACCTTGTTGATGCTTATCAACCCTTCTCTTGAACTAGTCCCACTACTTCTTGTAATTGTAGGACTCCTCGTTTGCACCTTTTTTGCCCATGGAGTGAAGTTCTCACTCCTTGCTCCTTTGCATAGCCAAAGAACGTGTACTAGTAGGCAATTGGCCTCTTGCCCGATAAGGTACAAAGTCATAAACCCTTTGACCTATGCCCACAAGATAAGCATCCTTCATAGTACTATATTGCACCGTCTTGTCTTCCAACCACAGCTCACCTATCCACACATCAACATGGCGCATGGGATACACATCACACCACATATAACACTTATAATTCCTATGAGAAAGAAGTACCCGAGCTTCCTTGGAAAACCCACACTCTATCATACTCATAAGGATGCTCTAGCGCATGGTATGGTATCCTTAGCCTATCAACCAAAGAGGTGCTAATGCAATTGGCATCGGTTTCACCAATCTTGAGCAAGTATCCTCCAATACCATTTACCTCAACAATGAACCTACGTCTATCCAAGTTTCTTGGAGACGTATCCAAGGAAGAACTTGAATGCCCACGAGTGTCAATACCAACAATTTAGGTCTCCCTTATCCCTCCTCTCCTAGCAAGATTGCTAGAGTAACCTCCACTTCCCGTCACTCTTCCAACATTAGAAATGTTGTTGGAAGTCGAGGAAGGACCCTTGCCATGGAACCCATAAGTGCCTCTCACCTTGGTTCCATAGCCAACAGTACCACTCCTACTACTACTACCCTTTTCGGCATTGATCGAACAATACAAGCCTTTAGTAGCAAAAGCAACACCATCTCTCAAACCAACCTCCACATGGGAGTTAGAAGTATTAGGCCGCTTAGCGTACCTAGAAGATGCAAGCTTCTTCTTTCCCATGGAACAACCACCACCTCTTCCCATACTAATGGAAGGACCTCTACTACTCCCTTGCACATTTGTAGAAACACCAAGAGAAGATGCAAACGAAACATTTCTATGTTCAACCTCATCATCAATCCTCTCCATGTCACTATCTACATGTTCAAATTCATCACAAGAAGAGTAAGTAGGATCAATGTATCTTGAAGCGTCACCATCTTCGTATTCTTGACTTGAAGCATATGGATCAATACATTCATCATCATGAGCTTCATAGTCTTCATTATACACTTGATCTTCATAGTGAACCGCTTCATCACCATAGGAGCCATGGTTTCCCGAGTCATCATAGTAATGCCCATCATCATCATTATTGGGACCATAGTCTCCATCATCACCATACGAGTCATAGAAACTCGCATCATCCCCATATGAGCCATAGTCTCCACACTCATCATCCGACATAGTTGCAACACAAAAAGAAAGACCCTCACAAAATTCACTCCCTCACGTGTATCACTCAATATATGAACACTCAAGGGCGAGGCCTTCACAACTTAGAAACAATGATGATCACAACTAGTATGTCCAAATATTAGTTCGGAGTGAAATTAATGGGACTCTATGGATGGAAGGCTATTTAAGTACGCACTTGAGACCAAAGAAAAATTTACGACTCTTCTTTGAAATCTAATCTCCTCTACGCACGAGTGTCCTATTACACTAAAGAGTTAGTGTTAATGGTGTAGGCCAATTACCCTAGAAACACTAACCAAGAAGTTAGGAAACAAAGGAAACACAAAAACTTTGAAACGGAAACAATTCGGAACCGTCTCAGGGGTGGGCGCTCCGCCCAGTGTATTCAGGCGCTCCACCCAAGGTTGGGCACTCTGTCTAGCTGAGATTCTGTCCCAAAAGTTGGGCGGTCCGCCTAGCTTTAGGTGCTCCGCCTAAGGAACGATTCAGCAATTTTTCACAATGGCTTTTTGGTGATTCTGGTCAACTTTTTTGATCGATTTCAATCCGATACACAAAATCAACGATACCCAAAGGTGTATATAACTATTATAACCAATCCCCAATACTTTTCAACTCCAAACAAACAACAACAAGCTTCAATTCAAGATTGAAGCATTTTCAAGAATGTTTCAAAATTTTGGATTTTGATTTTCGAATTTTTGATTCTTAACACCAAATTATGATATATGGGCATCAAAACGACATGAATTCAATATAGAACAAACCCCAATACTTTTAAAAACTTGGGTATTTGAATCCAACCCAATCTACTAAATTTTTTTCAAGTTTTTCAATTTTTTTGCTTTCTTCTTTTTCAAGAACAACACAACAACGATACTAACACGTTGAACAAGGAACGGGTGTTTGTAAGAACATAACCCGAGCCTTGCTCTGATACCAACTGATAAAGGGTAAAACTAGTGGAAGCTAAAAATGTTATAAATATGCGGGAGATAAAAATAAGATACGAGATATCTAAAAGATTCAAGAAATTCAAGACTAGGAAGACAAGAAATAGAAGAAAGAACGGATAAATGATTCAAACAAAAATTTATTATCCAAAGGGAGAATTGAAACTCAAACCTTACAATGGTTTCATACTAGCTATGAATCTCCATAGGTTCCAAGTCGTACAAGATTCACGAAATGATCCACTTCGGACTAGAAGGCTCGGCCTTTCTAATTCTCTCTCAATTTCTATCTCAAAGTCTAGCTAATGAAATGAAATGACTAAGGTTCCTATTTGTAGTTTTTCACAAGACAAAGTGAAATGTCTAAAATTCCCTCAAGCCAACAAAAGGCAATACACAACACTTTGGGGCAAAATAGGAAGTTCAAGCCAAAAGTAGAAGTCTTCAGCGTGCTGGGCGCTCCGACTAGGAAATCCACTGATCAAAATGGTGCCAAGGCTGGGCGCTCCACCTGGACCTCCTTGTGTCTGGGCGCTCCGCCTGGCTGAGTTGGGCGCTCCTTCCTCCTTGGTGCTCTGATGCATGACCTTCAAGTCGCTTCCGGATCCCGTGACTTGCATTCCTTGTGCTCTCAAGCTTGGCTCTTGATGGTTGGTGCTTTGGCTCGATTTGCCCCGTATCAAGTGAGAAGGAACAACCCAAGCTGGATTCTTAATAGTGGTGTTCCAGGCACATGACAGGAGATAGAAGAAACATTCTCTTACTCGTAACGTTTCAAGGGGTAGTGTGGCTTTTGGAGGAAGTAAAAGCGGAGAAATTGTTGGTATTGGAAAGATTAGGAGGTCCATCAATCATGCAATTGAATATGCAATTCTTAGTATCTCCCAACTATGTGATAAAGGAAATAACGTTAGTTTCATGTCTGTAGGATGCACTATGAAGAACCCATAGACAGGTGAAGTAGTAATGGAAGGGAAACGAGCTAATAATGTATACAAAGCTATATTAGCTTTTCTCCTAGAAAATAATTTGACTTGTCTGAATGTACTTGAGAATGAGGCACAATTGTGGCACAATAGATTAGAACTGCAAGCTTGACTCAGCTGGATAAATTGGTGTCAAAGGACCTGGTTCGTGGATTGCCAAGCAAAAGATTTGTTGAAATTAAGATATGTGATGCTTGTGTGAGAGGAAACATGTAAGATCTTCATTCAAGTCAAAGAAGGTGGTTAGTACTTCTAAACCACTTGAGTTGGTTCACATGGATTTGTCTGGGCCTATGAGGGTTATAAGTAGAGGAGGTAAGAGGTTCGTGATGGTAATTGTTGACGACTACTCCAGATAAACTTGGACCTTGTTTCTTAGATATAAGGATGAAGCTTATGATATGTTCGAGGACTGGGCAAAGGTTGTTCAAAAGAAACTAGGATTTCAACTTATGTCTATCAGGTCTGACCATGTAACTGAGTTTGAGAATGCTAAATTTACTGAGTATTGCAATAAATATGGTGTGGACCATAACTTCTCTGCACCAAGGACCCCTCAACAAAATGGAGTAGTTGAAAGAAAGAATAGGTCCTTGGAGGATATAGCTAGAAAAATGATGTTATCAAGCGGTTTAGCTAAGAACTTTTGGGATGAAGCAGTTAATACTGCAAGTTACTTACTGAATCGATGTTCTAACCGTCCTTTATTAGAGAAAACTCCATATGAGTTGATAAGAGGTAGAAAACTCAATATTGCACATCTGAGAGCTTTTGGATGTAAGTGTTTTGTGCATAATAATGGGAAAGAACCCTTAGGGAAGTTTGATGTTAGAAGTGACGAGGCCATATTCTTGGGATATTCTTTACAAAGAAAAGCTTATAAGGTATTCAACAAAAGAAACTTGACTGTAGAAGAAAGTGTGCATCTGGTATTTGATGAATCTAAAACTGTTGCAAAGAAAAGAGAAGATGATGATTAGGAAATTGGTTTAGCTAGAGATGAACCTGCTGAAGACCTTGTGAGACTGGAAGAAGATAGAATGGATCAAAGCGATAATAAGGATTAGACTTAGGGGAACAAGGAGACAATTAGACAGGGGGAACAGAAGAACTACGAGAAGACAATACAAATGCAGCTGGTCCCTCTGGTAGTACTACTCAGCAGATTTAACTTAGACCATGGAGACAACAAAATTCCCACCCATTGGAGAATCTTATCTCTGATTTGAATACTGGGACTGTTACTAGAAGAGCCTTGAAGAACTTCTGGGCATTCTATGCGTTTCTTTCAGCCTTAGAACCTAAGAATGCACGAGAAGCACTTGAAGATCCAGATTGGGTGATTGCTATGTAGGAGGAACTTCATTAGTTTGAATGAAGCAAGGTATGGTACCAGGTCCCTCGACCTTCGTATAGGTCCATCATTGGAACTAAATGGGTATTTAAAAACAAACTGGATGAACATGGCATAGTAACAAGGAACAAGGCAAGATGGTGGTTCAAGGTTACAATCAAGAAGAAGGGATCAACTATGATGAAACCTTTGCACCTGTTGCTAGGATGGAAGCCATTAGGATGCTGATAGCTTTTGCAGCTTACATGGAATTCAAGCTGTATCACATGGATAAGAAAAGTGTATTCCTTAATGGTTATTTAAATGAAGAGGTGTATGTGGTTCAACCACCTTGTTTCGAAAGTTCAGAGTTTCTTGATTATGTCTACAAACTTGACCAGGCACTTTATGGTTTAAAACGGGCTCCTAGGGCTTAGTATGAAAGCTTGTCCGGGTTCTTATTGAAGAATTGGGTTTACAAGAGGAAAAACAGACAACACCTTTTTCTTAAGGAAGAAAGGCAAGGACCTGCTGATTGTTCAATTGTATGTAGATGACATCATCTTTGGAGCTACTAATGAGAACCTTTGCAAGGAGTTTGCCGACCTGATTGGCAGTGAGTTTAGGATGAGTATGATGGGTGAGCTGAATTTCTTCTTAGACTTACAAATCAAACAAACTCAAGAAGGCACAATAATCCATCGGTAGAAGTACATCAAGGAGTTACTAAACAAATTCGATATGAACACTGCTAAGTGCCTTACCCGATTTTGGACTCAACTTGAGGCGATTCGGGTTTCGGATTTGACTAGGTGAACTCGTTTGAGTTTAGATGTTGGAGTCGCCACCTAACATATTTTAACTAGGCGTATTAGGGCACCTATTTTGTTCCTAGCTAATTTTACAATTAACTCCGAAACTTAAGTCTACGAATCAGAAAATCTAGGTAAGAGGTTCAAGTTAACTCGAGAGGAAGGGGTTAGGCACCTCTCGAGCTCCACCAAAGGTGGTTACCGAACGAACTTTATAATTGGAATTTTAAGTAATTAATTAATTAAACTAATGAAGCAATAAAACATTTAAGCCATGATATACAGATTTAAAGACAAGTAAATAAAGATTCATCTCGTGCCTTGCAAAATAAATAAATAAGTTAGTAAAAATTGTTAGACAAAATAAAATAAAGTAAATGAGTTCGGATATTTTTATCCCTTTTCAAGAAAGGGTTGTCTTTAGTAATTTCACTGCGATGTACCTCGCAAAATATAAAGAAAATAGGTTAGTGAATAATAATATTAATAATAATAAAAGTAATAAAAATGCAATGATAATAATATTAGTAAATAATAATAATAATAATGAAAATGATGATAATAATAAAAAGGATTTCACTTCTCTCGTTGTTCTCTTTCAAAAACATGACATTGTCTTTTGTCCAATTTTTCTCGTAAAATATAAAGGAAACAAGTTAGTGAAAATAGTGACAATAATATTAATAATTTAAAATAATAATAATAACGATATTAATAATAATACTAATAATTTAAAATAATAATGATAATAATAATAATAATAATAATAATAATAATAATAATAATAATAATAATAACAACAATAATAGTTTTAAAATAAAGGGGAAGGGGATTTTTAAAAGTGTCGGCTCAGATGTGTATGAATTGGGTTGAGGTTAGGGACGTCGATACGGCTGCGAACACGCCAGCCGGTCGTGTTGGCATGCCGAGTATCGGTCTCATCACTCCATCACCGGCTCGTTTGTAATCACGGATTATACACGTCATCATAACCTTTTGTTTTAGGGATGCGGGAATGAGACTGTTTATCCGTTCAAATCAGTAGGCCTCAAGTAAATAATTATTTTTCTTGGCCGTGATTAGTGTATCATCCGTCAATTCGTTGTTTAGCCTCAAACAAAAATATTTTCATAGGCTATGCAACTTTAGTGCAATGTAGCTCCCCATCAAGAAATATCCATATAGATTATGGTCAAACGTGCAGTCAATATCATTATTAAACCAAACTTCAGGATCTGCAAAATGAATACCCAAGATCAAGTGTAAACGGAGTCAACTCAGTCAATATATACGTAATAAAATCAAAGGACAAATACAACATTCACACATAGGACAATATGATCCACAATCAATCAGGCGACGTTTTCTCGACAAACACAGAGGGTGATTAACCAAAACAACGCCAACGAATAGAGGTGGTGGAGTGATTGCCTAGTGGCGGCGTTACCACTACGTTATTCTGTTTCTGTCAATAGTCACCGGGGAATTTGCACCCACAAACAGATCAGAAAAACAAAGCAAAGGCAGAGCAGAATAACAATAACAATTAAAACCCAGGATAATGTCAAGTTCTAAGTCCCCATATAAAACAGAGCATCAGAGGAACGACCACCAGTGGTGGTTTCACTGCAACAACAAATAGATCAGTGGAGATAACAAAACGAGAAAATGTTACGAACAGAGTAAGATAAACAATGGAGTAGAACGGAGCGACCGCCGGCCTGAGTTTCGGCGAGGAACTCTAGCTGCGTCGTTGCTACCAGTTGTGCTATTTCTGAATTTTGTATCCCCGTCCCCGATCTATCAAACCCCTACCCCGATTTCCCTTTTTATCAGTTTTAGATTTTTTGTCCCCAATCCCCGATCACCCTTTGTTTCTGTTCTGATCGAGGTGTGTTGGTGTATGTGAATGGATGGGTGTGATTTCTGTATATAATGGGGTTTTTGTGGGTTGATGAGTATGTGTATTGGAGTGTGTTTTGGGGACGAAGGTGAAGAGAAAATGAAAGGGGTCTGCTGTACTGTGTACATGCGTGTGTATGAACCAAGGAAGAAGGAGACGGGAGGGGTTGTGTATTGTGTTAATGCAAAAATAAGGAAGAAGCCCAAGGAGATCAGGTGGGCTCCATTGTGTGTAATGGGTAAGAGAAGGTCAGGGAAGGTGTAGTAGGGAAGATGGAGTGGTGTGGGGTCGGGCGTGTAAAAATGACTGATCCTTAGTTAGGATATGTGTGAGTGTTTATAAAATTGTTGAAAAAGAGTTGTTAAGGAGAATTGGGAGGTGATTGGGGGATATGGGAATGAGTGTGGGGATATGGGAATGATTGTGCGGAGTAGGAAATTTTTTTTAAAAATGATTAGAGAGGGATTTTATGTAGATTTGGTGATCTGATAACAATTGTAGGGATTTAAGTGGTAGGATGTATCTAGACTACACTTAGTCTAGATTCAAGGTAGAAGATTTGAGACTTTTAAAAAAGAAAGGGATTAATTCAAAATAAAATAAGAGAAAAGAAAATTTCGGTGTGATTATGAACGTACCTACACGAGTATTCGTCTAGGTTGGAAAAGGAAAAATGTAATTTAATAAATAAGATAAATATAAATTATAGCCAATTTTAGAAAAAGGAGGGACAAAATTGGGTGTCAACAGCTGCCCCTCTTTGCCCGGGGATAATGAAAGAGTCTTCGGGCAAAGATAGTTGACGGAGTAGCCAATTTTGTCACGACTGGAAGGCAAAAATGATTGAAGGAGAAATGGAAGTTTTGTGGTGTTTTTGGCCAAACCCCGGTCTCTGAGTTGCCTACATATCTGGGGTTTCACGAGAATCAGGCCGTGTGTAGTTGTAGAATGGTATTTTGCCTGTGTGAGATATTTATGACACAAGATTCTAGATGTAAAGACTAAACTTATCTAAGTATGTAAAGTTTAGGTTCGTGATAAGACCCACACCCCCACAAGACCCTTCACTCGGAGCCAAGCTAAGGACATCCAAGGAGTACATCTACACTTGATGAGGAAGGGCCTAGCAGAAGGAAGCGATTGGAAGCCGTTCCGAGTGCTTAAAGTGCAAGGGGAGCAGCCCAGTCATCCAGGCGCTCCGCCTGAAGAACCAGGCGCTCCGCCTGAAGAGGCTTAGACCTGGGCGCCCCGCCTGAAGGAGCCAGGCGCTCCGCCTGAGCAAGCCTAGGCCTGGGCGCTCCGCCAAAACTCTGGGCGCCCCGCCTAGGCCACCCCACTGCTTGTTTTTGCAGGCGCTCCGCCCCAATCTCGGGCGCTCCGCCCGGAATGCTGAAGGACGAGATTCCTAGTTATGTTAAGACTATTTTGACCCTACGTGGTCCTATGTTCCTAGGCCTAAGTGTGGGCATATTAGACCTTTCATATGGTGTCTAAAAACACCTATAAATAGCTAGTTGTCTTATTATTCCCATTAACTTACCTTTGATGAAAAACAAACACTTGTGTTGAAGAGTTGAACTCTTATTGAATGAAAAACCTTGAATTGGGACTTGTTCTTCCTCTAGCGGATCTAGATGAATTCCAATCCCCCCCCCCCGACCATTCTACTTGCGTGCTCACGTTAGCTCGAGGGTAGTTGCCTAGCGTAGGTGTTCTTGACCTCCTCTCGGGGTGTAACAGAGCAAGTTCTCCGTTGCTACTTGAGATTTGTGATCGAGATACGTCGCATTCTTATCCTTTTTATTTTCCGCGTTTGATTCTTATCAGTTTGGTATCAGAGCAAGGTTCGGGTATCGCCCCTACGAACCCCGACCCTTGATTCTTCGTGCCTAGTATCTTCTTTTAGTTTTCTTGTTGTTGAAGTTATTGGGAAAAAGAAAATTACAAAAAAATTGAAAAAAATTCAAAAATTGGTGTAACTTTTTGGTGTTTGTAATTCTTGAAGTGGGTGTTATAGATTATCGATCCTTGTTGAAAACTTGAAAGTGGGTGTTATAGATTATCGATCCTTGTACAAAAATTCAAAAATTTTTATTGGGTACCGAATTTGTTGGGATTGGCTTGAATTGAAAATTGAAAACCCCAATTGTTGTTAAACCCTACCAAACCCTTGTTCTTGAGGAAATTGATTGATTTTGGGTTGTGTGTTAATGGGGTTTTGGAATTGATTATTGGGGATTGATCTCTATTGAAAACCGAACAATTTGCAACAAGAATCGTGTGATTCGGAGTTCGGTAACATAGTTTTTGAAGAATCAAAACCCACTTTTGAACCTTGAAACCCATATTGAAACCCCAAACTTGAAAACTTTGAATCTTGTTTGAGCATTATCTATTGGTTGTTTTGGTGTTAAATTGATTGGGAATTGTAGGTTGTATCAAGGAGCAACTTTGGGTACCTTGGATATGGCCAAAACACCTTTGAATCGACCTAGAAATTGGATTGAAAACGAAGAACACGGAGTGGAAAAACCCAGGTGTTCTTCGTCCAGGCGCTCCGCCTAAAGTTTGGGCGCCCCGCCTGACTTGTGCTTGCCCCAGGCGCTCCGCCTAAATCCCAGGCGCCCCGCCTGCCCAACCCCACTGCACCAAATTTTGGGTGCTCCGCCCCAAGCCTTGGGCGCTCCGCCTAAATCGCTGAAGGGTTGTTTTTGGGTAGTTTCTTCTAGGATTGCTTGTTCTTTGTTGCCTAATCTCTTATTAGTGCCTATCTAAGTAATATTTCTACTTAATTAGCACTAATCTTTCATTGCTTTTAGGTTGGTTCGTGCATTAGTTGGAGAGTAGAATTCCAAGAAGAATCCTAGACTCTTTTTGATTCAAGTCCTCACTTCAAAGTGCCTAGCTTTCATTGAGTCCTATTAACTCCACTCACCCCGGAGTGTGCTTGACTCGTGAATAGTTTGGTTGAGTGAGGAATTGCTACTCATCTACGTGAAGCTTTGGAACCACACGTCGAGTGAAATACCCACCGTCACTAAACGAGAGAGCCGAGTGATCTCAAGTGAGGGAGTGTGTGAGGTTGTTTATTAACGTTTGCTACTTGTGTAGGTACAATGTCTTCCGAAGAAGATGATTTTGCAAAGAGTGCCCTTGCTACTATCCTCGCCAAATTGGATAGTATGAACTTGAGGATTGGAGCCTCGAGAGGGTGAACTCTAGTGCTCTAGTCGAGCAAGGGACGTCAAATGTCCAATCGGAGAAAGGGACCCCGAGTGTCCAAGTCTAGAAAGGGACCCCGAGTGTCCAAGTTGAAGTCTCAAGTACTCCTAACTTTACCCCGGAGCAAGTTAGCCATGTCATTGAATTGCTCAATCAACAACGGGCAAAGGAGGAGCGAGAGAGACTTGATCAAGTGTTGGGCAATACCCAACGAACGGGCATTCCCCGTATCTTGGATAACCCCCCAAGAAACATTCCACTACCAAGGCCCATCCGAAATGTGCAACCTCTTGAGCAAGCCGATGAAGTTCAAGAAGGGGAGGAAGCCGATTATGGTGATGATATGTATGGGTTTGATGATCACTTTCAACCAAGGCGAGGTATGAATTGGGGTCGAAATGTGGATAGAGGTAGGGGCCGAGGTCGAGGGCCACCTATGGGTTATGTTCGAGGGAATGCTAGAAGGGAGTATGGTGTGAATGAAGATCACTATGGGGGCCAACCGGAGCCTTTCCGTGGAGGTCGTGACAACACCAACATCAATAGTGTGAAGCTTAATCTCCCAACTTTTAAAGGAAATTGTGACCCGGCGGCTTACATTGAATGGGTGCTACACATGGAAAGATTGTTTGAAACAAATGAGATGACCGATGAGAAGAAAGGTACCTATGCTATTTCATCCTTTGAATCCTATGCATCTACTTGGTGGGAATCCGTCAAGAGATCAAGGAGGAGAGCGGGGGTTCCCGTGAATGTGGGTTGGAATGACTTGGAGGGTATCATGAGTATCAAGTACATCACTCCTAGATATCGGCAAGAGCAACTCAAGAAACTTTATGAGTTGAAGCAAGGTGTCAAGACGGTGCATGAATATTTTGATGAGTTTGAAAGAACTCGAATGGCCTTAGATATGGACACCGAAGATGAGGAGCAAGCTGTGATTCGTTTCATGAATGGTTTGAGCTATGGTATAGCTTCACAATTGAGATTGCATGCTTATCTTTCAATTCAAGAAGTTCTTGATGCCGCTATTCAAGCCGAGCAATGGCTTGAGAAAGAGAAGTCCAACCGTTACAAGAGCAACACTTCTACTTCCATGAACAAGTCAAAGGCTTGGAAAAATCCTACTCCCAATGCCAAATTCACTAATGCAAGTGGCCCTAGTGGAGCAAGTGCTAGCAAAGATATGAAGAAGCCGTTTGAGAAGTACACACCCAATGTGGGAGGTAATTCTAAAACCCAATTGAATACTCCTACTTCTTCTTCCATTCAATGTCACAAATGCAAGGGGTATGGACACTTTGCTAAGGAGTGTCCTACAAAGAGGACCATGGTTCTTGTTGGTGAAAATGCATATGAACAAGAGAGTGAACCGGAGGATGATGAGGGAGTAGAGGGAGATGAGGGAGTAGAGGAGGATGATCAAGATGATACGGTGGAAGATGAGGAACCTCATACTTTTCTAGTAGTGAGGAGGAGCTTAGGAGCTATGATTGTGGAGGATGGTGAAACCTTGCAAAGAGAAAACCTTTTCCATACTAGGTGTCGTGTTAAGGGTGTTGTATGCTCTATGATCATTGACTCCGGGAGTTTTGCTAATGTTGTGAGTCAATCTCTTATAACCCAATTGAAGTTGCCTACCGTGAAGCATCCCAAGCCATATCGATTGTAATGGCTTAGTGAATGTGGGGAGCTAAAGGTAGTGAAGCAAGCAATGATCAAGTTCAAAATGGGTAGTTATGTTGATGAACACTTGTTCGACGTTGTACCCATGCAAGCTTGCCACCTTCTCTTTGGAAGGTCTTGGCAATTTGATCGACAAGCGGTCCATGATGGGCGTGTCAACACTTACACACTCCAACATGAAGGAAGGAAATTTGTGTTGAAGCCCCTAACTCCCAAACAAGTGAGTGATGACTACAATAGGATGAGGGAGTTGAGGGAGGTGGCAAAGGCCAAGTCAATCACTGAGACTAGCCCTTTTGTCCAAAAGCATGGTGGCAATCCCACCTTCTTCTTCTACCGGTGGCATTTGTGCCATGATGCAACCGGGCGAGATCTTAAAAGGAAATGATGGCACCAAGTTTCTCTTATGCCTAGTGCACAAAGGTATGATCCTTAACTCTAATTGTAATTTTTCTTCTAACCCTTTGCCTAGTGTGTTTGACAATATCTTGAAGGATTTTGGGGACATGTTCCCGGATGAGATGCCGGATGGATTACCTCCTTTGAGGGGTATTGAACATCAAATAGACTTTGTCCCGGGATCTCAAATCCCAAACAAGCCGGCTTATAGGAGCAATCCGGAGGATACAAGAGAAATTTAAAAGCAAGTTGATGAATTGCTCACTAAAGGCTTGGTGAGGGAGAGCTTGAGTCCTTGTGCCGTACCCGTGATCCTTGTTCCCAAAAAGGATGGCACTTGGAGGATGTGTGTTGATTGTCGGGCCGTGAACAAAATAACGGTAAAGTACCGTCGTCCTATTCCCCGACTTGATGATATGTTAGATGAATTGAGTGGTTCATGTATGTTTAGCAAAATTGACCTTAGGTCCGGCTACCATCAAATCCGGATGAAACCTGGGGATGAATGGAAAACCACATTCAAGACCAAATTTGGTCTCTATGAATGGTTGGTGATACCCTTTGGGATCTCCAATGCACCTAGCACCTTTATGAGGCTAATGAACCATGTTCTAAAGCCATTCATCAACAAGTTTGTGGTCGTCTATTTTGACGATATATTGATCTATAGCAAATCAATAGACGACCATGTTGATCACCTTAGGCAAGTGCTTGAAAAGTTGAGAGCCGAAAAGCTCTATGCTAATTTTAAAAAGTGTGCCTTTGGTGTTGAGAAGGTAGTCTTCCTTGGGTTTGTTGTGAGTGCCCAAGGAGTGGAGGTGGATGAGTCTAAGGTAGAGGCCATACGTGATTGGCCTACTCCTACTACCGTGACTCAAGTGAGGAGCTTTCATGGTCTTGCTAGCATTTATAGGCGATTTGTGAAAGACTTTAGCTCCATTGCCGCTCCACTCACCGAATTGGTGAAGAAGGACCAACCTTTTGTGTGGGGAGAGCCTCAAGAGAAGGCCTTCCATGAGTTGAAAAGTAGGTTGAGTACTGCCCCTCTATTGTAATTGCCCGACTTCGGAAAGGCATTTGAGGTTGAATGTGATGCCTCGGGGGTGGGAATTGGTGGTGTTTTAATGCAAGATAGCAAACCCATCGCCTACTTTAGTGAAAAATTGAAAGGGGCATCCTTGAACTATTCTACATATGACAAGGAGTTGTATGCCCTTGTGAGAGCCCTTGCCCAGTGGCAACACTATCTTTGGCCTCGTGAGTTTGTAATCAAGAGTGACCATGAGTCACTCAAGCATTTGAGAGGCCAAGAGAAGCTCAATAAGAGACATGCCAAGTGGGTTGAATTCATTGAGTCCTTTCCCTATGTGATCCAATACAAGAAAGGGAAGGACAATGTTGTGGCGGATGCGCTTTCGAGAAAGTTTTCTCTAGCCACCACTCTCACCTCTAAGCTCATGGGTTTTGAGAGCATTAAATTGATGTATGCTCATGACCCAAAGCTAAAGAGTGTCCATGACACTCTAGAGAAGGGGGAGAGAGTTGAAAAATACCAATGGGTTAATGGTTATATCTTCAAAAATGGTAAGGTGTGCATACCCGAGTCCTCTTGGAGGGAGTTGCTTGTGCATGAGGCAGATTGCGGGGGACTCATGTGTTACACCCCGTACGTCTAAATTGACGTATATCATTATAATATCATGTTAAGAATGATTTAAGTGAGTTTAAAGTAATAATATGACCATATATGATGTTTATATGTTGAATATAAAGTTTGGGAAAAATCAGATTTAAGTTGCGGAAAAACCGACTAAGGAATTGCCTTGTAACGGAGCTTTTTCAGCAATTAATTTCATGTGTTATATGAAGTCTTTTGGGGACATATCATATACCAAATTGAAGGTCTTGGAGTGTAGTTTCCAACACTTTTAACGGTTTGTTCATACAACTTATAGATAAAAAGATATGAGCATCAGAAGTCAGGCCAGAAAAAGGGCCATAAGCGTAAAAGAGGACTAAAACTGAAATGTTTCAAGTATAAAAGGAAAAAATCTTCCTCCATCTCGTCATTTCCAGAAACTCAGTGATAGAAGCAGTGTGTTCTTGGGTTCTAAACATATTTTGATGGTTTTGAAGAAAGAACATTGATCTTAGCACGAAACGGAAGACGGATTGCGTCAAAACGCTCTACGCGATTAGGGTAACATTATGCTACCTTCAATTTCGTCTATAGTTTGAGTTTTAGAATTACTTCATAGCTAAGTAAAGTATCTAAATTCTATTTTATAGCTTGTTTAAGCTTTAGAAGGTGTGGAATTCAAAGGAAACGAAGTTTAGAAGCTAGAAACATCAAAGGTATGTAAGGCTAAACCTTTCTTTTGGCAAGGCATGTATCTTTTAGATTTTGAAGCTTTTATTAGTTTCAAACTTAGTTTTTCTTGTGAGAAACTTGTATGGTACCAAGGAAACCTTGTATATACTTAATTTGGTACTAAAATCCAAGGTGAAAGACGTCCAAATCAGAAAGACAAAACGTTTCAAAATCTGAAAAATTGTTTTGAACTTTGGACAGTTGTTAGTATATTGATCATAACTCCTTATACAAAATTGATATTAATATGATTTAAGAATCTCCAGAATCCTAATACATATATCTACAACTTTCATGAAGACCATGAGGTCTATAACTTTTATCTGCACCCTCAAAAACTATGATGCAATGCAGGACACTGGTACTGTCTAGAAATTCTGTACATCCGTGGAATTGTTACGCCACTCTCATCTTGTTATCCAGTTAATTTGTTTATGTTATCAGTTTATCCGGGTATCCATTCCCGTGTATAGTATAGTTCTGGTTCTGTTTTTGCGTATCATCCAGTTTCAGTGGAAACTCTGCCGAAATTTTTATAAAAATCAAAGAGTTAGACAAATTCTAAGTTTCAGGTTGTGTCTACAATTCCATCCAGAGTTTTCTTATCATTCCTTTGAGTCCATATATATTGTTGCCACATGTGTTATGCCTCATACATGCTTATGCTTATATTGTGATCATGTTATGTGTGATTTGGAGTCCCCCATAGAGGCTGGACATTGGACACACAGTCCGGTCGCGTGTGATACTACCCGTCTGGGGGATACAGCCCCTCTGGTTCAGGCGGGAGTTGAAACACCTAGTGTGACCGGGTGTCATTCACACACTCTGACCAGAGAGACTAGATATTACTGGCTGGGGGGGATATAGCCCATAACACCCACCAGGTTTGTTATATATGCGTATATAGCCACAATTTGCACTGCATGATTATACATGAGGCTAGTTCCGGTTTTCAGTACCTGGTTTGGGGGGATACAGCCCATAACGCCAGACAGGTACTAGTTCAGATGTTCAGTTACCTGATTTGGGGGGATATAGCCCATAACACCAGACAGGTACCAGTTCAGATAACAGTTCAGCTTTAGCTCGGTACCAGTTATCAGTTCTCAGTTATCAGCCACCAGTTCTTAGCGTCAGTATCAGTTGACAGTTATCAGTTCTCAGTTATCAGCCACCAGTTCTTAGCGTCAGTATCAGTTGACAGTTATCAGTTCTCAGTTATCAGCCACCAGTTCTTAGCGTCAGTATCAGTTGACAGTTATCAGTTCTAGTTTCTAGTAACCAGCTATCAGTCATATTACAGTTATTTATCAGTATAGTTCAGCTCAGTCTTCAGGTTCAGATTCAGCTAGACTTCAGCTTATATTCATATCATGTTTAGTACGTTCTTCAGATTTCCAGCTATATTGCTATGCTCCAGCTCATGTTTACATATTTATATTCCAGCCTACAGTTTCATTCAGCTATGACATATTATATGCTCATGCCTTACATACTTGGTACATATCGTACTCACGCCCTTTTCTGGGGCGCTGCGTTTCATGCCGCGCAGGTGCAGATAGATCAATGCTTGGACCATGTTAGTAGGCCATCTATCAGCTACTGGAGTCACTCCGCTTACTCCCGGAGTTACCTATCTTTTGGTATGTGTACAGTCAGCCAGCTTGGGTATGGCGGGGCCTTATCTCGTCCTTTGTATATTCAGTTCATCACTCTTAGAGGCCTGTAGATATGTCCCTGTGTGGTGCAGTCAGTATGTTATGTATGTCAGCTTATGTTAGCCTTGTCAGCTATTTGCATTGCATACTCCTTATCAGCTAGGTTTATGCTTATTCTGTTTATTAGTTATAATGGTTAGCATATTATCAGTAGGATTAGTGATGATCGACACTTAGTGTTGGTCATCCGTCGCGGCCCTAAGTTGGGTCGTGATAAAAGTGGTATCAGAGCATGTTCAGTCCTAGGGTGTCTACAGGCCGTGTCTAGTAGAGTCTTGTTTAGGAGTATGTTGCGCGCCATACTTTTGAACAGGAGGCTACAAGGCACTTCAGGACAGTTGTCTTTCTTTCTTCTCTAGATCGTGCGATACAGCCATGATTATAGAATTCAGCCCTCTAACAATAGTAATTTCAGCAAAGCGATGCCGCCAAAGAAACTAACAGCTGCCCAGAAGGGCAAGGTTATTGCCGGCCAGGGTATTAGTAGAGTGCCACCTAAGGTGGATGAGAGTGAGGAGTCCAGACCTGAGGCTCCATCCGAGGCCTCACAGATCCTATCAGTTCAGGGTGATATTAGAGGTACTGCAGCTATTATACCTCCACCTTCTTAGCCTGATAGTCAGGGGCAGGAAATGAGGGATGCCATCAGATTATCGACTAGTGTTGTAGTTGCTCAGACTAGACAACACAGTGCAGATGCCCAGGGAGATGTTGGATCCAGGATCAATGATTTTATCAGGCTAGAGCCTACAGTCTTTACCGGATCCCGTACAGGAGAAGACCCTCAGGATTTTCTAGTGAGGATAGCCAGAATGTTGAGGGTTATGCACGTGTCAGACACAGAGTTAGTAGAGTTAGATGCATTCAGATTGGATAACTTAGCAGCAGGGTGATATCAGACATGGGAGCTATCTAGACAGCCTGATGCTACTCCCACGACTTGGAAGGAATTCTCAGATGCCTTCCTTCATCAGTATTTGCCCATAGAGACACAGAGAGCACGTGCTAATCAGTTCCTGACCTTGAGACAGGGAAGTTTGAGTGTAGAAGAGTATAATTATTGCTTTAATTCTTTAGCATGGTTTGCCCCTACGGTTGTAGTGAGTATGGAGGATAGAATTCACAGGTATATAGTGGGACTAGCTCCACACCTAGTGAACGAGCGTATGACAGTTGCTATGCAGTCATGTATGAACATAACATTCAGGCATTTGCTTTGTTACTTGAGGAGAGGAAGCAGAAATAGAGAGCCGACAGGGATAAAGTGCTAGACAAGAGGGGCAGATTTTCTGGTTCGTTTGGAGAGACGTCTGGAGCGAGTAGATAGCAGTGTGTTAGACAACCACCAGCTAGTATACCTACACAGTCTCGTGGCCTGAGATCTGATAGAACTCCTCAGTCCAGAGCTAGTCAGGCATCACAGATTTCAGGATTTCAGCGCCGTGGTACTTCTATACCGGCCAATCAGACATATCCCAGATGTTCGGATTGTGGTAGACACCACTTGGGTCCATGTCAGTTAGGAGTTGATACTTGTTATATTTGTCGCGAGGCAGGCCATTTCATGAGAGATTGCCCGACTAGGGGTGGTAGTTGTACAGCCCAGCCAGCTAGATCAGCAGTTGCTTGCTCAGCATCAGCACGCCATCAGGGGCATGTTCTTCAGGATGGCACCTGTATAACAGAAAGAATTTAAGGAGCAATTGAAGGATTTGTTAGATAAAGGCCTCATCAGACCCAGCATTTCCCCGTGGGGAGCCTCGATGCTATTTGTAAAAAAAAAAAAAAAAGAAAGATGGCTCTCTACGCATGTGCATAGATTACAGACAGCTGAATAAAGTCATTATTAAGAATAAATACTCTCTGCCCAGGATTGATGTCTAGTTTGACAAGCTCCAGGGTGCCAAGTGCTTCTCGAATATAGATTTGCGATCAGGCTACCATCAGGTTAGAGTTAGAAAATCTGATATACCTAAGACTGCATTCAGGACTAGGAATGGCCATTATGAGTTTTTAGTGATGTTGTTTGGACTCACTAATTCCTTTGCAGTATTTATGGATCTAATGGACAGCGTATTCAGGCCTTATTTAGATTTATTTGTGATTATATTTATTGATGATATTCTCATCTATTCAAAGTCTGAATCAGAGCATGCAGAGCACCTACGCACAGTATTGGGTACTCATCGGGACCAACAATTATATGTTAAGTTCTCATAGTGTAAATTCTAGATAGATTCAGTGGCATTTCTTGGCCACATAGTTTCAGTAGAAAGAATTAAAATAGATGACCAGAAGATCTAGGCGGTGAAGAATTGGCCCATGCCTACGACGCCAATTGAAGTACGTAGTTTTCTGGGTTTGGCAGGTTATTACAGAAAGTTTATAGAGGGTTTTTCCTCCATTGCAGCTCCACTGACCAAATTGACAAAGAAATCAGCTAAATTTGAGTGGTCTGATTCTTGCGAGCACAGCTTCCAAGAACTAAAGAACAAGTTGATAACAGCTCCAGTACTTACACTTCCAGAGGGATCTGAGGGCTATGTCATTTACTCTGATGCTTCTCGAATTGGTCTTCGTTGTGTTTGATGCAGCATGGAAGAGTAATTGCTTATGCTTCTAGGCAGCTGAAAAAGCACGATCAGAACTACCTCATCCATGATCTTGAGCTTTCAGCAGTCATTTATGCATTGAAGATTTGGAGACATTATTTTTACGGTGTTCATGTTGATATTTATACGGATCACAAGAGCCTCTAGTACATATTTAAGCAAAAGGAGCTAACCCTATGATAGAGGCGGTGGCTAGAGTTGCTGAAGGACTATGACATTGATATTCTTTATCATCCGGGTAAAGCGAACGTTGTTGCTGATTCCCTTAGTCGCAAGCCTATGGGTAGTCTATCTTATTTACAACCAGAGAAAATAAAGTTAGCTCATACACTCTACCAGTTGGCCAGCATGGATGTCAGATTAATAGATTCAGAGGACGCAAGAGTTACAGTTCAGAACGCAATCACTACTTGCCTAGTGACATAAGTAAAGCAGCGCCAGTATGAGGATCCAGTTCTAGTTCAATACAGGCAGATAGCCAGAAGAAAACCAAAATTATTATATAGGTTACTAGTGACGGGGTTCTTATATATAAAGATAGACTTTGTGTTCCTGATGTTGCAGATTTATGTGGACAGATTATGAAAGATGCACATTATTCCAGATACATTGTTCATCCTAATTCGACTAAGATTTACCATGATCTTAAGCAGAGTTATTGTTGAGACGAAATTAAGTGTGACATAGCAGAATTTGTGGCTCAGTGTGCTAACTGCCAGCAGGTTAAAGTCGAGCATAAAAAAAAAAAAAAAAAAAAAAAAAAAAAAAAAAAAAAACCTAGTGGCTTGTTACAGGAAGTCGAGATTCCATCATAGAAATGGGAAGCAGTGAATATGGACTTCATTACAGGCTTTCCCCGTATGCGGAGCAGATATGACTCTATTTGGGTTATAGTTGACAGGCTTACTAAATGAGCTCATTTCTTTCTTGTTAGAACTACATATACAGCAGAGGATTATGCCAGACTTTATATCAGAGAGATAGTGTGCCTACATGGTATTCCAGAATTTATTATTTCAGACGGGGGCACACCAGTTTACAGCTAATTTCTATAGATCGTTCCAGACAGGTTTAGGGACGCAGGTGTATCTGAGTACAGTATTTCATCCATAGACAGACAGACAGGCTGAGCGGACCATTCAGACATTAGAAAATATGCTTAGAGCTTACGTGTTAGATTTTAGATGCAGCTGGAATGGTCACCTACTGTTGATAGAGTTTGCATATAATAATAGCTATCATTCTAACATACAGATGGTGCCATATGAGCTTTGCATGGGCACAAATGCAGGTTTTCTATATGATGGTTCAAGGTTGGCGAGTCTCAATTGATAGGTCCAGATTTAATCCAACAATTAATTGATAAAGTCAAGTTGATCAGGGAAATATTATTAGCAGTGCAGAGCAGACAGAAGTCCTATGCAGATAATCGACATTGAGATTTAGAATTTCATATTGGCGATTAGGTATTCCTGAAAGTATCACCTATGAAAGGCGTTATGAGATTTGGAAAGAAGGGAAAGCTTAGCCCTAGATTTATTAGTCCATATCAGATTATCAGGCAAGTTGGGCGTGTAGTCTACGAGTTAGACCTTCAAGCAGACCTTCAGGAGGTACATCCAGTATTCCATGTTTCCATGCTCAAAAAAATGTGTCAGAGATCCTTCTAGAGTTGTACCAGTAGAGGATGTACAGATTAAAAAACAGTTGACTAATAAGGAGGTGCCAGTTGCAATTTAAAGAGGCAGATTCTTCGAGTATGTAACAGATCGTTGCTTAATGCTTCTACATACTTCATTTAACATTCGAGGACGAATGTTCCTAACGGGGGAATATTGTTACACCCCGTACGTCTAAATTGACGTATATCATTATAATATCATGTTAAGAATGATTTAAGTGAGTTTAAAGTAATAATATGACCATATATGATGTTTATATGTTGAATATAAAGTTTGGGAAAAATCAGATTTAAGTTGCGGAAAAACCGACTAAGGAATTGCCGTGTAACGGAGCTTTTTCAGCAATTAATTTCATGTGTTATATGAAGTCTTTTGGGGACATATCATATACCAAATTGAAGGTCTTGGAGTGTAGTTTCCAACACTTTTAACGGTTTGTTCACACAACTTATAGATAAAAAGATATGAGCATCAGAAGTCAGGCCAGAAAAAGGGCCATAAGCGTAAAAGAGGACTAAAACTGAAATGTTTCAAGTATAAAAGGAAAAAATCTTCCTCCATCTCGTCATTTCCAGAAACTCAGTGATAGAAGCAGTGTGTTCTTGGGTTCTAAACATATTTTGATGGTTTTGAAGAAAGAACATTGATCTTAGCACGAAACGGAAGACGGATTGCGTCAAAACGCTCTACGCGATTAGGGTAACATTATGCTACCTTCAATTTCGTCTATAGTTTGAGTTTTAGAATTACTTCATAGCTAAGTAAAGTATCTAAATTCTATTTTATAGCTTTTTTAAGCTTTAGAAGGTGTGGAATTCAAAGGAAACGAAGTTTAGAAGCTAGAAACATCAAAGGTATGTAAGGCTAAACCTTTCTTTTGGCAAGGCATGTATCTTTTAGATTTTGAAGCTTTTATTAGTTTCAAACTTAGTTTTTCTTGTGAGAAACTTGTATGGTACCAAGGAAACCTTGTATATACTTAATTTGGTACTAAAATCCAAGGTGAAAGACGTCCAAATCAGAAAGACAAAACGTTTCAAAATCTGAAAAATTGTTTTGAACTTTGGACAGTTGTTAGTATATTGATCATAACTCCCTATACAAAATTGATATTAATATGATTTAAGAATCTCCAGAATCCTAATACATATATCTACAACTTTCATGAAGACCATGAGGTCTATAACTTTTATCTGCACCCTCAAAAACTATGATGCAATGCAGGACACTGGTACTGTCTAGAAATTCTGTACATCCGTGGAATTGTTACGCCACTCTCATCTTGTTATCCAGTTAATTTGTTTATGTTATCAGTTTATCCGGGTATCCATTCCCGTGTATAGTATAGTTCTGGTTCTGTTTTTGCGTATCATCCAGTTTCAGTGGAAACTCTGCCGAAATTTTTATAAAAATCAAAGAGTTAGACAAATTCTAAGTTTCAGGTTGTGTCTACAATTCCATCCAGAGTTTTCTTATCATTCCTTTGAGTCCATATATATTGTTGCCACATGTGTTATGCCTCATACATGCTTATGCTTATATTGTGATCATGTTATGTGTGATTTGGAGTCCCCCATAGAGGCTGGACATTGGACACACAGTCCGGTCGCGTGTGATACTACCCGTCTGGGGGATACAGCCCCTCTGGTTCAGGCGGGAGTTGAAACACCTAGTGTGACCGGGTGTCATTCACACACTCTGACCAGAGAGACTAGATATTACTGGCTGGGGGGGATATAGCCCATAACACCCACCAGGTTTGTTATATATGCGTATATAGCCACAATTTGCACTGCATGATTATACATGAGGCTAGTTCCGGTTTTCAGTACCTGGTTTGGGGGGATACAGCCCATAACGCCAGACAGGTACTAGTTCAGATGTTCAGTTACCTGATTTGGGGGGATATAGCCCATAACACCAGACAGGTACCAGTTCAGATAACAGTTCAGCTTTAGCTCGGTACCAGTTATCAGTTCTCAGTTATCAGCCACCAGTTCTTAGCGTCAGTATCAGTTGACAGTTATCAGTTCTCAGTTATCAGCCACCAGTTCTTAGCGTCAGTATCAGTTGACAGTTATCAGTTCTCAGTTATCAGCCACCAGTTCTTAGCGTCAGTATCAGTTGACAGTTATCAGTTCTAGTTTCTAGTAACCAGCTATCAGTCATATTACAGTTATTTATCAGTATAGTTCAGCTCAGTCTTCAGGTTCAGATTCAGCTAGACTTCAGCTTATATTCATATCATGTTTAGTACGTTCTTCAGATTTCCAGCTATATTGCTATGCTCCAGCTCATGTTTATATATTTATATTCCAGCCTACAGTTTCATTCAGCTATGACATATTATATGCTCATGCCTTACATACTTGGTACATATCGTACTCACGCCCTTTTCTGGGGCGCTGCGTTTCATGCCGCGCAGGTGCAGATAGATCAATGCTTGGACCATGTTAGTAGGCCATCTATCAGCTACTGGAGTCACTCCGCTTACTCCCGGAGTTACCTATCTTTTGGTATGTGTACAGTCAGCCAGCTTGGGTATGGCGGGGCCTTATCTCGTCCTTTGTATATTCAGTTCATCACTCTTAGAGGCCTGTAGATATGTCCCTGTGTGGTGCAGTCAGTATGTTATGTATGTCAGCTTATGTTAGCCTTGTCAGCTATTTGCATTGCATACTCCTTATCAGCTAGGTTTATGCTTATTCTGTTTATTAGTTATAATGGTTAGCATATTATCAGTAGGATTAGTGATGATCGACACTTAGTATTGGTCATCCGTCGCGGCCCTAAGTTGGGTCGTGACATCATGGGACATTTTGGCACAAGAAAGACTTTGGCTATTCTTAAAGAACAATTTCATTGGCCAAAGATGGGGGTGCAAGTGGAAAAGTTTTGCAACAATTGCCTTGAGTGCAAGCGTGCTAAATCCAAAGCCCACACCCATGGGTTGTATACCCCTCTCCCCGTACCTACTAGTCCATGGTTGGATATCTCAATGAATTTTGTGATGGGATTACCAAGGACTAGGGGGGGCCATGATAGCATTTATGTTGTTGTGGATAGGTTCTCCAAAATGGCTCATTTCATTCCATGCAAGAAATGTGATGATGCACAACATGTTGCAACTTTGTTTATTGAAAATGTTTTGAAGTTGCATGGTGTGCCTCAAACCATAGTGAGTGATAGGGACACTAAGTTCCTAAGTCATTTTTGGAGGTGTTTATGGGGTGCTTTAGGCCCAAGCTCTTGTTCTCCACGTCCCACCATCCACAAACCGATGGGCAAACGGAAGTGGTAAACCGAACCTTGGGTGCTCTTCTTAGAGCCATGACCCGAGGTAAGGCCGGGACTTGGATTGATCGTCTACCTCTTATGGAAGTTTTGTGGTATTTTTGGCCAAACCCCGGTCTCTGAGTTGCCTACATATCTGGGGTTTCACGAGAATCAGGCCGTGTGTAGTTGTAGAATGGTATTTTGCCTGTGTGAGATGTTTATGACACAAGATTCTAGATATAAAGACTAAACTTATCTAAGTATGTAAAGTTTAGGTTCGTGATAAGACCCAAACCCCCACAAGACCCTTCACTCGGAGCCAAGCTAAGGACATCCAAGGAGTACACCTACACTTGATGAGGAAGGGCCTAGCAGAAGGAAGCGATTGGAAGCCGTTCCGAGTGCTTAAAGTGCAAGGGGAGCAGCCCAGTCATCCAGGCGCTCCGCCTGAAGAACCAGGCGCTCCGCCTGAAGAGGCTTAGACCTGGGCGCCCCGCCTGAAGGAGCCAGGCGCTCCGCCTGAGCAAGCCTAGGCCTGGGCACTCCGCCCAAACTCTGGGCGCCCCGCCTAGGCCACCCCACTGCTTGTTTTTGCGGGCGCTCCGCCCGGAATGCTGAAGGACGAGATTCCTAGTTATGCTAAGACTATTTTGACCCTACGTGGTCCTATGTTCCTAAGCCTAAGTGTGGGCATATTAGACCTTTCATATGGTGTCTAAAAACACCTATAAATAGCTAGTTGTCGTATTATTCTTACCTTTGATGAAAAACAAACACTTGTGTTGAAGAGTTGAACTCTTATTGAATGAAAAACCTTGAATTGGGACTTGTTCTTCCTCTAGCGGATCTAGATGAATTCCAATCCCCCCCGACCATTCTACTTGCGTGCTCACGTTAGCTCGAGGGTAGTTGCCTAGCGTAGGTGTTCTTGACCTCCTCTCGGGGTGTAACGGAACAAGTTCTCCGCTGCTACTTGAGATTTGTGATCGAGATACGTCTCGTTCTTATCCTTATTATTTTCTGCGTTTGATTCTTATCAGTTCGTGTGTGCTTTGCCCTTTTGGCGAGATAAATGAAGAATAAAGTAAAGGCACTGGCGAAGATGAGATAACATCAGTAGATCGACCGTGGGAAAAGAGGCTTATAATCATCCAAGTTATGAAGATGTGGCGCGCTACACACCCATAAAAAAGGAGTTTATATGTACATAGTTTCCACTTCGTCTCGATAAATGAGTAAACTCGACTCTAATATTGCCTTGATGGATTGGGGAAGAATTTGGAGAGCGAGTTTTATTAACTTAAACAGATGGGCACGATTAAGCACGAAACACGTACGATTGACGCAGATAGTCTTGAATAGGCAAAGTAGGCATTGTTTAGAAGGAAACATAAAATATCATCCTAATTTGCAATGACGGATTAGACTGATTACTTGTGAGGGCATGAAATGATCAGCTTTTGGGCATGTCAGAATTCGACAGAATAGGTAAAGGCGTTGTCAAAGTCAAGATAACATCGATAGATAGATTGTGGTGAAATAGGCTTGTAAACGTCCTAGTTATGAAGATGTGGTGCACGACACACCCATAAAGAAAGGTTTACATGGGCACATTTTCCACTATAACTCGATAGAGGAGTCATCTTGGCCTTAACATTTTCTTAAATGAACTGAGGAATTTTGAGAAATATAGCACGATGAATATGCACGATTCAAATAGATAGGCACGAATAGGAAGGAATAAGGAGCTGGTACCCAATTGGCGGGGAAATATTGCTGGTGCGAGTATAGGATTGTGGCTTTGGGCGCTTTGGGATGTATTTGAGGTTTTGCGGTTGCATAATTGATAGTGGTTTTGGAAACAGCTGTGAGAGTGGGATGCAGGGGTTTGTCGAGGGATCAGAGAGTCACTACAGCAAAATCAAGACAAAATGCAAATTGAGATTAAAAAAAAATAAAGATAAAGTAAACTTCCCTGTTGAGTTGAGCTCTCCTTTGTCTGGTCCGCTTTCATGTGCTTAGTGCTAGGGATGTGTGCCTCTCCTCTGGGGGATATCCATTTGCTAAGTGCTTCTCGTCGGGAGGTAATTGCTTTGCCATGCTGAACTGTCGTTGGATCATCTTGCAAGTGTGATGCCGGATTGTTTGTCCATCGCTTTTCGTCCTTTAAATGTGTGCTTGTCACGTCGGGCCGTATACTCTTTTTGTATTGAGCTGTGTATCTCTTCATGCAGGGTTGCCTATCATTCTTTCATCTTGGTTGTGCACCTTTTGTTATGCTATCATTTTGCCGGGCTGTTTACCCTCTAGGCTGTCTTCCTGTTATAATGTCAAAATTTGCATCGGGCTGTGTACCCTCTGCGGTATCAGTTTCAGCATCGGACTGTGTACCCTCCGTCGGTTCTTTGGTTGTGTGCCCTCGGCAAAATTAAATGCAAATCGATATCGAACTGTGTACCCTCAATTGACGCTGTACCCTCAGCTAATTTAAATGACAAATCGATATCAGGCTGTGTACCCTAAACCGATGCTTCGGGCTGTGTACCCTCAGCTAAATTAAATGACAAATCGATATCGGGCAGTGTACCCTCAGTCGAAGTGTACCCTCAGCCGACATTTCGGCTGTGTACCTTCAGCTAAATTGAAATTACAAATCGATATCAAATTGTGTACCCTCAACCGACGCTTCGAGCTGTGTACCCTCAGCTAATTTAAAATGCAAATCAACATCGGGCTGTGTACCCTTAGTCGACGCTTCGGGCTGTGTACCCTCAGCTAATTTAAATGACAAATTGACATCAGGCTGTGTACCCTCGGTCGACGCTTCGGGCTGTGTACCCTCAGCTAATTTAAATGACAAATCGATATCGGGCTGTGTACCCTCAACCGATGCTTCGGGATGTGTACGCTCAGCTAATTTAAATGACTAATCGATATCGGGCTGTGAACCCTCAACCGACGCTTCGGACTGTGCACCCTCAGCAAAATTAAAATGACAAATCGATATCGGGTTATGTACCCTCAGTCGACGCTTCGGGCTATGTACCCTCAGCTAATTTAAACAACAAATCGACATCAGGCTGTGTACCCTCAGTCGACGCTTCGGGCTATGTACCCTCAGCTAATTAAAATGAAAATTTGACATCAGGCTTTGTACCCTTAGTCGACGCTTCAAGAGTAAAGTGCAACATGTAGAATGCTATTGTATGTGATGCGATGTGCTAAGGAGGCTATCATGTTGCTCTTGTAAGGACTTTTCTTGAAATTTTTTGAGGGGGCCTAAAAAATTTCTGCCCAGTGTCAAATTTGCGTCTTTTGGGAATTTTTGAAGGGATCCTCAAAAACTCTGCCCCAGTTTATTGTCTATGACAGATCACCGAGAGAGAGTAGTTGCATTGCACTGATCACCAAGGTATTAGCTAGAGTCTGCATTCATCCTTTAGTGAACGGATGTATTGATGACTATGAGTATGCGGATATTTTGCATTCTCAGACTAGGGTTTGATATTTGGATTTTGCTGGATTTGGAGATTGCCCAAAATTGTATCCGTCTTAGGTTGTTCTTTCGAAAGTAATGGAGCTAACTCTGATAGATAGGCCTTTGTAGAAAGTGTGTTTGTGGTCTGGGAGTTGCAGTTTCCCTTTTTTGGTTCTCGTTGTATCGTTGACTTGCTTTGGCTGGTCAGACTTTGAATTTTGTTTTCTAGTTGGATATTTCACGGTGTCATTTAGGAATGGGTGACCCTACGGGAAGTAATTTGTATGCTGGTTGCGATGTCATTGGATTGGGCTAAAGGAACAAAGGTGTTAGGTTTTCTCTTTTTGTATATCTTTGATTGTATTGAGCTTGATAAGGTTGTGATTGGAAGCCTTGACGGAGAGGAGGTTTTTGATTGTGTAAGTCTGGTGTAGCGTAAGGTTGTGAGTTTTTCTAGCTTTGGTTGTATAGTGATTGAATTTCTTTGGTTTTGATACTCGTGCGACTATAATACAAGTTGTATGGTGTTGGGATGGTCTGAATGCTCTTTGTGTTATTTGCTGGTTCAAAGGGTTTTATTGCAGAGGAAAGTGTTTTCGGCTCGGCTTGCCATTTTGACCTTTTCGAATGCATATTCTTGACCGATTTCAATGTTCAAGTTAAAGGCAACCTTAACAAAGTGGTGAAATGCATAAAAGAATGTGGGCGTGTTAGCAAAGACTCGAAGCAAAAATGACACATGAACTTAAGAGAATGCCTAGACCGTGGATGACGGATTAGCGCTTGAATTGTGAGGTTGTGATAGCTCGTATAGATATCACAAAAGATTGCCTAAGTGCCTTGTGTAGCAGTCAAGACAAGGATTTTGGCCAGACGACCGATGCTTATTTAAGCGGGAGGTGAGGAGTTGAATGTCAATGAAAGGTGGTAAAGACGTTGTGTTAAGGAATAGATTGTGTTGTGTGACAGAAAGGGTTGTTGGCTTTTGTCGAGTACCAGGACCTTGAGTGCATTTGTCATCCTTCCTTGCGAAGTTGTCTATCATGATGGCTATGTGTCCTCGAAGAGATACTTAGCGTCTTTCATACTTTTCAACCAATTGCTGCAATATAGTCCCTACACCAATTTTCCATGTTGGGTAATATGTTATTGCTGAGTTGCCGAACTCCATGTAAGTTGCTCACATCATGTGTAATTTTACAGTGTTGTGTCCTTTTGTAGTTGTCGCCATAAGAATTCATATCACCCCAATAAAGCCTTCGGCCAAAATTGCTCCAAGAAGTCTATTCGCCTGTGTTTTTACATCAACTTGGCCCTTGCTATTGTAAGTGTCTCAAATGACTTCACTGTCTTGCTTTATGTTTGTTAGTGGGTAAAGATATACTTCCAAATACTCTAGGGGTCTCCAGGTTTGTCATATAATGATGGCTTTGTCACTGTGTCTTTGCCTCTCCTTTTCGAGTTGAGTTGGCTTGCTTGTTTTTGGTTGTTGTGCACAAGGATTTGCTACACCTCTGTCTTTCCAATATTATCTTTCACTGGCCCTTTGAATACTTGAACTAGTTAGAAAGTGCTTTGGGTCACAGTCATGTATTGTAAGTTGTGTGACTGTGTAGATAGGTGTTACAAAATGATCCTTGGATATTAGCGTCAAATAGTCTTGAGGTGAGTCATGTATGCCTTTGAGTCTGACCAATATTTTCTTGCTTTGACAATTTTTCATGTGCATAGTGCTTGTCGGAACAATTGAGGTACTTGGGCAATAAGCCCGGTAGTTTTCAATCCCTCGAACAATTGAGTGTAGGAATCGGCTAGTAGAGTGTAGTTTCTTTTTTGGTCTTTGGCTTGTATCAGGGCGAGACATATAAGGGTATGGTAGTGTATTTTGGTAGTTGGCTTGGGTGTTTTGCTGGTATGGTGGATGATTTGGTGCTGAGATATGGAATATATGTCAAGTGGGCTGAGCTGGATATTTAAGTGGTATATGAGGGTAGGGATAAAATGGTAGCGCTGTTTGATAGTAGTGGTTGAAGGTAGGGTCTTGAATGGTTGCGGCAAAAGATACTTCATCTTTCTTATTGAAAATGCTCACATTTCCAGACTGGCAAACCTTATTGGTAGTTTGTAGTGCAGCGGAGGTAATGTAGAGCTAGGAGAAGTCTGGTGATAGCTGCTGTGAAAACTTGCTTATTTCAGAAAATCCCTGACAAGTGCACTCGTTTAACCATGTCCTTTGCCTTGGTAATCAACTTGAGACAACCTTTTGGTAATGGACTTTTGAATGAATTAAAGACAGTTTGGACATGTGAAAGATTTTGGATACCAGGATTTGATCATGGATTAGGGAGAGGAGGTCCCTCGATAAGAGATTGAAGCGATTCCTTAGATAGAAAGAGACCTAAAGCAACAGACAAATTTATGCAATGCACACACATCAAGTAAGAAATGCATCCTAATATATGAAGGACCGTTTTACGCATGATGATTTTGTAAAGCGCTTTGTGCCACATGTATAATTTTATTTTCTAACAAATTGCAGAGCCTAAAAGATGATATTGCATTTATTGAACGTTTGTTACATTGGCTGATCTTGAAACAGTGTAAGAGAAAGAAAACATTGCTAGAGGGTTAGATCATGGCCATGTGAACATCTTTTATGTTGATCCTTCCCTAGAAAATTCTTCTTCTTCTTCTTCTTCCTCGGTCGAGTCTTCCTCGGACAAGCTTGCCTCTGATGAGTATCCTTGGAGGATGATATTGTGTGCATCAGTTAAGAGCCAGGTTATGTCAGAAGTTCTTCAACATTTCCCAAGCCTTTCTTCCTTTCTCCTCTATTCCTTTATTTTCCACATAGTTCATCCCCTCGCTAGCCCATACGCCGATGGAATCTATGTGTTTTGTCAGGAGTTCTGTCTTGCTACGCCATTTACCTTCTTCTTCGTTCTTTGCTTCGACCAAGCTTTTCTTCTTTTCTATTTTCCCTTGTGTCCTTGCCAGTTGTTTTCGTAACCTTTAGTACTCAGATTCTAACTCATCAGCATTCTTTTTCCTTTTTGTTGTTGCACTTGGTTGAATTGCCCTTGCTGTGTCCTTCCTA
Source organism: Petunia axillaris subsp. axillaris (assembly GCA_029990575.1). Taxonomy (NCBI): domain Eukaryota; kingdom Viridiplantae; phylum Streptophyta; class Magnoliopsida; order Solanales; family Solanaceae; genus Petunia; species Petunia axillaris. The sequence goes on along the minus strand of JARKNS010000006.1, from coordinate 58,139,726 downwards.
AGCCAGTCTGGATAGTCTTCATCATAGCCAGCGTCAAACCTGTCTCGTCCAATAGTCTCAATCCCCATTCGCTGTCTTTCTTTCCAAAGTTCTATTATCTTGTCTTTAAATGTGATCACTTCTCCGAGAATATTTGCTTTGAAACTTCTGATGTCTGCAATTTGGGGTACCGTCCGCTTTCTCCCCGCTTGTCTAAGTGTCCTTAAAGGAGTATATGGATAAACTCCTCTAAAGCCCACTAAGATGAGAAATGAGTCTTTTTCGGACCGTATTATTACTGTTGTGCTGGGAAAGCAATCAAACATCCATTGAATATTCTCAGGTGTCAGTTGACAGAACATATGGTGCCAACCGTTGGCGGATGTTGGTTGGTCCCATTTCCCAAAAGCATTGTCTGTGCTGGCGGTATGAGTTAAGAGGTAGTTTTCTCTTGGTATGGAATGGACAGCTTGGTCTGTGCTAGCCATCCTTTGCAAATGCTCCGTCAGCTAAATTTGTAAAAGCAAATTGCAACCTTCAAAGAAACCAACGCCCTTCTTATATCTTTCTAAAGCTCAGTACATCTCTGCAACAATCATCGGCACCAAAGCGTAGTCCTTATTAGCGTCTTTGAGTAAGACATCAGCAATTGTAACCATGCAAACATCAACTCGTCCTTTGTGTTGTGGAAAGACGATAGTCCCTAAAAAGCTGGTGACAAAAGCAAGTACCCTCCGCTCTTGCCAATCTGCCTGGTTAATGCTGAAATAGTCTTCGGATTCTTGAAATGTCTCTCCATACCCAAATTTGATGTAGAGGGAAGTTAGAGAAATTCCTGATTGCCGTATACTATCTGTGCACAACTTAGGCTTAAACCCTACCATTTCGAAGAACTCCTCAGCTGTAATGTTCTTAGGCATCAAGACTTCTTCACTTTCAAATGGTAATTGAGTTAACCAACCTATTTCCTCCAGTAATGGTGCAACTCTACACTCCCAAAGTGAAAGACTGCTCGGTCTGCATCCCAATAATGTACTGCTGCTTCTATCATCCCTTCCACTACAGTGTGCTCTATTAGTGAAATCATATTACCCATCACCATTTTGTCTCGGCCTTATTGATCTATGCTAAGGTTTTACCACTTATCTCTAAGAAACTGAGGGATTTCAACAACCATATCAAATGTTCTGGTGGCCATGATCTTTTGGAAAAGTTAGAGGGTGATAGGAAAAAGGGAAAGAAAGGATGCCTAAGATTTTCTTTATTGTGAGCAAAATAATCAATGTGTGGCACAAGCTTTTGAAAATAATGCAACAGAGGATATGAAGAGATATGTCGCTGTGGGTTGAGAGCCCTTTAGACACATCAGAGGGAAGTTGCTAATGGACCTCCGACATGCCAAGGATGTCAAGTCCTTATATAATGCTTAAAGAATAAACATGCGTTATGTGTCATCCCGTCTATCAAGTGGTTATTTCTGCTTCAAATTGTGCCTTTAATGCCTCTTTGGTTACCATTTAATGCCTTTGAATAGCATTGAATACAAAATGATTCCAATTGTTTACCTTCGTGCCTCTGATTCAATTTGGGCTTTTGACGCCTCATCGGTTACCTTCGTGCCTTTGAATGGCATTGAATACAGAATAACTCTGATTGGTTAAGCAATCATTTCTGATTCAATTCGGGCTTTTGACGCCTTTTGGGTAACCTTTGTGCCTTTGAATGAGCATTGAATACAAAGTACCTCTGATTATTTAAGCAATTATTTCTGATTCAATTTGGGTTTTTGATGCCTCTTGGGTTACCTTCATGCCTTTGAACGACATTGAATCCAGAATAATACTTACTGTTTAAGCAATCATTTCTAATTCAATTCGGGCTTTTGACGCCTCTTAGGTAACATTTGTGCCTATGAATGACGTTGAATACATAGTAATTCCGACCGTGTAGGAATAAACAATCATTTCTGATTTACTTTGGGCTTTTAATGCTTCTTAGGTAACTTGTGTGCCTTTGAATGGCACTGAATGCAGAACAATGTTAATAAACAGTCTACATTTACACTTTTAATCTTTTAAGTAAATGCAAATAAATCATGTACAACGCGCTTTGGGGGTTAAAACCCATTCAGATTGTTTGAACAATTTGGCCTATAGGACTTGAGAATAAGTCGGCTAATGACATGTCATAATGCATGACTCCTAACGCCGCTACTAAGGAATGGAGTTAGCTAGACCGAGTTTTATTATCCTCCCAAGCGGACGGCTCGGGAGGGGGAACGTCTCCGATCAAATAGATTCCAAGTCGTTCCCCCCAAAAGGACTTTTTATGTGAGGGAAGAGGTGGTTGTAACCACCGTATTTTCAATGCACGATTTAGAAAGTTGCCAAGAGTATCGGAAGGTATGCATGATATGCACAAGTTCAAAGATGCACAAGTTTTGAAATAAATGCATAAGTCATCTTCGGGAGTGGGAGTAAAACTAACACATGAAACAACAAGTTTGAAATAATAATTTCATGTGTAAAGTAGATCAATACACATAATATGCATGATAGGCGTCATATGATGACACTTTTGGATGTGGTTGGCTAATAACCTTTAACATACCAAGGATGTTAAGCTTTCCTAATTTGATTATGGTATTTAAGATTGAACGTGTATTTTATATCATCCCAATTGTTCTCATATCCCAAAATTAACAGAAAATAATTTTATACAATAATTAATTTTACTGTATAAATGTGGAAATAACATTTTGTATTAGGTAAATAGAAGTGATAATTGATCTTGTTACATTAAAGGCAGAAGAAATAAATTCAAAATTTATGATTTTGTTTTCATGAAAGTAGTAAAATTAATTTCGTCCATAACCCAAAAAATAATTGGTTTTGTTTGTATAAATGTAGAATAAATAATTGATTTTGTTATGAAAATCCACTTTATGTGAACAAGTGGTCTACATTAGACACGTTCAAACTTAAATAAATGCACACAATATATTTAAACGTCCCTTAGGGTCAGAGACCCATTTGGTTCGTTCAAATATGGTGAACTTATGACTTAGACCTGAGCCGAAGTCAAAATGGTCCTAAATATGACATGATGCATGATTTCTAGACTAAGAGTGGGGTAATCTAGATAAGGATATGGTTCCCCTAAGCGGTCAACCAGGGGGTAGGAACGTTTGAAATTGTTGGTTGTACCACGGACCAACTATATTCCAAAATATCATCCTAAAAGGTTTTTTACGCTGAAGCGACCGTGGGATCAACATAATTGCCGGTGTGTGTGCAAAGTATCGTTTCCCAGGAGTGGGGGAAGTGTGAGTGACATGAACAGTAATAGAATATAATCAAACAAATCAAAAATAAAACACATAAATTTGAAAAAATAAATAAGAAATAAACCTTAATCCCGCAAAAAGAAAAAGAAGGAAAAAGTTAGTACTGAAACAAATAGCATAAAATAAGTAAAAGAATCTCAATTTAAAGTCCGTTATAGTTTGAACCTTGATATCTCCAGCGGAGTCGCTATTCTGTCATACCCGATTTTGGACTCAACTCGAGGCGAGTCGGGTTTCGGATTTGACTGGGTGAACTCGTTTGAGTTTAGATGTTGGAGTCACCACCTAACATATTTTAACTAGGCGTATTAGGACACCTATTTTGTTTCTAGCTAATTTTACAATTAACTCCGAAACTTAAGTCTACGAACCAGAAAATCGAGGTAAGAGGTTCAAGTTAACTCGAGAGGAAGGGGTTAGGAACCTCTCGAGCTGCACCAAAGGTGGTTACCGGCCGGACTTTATAATTGGGATTCTAAGTAATTAATTAATTAAACTAACGAAGCAATAAAACATTTAAGCCATGATATACAGATTTAAAGACAAGTAAATAAAGATTCGTCTCGTGCCTTGCAAAATAAATAAATAAATTAGTAAAAATTCTTAGACAAAATAAAATAAAGTAAATGAATTCGGATATTTTTATCCCTTTTCAAGAAAGGGTTGTCTTTAGTAATTTTACTGCGATGTATCTTGCAAAATATAAAGAAAATAGGTTAGTGAATAATAATATTAATAATAATAAAAGTAATAAAAATGCAATGATAATAATATTAGTAGATAATAATAATAATAGTGATAATAATGATAATAATAAAAAGGATTTTCTTCTCTCGTTGTTCTCTTTCAAAAACAGGACGTCGTCTCTTGTCCAATTTTCCTCGTAAAATATAAAGGAAACAAGTTAGTGAAAATAGTGACAACAGTAGTAGTAATAATTATTATTATTATTATTATAATAATAATAATAATAATAATAATAATAATAATAATAATAATTTAAAATAATAATAATAATACTAATAATTTAAAATAATAATAATAACGATAATAGTTTTAAAATAAAGGAGAAGGGAATTTTTAAAAGTGTCGGCTCAGGTGTGCATGGATTGGGTGGAGGTTAGGGACGTCAATACGGCTGCGAACACGCCGGTCAGTCGTGTTGCCATGCCAAGTACCGACCTCATCACTCCATCACCAGCTCGTTTGTAATCATGGCTTATACATGTCATCATAGCCTTATGTTTTAGGGATGCGGGAATAGGACTGTTTATCCGTTCAAATCAGTAGGCCTCAAATAAATAATTATTTTTCCGGGCCGTGATTAGTGTAACATCCGTCAATTCGTTGTTTAGCCTCAAATAAAAATATTTTCATAGGCTATGCAACTTTAGTGCAATGTAGCTCCCCATCAGGAAATATCCATACAGCAAATGGTCAAACGTGCAGTCAATATCAGTATTGAACCAAACTTCACGATCTGCAAAATGAATGCCTAAGATCAACTGTAAACGGAGTCAACTCAGTCAAATATATATGTAATACAATCAAACGAACAGATACACCATGCACACATAGGACAACATGAACCACAATCAATCAGGCGACGTTTTCTTGACAAAGACAGAGGGTGATTAACCAAAACAACGCCAACAGAGGTAGAGGAGCGAAAACCTAATGGCGTCGCTACCACTCCGTTATTCTGTTTCAGTCAACAGTCACCGGGGAATTTGCACCCACAAACAGATCATACAAACAAAGCAAAGGCAGAGCAGAATAACAATAACAATTAAAACCCAGGATAATGTCGAGTTCTAAGTCCCCATAAAAAATGGAGCATCGGAGGAACGACCACTAGTGGTGGTTTCACTGCAACAACAAATAGATCAGTGGAGATAATAAAACGAGAAAATATTACGAACAGAGCAAGATAAACAATGGAAGAGAAGGGAGCGACCGCCGACCTGAGTTCCGGCGAGGAACTCCGGCGGCGTCGCTGCTACCAGTCGTGCTATTTCTGAATTTTGTATCCCCGTCCCCGATCTGTCAAACCCCTACCCCGATTTCCCTTTTTATCCATTTTAGATTTGTTTTCCCCAATCCTCGATCTCCCTTTGTTTCTATTCCGATGGAGGTGAGTTGGTATATGTGAATGGATGGATGTGATTTCTGTATATAATGGGGTTTTTGTGGGTTGATGAGTATGTGTATTGGAGTTTTTTTTGGGGACGAAGGTGAAGAGAAAAAAAAATGGGGTCTGTTGTATTGTGTATATGCGTGTGTATGATCCAAGGAAGAAGGAGACGAGAGGGGTTGTGTATTGTGTTAATGCAAAAATGGGGAAAAAGACCTAGGAGATCAGGTGGGCTCCACTGTATGTATGTAATGGGAAAGAGAAGGTCAGGGAAGGTGTAGTAGGAAAGATTGAGTGGTGTGGCTTCGGGCGTGTAAAAATGTCTGATCCTTAGTTAGGATGTGTGTGAGTGTTTATAAAATTTTTGAAAAAGAGTTGTTAAGGAGAATTGGGAGGTGATTGGGGGATTTGAAAATGATTATGGAGATTCGCGAATGATTGTGGGGATTAGAAAATTAAAAAAAAAGATTAGGAAGGGATTTTTGGTAAATTTGGGAATTTGATACCAATTATAGGGATTTGAGTGTTGGATGTATCTAGACTACACTTAGTCTAAATTCAAGGTAGAAGATTTGAGATTTTTAAAAAAGAAAGGGATTAATTCAAAATAAAATAAGAGGAAAAGAAAATTTCGGTGTAATTATGAACGTACCTAGACGAGTGTTCGTCTTGGTTCGAAAAGGAAAAATGTAATTTAATAAATAAGATAAATAAAAATAAATGAAGAATTTTGATAGGAATTTTGAAATATGGAAGAATTAATAATAAAAAGGAATTTGGACATTTTCTTTTTAATTGGCTAATTGAAACAAATTTGATATGTAGCCTAAATGATGCAAATTTACGTAATATAGCCACACTTAAATATATAATATATAAATAGAGGGTAACACACGTAAATGCATGATTTCTAATGCACATTTTGTACAAATAGTCACATTGCACCTTTAAGTTAAATTATCGTCAATTTTAGAAAAGGGAGGGACAAAATTGGGTGTCAACATTAAGGACATGAGCACACCCATAGCTCTTATAACTAAATTAGATCTGGATGAACCTGGTGCTTTGATTGATGAAACTAAATACATAGGAATAATTGGTTCTCTATTGTATTTAACAGCATCCAGACATTGTGTATAGTGTGGGATTTTGTGCAAGGTTTCAGTCAAAACTGAAGGAATCACACTTAACAGTAGTCAAGAGGATTTTAAGATATCTGAAAGGAACTCAAGATCTATGCTTACGGTATCGAAGAGGTGGAAGATTTTATCTGATTGGTTTTGCTGATGCTAACTATGCTTGTCACTTGGTTGATAGGAAAAGTACATCTGGGATGGAACACTTCCTAGGTCCTTGTCTTGTTTCATGGGCTGCAAAGAAGCAGAACTCAGTGGCATTGTCTACAGTAGAGGCTGAATATATAGCAGCTGCTTTGTTTTGTTCACAGATATTATGGATCAATCAGCAGTTGGAGGACTTTGGAATCAAGTGTGGACCAGTTCCAATCTTTTGTGACAGCACCAGTGCTGTCAATATAGCTAAGAACCCGGTCCAGCACTAGAAAAGAAAGTACATTGATATTAGGAATCACTTCTTAAGCGATAATATTGAGAAAGGCCTAATCACTATCAATTTTTACAGGACTGAGGATCAAATTGCAGACTGATGCAACCCAAATTGCATCGAGGCCATTCACTCGAAGTCAAGCCAAGGAGATACAAGACACTCACTTACACTTGGTTTGGAAGGGCATGGATGATGTGAGCTCGGGGGATACTTTGAAGACCATGCATTGGAGCTCGATAGATGAAGGAATGGAAGGCCTCAGCACAGTGGGCGGAGCGCCCAGCACCACAGGGCGGAGCGCCCAGCAACAAGGGCCACCAGGCGGAGCGCCTAGCAGCCCCTAGGCGGAGCACCCCATCACACAGGCCACCAGGCGGACCGCCTCACCTTAGGGCGGAGCGCCTAGCTGAGTCCACTGCTGGTTCCATCAGGCGGAGCGCCTACTCCACAGGCGGGGTGCCCGAAATGCTGAAAATTCCATCTTTTTGTGTAAAGTTCCTAGTTTAGCCCTAGGTGTTCTACTATGTCCTAAACTACTTAGGGGGCTTTTTAGTTTTTTCATTGCTTGTAGAAGGGTGCTATAAATACACCCTTCATCACTTAATGCCATTGACTACACTTTGAATACATATTAATGAGCTTTGCTCTCAAGAACACTTGTACACATTTTGGCTTGAATTCAATTGGAAGATTCTAAGTTGACCTTCAATCCGTCTTTGATCATTATATTTGCGAGAGTTGAGTACCTCTTGAGGATAGTTGCATAGCGTAGGTGATCCTTGCCATCGTTTGGAGTGTAACGAAACATAGTTCTTCGTTGCTACTCGAACAATCGTGTGAGTCTTCGTCTCGTTTTTATCTCTTTATTGCTTTCGTAGTTTCGATTGCATCAGTTGGTATCAGAGCAAGGCTAGGGTTGAGTTCTTACGAACCCTCGTCCTACTCTTCGTGCTTGTCATCTTTGTTTCTTGTTTATTTTCATGTTCTTGTTCTTCTTCTATTGAAAAAGAAGAAAAAAAAATTCAACAACTAGAAAACCCAAAAATTTGCTATAAATCGTTGGTTGTTACGATTTTGTTGGTTTTGATTATCGTGGATTGTTTGTTTATGTAATCTCGACAATTGGGTACCAACAAAACACGTTTTGGAGTTTTGAATCAAATTTTCGAAAATCAAACTCAAAAGTTGAAATTTCACAAAATTTACTAGAACTTGTTGGATGTTATGAATTCTTGGTTGTTTGGTATCGGGGATTGCTCCTTATAGTTACTCCGTCATTTTGATACCACCATAACATCATTTGGAGTAGCGGAATGAAAACCAAAATTTTGAAATCTTGAAGTTCTTGAAATTTTTGAAGAACTTGCTCCAAATTCTTGAAACAAGTTGATTGTTGGTTGTTTGTTGGATTAAACCATTGGGGTTTTTTTGTGATAGCATAAAACAAGTTTGGGAATCACCCAATATCAAAAACACCTTGGATTTGTTGGAAAAATTGCTTGAAAACACCAAAATCACGTTTTGGTGGAGGTTTGGACACAGGTCCAGGCGGAGCGCCTCACATCTGGGCGGACCGCCCCCTCCACCCCACTGCTGAAACTTGCAAAAACCCAGGCGGACCGCCCCACTGACCAGGCGGACCGCCCAGTTCACTGAAAGGTTCCGGGCAGTTCAATTCTCTAGGTTTTCGTGTTTGTTTGTTTGCATTGCTTCCGGTTAGTACTTTGAGAGTAACACTCCTACTCGATTAGTACTAATTCATTGAGCGATTAGGAACATCGTGCCTAGAGGAGAGTAGAACTCAAAGAAGATCCATAGTTGATTGTTTGCTTCCAAGTGCTCACTAAATAGCTTAGCGTTAATCGAGTCCCATTAACTCCACTCTTCCTGAAGAGTATTTGGTTCTTGTGACTTAGATCGATTATCGAGGAAGTTCGTCAACTCCGAGGACGCCATTGATCTCAAGCTTGTGTGAACCTAACCCCAACTTGAGTGAACCCGAGCGACAAGCAAAGGTGAGGAAGTGAGTGAGGGCTTTTACTCTAATCTCTTTACTAATTTTTTGATTGTTGTAGGTACAATGGCGGACGAGAAGGCCAAAAATACCATTGAGGTTCCCGTTGACGTCTTGGCTAGTCTATTGGCCGAGGTGAAAACCTTAAACTTTAAAATGGAAGCCTTTGAAAAGGAAAGGACCCCGAGTGTCCAAAAGGATGCCAATGAAGGCACAAGTGATGATTCAATCATGAAACCGGACCAATATGCGGAGTTAGTTCGTCGACAACGGTTGAGAGATGAGGCTCCTGCTAGAGAATGATCGTTGGGCACTTCCCAACCCTTGGGCAATCCCCAAGGAGATGTCCCACTCTTAAGGCCCCGAAGAAATGTGGTTCCTCTTGAGCAAGTTGATGAAGCTCAAGAAGGGGAGGGTCTCGGACTAGATGATGATTTTGATGCTCACTATCCAAATAGGAGGGCGATGAACGGAGGCCGAGGAATAGATGGAGGTCGTGGGCGAGGTCGAGGACCTCCAAGGGCTTTTATGGGAAGGGACTTGAGATGAGAGTATGATGAGGTTGAAGACTACTACGGGGCTCAACCGGGACCACATCGTGGGGGTCGTGACAATAACCTCAATAGTGTGAAGATCATTATCCCACCATTCAAAGGGACTAGTGATCCGGAGGCTTTCTTAGAATGGAAGGTTCAATTGGAGCGGGTCTTTGACACGAATGATATGTCCGAGGAGAAGAAGGCTATATATGCCATTGCTTCCTTTGAATCATATGCCTCTACATGGTGGGAATCCGTCAAACGGTCAAAGAGACGAGTTGGGTTGCGAATGAACATCACTTGGGAAGAGTTGAAAGAGGTGATGAACACCAAATATGTGACTCCCAAGTACCGACAAGAACAACTCAAGAGACTCTATGAATTGAAACAAGGCTACAAGACCGTTGATGAGTATTTCAATGACTTTGAGAAGAACCGGATGGCTCTTGATATGGAAACGGAGGATGAGGAGCAAGCTATCATCCGTTTCAAGAATGGCTTGAGTAGGGAGATTGCTTGCCAATTGAGGCTACACATCTTCCACTCTCTACAAGATGTATGTGATGCTGCGGTTGAGGCCGAAAAGTGGCTCAAAGAAGAGAGGGCTCCTCGCTGTAGGAGTACCACCACTACCACTCCAACAACTCGCCCCAAAGAATGGAAGAGCCCATACCCAAGTGGTGCAAGTGGGAGTCGAGATGTGAAGAAGCCTTTTGAGAAGGCTACCCCGAGAAGCGACCACAAAGAGGTTGGAGGTAATTCTAAAACTACTTTAAATACTCCTTCTTCTTCTTCTTTCCAATGCCATAAATGCAATGGTTATGGCCACTTTGCCAAAGAGTGCCCTACCCGTAAAACAATGATTGTGATGGATGATGGGTTGGTCTATGAGGGGGAAAGTGAGCCTGAGGGAGATGTTGAGTAGGAGAGTGAGGAAGTTGAGGGTGAGGGTGAAGAGAGAGCGACGGAGGGGGAAGATTCTAATATGTTCCTCGTGGTGCGTCGTATTTTGGGAACCATGGTGAGTGAAGAGAGGGAAGATGAGCAAAGGGAAAACTTCTTCCATGCTCGGTGTAGAGTGAAGGTGAAGGGACAAGTATGTTCCATGATCATTGATTCGGGTAGTTGTGCGAATGTGGTGAATCAATCGTTGGTCTCACAATTTAAATTGACTACCCTAAAGCATCCTAGTCCCTACCGTTTGCAATGGTTGAGCGAGTGTGGGGAATTGAGGGTAGTGAAGCAAGTCTTGATTAGGTTCAAGATTGGGAACTATCAAGATGAACACATGTTTGACGTGGTGCCAATGCAAGCTTGCCACCTTTTATTTGGTAGGCCGTGGCGATACGACAAACAAGTGGTTCATGATGGCCGGGACTTACACGGTTAGACATGAGGGGAAGAAGTTTGTGCTTACACCCTTGACCCCAAAGCAAGTAAGTGAGGACTATCGGCGCATGAAGAAGTTGAGGGAAGCGGCTAAGGCCAAGTCCCCGGTTGTGGCCAAACCTTTGGCCGAGACTCCACCATCTTCCACCGGTCGCATGTGTGCTATGATGCAACCGGGTGAGTACTTGAAAGGTAATGATGGCACCAAGATGCTCATATGCCTAGTACAAAAAGGTATGGTTTTAAATTCCGAAAGTGATTATTTATCTAACCCTAACCCTTTGCCTACTGCCATTGAAAATGTTTTGAAGGTCTATGAGGACATGTTTCCGGAGGAGATTCCGGATGGATTACCTCCTTTGAGGGGTATTGAACATCAAATTGATTTTGTCCCGGGATCTCAAATCCCAAACAAGCCGGCATATAGAAGCAACCCCGAGGACACAAGGGAGCTACAAAAGCAAATTGATGAGTTGCTAACCAAAGGCTTGGTGAGGGAGAGCTTGAGCCCTTGTGCCGCGCCCGTGATCCTTGTTCCAAAGAAGGATGGCACTTGGAGGATGTGTGTGGATTGTCGAGCTGTAAACAAGATCACGGTAAGTTATCGATATCCCATACCTCGTTTGGATGATATGTTAGATGAGCTTAGTGGTTCTAGCATCTTTTCAAAAATAGATCTTAGGTCCGGTTACCATCAAATCCGAATGAACCCCGGTGATGAATGGAAAACCGCATTCAAGACCAAGTTTGGTCTATACGAATGGTTGGTGATGCCCTTTGGCCTCTCCAACGCACCTAGCACTTTCATGAGATTAATGAACCACGTGCTAAAACCCTTCATCAACAAGTTTGTGGTCGTCTATTTTGATGACATATTGATCTATAGCAAGTCTATAGCGACCATGTTGGCCACTTGAATCAAGTCCTTGAAGTGCTACGAGCCGAAAAGCTCTATGCCAACTTTAAAAAGTGTGCCTTTTGTGTTGAAAAGGTTGTCTTTTTGAGCTTTGTTGTTAGTGTCAATGGTGTAGAAGTTGATGAGTCCAAAGTTGAAGCCATTAGAGATTGGCCTACTCCCACCACCGTCTCTCATGTGAGGAGTTTCCATGGCCTTGCTAGTTTCTATAGGCGCTTTGTTAGAGACTTTAGCACCATTGCCGCACCACTCACCGAGCTAGTGAAAAAGGACAAATCCTTTGTGTGGGGAGAGCCGCAAGAAGGCTTCCCAAGAATTGAAAAGTAGGCTAAGTACCGCCCCGTTGTTGCAATTTCCCGACTTCGGGAAGGCTTTTGAGGTAGAATGTGATGCCTCGGGGGTGGGTATTGGGGGTGTTCTCATGCAAGAAGGGAAACCCATTGCCTACTTTAGTGAGAAGTTAAAGGGCGCAACCTTGAATTACTCCACGTATGACAAGGAGTTGTATGCCCTCGTGAGAGCTCTAGCCCATTGGCAACACTATCTATGGCCTCGGGAATTTGTGATCAAGAGTGACCATGAGTCACTCAATCATCTAAGAGGCCAAGAGAAGTTGAACAAGAGACACGCCAAGTGGGTGGAGTTCATTGAGTCCTTCCCTTATGTAATTCATTACAAGAGGGGTAAGGACAATGTTGTAGCCGATGCGCTTTCTAGGAAGTTCGCCCTTGCTACCACTCTAGCTTCTAGGTTTATGGGTTTTGAGAGTATAAAATCTTTGTATGAACATGACCCAAAGCTCAAGAGCATTTATGATGCTCTAGTGAGTGGGGCGAGGGTGGAAAAATTTCAATGGGTAGATGGCTGCATTTTCAAGAATGGGAGAGTGTGTGTCCCCGAGTCCTCTTGGAGAGATGTGCTAGTGCAAGAGGCACATTTTGGGGGCTTGATGGGTCACTTTGAGGTGGACAAGACAATGGCCATACTTAAAGAACAATTCCATTGGCCAAAAATAAGGCCTCTTGTGGAACGTTTTTGCAATGCTTGCTTGGATTACAAGAAGGCCAAGTTTAAGTCCAACAACCATGGCTTGTACACTCCTTTGCCCGTACCTACTAGTCCGTGGGTTGATATCTCTATGGATTTTGTGATGGCTTTGCCCCGGACTAGAGGAGGACACGATAGCATTTATGTTGTCGTTGATAGGTTCTCCAAAATGGCTCATTTTATTCTGTGCAAAAAGACTCATGATGCATAACATGTAGCTTCTTTGTTTATTGATAATGTCTTAAAGTTGCATGGGGTGCCTCGCACCATTATTAGTGATAGGGACTCTAAGTTCCTTAGCCATTTTTGGAAGTGTTTGTGGGGTGCTCTTGGCACCAAATTGCTATTCTCTACATCCCACCACCCTCAAACCGATGGGCAAACCGAGGTGGTGAACCGAACCTTGGGAGCTCTACTTAGAGCTATGACCAAAGGTAAGGCCGGGACTTGGATTGATAGGCTACCACTCATGGAGTTTGCATATAACCGCACTTTGCATCGTATGATTGGCATGACTCCATTTGAGTGTGTTTATGGTTTTAACCCCTTGATTCCTCTTGATCTTACCCCCTTTGCCAAGGGATGTGGTTGTTGATTTTGAAGGTAAAGCTCGGGCCAAGGCGTTGATCGAACTTCATGCCAAGGCGAGGAAGACTTTGGAGGAGGCCTATGAGAAGGTAGCAACCAAGAAAAATAAAGGAAGAAAGAAGGTGGACTTCAAGAAGGGAGATTGGGTATGGGTGCACTTCCGCAACGAAAGATTTCCAAACCATAGGAAAGGGATGTTGGCACCAAGAGGGGATGGCCCGTTCTAAGTGTTGTCCAAGATCAACAACAACGCATATGTGATAGATTTGCCCGTTGAGTATAATGTGTCCACTAATTTCAATGTTAGTGACTTGACTTCTTTTGATGTAGGTGATGATACCTTGGAGGAGGACGCCTTAATTTCGAGGATGAAATCTTCTCAAGAAGGGGAGGATGATGCAACCCAAATTGCATCGAGGCCATTCACTTGAAGCCAAGCCAAGGAGATACAAGACACTCACTTACACTTGGTTTGGAAGGGTATGGATGATGTGAGCTAGGGGGATACTTTGAACACCATGCATTGGAGCTCGATAGATGAAGGAATGGAAGGCCTCAGCACCACAGGGCGGAGCGCCCAGCACCACAGGGCGGAGCGCCCAGCACCAAGGGCCACCAGGCGGACCGCCTAGCAGCCCCTAGGCAGAGTGCCCCACCACACTGGCCACCAGGCGGACCGCCTCACCTTGGGGCGGAGCACCCAGCTGAGTCCACTGCTGGTTCCATCAGGCGGAGCGCCTACTCCATAGGCGGGGTGCCCGAAATGCTGAAAATTCCATCTTTTTGTGTAAAGTTCCTAGTTTAGCCCTAGGTATTCTACTATGTCCTAAACTACTTAGGGGGCTTTTTAGTCTTTTCATTGCTTGTAGAAGGGTGCTATAAATACACCCTTCATCACTTAATGCCATTGACTATACTTTGAATACACATTAATGAGCTTTGCTCTCAAGAACACTTGTACACATTTTGGCTTGAATTCAATTGGAAGATTCCAAGTTGACCTTCAATTCATCTTTGATCATTCTATTTGCGAGAGTCGAGTACCTCTTGAGGATAGTTGCATAGCGAAGGTGATCCTTGCCATCGTTTGGGGTGTAACGAAACATAGTTCTTCGGTTCTACTCGAACAATCGTGTGAGTCTTCGTCTCGTTTTTATCTCTTTATTGCTTTCGTAGTTTCGATTACATCACGGATATCTTCACTAAAGCTTTGAACAGGGTACGATTTGAGAAGAACAAGCTTGAGTTAGGGATGATCAAGATAGACTGATAAAAGTGACACCTGGTTCATCCAATGATTGGCTAGAGAAGTTTCTTTGTTTAACCTAGCTTAACTTTTCTTAGTTGACTCGACTTTTGAAACTTAATTATTTTTCTTTCTAACCTGTTTGGAACCTTTTTTCATGACTTAGATGCTGACAAAGAATTTTTTTAGTAGAGGATAAATGCTTACGAACCTAGTTCATGGACGTTCAGGTACGCATCCACTTTTACTTACCCTGACTGTGAAAATTGTCTTACGTGGCCAGTTAGTTATCAAGTTAACAACGTGACGACTAATTATTGGATAATTTTTAAATTTCAAATCCATTAAGACTTACTGGCGTCAGCTCCCACACGTAATAATGGTAAACACAGCTTTTTCACATCCCATTGCCTAGTTCTCCTTCCCGATACAGACTTTAAACCCTCGTTATTCTCTTAAGTCATATGAAAGGGTTTGTGTATTAGATACACATTATTTCTATCACCATACTTATTCACAAAAACCATTTCTAAAAAGAACTTTCTTCGAAACTCCTCAAAATTCTCTCAACATGTCTACTACATCCAAGACATCAACCAACCCTACTTCGCCACAATTTAAAATTTCCAAACTTAATCAAAAAGCAAAGCAACTGGCGGCGAGTAGTTCAATTGCAATGGCAAAAAATTTTGTGATGTTATAGCAAAGAAAAGTATCTGAGGAAGCTACAAGGAAAGGGGAAATAGTGGCTACACTGGTGGTAGAACAAACGGTCGAAGAGAATTTAGAAAATGTTCTAAAAATTGAAAAGGTAAACCCTAGTTCTTCTGTCTTTACTGTTCCTGTAGCTAGTGTTGTGAATTCTGAACCTGTAGGAGATTTAGGAGGGGATACTGTTGTTGAGTGTTCTGAAAAGGAAAAATAAGTAGTAGTGGTAGATGGTAAAGGAAAATCTGATCATACATTAGAGACTGTAGTTGAGAAGGCGATTGAGGAACATCTTTCTTCGGTAGTTCCTCTAACCAATATGCCTGTAGGAATAGAGGGTGAAATGGGGAAGTCTGCATAACTTTCCAAGGAACCTGAGAAAGAACCTCGTTCACTCTCTGGTTCTGGGAATGGTGATGATGCAGATTTGAAGGAGATTGATGACTATAAGGAAGATAAGGTATATGGAGTTGGTTACACTAAGCCTTTGAACACGGTTTTGCCTGAGGATGAGGAGGCAAACCATACTCTTCATGAAATTGAAAGTCCTGCTGAAACTGAAGTGATGGTTGTGTGTGAGTCTAAGAGAAAGGCTGAGAAAAGACCAGAAGATGATGTTCTGGTAAGGTATGTGAAAAAGAGAAGGCTTGTAAAGGGTATAATACAGGTTGTCCTTTGACTAGTTTGTTGTTTTTTATGGGGCTATTTACTATTTAAAAAGAAACCTCCTCGCCCCTCTCGGTACACAGACTCCGCAAGATTTCGCTGAGGGCGTCGAAATCTTGCTTCTAGCTTTGGGCACCTCTGACATAAACAGAAATAGCGTATATACAAGGCTAGCCTTTTCTCTCAAGCGGGTCCATGTCGGAGACAGCGGGGCAGTCGTTACACCATTCGTGCAGGTATGTGAAAAAGAGAAGGCTTGTAAAGGGTGGAGAGCATGTTGGTAGTTCTAGAATTGGTAGTTCTGGGCATGGTGATGATGATGGTGGTGAGTGTAGTAAGAGAGCTGGTACTATGGGGAGAAGACCTGCAACTCGAGGTTCTATCAAGGGACAACAGAGTAGAGTTGTTGGTAAACCCGAGATGCGTGGAAAAACAAGGTTGAAGTTGGTAGCTGATAATGAAAAGGAAGAAAAATATAAAAGAGTTGAGTACTTTAGAAGGTTACCCCTAGTAAAGGGTAAACCTTTCACTAACGTAGAGGTGGAAGGAATGGTTCAGCTTGGAGACAAGTTGAGTGCTCAGGGTTGTTTGAACCTGTATAGAAATAACACAAGAAGGTTGTATGAACAGGAGGTTCGAGAATTTTATACAAATTGTATTGTGAGTGAAGGGATTGTGACTACAATTGTGAAAGGGCTGGTAATTCAGTTTAATTGTGATGATATGGGTTCGATTTTGGGTGTTCCATCTCAAGGCTATAGTGAGTATTTGAGAAACTCGTGGCCTGTAGGAGGTGATGGTGTGTCTGCTTTTGAGGTTACAAGAGAATTGTAGGGAAACCTAGACTTGGAAGGGCAATGCAAGTGAAAAAGAAGGCCATGGAACCCTTCTATCAGTTGTTTTTCGAGTTTGTGCTGAAGAACCTACTGCAGAGGTCAGAAAGGTGCAGTGAGGCAAATTTCCTTGATATGACCTATATGGACCTGCTAGATAGAGAGGTTCGTATTAATTTGCCTGAGTTGATGATATAGCACATGGCTAGAGTGATCGATATGGGGTTGGGTAAGCATGCCTTGGTCTATGGGTTCCTGTTGGGCAAAGTATTTGAATTCTTTTGGGTGCCTCAAGCATATTAGACTAAACCTGATCAAAATTATGTATTTGGGAGGAATATCTTGAAATCCTATGACTATGCGCTAGATGGTTAACTTGCTGATGAACCAGTACATCCCGAGGAACAAGGTGCTCATATAGAAAGGAGGGTGGAATTTTATAAGAGGCAGCTTGAGAGGAAAACAAATAAACTCGCCTGGTTGAATGCTGAGAACACTAGGCTGAATGCTGAGCTGGAATGAGAGAGACAAGAGAATTCTGCTCATCTTGTCAAGTTGCTTGCTCATTTCAATATTCCTGATGCCCCTTAAATTCTGTACCAGTCCCTTCTTTTTGTCCTGTAGTTGGTTCTTATTATGGCCTATTTAGATAATTTATTACTATTTGGGTTGTAATAATTTGGATGATTATCCTGGATATTTAAGCCGGTTTGGAGCTTTTTAATGTTTAGATATCCTTTCCTATATTTGCTAGTGTTTATTGTCTAGAACAAGTTCTTGACTTGAAAAGATTGGCTAGCTGCCTATGGCACTAGAGTCAACTAGACTTAAACTAAAGTGATTAGGTTCATACAACTGTGAACTTTTCGATGATGCCAAAAGGGGGTAGTTAGATGTTGTTCAGATCAGTATATGTTTGTGACATGATTTTTTTCCTAACTGTTATCACCGTGGTTCTTGTTTAGTGTTTTATTGGTACAGGTTCTTGTACTAATAACCCTCAGTGAGACAACATTGTTTGTCATCATCTAAAAGGGGAAATTTGTTGAAGGATGTTTTTGAAGATAACAAAGGATCTGGTTCTATGTGGACTAGGAAAAGGTTCACAGTTGAAGTAGAAGACCAGGCTGTTCAAGTAGATATTCGAGTTCGAGTCGAAGAAGGAAAAAGAGAACAGCTGGAGTTGAAGTCTCAATCCAGGAAGAAGAAGGAAAATCTTTCAAGGCGGTGCCATAGGAGAAGTTGTTTCCTAGGTGGAGAAGGATTGAAGACTTAGGAAAAACAACTTAGGTTTCGTATAAGGCAATATGGGTAAACCTAATTAGAAATGGAGTCCAAACTGAAAAAGAAGTTCCAAGCTAAATATGGAAAAGGCTTTCCATGCTCTATAAATTCAAGTTATTTTGGCCAGAAAAAATTACGCACTCAAGAAATGTCAACAGTGAAAATAAAGAGCAAATTGATCGTGAGAGTTATTATGTGCAAGACTAGAAGCAAGACAGCAGAACCTGGAGGAGTTCAAGTTTCATAAGTTTAGTTTGTTTTATCTTATTTACTGTTATATGCTATTGAATTGTAATCTATCAGCTTAGTTAGAAGCAAAACATTAAGATTACGTTTTGGTGAGGTAGTTTCAACCTGACAAGTCACAGTGAGGCTTGAAAGGCTCTAGGTATTAGTCAGAGTGAGGCTAGTTCCTTGGTTGCATTGTGTTGTAATTAAAACTTGCTCAGTTTCCTTGAGTGGAAAGTTTAAATCCCAAGAGTGTTGGGTCGTGGTTTTTGATCTCTTGAGCAAGAATTTTTTCACATAAAAATCTCTATGTTCTTTACGTTTCTGCATTGTGTTAAGTTTCAGAGATAGGTGAAGCTTGCAAGGAATCCGGTTCTTTGTGAGTTAGCTGAACAAAGAAAAAACAAGTTTTAGGAATTCGAAAATCGGGTAAGGACACTATTTACCCCTCCTCTAGTGTCTTACGAAGGTACACCAGGTGCAACACTTTGTGATAACACAAAGGACACATTGTTCATGCTAGCTGCAACTGTTTGGCGCTCGACAAGTAAGTCTAAGAATGCAATTGACTAATCCTAGTTCAACTATGATTTTTTTTATCAATGTAAACTAGAACTTGTGCATTTGAAGGACTCCTTAATTCACTCGAAAATACTGTTACAGTAGTTGTACGTGAACTAATTTCTTCGCTTCGATTCCGCCCCTAAAGTTAGCTCCTACTCCTCCTCCTTCTCTCGTTTAAAGCTGGAAAGCTTAGCTTGCTAAAATTGGCCTCGAGAGCGGTTTCTTTCTTGCATCACGAGGAACAGAATAATACTCAATAATTGTTGTCGCGGTTGTATTATCGTGTGGTGCACCCCGTGCTGTAGCATAAGCATCTAGTGCCATATAATATCGTGCAGGGGCTGATCTGCATTAAGAAAGACATATTGGTCTGTCCAGGTCCCAACATGATGGTTCAGATAACAAGAGTCTATTTAACTGCTGCTGCTATTTGAGCTTACTCGTACGGAGGTAAAAAATCCAAAAAGTATCAGTTCTTTTTTTTTTTCCCTCACTTGCAATTTAAGTGCTATCACACCCATAGCGGGTGTGTTTGTTAAATCATGATCTTCAATGAAGCTCATGACAAGCACACCATTGTTGGTGGCTGTTTTAAGATACCACATTGTGGTCATAAAGTATCTGTTCACTTTTGACTCCGACCGCTATTTTTTCTCTCCAATAAGTTTCACACCAAAAATCTAACAATTTTATATTTTCATGTCAAACTTTTCATGGTCCAATTTAATTAAAATAAATTTATAAGTACATTATTCTAAATATTGATATATAAGTACATATTGGATATAGGAGTTTAATTTGAATGAGTACCGAATTTAATTGAATGTTTTTGCTTGCAGGAGTTTCTCGTTAAATATTTAAATCTTAGAACGAAACGCAGGTAATTTTCATTGTAGTTAATTTTTTAATGAATTAAAATTGAAGTACTAATTCAAATTATGGTAATTTAATTGACTATATTAGGAATATATATAATATACACCCTATATATTTTAAACTTATTCCACTGCAGTTTTACATACACATCATTTATAAATCAGATAAGGGTCAAATATACGCTTAAAGTATATGTTATTGACGGACAAGGGTCAAATATACCCTTAAAGTATACGTTATTGAGCAGATTTACCCTGGTAGTTCCGCCTACCTTTACCTCTGTCATTAATGAAACAACTCAAATATACCCTTAAATCGGACCTTAAATCGGACGGAAGCAGTAAAATAAATAATTAGCTGCTTAATTTGATAATTAACACTAAATGGTGCCACGTGTCCACCTTCTCGCTATTCACATACCCTCTTTAGTAATAACAAAAATCACCATTAAAAATAAAAGAGAGAAAGAAAATAAAAAATGAAGAAAGAAGAACATGCGAGCTGCATATTTGTTGGGGCAAATTCCGAAAGTTCAAAATATTTGTGGTGTTCTCTAAAGCCTGAATTTGATTTAGTTGTTATTGGCGATCATGATTAGAAATCAAATACTGTTCCTGAAGCTTGGGAGGAGAAACAAAGAAAACTCACTTGAATTTAAATTCTTGAATTTGAATTTCACCTAAATTGAATTTCTTTACTGGAAGATTGATTTTGTGCGCCTAGACTTGAGGCTTAACAGTGACAATGGAAGCTTTGAATGTGAAATCTGAATAACACCATTGATGAGTTTTGAAAAGTTTCAAGCTTGAAAATGGATTTTTTAAAATTGTTAAAAGTTTTGAGAACTTTGGTGAATTAAAGAGTGAGAAAAGGGTGATGGCGCTACTGCAAAATTGCGGCTGTCAATAGTGGAGGTGACTGGTGGAGCACTTCAATTTTGATCAGAAATCGCTTCTCATCAACTGGTTTTTTTGTAACAAAGTGTAAACCACTATTATTGTTCGTTATTTTTTCTTCTTCATCAATTACATGCTGCTAAGTTTTAGCTTTCATAGTACAATCTAAAACTAAGAAAGGAAGAAAATTGTATATGAAATTAGAGAAGAAAAGCATATTAAACTTGAGCCTAATTAATCTCTCTGGTAGTTTTGCTTCTAATTTGCTGATGATATAAGGAATTAGTGATGAATTTGTTATTTTATTTGGTTCATATAGAAGAAGTTGTTGTCGAAGTCCGATTACTCTCGGCGGACTCCTATCACCCATGTTCTTCTTCTTTATTTTTCACTTCTTTTTAATGGTAATTTTTGTTATTACTAAAGAGGGTATGGGAATAGCTAGAAGGCGGACACATGACACCATTTAGTGTTAATTATCAAATTAAGGAGCTAATTATTTGTTTTGCTGCTTCTGTCCTATTTAAGGGTATGTTTGAGCCGTTTTATTAACGACATGGATAAGGGTGGCAGAACTACTAATGGAGGGTAAATTTGCTCAATAACGATACTTTAAGAGTATATTTGACCCTTTTCCGTTTGTAAATTTATCAGTAAAAGTTATAATTCACGGATGTGCATATACACCCTACATAATATAACAAGAATTATATGTGAACTAAAAAAAGTTAGGAAATAAATTTTTTTTGTGAAACTACTATTATATATAAGATATATAATATCAAGAATAAATATAGATATGACATCATTAATCAAACCACTAACTGACAATGCATTGTATAATATCATCAAAAGAAGAGTAGAAGTAGTTGTTAGTGTGTCTGTCCACTCTTTCAATTGAACCTTTGGATAATCTTGCTTGCAATGTCAATCAAAGTCATTTTAGTCACACGTTCATGTTTTTTGCCTCATTTGATGGTTCAAGAAAGAATAGACTAAAAAGAGAACGAATATTGTTGCCTGATGGGTCAACTAACGTTTTAGGAATTGAAGACAAGA
The DNA here is from genome assembly GCA_029990575.1 of Petunia axillaris subsp. axillaris. Classification (NCBI taxonomy): domain Eukaryota; kingdom Viridiplantae; phylum Streptophyta; class Magnoliopsida; order Solanales; family Solanaceae; genus Petunia; species Petunia axillaris. The sequence continues at coordinate 58,117,848 of JARKNS010000006.1, read as the reverse complement.
ATTGACGTAATTAAGTATAGTTGGAGTGAACCCGTTGACAAATGAAATTATTCCAGCATAATGGCAAATATTGCGACATTGCAAGCGAAGGTCATTGGTTTGAACATGGCAAAAGTGTGTCATCTGACGTATTTTTTCATTTACTTCGTATTTAATAACTCTAGCTATGTAACGAAGTTTCTTATATCTTATATATGTCATCTCATATAATAATAAATTTTAATTTGCCTTATTTGATTCTTCAATTATTCTTGTTATGTAGCAAAATTTATTATATCTTTTACTATATGTTATCACTGCTAGTAAGAAGTTTTGATTTGTCTTATCTTATCAACCAATCAGTGATAGTAATGAACAACTGAAGGCACTTTTGGGGAAATACAACTATATACAATAACATATACATATAATATTTTTAATAAAGTTAGTTAGTCCATTTTCCACTGCAACGACATATTTTCTCTTTTTTAGGTCAAGCAATATAAATTTTTATTCTACCAAATTAATAAGATAAATAAGGACATTATCTTAGTTTCAATTTAGATGTGTCATGATTAAGAATATTATTTCGAACTTGAAATAAGATACTTTTTCGTTGTTTTTGAGTTAGTGATAATTTATGTTAAACTTTAACTTTAGAATTATTTTTTACTATTATTTAAATTTAGTTTAGATGAATATAAAAATTACTACAAATTTATATGCTTTACACGAACTATTGTATGCGTATTAAAAATATTTATGCATACATGAATTTAATATAAAATTTTTCTCTATAAGTTATGGTGGGATTAGATTAAAAAATTTAAGACTTTTCTAACAAAAATACACTTTATAATTCCAAAGATGGGTTTCAACTAAATGTAAAAAATGAACGAACTGAAAAACTTTTTAAAAATAACATTTAGCCATTTTTGTAGAAAATACTTATTTTTAGACATCAAATTGAAAAATCTTTTTTGTTTAACACTTTAAAAAATTATTTTTCTTTTCAATTTTTTGTAGTAAATAGTGACGTATGTTGACACCCAATTTTATTCCAAAAATTTTAATTAATATTTAATTATTTAAATGAAAATCAATTTTAAAACTTTAAGGTGAATTAATGAAATTTGGAAGAGAAGACTAAATTTTGCAAAACATAGCTCAATTTTAGCTTACCCCGTGCAACCCCTCCATTTCCCAATTTATCCTAAAAAAGGAGGCTAATATCGTTCTCAATCTGTAAAAGAAGCCCGCTTATGCAAACATTACTTATATTTACACTACACACCCAATACCCCTTCCTCATTTCAATTACCCGACCGACATCTTCTTCCCCAAACCCTAATCGCGAATTCCCCTAACCCGCAGCTCCCAATTTTCCCTAATTTCCCCTAAAATCTCCTCTCTTCTCAGCAAAATGCCAAAAACAGTGGCACCCTGGTTCCCCCCACCCCACGTTCTCCTTCGCCTTTTCGTACAAAGCCATATTGCTTCAATCCTACGCGTCCAATTTTGTACGAGTGATCCGGATTCAATCAACGAGTAATATTCAAAGGGCATTTTGATTCAAAAATTATAATCTAAAAGGAATATTCGGGTTTTGGCCTGAATTTTACTTTTCTTTATTGATTTTTGCTTCAGAATAATAGAAAGAAAGATCATAAAAAAATATCCGTTAAGAGGGCCATTTGGAAAATTTTCAGGTAAGGGATAAACCCTAGTTTTCCTCTATATTTAGTTTATATGATTGTTTGTTGGAAAAATTTAGAAAAATAGAGGGTTCATAGAGGCAGAGGTTCATAGAGGCCAGGTTTTAGATAAGGAGAAAAGAGGTAGAGCTTACAGAGATTTTCTTAGTTTTAATCTTGAAAAGAAAATACATATAACATTTTAGTTTCGGTTTGGATTCAAACATCGTTTTAAGCTTTGTGTCGTCGCTTCGTCTTTTAAATCGTCGACCTTGCTCGAGTCGCTTATTCGAGTCGCATTTTTCTTCGGAATCGCACCAAGTTCACTGCACCTAGAAAGGTCTGTCCTGTACATTATTGTGATTGTGTTTCCTTCTTATGAATATGTATCTGTGATATGAGTGTATACTCTGATGTGTTATATACATTTTTGAGAAAAATGACTATCAATGAGATCTAGTTTAGGAGGCTGTAAATGAAACTGGAATCTCTGTTAATAGAAGTAAATGAAATTTTCAGCTAAAGCTCCTAACTTTATGTGATCTAGTGACTATTTATGAAATGTAGGGTTCCAGGTTCTTTTTATAAATGAATACAAGAGTTCAGGGTCGTTTCATTCACAGTGAATGGATTGGTTTTAATTGATGTATAAGCTGCTAATATTAGTTTAGTTTAGCTTGTTGAAGTCTGTGGATTTATGTATAAGAAAAAGATGAATTCCTTTTTGCATAGTAAACTGAGGTCCAGATTAAATTTATTTATCAATTAACAAAGTCTTCTTAAATATCATTTATTTATGTTAAGTCTTGAGAAATAGCTATGCTAAGTAATGTAGGATCTAAGAGAAAGTGTGTGTTTATCTCTTTGAATACTTTGAAAATGTCCATTCATGAAACATTGTCGATTGTATCTGCATACTCCAAGAGTTGTCCCATAAACCATGCCTGCATTCCTGAAATGTTCCCTTTCTTGTCTAGGTTTATCTCAACTTTGTTTATCTTTGTATAAGCAAAGTTTAGTATGTGAATAGTAGACTCTTCAAAGTACATATATTTTAGGTTCTATTTTCTTCATGAGATTATTTTATAAGAGTTTAATACTCTGTCATGGAATGGTAAAGTTTCTTGTTCAGTTATGGTATATTTGTTCCCTGGAGATTGGGAAAGTGTTCATTCTTGCTAAGTGGTCTGGTTTGCCTTAAGTGAGTTGTTTGTTTTGATTTTGGTTGATCTGTGAGAGGTGAGAGAGTTCAGTGTGTGTGTATCAGGGGTGTAGGTTGTTTCAGGGATGATATGAAGTTAGTTCTGGTGTTAGTAAGGGATTAGGAAAGGTCTGTAAGGGAGTTCAGAGGGCAAATATGTATGTGTGTGTGTGCAGGTGTATGTGTGTGTATATGAAGGTGTTTAGAGTTTGTTTCCTGGATGTTTGGAGAAGGTGTAGAGGTGTTTGAAGTTGGTGTAGAAGCTGGTCTTTTGTTTGGTTGTTGGTCCAGCTTTCTTAGAGGCAGTTTCATGAGGTATAGGTTATTTTTGTTTGTCGGGGAAAGGTATTTGCCTGCTCCAGTGATGGCCATGTGATTTTTGATGTCTGCAGGTAGTATTTTGAGGTCGTTCTTGGTATTTTTAGGATTGGAGAGGTGCTGGGATTCTAGTGTGCTTATGCAGGTGTTTTACAGGTTGTTTGGAGTCTTGTTTTAGTTTGTGTGTCAATGTCCTGATGGAGAGTTAGAGGTGATGTTGGTTCTAGTAGTTAGCGAAGGAGTTTGCATATGTTCAGCTTTTGTTTGTAGTTGGTCCTAGAGGGTGGAAGGGGTATGTGAAAGGTGTTTCAGGCTCATGTTCATTTAGCTAGGAGTTTGAAGGAAGTGCAGGCAGATCAGGCTTTTGAAAACGGGCTGTAATCCATGGTTATTACTAATTGTTAAATTCCTGGTTGATATGAATATTTGATTTAGGTATGTGTTACTCCATTAGTTCATGTCTTTCTCTAGGTAGCCTTGCCTCAACCTTGTCCCAGCTGTAATCATATGTTGTTAGCTCAGCTGGTATTAGCTTTTCTTCTAGGCAGCCTTGTCTATTTTCTTCATTGAATGGGTAACTCCTGGATGTCGCGATGTAATAAGATCTTAGTAGGCTCAGGTAATGCAGGTTTCTAAGTTGAAGTTTTGTTATGGAATTCTTTTTCTGTAAAAGGAAAGTGTTGATTATATTGTTAGAAATAGGAAATCTTGATGACTTGAAAATTGTCCTAACAGTTGAATTGTCATGGTTAGATCTGAAATTGTTGTTATTTTTATTTAAGTAAGAAGTGTTATAAATTGAGATCTTTACTTAATGGCTAGAGGATAGACCTTGCTCGCTTTATTTGTATGCATGAAGCAAATCTTTACATGTGCATAAAGTCCGCATTCTATTCATATTTCCTCCATTCAGGAAAGTTGTCAATTTTTCTTACCTCCTCGATTTCATCACGGGGCACCCGCATGACGGGTAGACAGGCATGAAGGCCGTTGCCCTTACCTCACTCTTTGAAATTTTTTTCTTGTCAGCAATGTTAGTTCGGGATATGGATGTTTTGCCTGATTTTGATATGGTCGGTTTTACCCGTTTATGTGGCCAGGTTTATCCCGCATAGGTCGAGTCAGTCTCAACTATTAACCCACTCTTAGAAGGAGCTTTTAGGACATGGCATGCATATACACCTTAGTTTGGACCCGGTCCTTGGTACCGTTTTTAGGAATTAAAAAACCGCTGTTTTGTTGATGGATTATTGTAACCCAACGACGTTGCATTTTATTTGGTATGTGGTGGTCATAGACGGATCCACGCCAGTTTGCCTTTGCCAAATTTGGGAGTTGCCTTACTGTTCATTTTGTTTGTAGGAAGATAACATGTTGTTCAATTAGGTAATGTTCACAGTTGTTTACCAATGCATTCAATACAGTAGAAAATTAGCAGTTGATAGATCCAGATCCCGCAAGGAGCAAACAATTGCTGTTTTTGTTTTGAGGACTGAGTTATTGTATTTTTATTATTTGTTTTGTTTTAAAAAAAATATAGTGTAGTACCGCATTGTTGTGGTTTATTTCTGAATTTCTTCTCAAAGCATTGTATTGTTTTAAATATTTTAATAAAATACAGTCTTTTAAAATTATTACTGTCTATTTTATTATTATCTCCCAAATTTTACATTGGCAATGGTTTTGATCAATTTAGTCTGATAGTATTGCCTTGCTATTTGACGATTAGGGTTACCTCTGGCACAAAAGAGGCATCTTGCAAGGTAGGACGCATTTGCATTTTATTTTCTCTCAATTACTTGTGTTTGCCACATATCAAATTATCTGCCTATTATGCGATTACTGGCTAAATATGTGATTGCGTTGTGACTAAATTTGTTCGGCGGTATGGTAAAATTAACGTTATGTCACTTCAATCTATTTTTCGTAAAAGATAACTTCTTTATAAAGTCATTTATCCATCAATTATCTGAATTCATGCATACTATTATTTTAAAACACCTTTCAAATTTTATTTAATTTGTCTTAATCCCAGTCTGCTATTTTTCTAAATATTGTTTAGTATCAAATTTTAAAGTACTCGCAAGTATATCCTTTTTGAAAATAACTTTAGAGTTTAATCAAGCGTTTTCGCATCTGGTTTGCTTTATCAAATGAAGTGTCTTGCTTAAACTTTTGGGTCTTTTCAGTACGGTCTCAATTTTTTCCTTTTGGAATAAGCTGACCCATCAGTTTCACCTATAATAAAATTTTATTAAATTCGGTATGCGTTGCTAAAGGGTTAATTATTTTGAACATTAAGATCATGACATATGGCTTGTCAAACTGCTGTGATTGACTAGAATGAAAATTGTGAATCCTACCAAGACAAGGTTAACAAACTTGAAGCAAACGTAGCAAGTCTGGAAAAGAGACTCGATAGCCTTACTGAATTGGTTGTCGCGCTCATAGATACTCGTAACCCAGTGCGTAATGTGCCAATCCCAGGACCAAGTGCTTGTACTACTCCTATCTATACTGTTGCACCTCCTACAAGTCAAGTAGCTCCAGCATTCAAGTGTGATGCTCAAGAGTTTCCCCATCTGCATGCATTCTTGTTGGAAAATGGGTTCCGCATCTCATAAAAAACAAATAATGAGAAAAGCAACGGGGAAGGGCTTTCCCAATGCAAAAAGAGAGCAATGGCAAAATGGTAGATAGGAATACTCTACCAACTCAAGCAGGCTTAGGAGAGGCACAAAGTGAACAGGTGAATGTTCTTGACTCAGCTGATCCTCCAATGTATGACGGGACAGGAAATCCTCATGGTCACTTAAGAACATTCTTTGGTTGGGTCACAAGGTATGGACCGAGCAATGAAACCAAGTTGAGAATCTTTGTTAGTACACTTAAGGAACCGGCTTTGACATGGTTTGCAGTATAAGGTCCTCAGAAATTGGACAGTTGGGATAATCTAGCCTGGGACTTTGTCAAGCATTATGAATTCTCAAACCCAACTCTTGCAAAAGGCGGTCCATTGAAAAGAAAATTTGTGGAACTTCAAGAAGAGCCGGTTGCAATAACTTTAAGATCTGACAAGAGAACGTGCGGCTTAGTTGAGGTGCAATCTAAAGACAAAGGAAAAGCTGTTATGCCAAGCCCTTTGCCACCTATAGCAGAAAAACCTTATGACATCGGGCAAATGGTTGTCAATCCAGGTTTTCAATCAAGCCGCCTCAACGGACCTGCTTTTGCATTGACACCGATACGAGGATCTTATGCAAACCTATTTAAAAGGCTTCTGAGGGCCGGTTTGGTATATCTTGCAATATCAAAGCTGTATTTTGGGAAATTTTGTGCTTACCATGAAGGGATGCATGGGCATATTATTGAAAAATGCACTTTATTTAAGAAGAAAGTTGAAAGCTTGATTAACTCTGACCAGGTCAAAATTCTACCTACAAACGGCATTGGCGAATCTTTTTTCGTAATCTTTCTATTTGCAAAGGGTGATCCCTCGAAGAAGGGCATTTAGGCACCTATCAAGTTCCAGTAAAGAAGTAGAGTTACAGAAGCAGAAGTTAATTTATTTGCATTATTAGGAAGTAACTATTGTAATTTCCTTTTATTAGTTTTGTGGAAAGAAAAGAAAAGAAAGAATATCAAATTATGAATGTTTGAATCTATTTCGATGTAAGCAAACTACAGTAACCGTTTTCCCAAAGCGAGAGGCATAGGCAACTCATATCGAGTTTTGGTTGCACTAGCCTTTGAAAACACTCTTTTATGTAAGTAGAACTACGCACAGTCTGATTTCGAAGGAGGGATACGTAGGCTCCTCCATCGGGCTCGACCCTTTAGTATTTAAATTTTGATTTTCCCAAAAATAGAAGCCAGGGCAAATTTTGCAAAGAAAGTGGAAGACTTGAGAGATTGCAACTGGGGCAGGTTTCGTTAAGCAATTTGAAGTATCGAAAGTCGTAACTGGGGCAGCTTTTGCAAAGCAATTTAAAGTATCAAAATTCATAATTGGGGAAGTTTTGCAAAGCAAGTTGAAATGTTGAAGTCATATTTGGGGCAAAATTGTGCAAAAGCAAATTGAAGACATTGAGTTGATTTCATAATTATCAGATGTAGTTTTTCTATAAATTGGTTCAAATTGTTATTTTGGAAGCAAGAATCGATAGTCGAGCAAAACGTTGATGTTGAAAATACACCCACCATTTTAGCAATTTGTGCCAAAATCGCCTAGCACGCATACGGATTAAGTAAAAATTTTCAAAGTTGTTTTTCTCAATTCCTGTCTTGAAAGATCAAATTTTGTTGACCATTAAGTTTCGAATTCTTAAATATTTTACTTCTCTATTGAATCGGAGTTTTGGTCTCATCCATTCGGCCTAATAGCCTATTTTATACTTAAAACTTTAGGCATGCATTACTATTTTACGTATTAACTTGCTTTTATTCAACGTGTAAAATTTATTTGTTAAAGGTTGGCTAGCATTGAACACTGAAATAGCTGAGAATCTGCATCAAGGACGAAACAACATGGCAAAGCAGCTTCAAGCAACCAGTTCTGGTAGATGATATTGAAAATCATGTGGTCCAAAGGAATAGAATCGTCAACTTTGTAAACACTAGCAAACCTTTGTCAAATACAAGTTTTACCTCCAATTTACCTTACTTAACAATGCCTCATTATCCAATGCCTATACATACAATATATCCACAAATTCTACAAGAATATCTCACCGATCCAACTATGCATACCGTGGAGAGTCAATCAAATCAAGTGATAGTGCGCTCACAGGAATTGCATAGGAAAGAAGTTAGGGCAACTGATCTGCACAACTTGGATGAACGGATCCACAATCTAAAGAAAATAATTAGAAATGAGTTGTGCTCAAGGAACATTCAAATTTTATGTTATGAAGACTTGTGCATTCACCCGGACATTGAGCTTCCGCATGGGTACAACATACCAAAATTGTGATGAAAAGGGAAACCCATACACTCATTTAAAAGATTATTGCAGCAGATTGATTGGAATTTGAAGGAATGAAGCTTTTCGGATGAGATTATTTAGTCTGAGTTTAACGGGATTAGCACTCGTATAGGTATACTAAGCAGGAATTTACTAGATGGCAAACATGGGAGGACATGGCACATTACTTTGTAGAACATTACAAGTTCAACATAGTAGAAGATCCTTATTTGATTTGCGAAAAATCAAGAAGATGCCGCATGAGTCTGTCGCAGAATTTGCTATGCGATGGAGGCTAGAAGCTTCTAAGATACATCCTCTATTGCCTGAAAATGAGCTGTTTGCAACTTTCATAGACATTCAAGAAGGCATATTTTATGAAAATCCACTTTTAGCATATTTAAAGGATTTTCTCAGTTTAATTCGGTAGCCAAGATACTGAAAGATGAGCTTCGAACTGGAAGGTTGATCGACTACCACACTATAGTGCCAACTTTCAATCGTTCTGATACACCTGAGGATATTCAGGACTCCCAGCCTTCCCAAGCGCACTACAATCATGATATGCAGAATCTAAGTCGTCAGCATCGATCTTATCAGGCACCATCCGGTCATCAAGGCATGAAGAAGTTAAGGGCGCGTACTTTCACTCCTCTACATGAACAACTGTCAGACATACTCGAGAGATTGAAAGCAGAAGGGCTATTGCAAGCAAAGAAAGGATGGATCCCAGAGAATCCCCCTCAAAGATTTGATTTATCAAAAAGGTGTGCATACCACACAAATATTCAAGGACATGACAAAGAAGAATGTTTGGCACTTATGCACCAAATCCAGAATATGATTGAAAAAGGAAAGATAAGTGTGAAGCAAGAGAAAACAAGTAATTATGATCCTCCAGCAACAAATGCCATTATCATCAGAGGTGATTTGAAACAACCTCTGTCAGTCGTTTCAGAAGTTAGGACTTCGATTGGCGTGCTGATAATTTTAAAATATTCATAATGTCCATTAGGATCTGTCTGTAAAATTTGAGCTATAGGCATCGGAAGAAGGTTTCAGTTTTTATTGTCGATAATTATTAAAAAGAGGTTTTCGAGCTCAATTTTGGCGAATGAACTTCGATTCGAAATCTGAAAGTGCCATTAGGTTTGTATGATTATTTGTGACTTTTATGTACTGTCGAAAGTAAATTTCGAGGTTATTCGGCTCGTTTCCGGTAAAATACCGAAAGTTAAATAATTTGACCTTTTTCCATTTAAATTTCGCATATTGAGTTTCGGGAACCCGAATTGAGATCCGCCTTAGCGGGTATGCTACATATATTTTATATAACTTGTATGCAAAAGTTGGAATTATTTCGAATATTGTAGGGTACCATTTTAATTTTTGTCACGAAAAGAAAATAAAATAAAAGAAAATGAAAAAGGAAAAAGAAAAAGAGTAAGTCAATGGCAATTTATTGTGGTGGGCTAAGGGATATTAATCCTTAGCTAAATTTCCTAGTAGCAAAAACGAAACAAGGATAGAAATAGAAATGAAAACAGAAACGATTCAGAGGCAAGTAAAAGGGAAAATGCAGGAGAAAAATACCAGAAAATGAGAAAAGAGCCGGAGAAAGATAGAATTTTCACCCTGAAACATTCAGGTAATGATGTTAATTTATTATTTTAGTTAATTGCATGTGTTTGGATATATTTTAACGGTAAAAATTGGGATATTAGACATCGTTTTAATAAGTTCAATTAATAGTTTAAATGGTCAATTGGAACCCGATAATGGAATTAATTATATATTCGTACTCAGTGAGTTATGGGCAACATATAAATATAATTTATTTAGGGTTTGATTATGTGACCTTAAATCCTGTACATAGGCCTGGACTGCGTATTGCATATGCGAATAGGGTATCAGGTTCTTAACCGGATTACCCAAAGATGTGGGGAATGAAGCCTTTAGCCTTATTTGATATAGTTTTCTGCTTATTGAATACAGCAGGATCGTTTGGCAGTGAATCCAAAGGATAAAGCGGTTGTTGAGTAACTGTGCTAACTTTGTAACAAGGTAAGTGTTTATATTCATTTCTTTGGAGGCACTTGGCCTCGTGGATTTTCTACCACGTGTTTCTTACGTGTGTAGCTACCGATAGGCGTACTCATTACGCCTTAGCTTTGAATTTACATTGTATATTATATGTTATGCCTTGTTGTTGGTATTGCATTGAGAATATGAGCATTGCACTCTGGTTTTGAGCATTGCATATACTTCTAGGTAATCGATGAGAGTCCCGAGCCAATGAACGGTCATTATTGCATATTCTTCCCGGTTGGCGAAGAGAGTCCCGCACCGGTGAAGGATCATTATTGCATATACTTCCTGGTAATCAATGAGAGTCCCGAGCCGGTGAAGGGTCATTATTAGATATACTTCCCGGTAATCGATGAGAGTCCCGAGCCGGTGAAGGGTCATCATTGCATATACTTCCCGGTAATCGATGAGAGTCCTGAGCCGGTGAATGGTCATTATTGCACATATCTCCTGGTAGACGATGAGAGTCCCGCACCGGAGATAGGTATCAGGTATATGTTACTACATTGCATCATACCACATTCATCCGTGCACCGCATACTGACTATTGTGTGACTATTGGGTTATATTTTGTGTATGCGGTACGTATACCATGGTTGTGGACATATTTTAGTTGTCTATATGTTTCTGGCTATTTTATGCCCCTAATTGGTTTATATGATTTAAATATATGGATCGGGTTGCACGCCGCGAAAGTATAAATATATGGATCGGGTTGCACGCTGTAACAGTATAAACATATGGATCGGGTTGCACGCCACGACAGTATGAATATATGGATCGGGTTGCACGCCGCGACAGTATGAATATATGGGTCGGGTTGCACACCGTAACAGGATGTATTTCTGTTTGTTGATATGTTCAGGATACCTATATGTTCTGGCTATCTTACCTTACTGGTTGTTAATGAGTTTGTTATTCCATACGTGTTTCTAGTTATTATCTGGCTCTGCCTTTTCATAATTTAAATAAGATGAATTTAGTTTATCTGTTTCTTTTCTCTCTGGCTAGGTATCGTATTCCTTGAGGTTGCTCGTCTGCCCCACTTATTGAGTCCTTTTGACTCACCCTTGTTTGTTATTTGTTTTTGTCTATCTATTTCATTTCGGTAGGTTCGCTCCAGGATTGAGTTCGCCACGTTGTGAAGGAGCGAAGACGACTTCAGCTGTCTGGGTGAGCCAGCTTTTATTTAGGATGGACACCAGTTTTATGTTTATTATTTCAGTTGCATTTTGCTCCCTTCAGGAGGTATTTGTCTTCTTCTGTACTCTTAGATGTCTAGTCTGGATACCCCTAAACCTAGTATGTTGGATAGTCTGCTGTAATTTCTTTTGTACAGCTTAGAGGTATCAGTACGTTTGTGCGTTTTCCAAGTCTTCTTCTTATTTATGAATTGAATTATATTTATTTTCCTAATTTAATTGGTAAGGGTTCGCCCGATGGGTCTAAGGGAGGATGTCGGGTGTCCGCACGGCCTAGCTGGATTCCAGGTCGTGTCAGTTGATATCAGAGCCTGGTTTAGAGTCTATCCAGACTATGACAGTGTCTAGAAGAGTCTCGCTGATGGGTACGTAGACGTTTGTACTTCTCTACGAGAGGCTATGATGGCATTTAGGAAGTTTCATTTCCTTCCTTTCTGAACGTTCGCCAGGCTAAGATTCAAAAGTATTTTTGTTAATTTGTTAATCTCTTCATGGTAATTGTGAACTCTCGTGAGACGAATCAGCAAATGGTATGAGTTCAAGACGAAGCAGTCTAGCTTTAGGTTAGCACTGACGAAGCCCCAAGAGTTTTGATCGTGCTGACAATCTAGTTACGGAGATCCCAGCCGTACGAGCTCGCGATGGGTGAGGGAGTAGGGCCTTATGGTTCCCTGGCTCTCTACGATGCTTTCACGAGAATCTTGGTGACGCAGATACCGAAAAACCATATTATTCACTAGGCAGCTTATCAGGTTGCCGCAGATGCAGACGTTAGGTCTCAGGGAGCTCCTATTCCAGTTCTTAATATTGCCGCAGTAAATTATGTTTCAGAGGAAGCATGTGTTGTGCCTCTAGTTATTCTGGCTGGTTAGCTAGCCCAAGTAATGGCTCGGTCCGAGTATCTGAAAAGGCTGCATTATTTTACCCAATTGAACCTTCCGATATTCTTAAGCCATGCATCAGATAATTCCCGTGTAATTTTTTTTAAAATAAAATGATGTCAGCGTATCTTTCAGGTTCCTGATTATATCGAGCGGTATGGTGTTGATTATTCTTCTTCCAGTTTTAGGGTCCAACCTTGAATTGGTGGGCCGCTCTCTTATTAGCTAACTTAGTTCGGTTTTTCTTCTAGATTCGTGAAAAAGTTCCTTTCGAGTAGCGAGCGAGATGAAAAGTGTTGCCAGTTTGAGTGGATTGGACAGGGTAGCCTGTCGGTTAGCCTGTTGATGTTTCAGAATATGAGATTGAATTCTATAGAATGGCTGAATATGAATTAGAACTAGTCCATGAGCCTTTCGAGAGATTCAAAGATATATTGATGACCTTTCTTCTTCCTTGAAGTCCCAGATGACTCGAGAAATTGAGGTAGGGATTCCCTTTGATGTCGTTGATATTGCTCAGAGGTATTAGGTATACCATAAGTTAGAGCGGGAGAGCAAGAGATCCCACGGCCTTGGAGGGCACCATATCTCTTTTAGAGCTAAGAGTTCTGATTATTTTGGGAGGTCACCTTCCAGGTTATCTCAGCTTGTGTCACGCTATTCTTAGAGTGCGCCAGTAGCTTGTCAATATCAGACCTAGTTTTTCTCTTTGTAGCTATCAACAATCTGTCCAGCTTCAGTTTTTACTGAAAAGGTATTATAATTGTCACGAGCCTGTCATCTTTGGTGGAGTTCTCCCTTACTCCGGAAAGTAGGCAGCCGTCCTTTCTCTTGTTATCAGGCACTTGCACAGTCGCAAGCGATTTCATTTAGATCTCAATCAGCCAGAGAAATGCGACCATCCAGTAGAGGTTGAGAGCGTGGTGCCAGTGGTTCTTTAGAAGGTAAATGTCAGGGTAGTGGCTCAGCTCAGCTGTAGAGGCAGTTCTATGAACTGCTTGTCTGGCGAGATGCTGAGGTATTTGATATAGTAGACCTTGAGATTTCTTCTTCTCTTAAATGTGAGTAAGATTTGATTCTTTCGATCGTTCTGGAAATGGTGTGTCTTATAATGTTTCGATGGTTTCCTTGGATGTCGTTTCTATTAAGAATCGGTTGCAGTAGAGGGGTGAGCTTCTGATATGATTTATTCCTGGCATTTATGATGACCCTACTAGGTTTAAATGTGAGAGATTGGGAGTGAGTGGCGGTATTTTCTGCTTGACATCTTATTGTGCCATATTTTGTTATTATGTCAAGTTAGTTTACCTCTCTCGTCAAAATTCAATGTTGGTAGGATAATGAGATCCTAATTCGCCACCATCAGAAAGTGGTATCGTTTCTTCCAGTGCAAAATGATAAGTAAGTAATATTCGATCTATGTGTCTCCCTCTTGGTTCGAGACGCTAGTAGAGTCATGTTATTCTACAAGTTTGTCCCAGTGTAAAAGGGTTTTCTGGTAAATTGTTGGAGTTTCCTTTTTATAGGAAGGTTAAATTGGCATAGATGTCGTTCGATAAAGCTTATTTAATGTCTATCTCTTCAATTGCGATTCTTTGGTTAGCCTGACACGGAAGTAGTGTAGCTCTGGGAGCCAAGCAAATAAAAAGATGAGCTTCCTGAAGCTCTAATTATTTCTATTCTCAGTCCATTGCCATATCTTCTTTGTTCGGCACTGGTGAGCTTAGGCGGTCAGTAGCCTCTTGTGATGGTCCATGTGTTGAGCCAGAGTGCGTGTCAAGGTGGCCGGGTAAGCACATTGTTGTTTTTCAAGGCTACTAAGGGTAATGAGAGGCATCATTTAACCTTTGATTTGATCCATCTAGCGATGGTGCTTATAGAAAATGTATGGAGTACTGAACTCGAGAGTTGCAGCTGTTTGGCAACTCGATAGAGTAATTTGGTAGCTCAGGTCTGAGCCGCATTCTCTATTTAGCTAAGTTTTCCTTAATCCAGCAGGTTGTGTGAGGATGACTATTTCTATTCAAATTAGTTGTATGAGTTTATGTTCTAAATGGAGGAATCTTCCTCCAATTGATACCGAATCATAATATTAATCCCTCCATCCCAAAATGAGTGTCTACCTTTCCTTTTTTGTTTGCCCCAAAATGAGTGCCTCTTTCCTTTTATGGGAACTCTTTAAATCTAAGATTTGTTATGGACCACAACATTTAAAGACTCTGGCCCACATTACATACACCTTTTATTTTAAACTACAGGATTTAAAAGTCTTCCTTATTTTCTTAAACTCTGTGCCCAGTCAAACCCAGACACTCATTTTGGGACGGAGGGAGTAAATCTCTAAGGCGTTTCTGAAGCGTAAGCTAATTCTTTGTTTCATCGACTTGTTCTATATATTAAAGTATATCGACGAGGTGATTAACCGACAAAATCATGTTAATCCATCCAGAGTTCTGTGTATCTTTGTTTCGAAAATGTAGAGCTCTCCTCTCGTGATTGAGGAAGGATCAGCTTAGTCAGAATAAGCTCGGTAATAGCGTTATGATATTATCCAGATATGTTTATTTCCAAGAGTTCAGCGTGCGTGTTATAATTCTGATTCTGCAATCATGAGATAATTTCTGTGGCGTAGTTTATGAAGGTTGCGCAAGTTCTTTTGTTAACTGTGTGAATGTTGCTTTAAACGGAAGCTCGTTCGAGGAAGAACGAGAGTCTAAGTGGAGGAGAATGAAACGACCTCAGTCAGTCGTTTCGAAAGTTATGACTTCGATTGGCGTGCTGATAATTTTAAATATTCGTAATGTCCATTAGGAGCTATCTGTAAAATTTGAGCTAAATCAAACCTCGTTTGGTAGGCATCGGAAGAAGGTTTCAGTTTTTATTGTCGATAAATATTAAAAAGAGGGTTTCGAGATCAATTTTGGCGAATGAACTCCAATTTGAAATCCGAAAGTACCGTTAGGTTCGTATGATTATTTGTGACTTTTGTGAACTTTCGAAAGTAAATTTTGAGGTTGTTCGGCTCGTTTCCGCTAAAATGCCGAAAGTTAAATAATTTGATATTTTTCAATTTAAATTTGCATCTTGAGTTTCGGGAACCTGAATTGAGATCCGCCTTAGCGACTATGCTACATATATTTTATATAACTTGTATGGAAAACTTGGAATTATTTCGAATATCATAGGGTACCATTTTAATTTTTTTTACGAAAAGAAAAGAAAATAAAAGAAAATGAAAAAGGAAAAAGAAAAAGAATAAGTCAATGGAAATTTATGGCAGTGGGCTAAGGGATATTAATCCCTTAGCTAAATTTTCTAGTAGCAAAAACGAAACAAGGATAGAAACAGAAATGAAAACAGAAACGATTCAGAGGCAAGCAAAAGGGAAAATGCAGGAGAAAAATACCAGAAAATGAGAAAAGAGCCAGGAAAAGATAGAATATTCACCCTAAAACATTCAGGTAATGATGTTAATTCATTATTTGAATTTATTACGTGTGATTGAAAATATTTTAACGGTAAAAATTGGGATATTAGACATCGTTTTAATAAGTTCAATTAATAGTTTAAAGGGTCAATTGGACCCCGATAATGGAATTAATTATATATTCGTACTCAGTGAGTTATGGGCAACATATAAATATAATTTATTTAGGGTTTGATTATGTGACCTTAAATCCAGTACATAGGCCTGGCCTGCGTATTGCATATGCGAATAGGGTATCAAGTTCTTAACCGGATTACCCAAAGATGTGGGGAATGAAGCCTTTAGCCTTATTTGATATAGTTTTCTGCTTATTGAATACAGCAGGATCGTTTGGCAGTGAATCCAAAGGATAAAGCGGTTGTTGAGTAACTGTGCTAACTTTGTAACAAGGTAAGTATTTATATCCATTTTTTTGGAGGCACTTGGCCTCGTGGATTTTCTACCACGTGTTCCTTACGTGTGTAGCAACTGCGGTTGGCGTACTCATTATGCCTTAGCTTTGAATTTACATTGTATATTATATGTTATGCCTTGTTGTTGGTATTGCATTTAGAATTTGAGCATTGCACTCTGGTTTTGAGCATTGCATATACATCCAGGTAATCGATGAGAGTCCCGAGCCAATGAAGGGTCATTATTGCATATTCTTCCCGGTTGGCGATGAGAGTCCCGCACCGGTGAAGGATCATTATTGCATATACTTCCTGGTAATCAATGAGAGTCCCGAGCCGGTGAAGGGTCATTATTAGATATACTTCCCGGTAATCGATGAGAGGAATTTAGTTTATCTGTTTCTTTTCTCCCTGGCTAGCTATCTTATTCCTTGAGGTCGCTATTCTGCCCCACTTATTGAGTCCTTTTGACTCACCCTTGTTTGTTGTTTGTTTTTGTCTGTCTATTTTGTTTCGGCAGGTTCGCTCCAGGATTCGGTTCGCCATGTTGTGAAGGAGCGAAGACGGCTTCAGCTGTCAGGGTGAGCCAACTTTTATTTAGGATGGCCACCAGGTTTATATTTATTATTTCAGTTGCATTTTGCTCCCTTCAGGAGGTATTTGTCTTCTTCTGTGCTCTTAGATGTCTAGTCTGGATAGCCCTAAACCTAGTATGTTGGATAGTCAGCTGTAATTTTTTTTGTACAACTTAGAGGTATCCGTACGTCTGTGCGTTTTCTAAGTCTTGTTCTTATTTATGAATTGAATTTTATTTATTTTCCTAATTTAATTGGTAAGAGTTCGCCCGACGGTTCTAGGGGAGGATGTCGGGTGCCCGCACGGCATAGACGAATCTCGGATCGTATCATGATTCATCAAAATTGGCACCGAGGCATTTGAATAGGAAGCGTGAAGCTCAGCAAGAAGATTAAATGACCACACTTTATTTGTTGAAAATGCCATTTTACTGCCCGACTATCTTATATTTTTCTACTCTTTTGAAGTTTTATGTAATGATTATCTCGTACCCTTTATAGGGTTTAATTCCCGAAATCAACGAAAATCCAATTTCCCAAATGATCCAAGCCAAAGCAATACATTTGATTTCCATACAAGAAGATGCAGATTTGAAGCCGCATTAGATGTTCAATCCAGCTAGCCGCTATTTGTTCAAAAACTAACAGTTTTGTTTTTTTGGAAAGGAGGGGCAAACTGCAAAGTCCAGCATAAAGATAGAAGGAGCAAAGCAAAATGTTGAGGCTTTTGTGCCCATCTTTCAGAACTCATGATTTTCTTTGAGTGCAGGAATTCCAAAAGGAGGAGAATGAGGAGAACTAGCAACTATCACTTCCTTGGAGATTACTCGCCCCGTCGCATATGCGGAGCAAATCTACTTCTTTCTTTGGCATTACATCCTTTGCTTTATTATTCGCTCGTTTTCCAACGCATTTACTTTAAATTTTACAGGAATTGAACATCGGATTCAATATGGATGGAGGACACCATTTAATGCTTTGCAGTACTATCAATACAAGCAACACGACCCCAGCTTTGCTTATTTATTTTGCATTATCTCGCCTTAATTGACCTGAGTTGCAACTTTATTTATTTATTTATTTCTTTTTGCAGGATGCTATTAAACTTAGGCTCGTTCGCCTTACAAATGAACGTTTTAAGCTCGTTTGTCTTATAGCTAAATGTTTTAGGTTCGTTCGCCTTATAAATGAACGTTTTAGGCCCGTTCGCCTTATAAACGAACGTGTAGGCCTATTCGCCTTATAAATGAATGATCAGGGTTTATCCACCTGCAAATAAGGTATGCAGATTTACTTCTAGTCTCTTTGGTTGGATGCTTCAACACTGGATGTCTTATTTGCTTTATCAAGTTATTGGAGCACAATTCAAAATTACATTGCAAACTACCTCTTCATGATTTAAAGCATTATGCTTTATCATGGTTTATTGCCGAAAGACGGCATTTCTATTTCCTATAACTCTGGCAAATTGTTAAACATATTCGTTTCATTTCTATTTCGCCTTCTGGGAACGTTTACTATATTTTCATTTTGTGATTTGCAGATAGTTCTTTGAAGAAATACCCACTTTAAATGAGTTTTGTGTGTTTTGCTTTATCTTACGTATTTTAGGATCGTTCGTTTTATAAATGAACGTTTTAGGCTCGTTTGCCTTATAAATAAGTGGTTTAGGTTCGTTCGCCTTATAAGTGAACATTTAGGCTCGTTCACCTTATAAATGAATGATTTAAGCTCGTTCGCCTTATAAATGAACGTTTTGGGCCCCTTCGCCTTATAAATGAACAATCTGGGTTCATCCACCCGTAAATAGGATATGCATGTTTCAAAATTGCGCTAGGACATTGGATGCTTCGTGACCCGACGTCTCATTGTTTTATCAGTTGAATGGAGCACATTCTAAGATTGCATTACAGACTACCTGTTCATGATTTAAACGATTATGCTTTATCATGGTTTATTGCTGAAAGGCGGCATTCCTATAATTCTTGCAAATTGTTAAATATATATCAGTTTCATTTCTATTTCGCTTTATGAGAACACTTACTAAAATTTCATTATTGTGACTTCTAGATATTGCTAAGTTTGAAGAAGTACATGCATTAATGAATTTTGTGTCTTTTGCCTTATCTTATGATTTAGGCTCGTTCGCCTTATAATCGAACGTTTTAGGCTCGTTCGCCTTATAAAGGGACGTTATAGGATTGTTCGCCTTATAAATGGATGTTTTAGGCTCGTTTGGGTTATAATTGAACGCTTTAGGCTCGTACGCCTTATAAATGAATGTTTTAGGCTCGTTCGCCTTATAAATGAATGTTTTAGACTTGCTTGCCCTAAAAACGAGCGATTTAGGCTCGTTCACCTTACAAAAAACACGTTTAAGGCTTGTTTGCCTTGTAAACGAGCGATTTAGGCTCGTTCACCTTATAAAAACGTTTTAGGCTTGTTTGCCTTATAAATGAACATTTTAGGCTCGTTCGCCTTATAAATGAACGTTTTAAGCTCCTTCGCCTTACAAATGATTGTTTTAGGCTTGCTTGCCTTATAAACGAACAATTTAGGCTCGTTCGCCTTATAATTGAATGTTTTAGGCTCATTTTCCTTATAAATGAATGTTTTAGGCTCGTTCGCCTAATAAATGAATGTTTTAGACTCGCTCGCCTCTTAAGTGAGCGTTTTTAGACTCGTTCGCCTTATAAATAGACGTTATATTGAAGCCTGCATTTAATCATGATTTTGACAAGTCAGCTTGGAGACACCGCATTCGGAGTGTCTTGTTAGTTGGTTGTCCTGCAATAACTTTATGTTTTATACCTGCATAGATTATAGATTTGACCAGTCAACTTGAGACCTTGTGTCTCGTTAGTCGACTTATTTTGCATTCTGCAATAAGTATACCTACTTTACCTATTGTCTCGCTTTATTATTTTAGAATAATAATAAGCCAAGAGGTTCCCTGGTCGGAGCGCCTTATTAGTTGACTGAAGGAAGAACTTATCAATGATATCATAATACGTATTTACAATTTTATGTTATCGCTTTATTTTATTCATTATTCAAATTACAAAGTTTATTAGTAGTTACTCGCTTACCGTTTGTCAAGATTATTGCAGAATTTTAGCAGCTCTACAGCAGCATAAGGACCAAAGCGTGGAACTTTTTCTCAGTAGTGAACTAGGGCAATGGTTGATATGAGCTAGACTCGGCAATGAAGATCTGAAGAATTACACTCGAACAAGTTGTCAATCCTAGAGGTCTATCTTTTGTCAACCCCTTCTTGTGTCAGCTTTTGTGTCTGCTTATCCCGTATCTCCAGCTTAAGACCGAGGTTCGAGATTGAAGACAAGATATTTGTTGTCTCATTTTTTGCTTTCTCGAATCGCGTCGAACTACATATGGCATGATTCTCTTTTAGCCCGAGATATGTAGGCAACTCAAAAACCGTAGTTCGGCCATATCTGTAAGCCTAGCATATTGGTCCTTGGAATCAAACTCTTGGCTTTGTCGGGACAAAATCGGCTTTTTGTCAACTTCTTTACCCTGAAAACTCTTCCATCCTTTATAGGTAAAGGGGAGCAGCTTTTGACACCTAATTTTATCCCAAAAATTTTAATTAATGTTTCATTATTTAAATAAAAATTAATTGTAAATTTTTCACGTGAATTAATAAATTTGGAAGAGAAGGCTAAATTTTGCAAAACATAGCTCAATTTATGCTTACCCCGTGCAACCCCTCCATTTCCCAATTTATCCTAAAAAAGGAGGCTAATATCGTTCTCAGTCTGTAAAACAAGCCTACATATGAAAACATTACTTATATTTAGACTACACACCCAATACCCCTCCCCATTTCAGTTACCCGACCCACATCTTCTTCCCCTAAACCCTAATCCTAAATTCCCCTAACCTGCAGCTCTCAAT
Organism: Petunia axillaris subsp. axillaris; assembly: GCA_029990575.1. Lineage (NCBI taxonomy): Eukaryota > Viridiplantae > Streptophyta > Magnoliopsida > Solanales > Solanaceae > Petunia > Petunia axillaris. Next base: position 58,097,150 of record JARKNS010000006.1, on the reverse strand, counting down.
TTTCCCTTTTTCCCCCAAAATCTCCCTCTCTTCTCAGAAAAATGCCAAAAACAGCGTCACCCCTGGTCCTCCCCACCCCACGTTCTCCTTTGCCTTTTCGTACAAAACCACATTGCTTCAATCCTACGCGTCCAATTTTGTACGAGAGATCCGGATTCAACGAGTAAGATTCAAATGGCATTTTGATTCAAAATTATATTTGAAAAGGAATATTCGGGTACTAGCCTGAATTTTACTTTTCTTTATTGATTTTTTCTTCAAAATAATAGAAAGAAGAATAATAAAAAAGATCCGTTAAGAGAGCCTTTTTGGAAATTCTCAAGTAAGGGATAAACCCTAGTTTTCCTCTATGTATAGTTTATATGATTGTTTGTTGGAAAAAAGTTAGAAAAATCGAGGGTTCATAGAGGCAGAGGTTCATAGAGGCCAGGTTTTAGATAAGGAGAAAAGAGGAAGAGCTTATAGAGACTTTTATAGTTTTAATCTTGAAAAGAAAATACATATAGCATTTTAATTTCGGTTTGGATTCAAACATCATTTTTAGTTTTGTGTCGTCTGTTCGTCTTTCAAGTCGCCGACCTTGCTCGAGTCTCTTATTCGAGTCGCATTTTTCTTTGGATTCGCACCTAGAAAACTCAGTATTCTACATCTTTAATGAGTGTGTTTCCTTCTTATAAATATGTATCTGTGATATGAGTGTATAATGTGATGTGTTATATACATTTTTGAGAAAAATGACTATTAATGAGATCTAGTTTACGAGGTTGTAAATGAAACTGTAATCTCTGTTAATAGAAGTAAATGAACTTTTCAGTTAAAGCACCTAACTTTATGTGATCTTGTGATTGTTTATGATGTGTAGGATTCCAGGTTCTTTGTATAAATGAATAAAAGAGTTCAGGGTCGTTTCATTCACAGTGAATGGATTTGTTTTAATTGATGTATAAAATGCTAATATTAGCTTAGTTTAGCTTGTTGAAATCTGTGAATATATATATATATATAAGGAAAAGATGAATTCCTTCTTGCATAGTAAACTGGGGTCCAGATTAAATTTATTTATCAATTAACAAAGTTTTCTTAAATATCATTTATTTATGTTAAGTCTTGAGAAATACCTATGCTAAGTAATATAGTTTCTAAGAGAAAGTGTGTGTTTACCTCTTTGAATACTTTGAAAATGCCCATTCATGAAACATTGTTGACTGTATCTGCATACTCCAAGAGTTGTCCCATAAACCACGCCTGCATTCCTGAAATGTTCCCTTTCTTACCTAGATTTACCTCAACTTTTGTTTATCTTTGTATAAGCAAAGTTTAGTATGTGAATAGTAGACTCTCAATGTGCATATATTTTAGGTTCTATTTTCTTCATGAGATTATCGTATAAGAGTTTAGTACTCTGTCATGGAATGATAAAGTTTCTTGTTCAGTTATGGTATATTTGTTCCATAGAGATCAGGGAAGTGTTCATTCTGGCTTAGTGGTCTGGTTTGCCTTAAGGGAGTTGTTTGTTTTGATTTTGGTTGATTTGTGAGAGGTGAGAGAGTTTAATGTGTATGTATGAAGGGTGCAGGTTGTTTCAGGGATGATATGAGGTTAGTTCAGGTATTAGTAAAGGATTAGGAAAGGTCAGTGAGGGAGTTCAGAGGGCAAGTGTGTGTGTGTTTGCAGGTGTATGTGTGTGTGTATGTAGGTATTTAAAGTTTGTTTCCTTGATGTTTGGAGAAGGTGTAGAGGTGTTTGAACTTGGTGTAGAAGCTGGTTGTTTGTTTGGTTGTTGGTGCAACTTGCATAGAGGCAGTTTCATGAGGTATAGGTTATTTTTCTTTGTCTGGGAAAGGTATTTGCCTGCTCAAGTGATGGGCAGGTGATTTTTGACGTTTGCAGTAGTGTTTGGAGGTTGTTCTTTGTATTTTTAGGATTGGAGAGGCACTGGGGTTCTAGTGTGCTTATGCAGGTGTTTAACAAGTTGTTTGGGGTCTTGTTTTAATTTGTGTGTCCAGGTTTTGAGGGAGAGAGTTAGAGGTGTTGTTGGTTCTAGTAGTTAGTGAGGGAGTTTGCATATGTTCTTTGTTCCTAGAGGGTGGAAGGGTTATGTGAAAGGTGTTTCAGGTTCATGTTCATTTAGAAAGGAGTTTGAAGGAAGTGCAGGCCGATCCGGCCTTTGAAAAGGGGCTGTAATCCATGGTTATTATTAACTGTTAAATACCTGGTTGATATGAATATTTGATTTAGGTATGTGTTATTCCATTATATCATGTCTTTCTCTAGGCAGCCTTGCCTCAACCTTGTCCCAGCTGTAATCATATGTTGTTTGCTCAGCTGGTATTAGCTTTTCATCCAAGCAGCCTTGTCTATTGTCTTCATTGAATGTGTAATTCCTGGATGTCGCGATGTAATAAGCTCTTAGTAGGCTCAGGTAATGCAGGTTTCTAAGTTGAAGTTTTGTTATGGAATTTGTTTTTTGTAAAAGGAACGGTGTTGATTATAGTGTTAGAAATAGGAAATTTTAATGACTGAAAATTGTCCTAAAAGCAAAATTGTCATGGTTAGATCTGATTTTTTTTTTTGATAAGGTAAGTAATTTTATTAATTAAATAAAGAGGAGGAAATAACCCGTATACAAGAAGTATACCAAAAAAAAAGAAACCTAGACAAAAATAAAGTTCTCTACAACAGAAAACTAGAAACAAAAAGCTATTTTGCAATTTAATAAAATCACTCTCAACTCCTACAAAAATCCTCATATTCCTCTCTTTCCAAAAAATCTACATAATGGCTAATGGAGCAACATCCCATGCTCTCATTGTTCTCTTCCTTCTTTTGAATGCCCAACTATATATCGCCTCTTTCACAGTACCCGACATCACCCAATGAACTCCAAACTAATTTAGAGCCACCTCCCATAACCCCCGCTGCCACTTCACAATGAAGCAAAAGATGGTGAACATCTTCTACCGAGCATCTGCACATGAAGTACCAACTAATATAATTAATCCTCCGCTTCCTCAAATTCTTTGCTGTCAAGATTACTCCCCTAGCAGCCAACCATGCAAAGAAGCATACCTTTCTCGGAACCCTAGGAATCCAAATAGTCCGATATGAAAAAGTCGCCTCCACTCTAACCAATAGACACTGGTAATAAGAACTAATAATGAACAGTCCATTCGAACTCCCTTTCCACTCCACAAGTCCGAAGAGTCTTGCAATGAATTTTGCCTGTAAAGTAACTCAACAAGATTTTGAAACTCACCCATTTCCCAATCTTGAAGGTTCCTCCTAAACCTCATATCCCAATGAACTTCCCCCGCTTGAGCTCCACGAATTTATTGCACAGTCATCTCTTTCTGGCTCGATAGAGTAAACATATTCGGAAAAGCAACCTTCAGGTCAGAGTCACCACACCACATGTGCTCCCAAAAGCTAATCCTACTACCATCCCTACCTTAAACTCTATATGAACAAAATCCACTCATTCCTTCATAATCCCCCTTCCAAAGCGGTAGGACCAGTGATGTTTTTAGTCCTCCAACCCCCTTGTGATACTCCATATTTTTTCGCCACCACTCCCTTCCATACAGCATTCTCCTCCAAACCAAACCTCCATATCCATTTACCTAGGAGGGCTTGTTGAACACCTTGAGATCTTTCACTCCAAGTCCCCCCACTTCTTGGGAGAGTGACGACTTTCCAATTCACTAAATGGAACTTTTTAGTACCATCCGCAGCATCCCACAAGAAATTCCTCTAAAGTCTTTCTAACTTTTCAGTCACTTTATTAAGGGATTGCACTAGAGACATGAAGTATGTAGGAATACTAGATGGCGTACTTTTTATCAATACTTCTTTGCCTCCTTTTAAAAGATACCTCTTCTGCCACCCTGCTAGTCTCTTTTCAACTCTCTCAATCATCGGATTCCACACTTGTTAGTTTTATTTAAGTTAGAAGTGTTATATATTGAGATCTTTATCTAGTGGCTAAAGCATCAACCTTGCTCGTTTTATTGGCTGTACATCAACCTTCATGGTTCTGTCTTTTTCTTTCTGACTCTTTTGTTTGGAATATGTTTAGCACTTGGTTTTATTTGATTTGTTATATTGCTTAGTGTTATTTAGTGGTTTGATTCATAGCAACATATATAATCCTTGTCCTTGCTTCTTCTTGGCATGAATCCACCTTGGGACGAGTTGGTAAAAATTCACAATTGGGATTGATTCACTGGCATTCGAGTCATTTTGGGTGGAGTTCGGGTCTCAAATTAAATGCATGCTACCAAGGCTCGTTTTGCGAGTTTGAATTTTCGGGTTTTATTTTTCTTACTCTCTCCTTCCCCACTCCTTTAGAATCCATGTTTAGGATCCCCGTAGACCGGATTAGGAGCCCTGTATGATAAAGTTGCTATACATTGATTAAAGCTGCTTTGTGATTGCTTTATTATTTTCTTTTAATTTTCCTGTTAATTTATAAATTTTAAGAACCAAGGTTAAATAATGAGTGCAAATAAAATTCAATTAAATTTTTACTTTTATTATTATTATTATTATTATTATTATTATTATTTATATTTAAGTATTTATTTATCTATTTATTTATTTAATTAAATATTTAATTATTTATTTATTATCCATTTACCTATTTACTTATTCATTTACTTACTTATTATTTACTTCTTTATTTATTTGTCCTATATTTTTCTTAAATTTTTAAGTTATTTATTTTGGAAAAATTCGTGTAAACCGCTCGATTAACCACTTTTTAGGTGAATTTTCGAAAGTGCTTTTAAATAAAAAAGACCTTCTTTCGAATTTAAATGAACCACTTACCCAGATTGTCTGAAACTTATTTTTCTTTTAAATAAGGAAAAAAATGTACTTCTTTATTTAACAATGGTTCCTAATTTTCCTAAATTAGGTGGAGACTCCAAAGAAATCCATTGGAATCTCTATATTATTGAAACATACCCGAAACTTATATTTTTTTTCAAGAAAAGGTTATGTTTTTTGGGGTTCAACAGCGTATCAAAAAGAAGAAAGCACAAAAATAATTATCATGAAATTAAACTTTTGCATATATTAAGAAGAGTGTGAAATAATGCACTAAGTATAAGATTTGCTTCTTTATTATGACAAAAAATCAGAAAATCACAAGTTGGTGCTCAAATTTTTTAGAAGATACAATCAAACATAGGGCAGATCCACGTAAAAAGTTGAGGTGCTCGAACACCCATGAAACTCGACGCGGAACATGTGTAGATATATAGAAAATTTTCAAAAAATGTTCATATATTTTAGTGAGCACCGAGTGACTAAGAAGTTTTATTGTTGCGTTGGTAGAGGGCCTGGTGTTTAAAGCTTTGCACGTGCGACCTTGAGATCTAGAGTTCGATTCATGTTTTAATGAAATTTTCCTTTCTTGACTACCTTTTTGGCTGACTCTTGTTTTTCCCCCTTTTTTAGTTTTTCTTTTTTTACTTTACCTAATTAGCTATGATTAATGAAGAAATAAATTTGCTTAACAAAAAGAAAAGAAGACTCATAAAGCCTTTTAAAGGCAGAAGATACGCGGTTTCTTCCGTGTACAATTCATTACTCTTTTCTTGCTACCTTGGAGCACCCATAAACTAAAAATCCTGGATCCGTTGAGATCTAGAGTTCGATTCTTGTTTTAATAAAATTTTCCTTTCTTGACTATCTTTTTAGCCGACTCTTGTTTTTTCCCCCTTTTTTAGTTTTTCTTTTTTTACTTTACCTAATTAGCTATGATTGATAAAGAAAAAAATTTGCATAACCAAAAGAAAAAAAGACTCATAAAGCCTTTTAAAGGCAGAAGATACACGGTTTCTTCTGTGTAAAATTCATCACTCTTTTTCTTGCTACCTTGGAGTACCCATGAACCCAAAATCCTGGATCCGTCACTGATAAAAAAAAGAGGCACACAGATTCGTAATTTTTGTATATTTTATGCATTGAGAATGTAAAATATAATTAACTACAGAGATACAGTGAAATTCAAAATTTGATTTTTTTTTTATCATGAAGTGTATAATGGGCACAAAAAATATAGAAAGCAACTATAATGCCTCCAATTTCCTAGTGAAATGACTTTATTATTCTCATTATGTCGATTATATCTAAAGAAAATATGGTCACATATCATTTTCCCTATAATGAGCATCAGCTCTAACTACCGTGAGTCTTGTGACTTGCCACTATGAAAAGAGTTTTTGATTGAGGGCAGCATTAATGACTCTTAGAAGAACTGTCTCACCAGATTTCACATAAAATTTTGCTGTATCTGCACTAGTAATCACTATGAGCATTATTTTTCCTCTATTTAACTAGCTAAAATCAGACAATTAAATCTACATTTTTCCTATTGATACTTGTAAATGCAAATCAAGAAGAATTAAGCACAGGATCACTTACTTCCAAAATTTTTAAGTTGTCACTACATATTTTTTGTTCAATAGATAACCGTAGAATTCAGAGGCAGCTATCAAATCTATGCAAGAGAATCTATATAGATTGTAAGAATAATTTTGGTTCGGCAGAGCCTCTTCACAGGTGTTTCTTCAACCTGGAGAAAAGAAAAAGGTTCGACAAACTTGAAGATGCTAAATGTTTAAAATTGAGAAGATGCCTAAAAAGGGGGAAGAGCTACATACAACAAACTCATGGTAGTGATTTTATCCATCAGCAAAAGTAACTGTTAAAGGTGAAGGCTAAAAGTGTTGAATTATGTGACCGTCTCATCTAAAAGCTTAAGCTATTAGATGTGGTATACTTTATTTTTTTAATTATGTCTCAACACGCCCCTCAAATGCGGGCTTGATTCTTTTGCCATGAGCCAAACACGTATAAATTCTTTTTAATAATTGAGTGGCGGCGAGATTCGAACCCAGGACCTCTGCCTGCTCTGATACCATGTTGAATTGTGTGACCATCTCATCTAAAAGCTTAAGCTATTAGATGTGGTACACTTTATTTATTTAATTATTGTTTAACCTAGATCCGATTTTAGGCCAATTTACAATTAAATTTATATTTGTGGAGTCACGATCAATAGTTTAGATTAAGAGATTAGCCGATTTCAATATAAGAGTGCATTAATTACGAGATTATGAGTGTATGCACGATTTTAATTGGAGATATGATGATAATTAACGATGATATAAAAATAACACGAAATAATCGAAGATAAATAAGATTAAAGCGTGAATTAAATGGATAGAAGGAACCATATTAGATCGCTTGATCTCGGTGAGGATCCCTCTAATTACGCTTGAAGACTTGAGAGCAAAATGTGCAATAATGTAAATGATCAACAGTAAAGAGCGAGAGTAAACAGAGTGTTTTATTGATATTGTAGATAGAGAAGAGAATGTATGTTACAATGATTCGAAAATAAACGCTATATATAGATTTACTAGGCATCCATTGGGTTTGTAACCGCTAGGTATGTAACCATTGGGTACATAACCGTTGGGTATGTAATCGCTAGGTAGCCGTCCCCCTTGTAATCATTCATTGAGCAGTCGCGTATGAACAGGTAACTGTTTATTTAAATCGCAGCGATTCGGGGAGGCGTTACGTAACTGCCTTGGGCCTGCCCGTGGTAACCGCCTCTCCAGTCATCTGTTCGTTAGATGTCTGTCAGTGGAAATCTCTGCCCGTACCACGTGGCAGACACGTGTCACTTTTTTAAGTGACGATGGTTTTTATCCAATACAGATAGTTCCCGCACTTCTCGAGCAGAGTTTATGCTCGAGGAGTGGATGCAAATTTTGGCGGGAAATTTTATTTGGAAAGTCCAACCTTCATCAGCAACATGACAAATCTCAGTGACGTGCGCGTTAAATGTGTGAGGTAAAAAGTAACTGCGCCAGACACGTCCACACGTCCGCCGTCAGCTTCGAAGTGACTATCGTGCATCCCATCAACAAAAGTAATGATTTTTAACTGCCTCAGTCACGTGCACACGTCCACTGTTAGTCGTGAGATGACCGCTGCGCTTTAGAGCAATGATGCTGCTTCGTAACTCGGCGAAACCTACTTTCTCTTTTGATGGTTGGATTTGATCGTGATTTCTTCGATGACCTCCACGTGTCTTGTGAAAACTTGATGGACCGGACTTTTTACTCCTATAAATAGGGGTTTGTTGAATTTTACCCCTTTCGTCTGCCTTTAATCTAAACTCCTGAGTCTTGAAAAACCTTTGAATTTTTCTTCAATCTTTCTTCTAACTCTCGATTCCTCTTCAACTATGTCTCCAAAAGCTAAGAAGAACTTGAACATGGATGCCGCGGCCGGTAGCTCTTCCACGGCTACCCCTAGATCTAGGGCCGCTCAGGCCACTGCTTCAGAAATTATCCCCAAGAACTGGGGTGAACTGGTGAAGGACTGTACAGTCAAGGCCTTCAAAAACTATGGCGATGTACGCGTGATGAGACCCAAATCGAGCCAAGACACCTTTCCAACATGTATCAAGCTTGGAAGTTGCAAAGGATGCAAGGGCAAGAGCTTCAGAGATGAGTCGAGCATGCGTAGGCGGTGGAGCATCGGTGCTCCACCACACAGGCAGCCAGGCGCTCCGCCTAGGCAAAGCAGGCGCCCCGCCTGAGATACACTTGGCCCAGGCGGTCCGCCCAGCCCCCTCTACTGATCGACTTTATGGGCGCTACGCCCGATTTGCTGAAGCACGGGATTTCAAGTGTAAAGTTACTATTTTGACCTTGCATGGTCTTTTAGCATAAAGCCTAGCTTGTGGGAATTATAGACCTTTTACTTAATGCCTAGAAACCTCTATAAATAGCTAGATAGCTTATTTTATTCCTTAGTCTATTTTGAATGATGAATTAACATTGTAAAGAGGGATCTCTTTGGGTTTATGAAAAACCAACCTTTGTTTGGAATTTGTGTGCTTCTAGTGGATTCTAGTTGGACAATGACCCCGACCCGACCATTCTACTTACGAGTCCTTTGTCGTCTCGAGGGTAGTTTCCTAACGTAGGTGTTCTTGACATTCTCTGGGTGTAACGGAACGAGTTCTCCGTTGCTACTTGAGATTATTGATAGAGTTACGTCTCGTTCTTTATCTTTTACCTTTTTCGCGTTTGATTCTTATCAGTTTGGTATCAAAGGAAGGCTCGGGTTTTATTCTAACAAACCCCCGACCCTTGATTCTTCGTGCCTAGGTTAGTTTCTTTAGATTTCTTGTTGTTGAAGTTATCGAAAGAAGAAAAACACAAAAAAATAGAAAAGTGAAAAAAAAAAATACAAAAATTAGTGTAACTTTTTGGTGTGTTCGATTCGTGTTATGGGTGTTATAGATTCTTGATCCTTGTTGTTTGGGTACCACAATCTTGTGGATTGGATTGGAATTGAGAGATTTGTAAATTTGAAACCCCAAAATTGATAAACCCTCCCAAAACCCTTTGTTCTTGATGAATTTGATTGATTCTTGGGTTGTTTGATTATGGGGTTGTGGAATTGATTACCGAGGTTTGTTCTTTCATTGCAAAACGAACAAATTGAAACAAGAATCGTGTGATTCGGAGTTCGGTAACATCAATTTTGAAGAATCGAAACCCACCTTGAACCCTTTTGAAATTCTTGCTGAAACCCCAACTTGAAACTTTGAATCATGATTGTGCCTTGTTTGTTGGTTGTTTGGGTGTAAAATTTATTGGGGTTTGAAGCTTAGATCAATATTCAACTTTGGGTACCTTGAATTTGTGCAAACAACGTTGAAATCGGACCAAATTTTGGCTTGAAATCGAGCAAAATCGGAGTTGGAAAGTAGGCGCCCCGACCCCCAGGCGCTCCGCCCAAGCCCTGAAGGTGTGGATTTGGTAGTTTTTTCCTAGGTTTTCCTATTTCTTTTTTGTTTAAACTCTAATTAGTGCTTATCGAAGTAACTTTCCTACTTAATTAGCACTAATCCTTTATTGCTATTAGGTTATTCGTTCCTTAGTTGGAGAGTAGAACTCCAAGAAGATCCGTAGAATCCTTTGACTCAAGTCCTTACTTTAAAGTGCTTATCGTACATCGAGTCACGTTAACTCCACTCACCCCGGAGTACACTTGACTTATGAGTTGATTGATTGAGTTGAGGATTGTTGTCCAACTACTTGAAGCTTTTAGTACTCAAGTCCGAGTGAAATATCCACCACCACTAAATGAGTGAACCGAGTGCTATACACGCGAGGGTGTGTGTGAGGTGTTTTCACTAATGTTTGTTCTTCTTGTAAATATAATGGCCAACGAAGGTGAAGATTTTGTGAAGAATACTTTGGCTAGTATCCTTGCTAAAATGGATATCATGGGCCAAAAGATTGGAAAGCTTGAGAAGATGACTTCAAGTCTCCAAGTTGGGCAAGGGACCTCAAGTGTCCAAATTGAAGATGGGACCCTGAGTGTCCAAGTTAAGAAAGGGACCCCGAGTGTCCAAAGCGAAGCCAGAGAAGGCACAAGTGGTTCAACCTTTACCCCAAGACAAGTTGCCGAGCTTCTTAAGAAACAAAGGGTGAGGGACGAACGTGATAGAAATGAACAAGTGTTGGGCACTCCCCAACGAGTGGGCACTCCCCACAATTCGGGCAATCCCCAAAGAAACATTCAACTTCCAAGATCCATTCGAAATGTTCCACCTCTTGAGCAAGTTAGTAAAGACAACAAGCGAATGGGAGAGTTGAGGGAAGCGGCTAAAGCAAAGTCACCCATTGTACTTGAACCCGAGGCAAACAATCTTGTTGTCTTGCCATTGCATGATGAAAATGAGAATCACTCCACTTCAAATGAGAGAAAAAAGATAGAGAGAAGTGAGGGAGTGACCGGTGACAATCTAAGAGAGGAAAAAGGAGAGGATTTGAGGAGTGATGTGAGTGGATTGTCACCACCAACTACACTTGACCATGAGGTAAAATTGAGAGAGAAGAGAGGTGAGGAAGGAAAAATTGAGAGTGAGAGCACCCATTGTTCTAACAATTCTTCATCTTCTACTTTTTCCTGTGTAAGCTCTTGTCTAGGTACAAATAAAGACAAGCCATTGGAGCCTTAACCATGTGCTTGGAAGGAAAGACAAGAGGAGGAAAATTTTCAATGTGAGCTTCATGAAGAAGGAGTCGCACATGACACTTCAAGCCTTGTGAGTGATCAAGGGAGAACTACAAATGTAAGTATTGCTCCACCTTTTCATGAGCCTACTAGCTATTTGTCTTGTGATGACTCAACACTAGTTGGAGCTTGTGATGCATCTAGTGAATATGCCACTAGTGAAGAGTCTAAAAGTCAACTTGTGTGTGCTTGTGTAACATTAGTTGAGAGCCTTGCTAAGCCATATCATGATGTGAGCTCATTGTTCAATGAACCTCTCACTAGTGAAGATTTGGTAGTTGACAATGATAGTGACCTTTGCTATGACACACCGCCAATCTTTGATAAAGAGGTAGATGAGATTGTTGATCCTACCCTTGTTGATATGCTTCTATTTGGTGGGTCTATGTGTTGTGGTGAGGATGATAGTGCCCTTGAGGAGTCCAACTTGCATGAATTGGACAAGGTTGTCTATGATGACTCCTCAAGTGAGAGTAATGAACCTAGTGTTGATAATTTGTCTATGCTTGATCATGATAGTGAGATGCATTCTTATACTAATCCATTGTTTGAAGGCATTCTCATTAGTGGTAAAGACTTGTATCGGACTAGGGTGAGTAGTAAAATGGAACCCTCATGGTGTGAAGGGTTTGATATCTTAGGCAACCCATTGTGTGAAGATTTGAATGAGGTAAATGACTCTTTGAGTGACCCTACTATTGCTTGTTGGGGTTATGATGAAGAAGAGGCCATTATCAACACCTTTCTTGATAGTTTGTCTTGCGGGAAGGGTTGCTTAGGTGATGAAATTGGGGGTAAGGAAGAATCCCTTGGTGTGAGTAAGTATACTTTAAAGAAGGGGAGTGGAGTATTTGATGTTACTTGCATGATGGGTTATTTGACTCACTCCACTCCACATGTTGATCACACTTTGAGGAGGGATTGGTTTGTTGATCTTGAGCTTAAGGTTCAAGGGGATTTTGATAGCTTGGTCTTGCATTTTCCATGTCCCCATGACCTACTTGCTCATTATTGTGATGAGTGCATGTTGATCTTTAACCAAGTACTTATTGTTCTCTTTGGAGACTTGATATTTGTTCTTAACACTGATGCTTGGTTATATCACAAGAGTGTGTTTTCCACACTTCTTGCACTAACCTACTTTTAAAGTAGGAAATCTTGTGTTTTCTTGTCATTGCTTGTAGGTTCTAAGCACCATGTTAAGGCAAAGGAGACCTTAGAAGAAACCTATGTCAAAGTGACGATCAAGGGTTACAAGGGAGGAGAGCGTTGGGCACCCTAAAGAGATGATGCCATGGACGTGAATGCATTGATTTCGAGGACGAAATCTTCTCAAGAAGAGGAGGATGATAAGACCCACATCGAGCCAAGACATCTTTCCAACATGTATCAAGCTTGGAAGATGCAAAGGATGCAAGGGAAAGAGCTTCAGAGATGAGTCAAGCATGCTTAGGCGATGGAGCATCGGTGCTCCACCACACAGGCAGCCAGGCGCTCTGCCTAGGCAAAGCAGGCACCCCGCCTGAGATACACTTGGCCCAGGCGCTCCGCCCAGCCCCCAGGCAGTCCGCCCAGCCCCTTCCATTGATCGACTTTGTGGGCGCTCCACCCGATTTGCTGAAGCACGGGATTTCAAGTGTAAAGTTACTATTTTGACCTTGCATGGTTATTTAGCTTAAAGCCTTGCTTTTGGGCATTATAGACCTTTTACTTAATGCCTAGAAACCTCTATAAATAGCTAGATATCTTGTTTTATTCCTTAGTCTATTTTGAATGATGAATTAACATTGTATAGAGGGATCTCTTTGGGTTTATGAAAAACCAACCTTTGTTTGGGATTTGTGTGCTTCTAGTGGTTTCTAGTTGGACAATGACCCCGACCCGACCATTCTACTTGCGATTCCTTTATCGTCTCGAGGGTAGTTGCCTAGCATAGGTGTTCTTGACATTCTTTCGGGGTGTAACGGAACGAGTTCTCCGTTGCTACTTGAGATTATTGATCGAGTTACGTCTTGTTCTTTATCTTTTACCTTTCCTGTGTTTGATTCTTATCAACATGTGTGGCCAGCATACAGATTCTAATCCGGGATTACGTCGGAGATGATCCCTCGAGTTAGAGCGGATTGCGGCTGGGACGCGAGTGTTCCTATTTTGCCGGTGTCTGAAAATGAGAACATTACTTCTCATAGGGCAGGGTGGATGGCCATGTCCACCTACCCATTCACAATTGGTTGCACGTTACCCTTGCATCCTGTACTCGACAGGCTTTGCAGGGAGTATTTTCTCTCCCCGGGGCAACTGAGCCCCAGCATGTATAGGATGATAACATTTATGGACTGGTTTGCTGAAGAAACCGGCCAAAGTTTTGAGTATGAACATATTATTTCTTTGTACAGTCTTCAAATTTTTAAGGACGGATTCATCAACGCCAGAATGCGTGGAAGCAAGGGCTTGATACGTAGTTCTGAGGACACCAATGACCGGGTTGGTTGCACCGGTACATATTGTGCGCACCCAGGTGTTGTCTCTTAACTCCAAGGCTCCTTTCTCCGAGATCTTGAATAAAAGGCGTAAGTCCCCGAGTTTTTTTTTGGAATTTTCATATTTCCCCTTTTCGTTTATTCATTCCATTGATTCTTCCTTACAGGTGCCAAGCTGCCCTACGATAAGCTCATATCTGTTGAAGAGCTGACAACGTGGGTTGATGCTATTCTGGAGAAGTTCTCTGTTGAGCAGAGGGAATGGACGTACTTCGCTACGCAAAAGGGTCTGACCGCAAAGACTCACGGTGAGAACTTTTTGTTGTTGCAGCTATTTTTTCCCTTCGTGGCTTTGCTGCGTCTAACCATTCCGCCTTTTTACAGGTCTAGGCATATAGGGAGACTTCTTCCTGCCCCTTCCCCTCAGGCCGTGCCGTTAGGACCTGCTATTGACCCTGAGGATGAGGTCGCAGCCATAAGAGTCGCGGCGGAGGCAATGCGCAGGAGGGAAGGTGGCGAGGAGCTATTGTTGATGTAGGTAATCAAATGCGGAAAGTAAAAGATAGGAACGAGACGTGATCCGATCACAAATCTCAAGTAGCAACGGACAACCCGTTCCGTTACACCCCGAGAGAAGGTCAAGATACCTACGCTAGGCAACTACCCTCGAGCTAACGTGAGCACGCAAGTAGAATGGTCGGGGGAGGGGGGGATTGGAAATCATCTAGATCCACTAGAGGAAGAACAAGTCCCATCAAGGTTTTCGTTCAATAGAAGAGTTCAACTCTATACACAAAGGTTTGTTTAATGATCAAAATAAGCTAATGAAATAAACTAGCTATCTAGCTATTTATAGGTGTTTTTAGGTACCAATTGAAAGGTCTAAAATGCCCACACTTAGGCTTAGGAATAAAAGACCACGTAGGGTCAAAATAGACATAACACTAGTATAAATCCCGTGCTTCAGCATTTGGGTGGGGCGCCCAAGTTTGGGGCAGAGCGTCCGGCTCCTTGATCAGTAGGGTGGCCTAGGCGGGGCGCCCAGAGTTTGGGCGGAGCGCCTGGTGTGCTGGGCAGAGTGCCTGGTGCACTGGGCTGCTCCCCTTGTGCTCTAATCAACCGTAACGGCTTCCAATCACTTCCTTCTTCTAGTTCCTTCCTCACCAAGTGTAAGTGTACTCCTTGGATCTCCTTAGCTTGGTTTCGAGTGAAGGGTCTCGTGGTTGCCTCCCCTTCTTGAGAAGATTTCGTCCTCGAAATTGAAGCAACATCATCCACGACCTCTTCATCACCTACATCCATAAGAACCAAGTCACAAACATTAAATGTATTAGAAACTTGATACTCACTTGGTAAGTCGACCACATAGGCGTTGTTGTTTATCTTCGAGAGCACTTGGAATGGGCATCTCCACGGGGTGCCAACTTCCCTTTCCTAAGGTTTGGAAACCTTTCTTTCCGGAAGTGCACCACACATAGTCACCCTTCTTGAGTTCCATCTTCTTGCGTCCCTTGTTTTTGTTGGAGGCGACTTTTGCATAAGCTTCCTCCAAATTCTTCTTTGCCTTAGCATGTAGCTCCTTCAAAGCTTTGGCTCTAGCTTTTCCTTCAAAATTAACAACCATTTCCCTTGGCAAAGGGGTTAGATCAAGGGGAATCAAGGGGTTAAAACCATCAACACACTCAAATGGAGTCATGCCAATCATTCTATGTACGGTACGATTGTAGGCAAACTCCATAAGAGGTAACTTGTCAATCCAAGTCCCACCCTTACCTCGGGTCATGGCTCTAGGAAGAGCACCCAAAGTTCGGTTCACCACCTCGGTTTGCCCATCCGTTTGGGGGTGGTGGGACATAGAAAACAAAAGCTTGGTGCCAAGGGCACCCCATAAACTCCTCCAAAAATGGCTTAGGAACTTGGTGTCCCTATCACTCACTATGGTTTGAGGCACTCCATGTAATTTCAAAATATTATCAATAAACAAAGAAGCAACATGTTGTGCATCATCACATTTTCTACATGGAATGAAGTGAGCCATTTTGGAGAACCTATCCACGACAACATAAATGCTATCATGGCCCCCCTAGTCCTTGGTAAACCCATGACAAAGTCCATTGATATATCCAACCACGGACTAGTAGGTACGGGGAGTGGGGTATACAAACCATGGGGGTTCGATTTGGACTTAGCAAACTTGCACTCAAGGCAAGAGTTGCAAAGTCTCTCAACATGTGTCCCCATTTTAGGCCAATGGAATTGCTCCCTAAGAATGGCCAAGGTTTTATCCCTACCAAAGTGACCCATGAGTCCCCCACAATGTGCCTCTATCACAAGCAATTCTCTCAATGAGGACTCGGGTATGCACACTTTACCATTTTTAAAGATATAATCATTAACCCATTGGTATTTCTCAACTCTCTCCCCCTTTTCTAGAGCTTCATGGATGCTCTTTAGCTTCGGGTCATGAGCATACATCAATTTAATGCTCTCAAAACCCATGAGCTTACAGGTGAGAGTGGTGGCTAGAGCAAACTTTCTAGAAAGTGCATCCGCCACAACATTGTCTTTCCCTTTCTTGTATTGGATCACATAGGGAAAAGACTCAATAAACTCAACCCACTTGGCATGCCTCTTGTTTAGCTTCTCTTGGCCTCTAAGATGCTTGAGTGACTCATGGTCACTCTTGATTACAAATTCTCTAAGCCAAAGGTAGTGTTGCCAATGGGCAAGGGCTCTCACTAGGGCATACAACTCCTTGTCATACGTAGAGTAATTCAAGGAGGCCCCTTTCAACTTCTCACTAAATTAGGCGATGGGTTTGCTATCTTGCATTAAAACACCACCAATTCCCACCCCCGAGGCATCACATTCAACCTCAAATGCCTTTCCGAAGTCGGGCAATTGCAATAGAGGGGCGGTACTCAACCTACTTTTCAATTCTTGGAAGACCTTCTCTTGAGGCTCTCCTCAAACAAAAGGTTGGTCCTTCTTCACCAATTCGGTGAGTGGAGCAGCAAAGGAGCTAAAGTCTTTCACAAATCGTCTATAAAAACTAGCAAGACCATGAAAGCTCCTCACTTGAGTCACGGTAGTAGGAGTAGGCCAATCACGTATGGGCTCGACCTTAGACTCATCCACCCCCACTCCTTGGGCACTCACAACAAACCCAAAGAAGACTACCTTCTCAACACCAAAGGCACACTTTTTAAAATTAGCATAGAGCTTTTCGGCTCTCAACTTTTCAAGCACTTGCCTAAGGTGATCAACATGGTCGTCTATTGATTTGCTATAGATCAATATATCATCAAAATAGACGACCACAAATTTGTTGATGAATGGCTTTAGAACATGGTTCATTAGCCTCATGAAAGTACTAGGTGCATTGGAGAGCCCAAAGGGCATCACCAACCATTCATAGAGACCAAACTTGGTCTTGAATGCGGTTTTCCATTCATCACCGGGTATCATCCGGATTTGATGGTAGCCGGACCTAAGGTCTATTTTGCTAAAGACACATGAACCACTTAATTCATCTAGCATATCATCAAGTCGGGGAATGGGATGACGGTACTTTACCGTTATTTTGTTCACGGCCTGACAATCAACACACATCCTCCAAGTGCCATCCTTTTTAGGAACAAGGATCACGGGTACGGCACAAGGACTCAAGCTCTCCCTCACCAAGCCCTTAGTGAGCAATTCATTAACTTGCTTTTGCAATTCTCTTGTATCCTCCGGATTGCTCCTATAAGCCGGCTTGTTTGGGATTTGAGATCCCGGGACAAAGTCGATTTGGTTCTTAATACCCCTCAAAGGACCCAAAATCCTTCAAGACATTCTCAAACACACTAGGCAAAGGGTTAGTAGAAAAATCAGAATTGGAAGTAAGGATCATACCTTTGTGCACTAGGCATAGGAGAAACTTGTTGCCATCATTTCCTCTTAGGACCTCGCCCGGTTGCATCGTGGCACATATGCCACAGATAGAAGAAGGTGGGATTGCCACCATGCTTTCGGACAAAGGGCCAGTCTCAACAATCGACTTAGCCTTTGCCGCCTCTCTCAACTCCCTTATCCGCTTGTAGTCATCACTCACCTGTTTGGGAGTTAAGGGCTTCAACACAAATTTCCTTCCTTTGTGTTTGATTGTGTAAGTGTTGACACGCCAATCATGAACCGCTTGTCTATCAAATTGCCAAGGCATTCCAAAGAGAAGGTGGCATGCTTGCATAGGCACCACATCGAACAAGTGTTCATCCACATAATTACCAATTTTGAACTTGATCAACACTTGCTTCACCACCTTTAGCTCCCCACATTCACTAAGCCATTGTAGGCGATAAGGTTTGGGATGCTTCAAGGTAGGCAATTTCAATTGGGTAATAAGTGATTGACTCACAACATTAGCACAACTCCCCGAGTCGATGATCATAGAGCATACAACACCCGTGACTCGGCATCTAGCATGAAAAAGGTTCTCCCTTTATAAGGTCTCACTATCCTCCACTATCATAGCTCCTAAACTCCTCCTCACAACTAGAAAAGTATGAGGCTCATCATCCTCCACCGCATCATCTTGATCATCATCCTCTACTCCCTCATCTCCCTCCGGTTCACTCTCTTTTTCATAAGCATCATTACCAACAACAACCATGGTCCTTTTCGTAGGATACTCTTTAGCAAAGTGACCATACCCCTTGCATTTGTGGCATTGAATTGAAGAAGAAGTAGGAGTATTCAATTGGTTTTAGAATTACCTCCAACATTGGGTGTGTACTTCTCATACGGCTTCTTCACATATTTGATAGCATTTGCACCACTTGTTCCACTTGCATTTTGGAACCTTGTATTTAGAGTAGGATTCTTCCAATCTTTGGGCTTATTCATTGGAATAAGAGTGCTACTCTTGAATCGAGTGGATTTCTCTTCCTTAAGCCATTTCTCGGCTTCAACCGCATCTTGGCATAACCCATAGTGGTCATCATACTTGTGAAACTTCAATTGGGAGGATATGTCCCGATTCAAACCACTTCGAAATCTAATCACGGCTTGCTCATCATCTTCCCTATCCAAATCTAGGGACATTCGGATTTGCTCAAATTCACTAAAGTATTCCATAACCGACTTGTAACCTTGCTTTAGCTCATTGAGTCTCTTGCATTGGTCCGCACGGTATTGTTGAGTCACGTACTTCTCATCCATCACACGAATTAACTCTCCCCAAGTCACATTGATTTTCATAGCATTCCTCCTTCTACTTCTTTTGACCGATTCCCACCAAGTAGAAGCAAAGGATTCAAAAGAAGATATTGCATACTTTGCCTTCTTGTCTTCGGTCATATCACTAGTATCAAATATCCTCTCCATTCCCAACTTCCATTCAATGTACTCCACCGGGTCACTACTTCCTTTGAAAGAAGGAATAGTGAGCTTCACGCTATTAAGGTTGTTGTTATCTCGGCCCCCTTGGTGTGGCACCGGTTGCCCTCCAATGTTGCCTCCATAACCACCAAAATCTTCCCTAGCATTCCCTCCAACATCTCTACCAACTCCTATGGGTGGCCCTCGACCTCGGCCTCTACCCCTATCAACATTACGCCCCTAATTCATGGCTCTCCCATTCGGATTAGGAGCTCCATAATCATCACCTCCATATTCTTCCTCCACCCCTTCTTGAGCTTCTGCCACGTGCTCAAGAGGTTGCACATTTCGAATAGCCATTGGAAGTGGTTCATGCCTTCAGGGATTGCCCATAAGGTTAGGGTTGATCCCTAGACGGGGAATGCCCGTTTGTTGGGTATTTCCCAACATTTGTTTATACTTCTCACGGTCTTCCTTTACCCGTTGTTTATTGAGCAATTCAATAACATGGCTAACTTGCTCCGGGGTAAAGTTAGGGCTACTTGAGCCTTCACCGGCTTCAACTTGGACACTCAGGGTCCCTTTCTCAATTTGGACACTCGGGGTCCCTTGATCACCTTGGGTACTTGAGGTACCTTTTTCAAGTGACTCAATCCGTTGATTCATGGTATTCACCGTGGTAAGAAGATTAGCCAAGGCGTCCTGGATGAAATCTAGACTTTCGTTCGCCATTGTACCTACACAAGTAACAAACGTTAGTAAAATCACCTCACACACTCCCTCACTTGAATTCACTCGGTTCGCTCGTTTAGTGGTGGTGGATATTTCACTCGACTTGGAGTTCTACTCTCCAACTAATGCACGAATTCACCTAAAAGCACTGAAAGATTAGTGCTAATTAAGTAGAAAGATTACTTAGATAGGCACTAATAAGAGGTTAGGCAACAAAGAAACAATCAAACCTAGAAGAAACTACCCAATTTCAACCCTTCAGGGGTCAGGAGGAGCGCCCAAGAGGTGGGGTGGAGCGCCTGGCAAAAGTTGAGCAGTGGGGTTGGGCAGGCGGAGTGCCCAGGGATGAGGCAGAGCGCCTGGACCAAGAGCAAGTCAGGCGGAGCGCCTGGACGAAGAACACCTGGGTTTTTATACTCCGTGTTCTTTGATTTCAATCCAATTTCTAGGCCGATTCGAACGTGTTTTGGCCAAATTCAAGGTACCCAAAGTTGTTCCTTGATACAACCTTCAATCCCCAATCAATTTCACACCCAAACAAACAACAAACAAGGCTCAATCGAGATTCAAAGTTTTCAAGTTGGGGGTTTCAACATGGGTTTTAAGGTTCAAGGGTGGGTTTTGATTCTCCAAAAATAATGTTACCGAACTTCGAATCACACGATTCTTATGTCAATTTGTTCGATTTTCAAAGGAGATCAAACCCCGATAATCAATTCCAAAACCTCACAATCACACAACCCAAAATCAATCAAATTCATCAAGAACAAGGGTTTGGTAGGGTTTAACAATAATTGGGGTTTCAATTTTTCAAACCAATCCAATCCAAACAATTTTGGTACCCAAACGTTGGGTTTTCAACAAGGATTAAGAATCTATAACACCCACTTCAAGAATCGAACACACCAAAAAGTTACACCAAATTTTTGAATTTTTGAGATTTCAATTTTTTTGTAATTTTCTTCTTTCAATACCTTCAACAACAAGAAATCTAAAGAAACAAACCTAAGCATGAAGAATCAAGGGTCTGGGGTTCGTAGAAACAGAACTCGAGCCTTGCTCTGATACCAAATGATGTAGGTAATCAAACGCGGAAAGTAAAAGATAGGAACGAGACGTAACCCGATCACAAATCTCAAGTAGCAACGGAGAACCCGTTCTGTTACACCCCGAGAGAAGGTCAAGAACACGTACGCTAGGAAATTACCCTCGAGCTAACGTGAGCACGCAAGTAGAATGGTCGGGGGGGGGATTGGAAATCATCTAGATCCACTAGAGGAACAACAAGTCCCATCAAGGTTTTCATTCAATAGAAGAGTTCAACTCTCAACACAAAGGTTTGTTTAATCATCAAAATAAGCTAATGAAATAAACTAGCAATCTAGCTATTTTTATAGGTGTTTTTAGGCACCAATTGAAAGGTCTAAAATTTCCACACTTAGGCTTAGGAATAAAATACCACGTAGGGTCAAAATAGACATAACTCTAGTATAAATCCCGTGCTTCAGCATTTTGGGCGGGGCGCCCAAGTTTGGGGCGGAGCGCCCGGCTCCTTGATCAGTGGGGTGGCCTAGGCGGGGCGCCCAGAGTTTGGACGGAGCGCCTCAGCCTAGGCTCATTCTGGCGGAGCGCCTGGTGTGTTGGGCGGAGCGCCTGGTGCACTGGGGTTCTCCCCTTGTGCTCCAATCAACCGGAAATGGCTTCCAATCGCTTCCTTCTTCTAGGTCCTTCCTCACCAAGTGTAAGTGTACTCCTTGGATCTCCTTAGCTTGGCTCCGAGTGAAGGGTCTCGTGGTTTGCCCGGCATCAATTGTCTAGCGGCATTAGCTCTCTGAAGAGGAAGAAGAAGAGCCAAGGTGAGGGCGGAGCACAGAAGAAGTCTGCTCGTAAGGCTTCCGTTGCTGCTGGGCAGACCTCAGCTGTCGGAGGTGAGACCCCACCTGGTGCCAGTGTGCTTGAGCTTGAGAGAGAGAGTGCTACGACTTTTGTAGCAGTCCCCGAGTCTGCACGGGGAGAGGGTTTTGACAAGGAAGTGATTGATGTTTCTGATATGGAAACCACTGAGAACCTTGTGAGAAAGCCCTATCTTCGAAGTGACAAGAAGAAGGTCGAAGAGAAGACTGCCCGTACTCTGGAGGGGAGCCCCCGAGTTGGTGATGGGGTAAAGGTGGGCTCTTCTCGTTCAGACAAGGGTAAGAAAAAGGTTGGTGAAGAAGAAGAAGAAAGAAAAGTGGTCCCCCAAGAGGGCAGCCAGAGTCCCCGTGTTTTTTATTTCGAGGACTTGGAGAACGTGGCAGCTGTGGGGGAGGTGCTTATCTGTTTACATGAAGGCGACATAAGAGATCCTGGAGCAGGAAATGACTCTGAATGTCAAGAACAAGGCTCACTCGGCGGACCACCATCAGTGGTCTGACTGGATCGAGGGACATCCGGGGCGTGCGCTATAAATTCGGCCCAAACTTTCCTTCTGAGCAGGCTAGGGAGCCTAAATACTGCGAAAGGAAATGCACCATGAAGCTAGCCCCCAATGTCAACTTCGTGACGAGGCCGGGTAGTTTGGCCAAGCCAGTTACAGTGCTCAATTGTCCCCGCGAAGAATGGACAATGAGGGAAATGAGTGATGAAGATCTGGCTTTTGCCATTGCCGCTGATGCTGCCCGTGTAAGTGCTTTTTTTATCACTTTTCAAGTTGGAAATAATTGTGAATTTACACTTCTAACCTTATTTCTTTTGTTGTTTCAGTCAAGTTTGATGGCTGCCGAGTTGATGTTCTGTTCCAGGATCAATAATCTTGATGAGGTGCTTGGATTGAAGAAAGAATTACTGAAGACTCTGAAGGAGAACGAGGCTCTAGCAAGGTAGTGTGGTTTCCTCGAAGGTGAAGTTAATCGATTGGCAGAGACCAATAATAAACAGATTGAACAAATTAACAAGCTCACCGAGCAAAAGGACCTTCTTTATGAAGAGAGAGAGGGGTTCGCACAATCTGCCCGGGATTGGAGGTTCTGCTTGAAGAACACAACTCTTTGCTGAACAAGGCACACGATGAGCGTGGATCTTTGGAGATGGACCTGCTGATGGCTAAGGAAGAGTCTGCTAAAGCTTGAGCTGAACTACAAGCCGCCAGGGACCAAGTTGCCCAGTCGATGAGCGTTCAAGACTCGTTATCCAAAGACTTGGCCAACTTGCGCGATCAGTTTGAGATAAAGGCTAAGCTTACTGTGCTTGAAACCAAACGAATGCTGATTAAGCAGGTCCATGCAGGTCAGATCAACGTCGAGGAAGCAATCCTGAAAGCAAAGCATGTCATTCGTGAAGTGAGGCAAGTGTTGAACCTTTCTTCTGAAGAGTCTGATGAAGATGGTGATGAGAGCTCGGGTGAAGATGACAGAGCTGATGGAGCTGGTGCATCGAGTTCTGGTCGGAATCCCCAAAATTAATGCCCCCGTTTGATCAAATTGTAGGTTTATGTATCCGGCGAGAGCCGGATGATTGGTTGTGAATAGAAGTCTCTTTGGGACTCTCTGATCCTTGTTTGGCCGGTTTCATTGGCCTTTGTCATTCAACAAAACTTCTGTCAGCTGTTTCGACATTTTTATCGTTTTGTCAAGACAATTTGTATATTTTTCGGATCTTCTAATTCAATGGCTGTGTATAGCTCGAATCTTTTATCCTTGTAATTACATTTGGATGCTTTGTGGCCTTTGTTCCTTTTGTTTAAGCGCTTTTAGGAGTTTGAACTTTGCTAAGTTCTGGTCTTTAAAAGCCTGTACGTATGTTTTAACTTAGCCTTTCCCAAGGAAGAGGTCATAAGTTGTGAGTGGTCCGCACAGATGTTTCACTCTAACCGAGTCGTGCTCAATAGGTTCTGGCCGAATCGTTGGCCTTGCGAACAACTTTGCTTATCATTTTTGATAGTTGAAAGTCGACGCAGAAAGTTTGTAGTTTAACTCTGGCCGAGTTGCTGGCCTTGTGAACGACTTCTCTTATTTATGCGGAAACTTGTCACATAAAAGTTTTAAAGACTCGCCGTTTTGCAAGGTCTTTTGCCTTTATGAAGGTCTTATCTGGTCTATAGGGGCCTCTTACCACCCTCCTTATTTTTATTTTGAATTACGAGGAGTTTTCATAAAAAGAGTCAAGTCTGATCGCAGATAAAAGAAACATATAACCAAACGAGGAGTGTGTCTGTTGAGGGATTCGAACCCACAGCCGCGAAGTTGAAGAACTTCGAGCTCTGCCAATTGAGCTAAACGGATCTGGCCTTGTTTAGGCCATTAGTACTGTTTAGGAGAAATAAAGCATAAGTAAGAATGCCATAAAAGTAAAAGGTAGGAATAGAATAACTGACCGTTTTACCATTCAGAAGTGGAACTTTTTGAGGTGAATCACATTACAATTATTTGGGACGATTGAGCCATTTGGTCGTGCCAAACGGTAAGATCCCTTACCAACTGACGCGACTACCCTGTAGGGGCCTTCTCAATTAGGGCCTAATTTTCTCGAGTTTGCTTCTTGTGTGTTTTGGGATACTTTTCTTAACACAAAATCTCTAACTTGGAAGCTCCGTACGCATAGTCTCCAATTATAATATTGTTCAATTCGTTCCTTCTGGGCGACTACTCGTACAAGTGCTAGTTCCCTCCGTTCTTCGAAGAGATCTAATTTTTCGGAAAGATTGATTGAGTTGGATTCTTCGGTAGCATGTGCTTACCACAGACTTGGCTCTCCAATTTCAACTGGGATTAGAGCATCTGCGCCGTATACCAACGAGTAAGGTGTCTCTCCTGTACTCATTTTTATTGTAGTGCAATAAGCCCATAGTATGCCGGGCAATTCTTCTACCCAACAACCTTTGGCCTGCTCAAGGCGCTTCTTAAGAGACTCAATGATTATTTTGTTTGTTGATTCTGCCAGTCCATTGGCAATCGGATTGTATGGAGAGGAGGTAATCCTTTTGATGTGTAAGTCATCGAGGAACCTAGTCACTTTTGAATTGTGGGCCATTATCCATGACTATTTCCTTAGGTGCCCAAAGCGACACACGACATATCGCTAAAGGAAGTCAATTACCTCTGTTTTCCGTATCTTTGCATATGCTTCCGCTTTGACCTATTTGGTGAAGTAATCGGTGATGATTAGCAAGAAACGTACCCCTCTTGGCACGGCAGGAAGAGGACCCACTATGGCCATTCCCCATTTCAAGAACGACCACTGGGAGATAATTGAGTGGAGCGGTTCTGCCGGTTGATGAAGAAGATGCACAAACCTTTGACATTTGTCACTTTTCTTGACGAAATCATTTGTATCTTTTTCCATCTTATCCCAATAATATCATGCGCGGATCAATTTGCGTGCTAACGCTTTGCCTCCAGAATGATTACCACAAATGCCTTCGTGGACCTCTCGCTTTATGTAGTTTATCTGGTTTGGTCCCAGTCATTTGTTAAGGGGCCCTGCGAACATTTTACGATAAAGATCACCGTTGACAATTGTATATCGAGCAGCTTTTATTCTGAGTTTTCGGGCAGCTTTCGCGTCACCGGGCAGAGTTCCATGAAGAATATAATTTGTGATTTCGTCTCGCTAGTCCCAAGTTGCGTTTATAGCATTAACTTCAAACTTTTCTCGATCTATGGTCGTGCAGAAAAGTTGAACGATAGCCGAGTAGCTGGCCGCTCCAATCTCCGCTACTGACCCTAAATTTGCCGGGGCATCTGCTTCATTGTTTTCTTCTCGTGGAATTTGGAGCGCTTCCCATTCGTTGAACTGGGCCAAAAGTTCTTTTACACGGGCAAGGTACACTTGCATCCTGCATTCCCGTGCAATGAAACCTCCGGTCACTTGGTTGACTACTAGTTGAGAGTCACTCTTGAGTTTGATAATGTTTGCTCCATAGCTTCGGGCTAACTCCAATCCTGCAATTACGGCCTCATATTCGGCCTCATTGTTAGTAATAAACGGGCACTTAATGGCCTGCCTGACGGTCTCTCCGGTGATAAGGACCAGTCCAAGATCGGACCCTTTGATGCTCGATGAGCAATCAGCGAATAGGATCCATACACCAGGGGCCTGCCCAGCGTAGAGAATTGCATCTTTTTCTGCATCAGGATATATATTAGCACTAAAGTCTGCTATGAAGTCTGCTAGGTCTTGTGACTTAATTGCTACCCGGCGCTGGTAGGTAATATCAAATTCGCTTAATTCTACAGCCCATTTAACCAACCTTCCCGAAAATTCGGGTTTATGCAAAACATTGCGTAAAGGAAAGGTTGTTACTACAGCTATTGAATGACCTTGAAAATAAGGACGTAATTTACGGGCAGCAGTTATTAGTTCTAAAGCCAGTTTTTCTAAGGGTTGGTAACGTGTTTCTGCATCAATTAAAGCTTTACTAATGTAATAAATGGGAAGTTGCTTACCTTTTTCTTCTCGAACCAAAACTGCGCTTACCGAAGACTCTAAAACCGCCAAATAGATCAGCAACTGCTCCCCGTGCTGAGGCGTAGAGAGTATTGATGGATTGGATAGATATTTTTTCAGATCTCTCAGCGCTTGTTGATATTGAGGAGTCCAATTGAATTCCTTGTTCTACTTTAGAACGTCAAAGAAACTTTTGCATCGGTTAGATGAACGGGATATAAACCTGTGCAAGGTTGCCACCCTCCTAGTCAATTTCATGACATCTTTCCGGTTGTGGAGCACGTCTGGAATTGACTCAATTGCTTTGATTTGAGTGGGATTGACTTCAATCCCACGTTGAGAGACGATGAAACCTTGGAACTTTCTTGAACTAACTCCAAATGCGCACTTCTCTGGATTAAGCTTCATATTGTATTGGTCAAGTATTCGGAAGGCTTCCTTTAAGTGTGCCAGATGATCTTTTGCCCATTTCGACTTGATCAGTATGTCATCAATGTTTACTTTCATGGTCTTACCGATATGATCGTGGAACATACGATTGACTAAACGCTGATACATTGCACCTGCATTCTTTAATTCAAACGACATGACTTTGTAGCAATACGCCCCCCTGCATGTTATGAATGACGTTTTCTCCTGGTCGTTGGGATCCATCAATATTTGATTTTATCCTGAATATGCATCGAGGAAGGTGATCTCCTCGTGTCCGGCAGTTGCATCGATCAACTTATCTATCCGGGGTAGGGGATATGAATCCTTCGGACAGGCTTCGTTTAAATCAGTGAAGTCAATGCAAACTCGCCATTTCCCCTTTTTCTTAGCCACAACGACCACGTTGGCTAACCAGTCTGGATATTTAACTTCGCATACAGATCCAATCTTCAGCAGTCGATCAACCTCATCGTTTATGATTTGATTCCGAAAAGCTCCCTGGGGGCGCTTCTTCTGCTTCACCGGACAGTGATACGGGTCGACATTCAACTTGTAAGAGATAATTTCTTGAGAAATACTCGTCATGTCTGGATGCGACCAAACGAATGTCGTATGCCGCTCCTTGAGGAATTGGAGGATATCTCCTCGTAGGCGTTCATTTAACTCTGTCCCTAAGTAGACCTTCCGCTCCAGCTTATCCGCGAACAGTTCTTCTGGTCCCAAAGCTTCCACAGTCGGAGTATAATTTTCCTGTGCCTCTAGCTTTGTGATAATTTCGGGACCTCATACTTCGCTTCTTCATTTGCTGCGTCAGATACCGGTTGCTGTAATTGCTATTTATTTTCTTCGGGCAGCCTGAGGGCCACCGAATAGCAGTCTCGAGCAGAGCGTTGCTCTCCCCGTATCTCGTGTATTCCCCATTCTGATGGGAATTTCAATACCTGATGATATGTGGAGGGAATAGCCTGCATTTCATGGATCCATGATCTTCCAAGGATAATGTTGTAGGCCATGTCTCCGTTGACGATTTTGAACACCGTCTCCTTTGCTACCCCTTCGACAAGAGTCGTGAGAGTAATCTCGCCAAGGGTCTTCTCACTGGAGTTGTTAAAGCCGGAGAAAACTCGCGATATTGGCACGATCTTTTCCATTAATTGCATCTCCTTGACAACTCGTGATTGAATGATGTTTGCAGAACTGCCCCCATCAACGAGTACTCTTTTGATATCAAACTCTGCCACGCAAAGAGTTATGACCAGTGCATCAACATGTGGGAATTGCAAGCCATCCGTATCCGAATCTTCAAATGTTATCGTTCCCTCTGGCCGTGGACGCTTGGTCTTTGTAATAGAGACCTTTGCATATTTCTTCGCTGTAAAAACAACGGAGTCAACATCGATTCCGCCCAAAATAACGTTGACTGTCTTCTTCGGGGTTGATGCTTGTGGAGGGCAAGATTTGTTTTGCTGAGCCTTCACGTGAGTTTTCTTTCGCTTTTCAGTTAGAAGTTCCTTCAGGAATCACTGTTTTAATAGATGTGCGACCACGTTTCTTAAAGCCTTGCAATCTTCAGTGGTGTGATCGTGGTCACGATGAAATTCGCACCAAAGGTCCTGATTTATCTTACTTGGATCGATTTTCATGTCCTTTGGCCATTTGACCCTTTCGCCCATATTTTTGAGGGCTGCGATCGTTCAGTCATTTCTACGTAGATGTTTGGTAGACTTGGGGCTCCCCGAGCATTTGCCTCTGAATCGTCTCCTCATGCTAGCCCTTTGTTATTGCGACCGTGCCCTTTGGAATTGTTGCGTGATCGGTCAGGGTACGGCTCGTAACGTACATCTGACCTTTCTGATTCTATCTTCCCGCAGAGCCACCACTCCGTGATTGACTCTTTCCTCAGGCACTAGTTCCTATTAGCTTGTCTTCATCAATGGGTACTTTGGAGTTGTAGCGATTGTAGACTTCTGACCAATTGGCTGCTGGGAATTCGTAAAGAGATTTGTATAGCCTGCACGTAGCCTCTGATCTTTTGACATCCAAGCTGTTTGTGAATGCAATGGCCGCCCATCTGTCCGGTACCTTGGGTAATAGCACGCGCTCCCGTTGGAAACGGTCCACATATCTTTAGAGAGATTCACCGCGCTTTTGTTTGATCTTAAAGATGTCTTCCACACGAGTTTTCGTCTTCTGGGTGCCTGTGTGGGCTTTTACCAACAGTTCAGCCATTTTCGTGAAGTACCCAATAGAGTTTGGTGGCAACATTGAATACCATCGTAGAGCTCCATTCGCAAGGGTCTCCACAAATTTCTTCAATTGCACAGATTCGATCTCCTCGTCAGTGAGATCACTTGCTTTTATAAAGTTGCTAAACATCATGAGATGATCACTGGGGTCTGTTGTCCCGTGAAAAATGTTTGGCATTTTGAACGTCTTTGGTATCGCCTTTGGTGGTGCTTCCTTCTTCCAAGGCCTTTGCGAGTAGCGTTGAACGTCGATTTTCTTCAATGTGGGTGGAGCACCTGGTATTTGATTAATTTTCTCGTGGAGAGACTTTTGAAGTGCTTCTTGGCTCTCTTTGAATTGCTTGGTGAGTGCCTCCACGATGATGCTCATTTCAGTGGATACCATAGATCCTCCATTTTGATTTTGATTTACTTGGGTTGCTGTCCATGGTTCCTCCGTTGTTGCCCACATTTTGTTCTCCATCTTGCCTCGAAGTGTGTGAAGAAGGAACGCCTCGATCTTGGGCTGTAGGATCAGTCCCCGTAACTGATGGGATTTGCCCTCAATGAGAATTGATCGCCTCGTTTATTCCCCTGTTGACCTTCGTTTGTTGTTGCATAAATTCAAAGATTGTTTCCTGGAGATTCCTTTGATCAGGGGAGAGACTTCTATGGCGTCGTCTCCTAGGCAGGGTTCTGCTCTGAGAGTGTTCACGCCTATTCTGCTGCTATTTGGTCCTTGGGAAGAGCGTTCTTGCCCGTCGGACGAGTAATCTGGAGAGTAATTAGGGCTCGATGGAGGAGTACGTACTTGACTTCCGCCCACCATAGTTCCGTGTGAATCGCTTTCTGCCATGTTAGTTACAAACAAAAGATCGACAGAAAAGAATACAATGCAAGAAAAAGATAAACTATTCACCTATAGAGGGCTCCCACTGTGGTCGCCAAATTGTTTAACCTAGATCCGATTTTAGGGCAATTAACAATTAAATTTATATTTGCGGAGTCACGATCAATAGTTTAGATTAAGAGTTTAGCTGATTTCAATATAAGAGTACATTAATTACAAGATTACGAGTGTATGCACGATTTTCAATGGAGATATGATGATAATTAACTATGATATGAAAATAACACGAAATAATCGAAGATAAATAAGATTAAAGCGTGAATTAAATGGATAGAAGGAACCGTATTAGATCGCTTGATCTCGGTGAGGATCCCTCTAATTACGCTTGAAGACTTAAGAGCAAAATGTGCAATATTGTAAATTATCAACAGTAAAGAGCGAGAGTAAAGAGAGTATTTTATTGATATTGTAGATAGAGAAGAGAATGTATGTTACAATGATTCGAAAATAAATGCTATATATAGATTTACTAGGCATTTGTTGGGTTTGTAACCGCTGGGTATGTAACCGTTGGGTACGTAACCGCTAGGTAGCTGTTCCCTTGTAATCATTCATTGAGCAGTCGCGTATGAATAAGTAACTGTTCATTTAAATCGCAGCGATTCGGGGAGGCATTACGTAACTGCCTTGGGCCTGCTCGTGGTAACCGCCTATCCAGTCATCTGTTCGTTAGATGTCTGTCCATGGAAACCTCTGCCCGTGCCATGTGGCAGACACGTGTCATTTTTTAAGTGACATTGGTTTTTATCCAATACAATTATGTCTCAACAAAAAGCAGGCCAAGAAATAGTGCACTACTCCAAGGCTTTGAAGTGTATCCATATGCTGCTCTCATTTCTCTCGATTGTTTCTTCATTTGATGATAATTAGGCATCATATCTAAATCCCTGGATGCGAAAATATTTTTTTCACTTATATCTACACTATTGACATTGCAAAACTTTTTTATACTATAAGGGTTTGTTTGGTAGGACTTCATGGCAATCCAATACCTGCACAAAATCTTGTATAAGTTATGTAGTGTTTGGTTTGAGTTTTGCTCTATGCATAAAACTCAGAAATAACTTTGTACAATGCTTTTTACTTTTTTCACTTTTTTACATAAAATATAAGATTGCTAATACAATGTTTGGTTTACGATTTTCTTTGTGTGTACATTTTATGCGGGTAGATGGTGATATTAGTAATGTGGGTATTAGTAATGCACGTATTAGAATATAAAATAACAAAACTAACCGTCATAATAATAAGAATATTTATTAATTTATTTAGGAAGTCACGAAATATTTTAAATTATAATATTTTATATTAATTTGTAATATACAACGATTCAACAAATAATTCCTACATTTTAATACATCCATACCTAATACCTGCATAGCTAATACCTGCATAACTAGTACCTGCAAAGCTAATATTTGCATTGCTAATACTTTTCTTGTTAATACTTAATATTGCTAATACAGGCATAGCTAATATCTGCATAACTTATCTATGTACCAAACGACCCCTCAATGTATGGTAATATACATAACTTGCCCCCAAAATTGGTCCTAATATAATGTTTGGTATACGATATCCTTTTCCGCATAGCTAATACCCGCAAAAATTATGCAGGAATATCATTTTATGTGGGTAGTAGGTAGAATTAGGAATGTGGGTATTAGTAATGAATGTATTAAAATTTTGAAATGACAAAACTAACCCTCATAATAATAAAAATATTTTTTGATTTATTTAAGGAGTCACTAAATGTTTTAAATTATAACATAGTGATGCAATGTAAAATCAGCGGAAGTAAATAACACGACGCGGAAGCAAGTAATCACAAGATAATAAGGAATAAGGATTGGGAAGGCAAAAGATAACAAAAAAAAGAAGGAATCAAACTCACATACGTTAATTGATTTAAGGGGGAAAAGAGATTCGAACCAATCAAAGAATCATCCTAGGATGATCTCCATGGATTCCACGTTAAAGATATACATAAAACTTCTAGCTTCAACAAAGAAGGCAAAGCCTCTCTTCCAATTCTTCTCTCTACAAGATTCAATAATGACTAACCAATGAATGAAATGGCTAAGTATGACATTTATAGGTGTGTCACACTCCTAAGTGAAATGTCTAAAATCCCATAAGAGAGGTAAAAATAATACAAGCCACGTATGGCCAAAATAGGAATTACACGTCAAATTCCCGTCCAAAACTAGCAAAACAAGGCGCTCCTCCTAGCAGAGTAGGCGCCCCAGCTAGCAGAGTGGGTGGTCCGCAAGTGCAGAGTGTAAGAAAGTGGGTGGTCTACCTTGTAACAGAGGCGCTCCGCCTCTTTTGAGATCCAGAGAGTTGGCTATCAACTAGGCAGTTCGCCTAGTGCTGTGGATGGTCCGCCTCTTCCTGGGAGGTGTGGAGATGGCTCAAAATGGACTCTAGGTGTTCCTCCTTGATCCATAGTCTGTCCTCCCTCAATGGTGCTCAAGCCCATGACCTCAAATCACTCTCGAATCCTCCTCCAGAGCCCTTGACTTGTATTCTTTGTGCTCTCGAGCTTGGCTCTTGATGGTTGGTATATTGGGCCGATTTGGCCTGCATCATCCTCCCCTTCTTGAAAAGATTTCGTCCTCAAAATCAAACCATCAATATCTACAACCAAAGACAAACATAATCCAAACTTCCTAGTACAAGAGTAGGTTAGTTCAAATAATGTGGAAAACACACTCTTATGGTAGAGCCAAGCATCAATACTTATAAAAAAGATCATGTCCTTAAAGGAAACCATAAGTACTTGACTCAAAAAAGAAAGTACATCCAATAAAAGAACAACCAAAGAGATCAATAGGACATGGAACATGCAACATATAGCAATCAAATTCCCTATGACCCCTAAGCTTATGACCAACACACCAAGCCTTCAAATTAATATTATCACAATGTAACACTTTGGCTTTAGCATGCTGAACACTCAAGGTGTGATCAATAGATGGAATGGAGTAAGCAAAATAATTCAAGAAACAACTAACATCAAATACTCTGTTCCCCTTCTTAAAAGCACTCTTACTCATACCAAGAGGTACCTCTTCACCTCCACATTGTCCCCTAAGACAATCCTCCTCACTAGATAAACTCCCGACGAAGGTCCTCTCACTTGAAGTTTCAAACAATGGATTGTCTATAGAGTTAAGCTTTCAAATCCATGGAGGTTCAAACTCACACTCTACTCTAGGTTGATACAAATCAAGATCATTATTGAAGATGCCCTCATACGAAAGATTAGTATAGGCACACTTCCCAAGTTCATTACCCAACAAAGGTGAAGTATCCAAACTAGAGACAACATCCACACTTGAGGAGTCATTAAATACAATCCTATCCATCTCCTTAACTAGAGACTCCTCAAGGTTATGTTCACCCTCACTACGACACATAAGACCATCATTATCAAATAAGTAATCAAAGGGAAGAATAGGATATTTATTTAACTCATCTTCTCCTTTATCAAATATCGGTGGGGTATCATAACAAGGTTCACAAGCAAGGTCGACTACAATTTCTTCACTAAAGAGAGGTTCATTAAATACCGGGGCTCACATCATGATGTGGCTTATCAACCCTCTCAACTAGTGGTTCACAAACAAACACAAGTTGACCAACCGACTCCACACTAGTTGCAAACACATTGTAATTATACAAATCATCAACTAGTGTTGAGTTATCACAAACACTATCACAAGACAAGGAAGCAACATGCTCATGGAAAGAAGAACTAACACTTACACTTGAGTTGCCATCTTGATCACTCAAAGCACTTGAAAGATCATGGCTAGTCCCTCCACAATGTAGCTCACAATGGAAATCTTCTTCACCTTATCTTCCCACTTTGGAACATGATTTAGGCTTCATCGGTTTGCCTTCAAGAATACCGACAGAAGAATTCAAAAAAAAAGAAAAAAAAAAGATAAAAGGTTAAGGTTAGAATAAGGGGTGCCCTCACTCTCTATGATTCTTTTTCCCTCTCTCTTCTCCCTCATTTTCTTTTCAAGGTCGGGTGTAGAATCGGGTGGTGACTACTCACTCACATCACTCAACAGAACCTCTCCTTTTTCCACTCGAGATTTGTCACCGGTCACTCCCTGACTCCTCTCAATCTTTTGTCTCTCATGTTCGGGCGAGTTGGGATGAGGCCCAAGAATAGCCATCGCCGGAGTAGGTGGACTCTTTACATCAACCCGGAATCTAGGACTTAGAGACTCATCACTTGAGGTCTCCTTCTTCTTTGTTGGTTAACCACTTGGCCTTGAAGCTTGTGGCTTCGGGTTCACCTTGTTGACACTTGTCAAATATTTTCTTGCACTTGTCCCACCATTTCTTGTGTTTGTAGGACTTCTTGATTGCTCAATTTCAACCATGGAATGAAGTTCTCGCTCCTTGCTCTTTTGAATAGCCAAAGAATGTGCACTAGCAAGCAACTTGTCTCTTGCCCGAAAAGGTGTAACGTTATAGTTCTTTTGACCCACATTCACAAAATATGCATCATTCATAATATTATATAACACCTTCTTGTCTTGAAACCATGGCTCACCTAGCCATATACCACTATACCGCATGGGATACATATCACACCAAACATAACCCTTATAATTCTTATGAGATATGAGTACCCGAGCTTCCTTGGAAACTGTTGCTCCCAAACGCACACGCAAGTATACGCGGTCGCCAAGTAATAAAGTGAAAAAGTCGAGTATCGTTCCTACGAGGACTATGCAGACTAGTGCTTAATAAACAATTCCTGAACAAACTATCCAGGGGTCTTTTTCCAATGGTTATAAGAGTTTTTATAACTAAAATACAGTAAGTAAAGTGCTAAAGATGAAAGCGAGCAGTGGGGTAGACTTTGGTTGTTAACAATATCAAGGGAGCGATCCAGGGTCAGAGTTACGAACAATCCAGTTGATGTATTCAATTGATTCCACTTCTTAAATCCCGGGTTACTAACTGACAGGTTAATTGTAATTATGAAAACCTTTCAGTTCTTCACAATCTATGTAAGCTACTTCAATCCCTGTATGTCTACGGGTTAAATCACATGCACGCATTAACGATCCTGTAATTGGTTGAACTAGGCAAGCAAGTATATGTCTATCCTACCCGCGAATTGATTCCCCGATGCCCGGGTTCACAAACTAGTTCTATTCTTCCTTATTACGTAATTAGATTCTCTCTTTCGAGTTCAACCCAAAAACCATAGATGATGTATAACTATCGAGCTCTAACAATTATACAAGTTAAATCAAGAAAGAATAAGTAACCCGTTATGGGATTCAATCAATGGAAATCAATCTTCAACAATCAACTTTCATGTAAACTCTAACCCCAGAGCGTTAGGAAATTAGCCACACATATTCATGATCACAAGACAAAGATTTGGTGTAACAATGAAATACTTGATGTAATAGATGAAAGATTGGGAATAACCCTTGTTCAATGAAGTGTGTAGCTCTCAATATTCCTCCAAAGTCAAGAAGAAGTTACAAAAACTAAGTAATAAACTATTTATAATGTTTCTAAACCCTTGGTAATAAGTTACACCCGATACTAGAAGGAATAGGGAGTAAAAACGCGCATAAGGGGCGCTATAACGGGCGCCCCGCGCCCACGATCGCGCAACACTAGGCAGAAGACGCCAGATTTCCTCCGCCTTGGACCTGCGGCGCGCAAGGAAACGCGCCAGCCACCTCGCGCTATAGGCTGCGCGGCGCGGGGGCTGTAGCGCCAAGCCAAAATGCTCTTCTTTTGCTCCAAAACTCAGCTTGTGTCGTGCCTTTGTGTGCTCAATCCAATCTTCAAACATCCTTCACCCAATTCATGCTCAATCAAGCTCCGAAACGCTCCAAATGCATCGCGTAACGACCTACACATGAACAACACAACATCAGCGTAAAACCACATTCACAAGCTATCAAACAAGTGCAAAACAAGCTCAAATGTGCGGAAATATTAAGGAAAAGTAGGCATAAAATGCCGAACATCACCACCCCACACTTGAACCTTTGCTCGCCCTCGAGCAAATCACATCTCACTTCCCATCCTAGGTACCTATGACTATGGTTGATACCGACCATTGAACCAATACACACATGACTACTATGGATCCACAACATGCCAATAATTTTCCAAAACCAAAAATATGAGAACAACCACCCCAAAATAGCTCAAATGCACAAAACTCAACTTAATGTACCATGCTCCCACAAAATCACACCTATCTACTTAATCAAAAGCCATCAACTTCACCTACTTCATGCAAACCACATACCCTCACCAATATGAAAGAGAGTGCCCCCCAAAGATCACACACAAAAGCAAGTATCATGAATAGAACGGGGGCAACAACAAATGAATTCACTCACTCTCATGAAAGGCTCACATGTCACACACAACGTACCATAGGCTTGCCCGTAGTGTAGAACTCCACTAATGTAAGCTCACTCCAATCGGGATTAACTAGGACTTTAGAAAGGTCCTAATGTAGGCTAAGGGGCGGGTAGGATACATATGGTAATAGTGACTACCTCCCTAAGCACTTTAATACATCACACTTAATTTCAAGCACAATTCTCATCAAACCACCCAATCACAAGTGTCACACATACACCTTCCCAACATGTAGCATTTTTCTTTTTAAGCACACACTAGCCAGGAATGGACATCTTTCTCTTTTTTTCTTTCTTTTCCACAATTTTTCTTTCAACTTTGCTATTTTTTCCTTTTCTTATCATTTCATTTTTTCAATTTCATTAACTTCCATCCTTGCCAATGTTTTCCACTACTTCACAAATTTCACAAGTATTCCCCTTTTATTTGTTCCACTCAAGAACCTCCCAACATCCAACCACAACTCCAATCATCTACACAATATCAATAAAGTGCTTAAGGAGTAAGGGCCAAAAGAGTCAATTAAGAATAAATGGGTAGGCTCGGGGTGTGGGTGCCAACAAAAAGGGTAAAATAAATCACAACAACAATTTTCCAAGGTATATATGTAAGGGTAGGCTAACAAGAGAAGGCCTTGTATCATTTCCCGACTAGAGCGAACCTAGGATTTCGCTTTGCACACACACGGGGCAAGTTCTAGACATTAGTACGCAACATGGAGCAAATAAGAACATGCCTCACACACACATTGCACATGGTTCACACAAAGAGGTTCCATCAACAACTCTCAACTAAGCTTCTAGAATGCAACTTGTGGAAATTTAAGCACTCATGCACAAAGGATAGCAATAAAGTCAAGCAAGCGGACTCAAGCATCTCAAGGGGGTCGTTCCAATTTTTCATAGGCATGCATCAAATTAAAACCCAAGGACACCACAAATAGCACATGCAATCAAGTTCAAGTCCACCGGTATCAAACAAATCAAAGGCACCTAGCATTCTACCTTTTTCCTTAGCCTAGGGTCATCTACAACTAACTATCCTAATCCTAGAAATAAAAAACTACCCTGTTCAAAGGCCTCCCCGTGGAAAGAACCGAGGCCATAAGAAAAACCACGGGGCGGATGACATGTACCACTAAAACAACTAAAAAGAAAATCTTTTTGGAATTTTTCATTGGTTTTCTAATTTTTTTTTCATTTTTGCATATATTAAAGCAAGAAATAAATCAAAACAAAGTCAAGTGACAAAGGAAAAAGTCCTAAGGTACATGCATCCTATCCTCAAAAATAGATAAAGGGCAGTACCCCACCCCACACTTAAACTAAGCAATGTCCCAGTGCGACAAAGAAGTAAGTGCAAAAGTAAGAGTACAAGAAAACTGCCCTGAAATCTGGATGGTGCGCGGGAGTGTGGACCTAGGCCTCCGCCTCATGATCAGTCTCATACTCACTGTCTGGATCATTGTCCACAATATCTGAATCAGTGTTCTCATCCTCCCGCGGATCCACCGTTTTAGCTTGAACCTCGCCCAACAAACCCTTCGAGGTCTCCGTCAGCCGGACCTTGCGGTCAATAGCAGTCATATCAACGCCCGACTGACGGGCCAGAGCCTCCATCATCAAGTACTGACGCGCGGCTAAGTTGGCACTTGTCTCCCGCCACTCGTCCGCCGTCAGCTTCACCGGTGCCATGGTGACCACCCCCTTGACCGAAGCAATGCCAAACGGCCCCCCTATATCAGGGACAATGCGATCCCCAACCTCATCTACGGGGACTCCCGCCTTCTCCAAGTAACGGGTCAAGAGGTTCCCAAAATACAACCTACTACACGATTTATCTTTTCTTTGCTCTTTCATCACTCTCAGCATGTAGTATCCTATGTTCACGGGCCTCCCAGTCATGAAAAAGTACACCATGCACGCCCGAGTCTTAGTGACCTCGGAATAATGAGAACAAGGTAGTATCCGTGCATTTATGAACCTCATCCATACACGCGCCGGCTTGAGAAACTGGGAGAAATGCATAAACTTGTGTCTCCCAGCCGCTCCTCGCCCCCATTTATGCGTGGAGCCCTCACCACATAGGGTCTCCAGCAAGGCCGTGTAATCCGGTTTCTTGATGTACTCTCTCAACACATCATAATCGGGGTCAACTACCCCCAAGAAGGCATTCAATGCTGATGGATCTAATTTCACCTTCACTCCCCTAACCGTCACCATGTCATCATCTCTCCACACCTCATCAGGCTCCCAGTTGACATAAAGTTCTTGGACCATGTCCAAGTTGGCGTGCCCCGGACTCTCAAACACTGAGTCCCACTTGAGGGCAATGATCTGCTCGGCCACATCTCTAAACTTTTGTAGCACCGCCCGTTTATCAATGGCTTGCTCGGGGATGTACCCCGCAAGCCGCACATTTTTATACCATGTTTGGCAATCTCCCTTCTTCACAAAAGGGAGGCCATACCGAGTCTTGCCTCCGGGACGTGGTATCGGCACCGCGTCCTTTGGAATCTTGGCCTTAGCCTTTGCTTTTGCCTTGGGCTTGGCCGGTGCCTTACCCTTTTGCTTTGAGGAGGAAGGCCCGGCTTGAGGTTCTCTCCTCGGGCCCGCGGTAGATGAAGAACTCGCCTTTTGAGATGTGGCTACCATGGTACCTACACAAACACAAACATCAATGTTAGATGTATAGCTATGCACCAAAAACAATTCAAGCTCAAGGGTACCACCCCACACTTAGCACACACTCTATGTGGCAATCACTTGTTTCAATGGCACGAGCACCCCACACTTGAACAAAACTAGCCTTGGCAAAATATGCCACGTTTTGAATTTTTAAAATCAAGCTAGTGTGGGTGCCTCATGATCAAATCTAGTGTGTATGCAACGCCTAATGTTCATTGTAAGCCTAAGGAATGCATTGCTACTCAAGAATTCACAATGTCATTGATATTTCATCTTTGAGGCTTTTTCACAAACACCTAGTGTGCACAACTTTGAACCAGCAATTTCAATGGATTTTGTAATGTGCCAACCCTCCCAAATTGTTGGGAGATCTCTTTTTACAAGTCAAGTTCTATACTAAGCATCATAAACAATTAAGCACATCAAGATTGAATTTTTATGAAAAAGCTTGTAACTAGCTAAGAGAATCACCCATGAGCAATAATGAAGACAACTTACATGTAATTGAGAAGGAAGAGTAGTAATGGACTTACTTGAAGGTGGTAGAGGTGATTGCACAAGAATTGGGATGAGTTCAATTGTTGCTAGTGAATTAGTGTGTGATTAGAGAGTGTTTGTAGTGAAAATAGGGGAGAAAAGATGTTAGGAATCGGGGTTATAGGGGTTGGGAAGACCGGCTCGCGGGTCAAAACCCGTTTGACCCGGCAAACTTACACAACAAAGGCCTTGCGC
Organism: Petunia axillaris subsp. axillaris; assembly: GCA_029990575.1. Lineage (NCBI taxonomy): Eukaryota > Viridiplantae > Streptophyta > Magnoliopsida > Solanales > Solanaceae > Petunia > Petunia axillaris. The sequence goes on along the minus strand of JARKNS010000006.1, from coordinate 58,057,621 downwards.
GATAAGTCCCGCGGCGCAGGCCAAACGCGGGCAACATCCTGGGCATTCTGCCAAGCCTCGCGCGGTGGGAGGCGCGGGGTGCTCCCAACCGCGCCTGGCTACTTTGCTTCAGCTTTTTCTCGCGCTTTGGGAGGCGCGGGGCACTCCCGAACGCGCCCGAGCACGTTTTTTCGCACCGATTTTTAATTCTAAGTACAAACCCAAGCGTGGGACGTGTCTCGGGACGTCCCATACCCCTCAATGCATTCATTTCACCTGATTTAGCTCACCCGCTTCCTGCAAAAACGACACACAAAAACAACAAAAACGTGACACTATAAAACCAAAGAAAACTAAACTATTACAAGTACAAACTCGGGTTGCCTCCCGAGAAGCGCCTTATTTAACGTCGTGGCACGACGGGTATAAATCTAGGGTCTCTCAATGTAATTGAAGTGCGATGATTCACCGCACCTCCCCAATAATGTTTCACCCGTTGACCATTAACCAAAAATGTGCTTTCAGAACCCGGGGCTCTCAATGCAACCGCACCCTGTGCGGTAACACGAACAACTTCAAAAGGCCCCGACCATCTTGACTTCAACTTGCCCGGAAACAATTTCAACCTCGAGTTGAACAACAACACACGCTGCCCGGGCTCAAAAGAGCGATGCTCATTGTGCTTATCATGCCACTTCTTTGTCCGTTCCTTATATAATTTCGCATTTTCATACGCATGGAAACGGAACTCTTCAAGTTCATGCAGTTGGAGCATCCTCTTCTCACCCGCTAAGGCCATATCAAAGTTGAGCTTTTGAATAGCCCAATACGCCTTATGCTCTAATTCAACCGGCAAGTGACAGGCCTTACCATAAACAAGCCTATATGGAGAGGTTCCAATAGGCGTTTTGAATGCAGTTCGATAGGCCCAGAGAGCATCATCTAACTTCATAGCCCAATCCTTCCTCGAGGCATTCACAGTCTTCTCAAGGATTTGCTTGATCTCTCTGTTAGACACTTCCACTTGGCCACTAGTTTGGGGATGATAAGCAGTAGCCACCTTGTGGCGAACCCCATACTTAGCCAATAACTTATTGAACAACCGGTTACAAAAATGCGTACCTTCATCACTAATGATAGCTCGCGGTTTCCCAAAACGAGTGAAAATATTCTTCTTCACGAACTTCACCACCACACTCGCGTCATTCGTTGGAAGTGCAATAGCCTCCACCCATTTCGACACATAATCAACTGCTACTAGGATGTATTTATTGCCCATAGAAGGTGGGAATGGACCCATGAAATCAATACCCCAACAATCAAACAGCTCAATCTCCAAGATATTGTTCAAAGGCATCTCATGACGCCTAGTAATGGTACCCGTTCTTTGGCAACGATCACATTGCTTCACTAGTGCATGAGCATCTTTAAATAAAGTAGGCCAAAAGAAACCAGATTGAAGTACCTTTGCAGCTGTTCGATCTCCACCAAGGTGGCCACCATAAGGAGAAGAATGGCAGCTCTGTAGAATAGGCTCTACTTCTTCCCTTGGAATACATCTTCTAGCTAGTTGATCAACTCCTATCTTGTACAAATAGGGCTCATCCCACACATAAAATCTGCTCTCATGAAGAAGTTTACGCTTTTGCTCAGCAGTTGCCCCAGGGGGATACACATTACTCACAAGTAAATTTACCATGTCAGCATACCATGGCACCTCAGCTGCATCAAGAGCAAAAAGTTACTCATCAGGAAACACCTCTTTAATCTCGGGCCCTTCATCTACATGATCTCTATTCTCCAGCCTTGACAAGTGATCAGCAACTTGATTCTCAGTCCCCTTGCGATCTCGAATTTCAACATCAACTCTTGTAATAAGAGAACCCATCTAATGAGTCTAGGCTTGGAGTCCTTCTTTTCAAACAAATACCGGATTGCGGCATGATCAGTGTAGACAACAACTCGAGTGCCAACCAAATAAGATCTGAATTTGTCAAAAGCATAAACCACGGCTAGCAACTCCTTCTCAGTGGTAGTATAATTAGACTGGGCTGCATCAAGCGTCTTGCTTGCATAATAGATGGAGTGAAAGATTCTCCCAATTCTTTGGCCTAGAACAGCCCCAATAGCATTATCACTCGCATCACACATCAACTCAAATGGCAAAGACCAGTCAGGAGCAATGATGATTGGTGCGGTCACCAACCTTTTCTTCAACTCTTAAAACGCCTTGATACAAGCATCATCAAACACATATTTCACATCCTTCTCTAACAATTTGCACAAGGGAGTGGAGATTTTAGAGAAGTCCTTTATGAAACGTCTATAGAACCCTGCATGTCCCAAGAAACTACGCACCCCCTTAACAGAGATAGGTGGTGGTAATTTCTCAATAGCCTCTATCTTCGCCTTGTCAACCTCAATCCCTTGCTTTGACACCTTGTGCCCAAGTACTATGCCTTCTTGAACCATAAAGTGACATTTTTCCCAATTCAGCACCAGATTTGTTTCTTCACAATGGCTCAGCACAGCATCAAGATTTTTCAAACATTCATCAAACGAATCACCAACCACTGAGAAATCATCCATAAATACCTCCACAAATTTTTCCACCATATCAGTGAAAATAGCCATCATGCATCGCTGAAAAGTCCCCGGGGCATTACACAACCCAAATGGCATCCTCCTAAATGCATAGGTGCCATATGGACAAGTGAAAGTGGTCTTCTCTTGGTCTTCAGGGGCTATCACAATTTGATTGTAGCCCGAATACCCATCCAAGAAACAGTAATACTCATGGCCTGCAAGTCTATCCAACATCTGATCAATAAAGGGGAGTGGGAAGTGATCTTTCCTGGTGGCCTTGTTTAGCTTCCTATAATCAATGCAAATTCGCCACCCTGTAACAGTTCTTGTAGGAATCAACTCATTGTTCTCATTCTTCACCACTGTCATGCCCCCTTTCTTAAGAACACATTGCACTGGACTCACCCACTTGCTGTCAGAGATAGGAAAAATTATACCAGTATCCAGCCACTTGATAACTTCTTTCTTCACCACCTCCTTCATGATTGGATTTAACCTCCTCTGCTGCTCTATGGACGGCTTATGCTCTTCCTCCAAGAGAATTTTATGCATGCAGAAAGAAGGACTAATCCCTCTAATATCAGCAATAGTCCAGCCAATAGCTCTCTTGCGCTCTCGCAATACCCGCAACACCTTCTCAACCTGCACATCAGACAACAAAGAAGAAAGGATCACGGGCAAAGTATTACCTTCACCCAAATAAGCATATCGTAAATGTGCGGGTAAAGGTTTGAGCTCAAGATTAGGAGCTCTCTCAATAGACGGTTTAGCAGGAGCTAAGGTCAACGGTCTATCAAGCTCCTCAAATTTCTTCCACCCTGGGATGAATCTACTCTGCATATTAAGAACCTCCACATATTCTTCAGTATCTTCATCCTTCAGGATATCATCATCATCACATAAGAGTGCCCTTTCTAAAGAATCAACACTAGAAGCCAAGAAGGACCTCTCTTCAGCAGTCAATTCATCATCTATCACTTTTACCATGGACAACTCTTCATAGTGAGAAGGAAGCTGGGTAGCTCTGAACACATTAAACACAGCTTCTTCCCCCATTTACCTTCATAATCATCTTACCAGCCCTGACTCGAATAACAGCATCCGCAGTAGCCAAAAATCCTCTTCCCAAGATGAGAGGCACCTCAGGATCAGCTTCATAATCAAGAATAATAAAATCAACGGGTAATATGAACTGACCCACTTGTACAAGCACATCCTCAATAATCCCCTCGGGGCAGGTCAAAGATCTATCAACAAGCTGCAGGGTCACAGTAGTGGGTCGTGGCTCACCCAGGCCTAGCTTCCTAAAAACTGAAGAAGGCATCAAATTCACACTAGCACCCAAATCACATAGAGCACGACCAACCTCATGTTCCCCAATTTTCAAAGGGATGGTAAAACTGCCCGGGTCCTTCAATTTCTGCGGAAGCTTGCTTCTAACTCTGGAACTGCACTCCTCAGTAAGTGCAACTGTCTCAAACTCAGTCAATCTTCTCTTGTTAGCAACAATATCCTTGATGTATTTAGCATATTTGGGAACATCCCGCAAAAGCTCCACCAAAGGAATATTTACCTGAATTTGACTCAATATCTCCAAAAATTTCTTGCATGCTGCATCAACTTTCTGCTTCTGAAGTCTCTGCGGGAAAGGTGGTGGTGGTCTCACAATAGCAGACTCGGGCTGCTTTTGAGTTACCTTTTCTGCTTCTTTTTCCACTTCCCTATCAACATTTGGCTCTAACTCACCAACAGGCTTCTTTGGCTTTGGGGGAACTTCCTCCAGTGCTCTTCCATTCCTCAAAGTCACTGCTTGCACAAATTCTCTAGGATTCTTCTCTGTATCACTCAGTAAAGCACCCCGAGGTCTATTATTTTGTGCTCCAGCAAGCTGCCCCAATTGTCTTTCAAGATCTTTCTGTGCATTGCTCAAATCTTTAATTGTTTGTGCCTGAGATGCTGACTCATCAATGAGCTTTTGCTGCCCTGCAAGAATTTTCTTGAGCATATCCTCCATAGTATCAGACTGCTGTGGTTGAGCCTGAGACTGCGATCCCTGCTGTGGTGCATTGTTTTGAGTAAATTGGGCTCTCTCATTACCCTGAAACTGCTCACGGGTATCCCTCCAAGAAAAATTTGGGTGATTACGCCAACCCGTGTTATAATTATTACCATACCGATTTCGGTTTTGGCCCTGTGATCTGTTCTGATTACCCACATAATATACTGACTCTGGGTTAGAGGGACAAACCTTAGTGCTATGATCCTCACCACATACCTCACAAAAGGTCTGAACTTGCTGCACTGGAGCTGGTTGTGGCTTTGCTTGGAGAGCCAGCTTGCTGATTTGATTGGAAATCGCATCCATCTTCGCTCGCAACTCTGTAATTCCATCTAGTTGAAGTACCCCAGCAGCTTTCTGCGTAGCAGCTCTGCTAGCCCCCTCACTATGTATATTAGCTCTGCCATCACCTTGCCAATTAGGATTGCTCTGTGAAAACTTATCAAGTAAGTCATAGATCTGTTCAAAATTTAAGGCCAGCACTTGGCCTCCAGCAGCAGCATCAACCACAATCTTAGTATGTTGGTTTAACCCCTCAACAAACGTGTGTGCAATAACCTCATTAGTTTGATTGTGGTGAGGACAATCTCTCAATAACGCTTTAAATCTCTCCCAGGCTGCATATAATGATTCGCCTTCAAACTGCCTGAAGGACAAAATTGCACTCCTCAACCTGGCCGTCTTAGCAGACGGATAAAACTTAGCCAAGAATTTCTTAGCTAAATCCTCCCAAGTAGTGATAGACCCAGGCTTTTCAGCCTTTAACCACTTCCTTGCTGTCCCAATCAATGAAAATGGGAACAAAGTCATTCGCACATAATCAGTAGGCACACCTGCCGGTGTATAAGTATCACTGATCTCCAGAAAGTTCTGCAAGTGTTGCTGCGGATCTTCATGCAGGAATCCACCATATTGCCCCGTCACATGTAGCAACTGAATCATGCCGGGCTTGATCTCAAAATTTCCAGTAATAGCAGGCTTCACAATACTTGACTCTACTCCTTTCAGACTAGGAAGAGCCACATCTCGCACTGCTACTGCTTGTTCTTCAGCCATTTCAACAGGAAGGGAGGCAAGTACGATTGCTAATGCTTCTCGATCTCTCGCTTCTTTCTTTGTCTTCCTCAAGGTTCTTTCAGGCTCGGGATCAAAAGGTGCGAGTGATTCGTCCTTTTTGTTCCTTTGCATTCAAAACCTATTGCCTGAAACAGCACAAGAAACTCAACAAAAAATTAAACCTGAATAGCAATTAAGTAATTGTTCAAAAGTAATTAGTCCGTAATTAGTCCCCGACAACGGCGCCAAAAACTTGTTGCTCCCAAACGCACACGCAAGTATACGCGGTCGCCAAGTAATAAAGTGACAAAGTCGAGTATCGTTCCCACAAGGACTATGCAGACTAGTGCTTAATAAACAATTCCTGAACAAACTATCCAGGGGTCTTTTTCCAATGGTTATAAGAGTTTTTATAACTAAAATGCAGTAAGTAAAGTGCTAAAGATGAAAGCGAGCAGTGGGGTAGACTTTGGTTGTTAACAATATCAAGGGAGCGATCCAGGGTCAGAGTTACGAACAATCCAGTTGATGTATTCAATTGATTCCACTTCTTAAATCCCGGGTTACTAACTGACAGGTTAATTGTAATTATGAAAACCTTTCAGTTCTTCACAATCTATGCAAGCTACTTCAATCCATGTATGTCTACGGGTTAAATCACATGCACGCATTAACGATCATGTAATTGGTTAAACTAGGCAAGCAAGTATATGTCTATCCTACCCGCGAATTGATTCTCTGATGCCCGGGTTCACAAACTAGTTCTATTCTTCCTTATTACGTAATTAGATTCTCTCTTTCGAGTTCAACCCAAAAACCATAGATGATGTATAACTATCGAGCTCTAACAATTATACAAGTTAAATCAAGGAAGAATAAGTAACCCGTTATGGGATTCAATCAATGGAAATCAATCTTCAACAATCAACTTTCATGTAAACTCTAACCCCAGAGCGTTAGGAAATTAGCCACACATATTCATGATCACAAGACAAAGATTTGGTGTAACAATGAAATACTTGATGTAATAGATGAAAGATTGGGAATAACCCTTGTTCAATGAAGTGTGTAGCTCTCAATATTGCTCCAAAGTCAAGAAGAAGTTACAAAAACTAAGTAATAAACTATTTATAATGTTTCTAAACCCTTGGTAATGAGTTAGACCCGATACTAGAAGGAATAGGGAGTAAAAACGCGCATAAGGGGCGCTATAACGGGCGCCCCGCGCCCACGATCGCGCAACACTAGGCAGAAGACGCCAGATTTCCTCCGCCTTGGACCTGCGGCACGCAAGGAAACGCGCCAGCCACCTCGCGCTATAGGCTGCGCGGCGCGGGGGCTGTAGCGCCAAGCCAAAATGCTCTTCTTTCGCTCCAAAACTCGGCTTGTGTCGTGCCTTTGTGTGCTCAATCCAATCTTCAAACATCCTTCACCCAATTCATGCTCAATCAAGCTCCGAAACGCTCTAAATGCATCGCGTAACGACCTACACACGAACAACACAACATCAGCGTAAAACCACATTCACAAGCTATCAAACAAGTGCAAAACAAGCTCAAATGTGCGGAAATATTAAGGAAAAGTAGTCATAAAATGCCGAACATCAGAAACCAACACTCCATTATACACATAAGGATGTTCTAGCTCATGGCATGGTATCCTTAGCCTATCAACCAAAGAGGTGCTAATGCAATTGGCATCGGTCTCCCCAATTTTGAACAACTTTCCTGATGTAATCCAAATTGGGATTAGGACCTAACCCTCAAGAGCCAAGCAAGAAGGGTGCGAGAACGCAAGGGAAAGAGCCTCAAAGATGAGTCAAGGGACCTTGAGCACAAGGAGAAGCGCCCAGCCATAGCCCAGGGCCAGGCAGAGCGCCCCATCAGTGAGGCGGACCGCCCAGACATGACTAGGACCAGGCAGAGCGCCTAGTTTCCCATGCGGAGCGCCTAGGCTTCGCAGCATTTTGTGGACAGTAGAATTTGCAGGTGGAGTGCCCTATTCCAAGCAGAGCGGCCAACACGCTGAAGAGGCCAACTTTTGGCTTGAACTTCCTATTTTGTTCCTCAGTGTTATGTTTCCTTAACTTGGCTTGAGGGCATTTTAGATATTTCACTTTGTCTTATGAAAAACCATAAATAGGAACACTTCTTTCATCAGCTAGAATTTGGAGTATAGAAATTGAGAGAGAATTTAGAAAAGGCGTAACCTTTCTAGTTCGAAGCTTGAAGTATCGTGTATGTCTTAACTTGGAACCTATGAAGATTCTTAGTGTGAAATCCTTGTAATGTTTGAGTTTCATTTCTCTCTTATGGATAATTAAATTCATGTTGTGAATCGAATTTATCCGTTCTTTCTTCTCGTCTCTTGACTCCCCAATCTTTTTTTCCCGATATCTTTATTGATATCACATATCTTATTTTATCGCTTCCGCATTATCGTATCATTATTTGCCTCCGCGTATTTTGCATTACATCAATTGGTATCAGAGCAAGGCTCGGGTTATGTTCTTACAAACCCCCGTTCCTTGTTCCTTATGTTAGTATTGTTGGTGTGTTGTTCTTGAAAAAGAAGAAAACAAAAAAATTGAGAAAGTTGAAAACTTGAAAAAAATTTGGTAGATCGGGTTGGATTCGAATCCCCAAGTATTTAAATATATCGAGGTTTGTTTCTTATTGTATTCCCGTCATTTTGATACCCATATATCACAATTTGGCATTACGATTCAAAATTTCGAAAATCAAAACCCCAAAATTTGCAAATTTCTTGAAAACGCTTCAAATTCGAATCGAAACTTTTTGTTGCTATTCAGGGTTGAAAAAAAATTGGAGATTGGTTTTAATAGTTGTATGCACCTTTGGGTATCATTGATTTTGTATATCGGGTTGAAAACATTAAAAAAAAATTGGCCAAAATCACCAAAACCCGTTCTTGAAAAACTGTTGAAACGCACTCTAGGTGGAGCGCCTAGAACCAGGCGGACCGCCCAACTTTTTGGGCAGAATCTCAGCCAGGCAGACCACCTAGCACTGGGCAGAGCACCCACCTTCACTGGGCGGAGCGCCTCCCCCTCTGGGTGGAGCGCCTACCCCTGTTTCGGGTGCGGTTTGTTTCGTTTCGTGTGTTTTTGTGTTCCGTTTGTTTCGTAACTTCTTGATTAGTGTTTCTAGGGTAATTGGCCTACTCCATTGGACACTCGCGCGTAGAGGAGATTAGAATTCAAAGAAGAGTCGTAGATTTTTCTTTGGCCTCAAGTGTGCACTTAAATAACGGTCTGTACATCGAGTCTCATTAACTCCATTCCGAACTTTTACTTGGACATACTAGTTGTGATCACCTTGGTTCCCAAGTTTTTAAGGCTTAGTTCTTGGGTGTTCATAAATTGAGTGATACACGTGAGGGAGTGATTTTTGTGTGGATTTTCTCTTGGTGTTGCAACTATGTCGGATTAATAATGTGGAGGTATGGCTCATGTGGAGACGAGGGAGACTATAGTTCCTACGAGGGTGAAGATGGGTATTGCTATGATGACTTGGGGGACTATGGTTCATATGGTGATGAAGCGGGTTACTGTGATGATCATGAGATGCAAGAAGATAATGAAGCTTGTGAAGATGAATTTGATAAATCTAATTCTTCAAGTCAAGAAATCGAAGATGGTAACGCTTCAAGGTACATTGATCCTGCTTACTCTTCTTGTGACGATTATGAAAATTTTGGTAGTGACATAGAGGGAATTGATGATGAACTTGATTATACGCATTATTCATTTGCATATTTTCTTGGTGTTGGTAGTGGTGTACAAGGGAGTAGGGGAGGTCCTTCCATTAGTATGGGAGGAGGTGGTGGTTGTTCCGTGGGAAAGAAGAAGCTTGCACCTTCTAGGTATGCTAAGCGACCTAATGCTTCTAATTCCTATGTGGAGGGTGGTTTGAGAGATGGGATTGCTTTTGCTACTAAAGGCTTTTATTGTTCTATCAATGCGTTGAAGGGTAGTAGTAGGAGTAGTACTATTGGCTATGGAACCAAGGCGAGAGGCACCTATGGGTTCCATGGCACGGGTCCTTCCTTGACTTCCAAACACATCTCTAATGTTGGAAGAGTGATGGGAAGTGGAAGTTTCTCTAGCAATCATGCTAGCAGAGGAGGGATAAAGGAGACCCAATGATGCAATATAAAATAGCCTAAACGACAACCATCAAAAGCCAAGCTAGAGAGCACAAGGGATACGGGTCAATGCCTCCGGAAACGTCTTGAAAGATCATGCATTGGAGTGCCGAGGATGGAGGAAACAGGGCAGCCCAAAACAGGGCAAAACAGGGGAGCACACTGGGAGCTTACTGCCTGCCGAAGGACGTTTGTCCTTCGCGATCGCGACACGACCTGTGTGATCGCGACGAGTACTACTCTTCCCTGCGCGATAGCGTGCCGTCTCGCACGAACGCGAGGAGGAGATATCCAGCTTGCCTTGCGCGATTGCGAGTTGTCCTGCACGATGGCGATGGGCTGGACCATGATCTGCGCGATCGCGACCCTCTTGGCGCGATCGTGATGAAGAGAACCTGAGCAGCGAGACAGAATCAGCTGCAGGGGCAATTTTGTCCATTTATCATTGTAAATGTATAAAATAGCACATTAGCTAATTTCATTAGTAAGTTTTACCTTGTATGAACAATTGAGAAGAGAGAATTAGAGAAGAGGTTGAACCCTTCTAGTCCGAAGCCCGAGGCTTCATGTAACTCGTTAACTTGGAACCGATGGCGATCGACACCAAGTTTGATTCCATTGTAAGGTTCGACTTTCATTTCTCCCTTTTTGAATTCAATTATCGTTTATGAATTGAATTCGATTCTTTCTTCTATTTGTTGCCTTCCTAGTCTTGAATTTCTCGATATCTTTAGATATCTCGTATCTTGTTTTATCGCTTCCGCATATTTGTATCGTGTTTAGTTTCCGCTCGTTTTGGGTTGCATCAGTTGGTATCAGAGCAAGGCTCGGGTTATATTCTTACAAACACCCGTTCCTTGTTCATCGTGTTAGTATTATTGTTGTTGTTGTGTTTGTTCTTGAAGAAAAGAAGAAAAACAAAAAAATTGAACAACTTGAAAATTTGACACAATTTGGTCGAGCGGGTTGGATACGAATCCCCGAGTGTTAAAAAGTATTGGGGTTTGTTCCTTATTGTATTTCCGTCGTTTTGATACCCATATCTCGTGTTTTGGTGTTACGCTTCAAAAATTTTGAAAAATCAAAATCCAAAAGTTTGAAAATTCTTGAAAACGCTTCAATCTTGAATTGAAGCTTGTTGTTGTTGTTTGGGGTTGAAAAACTATTGGGGATTGGTGATATTAGTTGTATACACCTTTGGGTATCGTTGGTTTTGTGTATCGGGTTGAAATCGAGCCAAAAAGTTGGCCAAAAATCGCCAAAACCCGTTTTTGAGCTGCTGTAAAAGTTGCAGGAATTAACCCTTCGCGATCGCGAAGAGCAATTCTCCGATAGCGAAGAGCAAAATTATTTTTTGAAAATTTAACCCTTCGCGATAGCGCGCGTCTGGTCGTGATAGCGAAGAACAAAAGAAATTCCAGAATTCCAGTTTTGGGACAGAACGTTCGCAACAGCGTCGGAACAGTTTCCAAACATCTAAACTCCAATTGGACCATTAAATATGATGAGTTTCTAGATCAGAAACGAAATTTCATCCGAGTCCTAATCCATTTGGTGCCAATTCGAGTCAAATCTTTTGTGTCCTGTTTTCTACTATACCTCTTGGTTAGTGTTTCTAAAGTAATTGGCCTACTTGAAAGACACTAATCCTTTAGCGTATTAGGTATTCGTGCGTAGAGGAGATTATAATTCAAAGAAGAGTCGTAGAACTCCTTTTTGCCTCAAGTGCGCACTTTAAATCGCCGTCCGTACATCGAGTCTCATTAATTCTATTATAAACTTTAACTTTGACATGCTAGTTGTGATTTCCTTGGTTCCCAAGTTGATAAGGCCTCGCTCTTGAGTGTACATATATTGAGTGATACACGTGAGGGAGTGACTTTTGGGAGGTTTTGTTCTTTGGTGATTGCAACAATGTCGGATAATGATGATGGAGTAGATTGTGGCTCATGTGGCGATGATGCGAGTTGCTATGACTCGTATTGTGATGATGGAGACTATGGTTCCTACGAGGGTGATGATGGCTATTACTATGATGATGGAAACCATGGCTCCTATGTTGATGAAGCAGTTCACTATGATGATCGTGAGATTGATGAAGACTATGAGGCTTGTGATGAAGATTGTAATAATGCCTATGCTTCTAGTCAAGAAATCGAAGATGGTGACGCTTCAAGGTACATAGATCCTACTTACTCTACTTGTGATGAATTTGAGCATGATAGTGACATAGATAGAGTTGATGATGATGTTGAGTATATGAATTGTTCTTATGCATCTTCTCTTGGTGTTGCTAATGGAGTATAAGGGAGTAGTGGAGGACCTTCCATTAGTATGGGAGGTGGTGGTGGTTGTTCCGTAGGAAAGAAAAAGCTTGCATCTTCTAGGTACGCTAAGCGACCTAATGCTTCTAATTCCCATGTGGAGGTTGGTTTGAGAAATGGTGTTGCTTTTGCTACAAAGGGGTCATATGTCGTGAGGGACGTGGATGGCTGTAGTAGGAGTAGTACTATGGGCTATGGAACCTAGGCGAGAGGCACTTATGGGTTCCATGGCGAGGTTCCTTCCTTGACTTCCAACAACATTACTAATATTGGGAGAGTGACGGGAAGTGGAGATTATTCTAGTGGTGTTGCCACTAGTGGAGGGATAAGGAAGACCCAAGTTGTCAGAGTTGACACTTGTGGGCATTTAAGTTCTCACTTGGATGCCAATCTACAAGACTTGGGTATATGTAGGTTTGTTGTTGGGGTAGATGGTATTGGAGGATACTTGCTCAAGATTGGTGAGACCGATGCCAATTATATTAGCACCTCTTTGGTTGATGTGTGGATAGGTGAGCCTTGGTTGGAGGGGAAGAGGGTGCAATATAGTGTGGTGAAGGATGCATATCTTGTGGCCGTAGGGCAAAGAGTTTATGACTTTATGCCTTACCGGGTGAAGAGCCAAGAGCATACTAGTAGACCTTCCTTAGCTATGCAAAGGAGCAAGGAGCAAGGACTTCATTCCATGGTTGGAAAGGTGCAAACGAAAAGTCCTACAAATACAAGCAATGGTGGGACTAGTGCTACAAAAGAGTTGGCAAATGTCAACAAGGTGAGCCCGAAGCCACTTCCAAAGCTGAGTGGTTCACCAATGAAGAAGAAGGAGACATCAAGTGATAAGTCTCCTAGTCCTAGATTCCGGGTTGACGTGAAAAGTCCACCTACTCCGGCTATGGGTATTCTTGGGCCTCGTCCCAATTCACCCGAATTTGAGAGACAAAAGATATAGAGGAGTAAGGGAGCGACCGGTGACAACTCTCGAGTGGAAAAAGGAGAGATTGTGTTGAGTGATGTGAGTGAGTTGTCGCCACCCGAATTTACACCCGACCTTGAAAAGAAAATGAGGGAAAAAGAAAAATTGAGAGTGAGGACACCCCTTATTCTAACCCTAACCCTTTAGCTTTTTCTTCTACTTGTTGGAGTACTTGTGTAGGTATTCTTGGAGGCAAACCGATGGCGCCTCAACCATGTTCCGGGTTTGAAAGACAAGGTGAAGGAGATGCCGAATGTGAGCTACAAGGTGGAGACATTCGTGACACTTCAAAGGTATGTGTTATTTCTTCCTCACTTGAGCATGCTACTTCCATGTCTTGTGATGTTGTTAGTGAGAACTCTAGGCTAGTTGATGATTTGCATGACTATAATGTGTTTGCAACTAGTGTAGAGCCTTTAGGTCAACTTGTGTGTGAAAATGAACCACTAGTTGAGAGGGTTGAAAAGCCACATCATGATGTGAGCTCGGTTTTCATTGAACCTCTGTTTAGTGAAAATGTTGAAGTTGACCTTGTTTGTGACCCTTGTTATGACACCCCGCCCATGTTTGATAAAGGAGAAGATGAATTGCATGATTATCCTATTCTTCTCTTTGATTGCTTATTTGCTAGCGGTGGTATCTTGTGTCGTAGTGAGGAAGGTTGTAACCTTGTGGAGTTTCTTGAGAATGAGATAGATCGACTTGTGTTCGATGACTCCTCAAGTGTCGATGTTGTCTCTAGTTTGAGAACTTCACCTTTGCTTGCCAATGAACTTGAGAAGTATGCCTATACTAATCCTTTGTATGAGAGCAACTTCAATGAAAATGGTGAATTGTATCAAACTAGAGTAGAGTATAGGTTTGAACCTCCTTGGATTGGAATGCCTAACTCTATAGATAATCCGTTGTTTGAGACCTCCCTTGGGAGTTTGTCTAGTGGCGAGGGTTGTCTTGGAGGGAAATTTGGAGGTAAGGAGGTACCTCTCGGTGTGTATAAGAATGCTCTTAAGAAGGGGAGTGGAGTAGTCGATGTTAGTTGTGAATTGAACTATTTAATTTACTCCATCCCATATGTTGAGCACACCTTGAGTGTTGAGCATGCTAAAGCCGATGTGTCACTTTGTGAAAAAATTGATTTGAAGACTTGGTGTGTTGGCCATGGGCTTAGGGGTAGTGAGGAATTTAATTGCTGCATTCATATCCTCGATCTCTTTGCTTGTTTTGAAAATGAGTGCTTGTTCTTATCAAGCCAAGACTATGTTGTCTCCTTTGGGGACATAAGCTTTTTAATAGGTATTGATGCTTGGCTCTATCACAAGAGTGTATTTTCAACACCACTTGCACTTATTCTTGTTAAGCTAACCTACTTGTGAAGTAGGGAGTTTTGTTTGTGCTTGCTTTGATTGTAGGTTTTGATGGTTCGATTTCGAGGATGAAATTCTTTCAAGAAGGGGAGGATGATGCAATATAAAATGGCCTAAACGACAACCATCAAAAGCCAAGCTCGAGAGCACAAGGGATACGGGTCAAGGCCTTCGGAAACGTCTTGAAAGATCATGCATTGGAGTGCCGAGGAAGGAGGAAACAGGGCAGCCAAAAACAGGTAAAACAGGGGAGCACACTGGGAGCTTACTGCCTGCCGAAGGACGTTTGTCCTTCGCAATCGCGACACGACCTGTGTGATCGCGAAGAGTAATACTCTTCCCTGCGCGATAGCGTGCCGTCTCGCGCGAACGCGAGGAGGAGATATCCAGCTTGCCTTGCACGATTGCGAGTTGTCCTGCGCGATGGCGATGGGTTGGACTATGATCTGCGCGATCGCGACCCTCTTGGCGCGATCGCGATGAAGAGAACCTGAGCAGCGAGACAGAACCAGCTGCAGGGGCAATTTTGTCCATTTATCATTGTAAATGTATAAATAGCACATTAGCTCATTTCATTAGTAAGTTTTACCTTGTATGAACAATTGAGAAGAGAGAATTAGAGAAGAGGCCGAGCCCTTCTAGTCCGAAGCCCGAGGCTTCATGTATCTCGTTAACTTGGAACCTATGGCGATCGACACCTAGTTTGATTCTATTGTAAGGTTCGAGTTTCATTTCTCCCTTTTTGAATTCAATTATCGTTTATGAATTGAATTCGATTCTTTCTTCTATTTCTTGCCTTCCTAGTCTTGAATTTCTCGATATCTTTAGATATCTCATATCTTGTTTTATCGCTTCCGCATATTTGTATCATGTTTAGCTTCCGCTCATTTTGGGTTGCATCACCCAAGTTGTTGGTGATGGCACTCGTGGGCATTCAAGTTCTCTCTTGGATGCATCTCTACAAAAGTTGGGTAGGCGTAGGTTCGTTGTTGAGGTGAATGGACATGGAGGAAACTTGCTCAAACTTGGTGTGATCGATGGCAATTGTATTAGCACTTCTTTGGTTGATAGACTAAGGATACCATGCCAAGCTCCAGAGGATCCTTATGAGTTTAATGGAAATTGGGTTTTTAAGGAAGTTCGGGTTCTCATATCTCATAGGAGTTATAAGGGGTATGTTTGGTGTGACGTGTGTCCTATGCGGGATATTGATGTATGGTTAGGTGAGCCATGGTTGAAAGACAAAAGGGTGCAATATAGTGCGATGAAGGATGCGTATCTTGTGGGCATAGGGCAGAGAGTCTATGACTTTGTACCTTATCGGGCGAGAAACCAATTGCCTACTAGTACACCTTCTATGTCCATGCAAAGGAGCAAAGAGCAAGAACTTCATTCCATGGGTAAAAATTTACAATCGAGGAGTCCTACAAACACAAGAAATGATGGGACTAGTGCAAGAAAAGAGTTGACAAGTGTCGAAAAGGTGAGCCCGAAACCACAAGTTTCAAAGCCAAATGGTTCACCAACGAAGAAGGGGACATCAAGTGATGAGTCTCCAAGTCCTAGATTCTGGGTTGATGTTAAAAGTCCACCTACTCCGCCTATGGGTATTCTTGGGCCTCATCCCAACTCACCCGAATATAAGAGACCAAACAAAGAGAGGAGTAAGGGAGCGACCGGTGACAACTCTCGAGTGGAAAAAGGAGAGATTGTGTTGAGTGATGTGAGTGAGTTGTCGCCACCCGAATCTACACCCGACCTTGAAAAGAAAATAAGGTAAAAGAAAGAGGAAAAAAGAATGGACAGTGAGGACACCCCTTATTCTAACCTTAACATTTTATCTTATTCTTCTACTTGTGTAAATTCTTATGTAGGAGTTCTTGGAGGCAAACTGATTGAGCCTCAACCATGTTCCAAGGATGAAAGGCAAGGTGAAGGAGATTCCAAATGTGAGCTACAAGGTGGAGAAGCTAGCCATGATACTTCTAATGCATTGAGTGAGCAAGATGGCAACTCAAGTGTAAGTGTTAGTTCTTCTATCCTTAAGCATGATACTTCATTGTTTTATGGAATTTTTTTTTAAAATTCTATGCTAGTTGATGATTTGTAAGAATACAATGTGTTTGCAACTAGTGTAGAGCCTCTGGATCAACTTGTGTGTGAAAATGAACCACTAGTTGAGAGGGTTGAAAAGCCACATCATGATGCGAGATCGATTGTCATTGAACCTCTCTTTAGTGAGAATATTGAAATTGACCTTGTTTGCGAACCGTGTTATGACACCCCACCCATATTTGATAAAGGAGAAGATGAATTGCCTGAATATCCCATTCTTCCCTTTGAATGCTTACTTGGTAGTGGTGGTCTCTTGTGTCGTAGTGAGGAAGATCGTGACCCTGAGGAGTCTCTATTGCATGAGATGGATCGAATTTTTTTCGATGACTCCTCAAGATATTGTCTCTAGTTCAAGAACTTCACCTTTGCTTGCTAATGAACTTGAGAAGTGTGCCTATACTAATCCTTTGTATGAGGGTAACTTCAACGAAAATGGTGAATTGTATCAAACTAGAGAAGAGTGTGACTTTGAACCTCCATGGTTTGAAAAGCTTAACTCTATAGATAATCTGTTGTTCGAGACCTCCCTTGGGAGTTTGTCTAGCGAGGAGGGTTGTCTTGGAGGTAAATTTGGAGGTGAGGAGGGGAGTGGAGTATTTGATGTTAGTTGTCGCTTGAATTATTTTACTTACTCCATTCCATATGTTGAACACACCTTGAGTGTTGGACATGCCAAAGCCATTGTGTCACCTTGTGATAAAAATGCATTAGAGGCTTGGTATGTTGGTCATGAGCATAGAGGTCATAAGGGAATTGATTGCTACATCTTGCATGTTCCATATTCTAGTTATTTCTTTGCTTGTTCTTGTGTTGGATGCACTTTCTTGTCGAGTTAAGTACTTGTCGTCTCCTTGGGAGACATGACCTTTTTAATTATTATTGACGCTTGGCTCTATCATAAGAGTGTATTTTCCCACAATTATTTTGGCACTAACCTACTCTTGTAGTAGGCGAATTTTTGTTTGTGTTGTCTTTGGACGTAGGCTTTGATGGTTTAATTTCGAGGATGAAATCCTTTCAAGAAGGGGAGGATGATACAATCTAAATTGGGATTAGGACACAACCATCAAGAGCCAAGCAAGAAGGGTGTGAGGACGCAAGGGCAAGAGCCTCGGAGATGATTCAAGGGATCAGAGCACAAGGAGGAGCGCTCAGCCATAGCCCAGGGCCAGGCGGAGCACCCCATAAGTGAGGCGGACTGCCCAGACGTGACTAGGTCCAGGCAGAGCGCCTAGTTTCCCAGGCGGAGCGCCTAGGCTTCGCACCATTTTGTGGATAGTAGACTTTTCAGGCGGAGCGCCCAACACGCTGAGGAGGCCAACTTTTGGCTTGAACTTTCTATTTTGCCCCTTAGTGTTATGTATTGTCTTAACTTGGCTTGAGGGCATTTTAGACATTTCACTTTGTCTTATGAAAAACTATTAATAGGAACGCTTAGCCATTTCTTTCATCAGCTAGAATTTTGATTATAGAAATTGAGAGAGAATTTAGAGAAGGCCGAGCCTTTCTAGTTCGAATCTAGAAGCTTCGTGTATGCCTCAACTTGGAACCTATGGAGATTCATCGCTAGTGTGTAATCCTTGTAAGGTTCGAGTTTCATTTCTCTATTTTGGAATATTAAATTCATGTTGTGAATCAAATTTATCCATTCTTTCTTCTCGTTTCTTGACTCCCCAATCCTTGTTTCCTGATATCTTTATTGATATCACATATTTTATTTTATTGCTTCCGCAATATCATATCATTATTTGCTTCCTCGTATTTTGTGTTGCATCATTTCCCTCATACCCATTTACCTCAATAATGGACCTATGTCTACCCAAGTATTGTAGATATATATCCATGCAAGTACTTGAATGCTTAAGAGTAGCAACACCATCAACTTGGGTCTTTCTTATCCCTCCTCTAGCGGCAACACCACTTGTATAACTTCCATTTCCGGTCACTCTTCCAACATTTGAAATATTGTTGAAAGTCGAGGAAGGAGTCTCACCATGGAACCCATAAGAATTTCTCTTAGGGGTGGGAGTGTGGTAGAAACTCTCTCCCCTAGCCTTGGCTCCATAGCCAATAGCATCACTCTTACTATAAGTACCAATACCCCTCGCGGCATTGATAGAACAATACAAGCCTTTTGTAGCAAGAGAAACACTACTTCTCAAATCACCCTTCAAATAGAAATTAGGAGCATTGAGCCCTTTATCACAAGTGGAAGATATAAACCTTCCCATTCCCATGGAACAACCACCACCTCCTACCAAGAGAAGATGCAAACGATACATTTCTATAGTCAACCTCATAATTAATTCTCCCTATGTCACTATCAAAATTTTCAAATCCATCACAAGAAGAGTAAGTAGGAAAATTGTATGTTGAAGCGTTACCATCTTCGACTTCTTGACTAGAAGCATAAAAGTCTTCACATTCATCTTTACAAGCTTCATAGTCTTCATGAGTCTCATGATCATCATAGTAACCCGCTTTATCACCATACTAGCCATGGTTCCCCGAATCATCATAGCAATACCCATCGTCATCAACATAGGAACCATAGTCTCCACCATCATCATACCAACTTGCAACATCCCCCACACGAGTCATAACCTCCACAATCATTATCCGACATAGTTGCAACAATAAGAGGAAAAAACCTCACAAATTTACTCCCTCACGCGTATCACTCAATATATGAACACTCAATGTAGATGCCTCAATCTCTTAGGAACCATGGTGAAGATCAACAACTAATATGTCCAACTATTGGTTTGGAATGGAGTTAATGTGACTCTATGGACAGACGGCTATTTAAAGTGTGCACTTGAAGCCAAAGAAAGTTCTACGACTCTTCTTTGAATTTGATCTCCTCAATGCACGAATTTCCTAATACGCTCAAGATTTAGTGTCTTTCGAGTAGGCCAATTACACAAGAAGCACTAACCAAAAAGCCCAGAGGCAAAGAACGATGAAAACCTAGGCAAAAAAACTACCCAGAGACCCTTACAAAAAGAGGCGCCCCGCCCCTATAACCAAGAGGTCCGCCTGGACAAAGTCTAGAGAGGCTTCCCAACGTAGGCGGTCCGCCTAAAGCTGTGGGCGACCGCCTAGTGCTGAAGCTCATTTTTTCAACAACTTCAACAACGGGTTTTTGGTGCGATTTCACCCAAATTTCCAACGATTTGAAGTTGTTTTTCTAATCTAAAGGTACCCAAAGGTATTTTCAATGAATCTAAATAATCTCCAATAGTTTTACACCCAAAAAAACAACAAGTTGGATTTTTTATTTTGAACAAAAATTTTCTAAGGTTTCAAAAAATTGGGATTTTTGAATCTTCAAATTTTGATTCACAACACCAAATCACGATTTTATGGTATCAAAAGAACGGGAATACGATATAAAACAATTCCCAATAATTTTTAACCCTTGGGGAATCAAATCCAACAAGTTCTATGCATTTTTTTTTATAATTTTCAATTTTTCACTTTTTGTTTCTTTTTCTTTACCCAGAACAACAAGAACACTAAAACAAAAAATACAAAGATAAAATGGCATGATCGAGGGTTTGTAAGAAAAAAAAAATCTAGTCGTGCTCTGATACCAACTGATGCAATGTAAATTGAGCGGAATCAAATAACACAATGCGGAAGCAAGTAATCACAAGATAACAAGAAATAAGGATTGGGAAGGCAGGAGATAAGATGAAAGAAGGAATCAAACTCACATATGTTAGTTGATTCATGGGGGAAAAGAGACGCGAACCAATCAAAGAATCATATTAGGATGATCCCCATGCATTCCAAGTTAAAGAGGTATATGAAGCTTCTAGCTTCAACAAAGAAGGCAAGGCCTCTCTTCCAATTCTTCTCTCCAAAAGAGTCAATAATGACGAACTAATGAATGAAATGGCTAAGTGTAACATTTATGGGTGTGTCACACTCCTAAGTGAAATGTCTAAAAGCCATAAGAAAGGTAAAAACAATACAATCCACGTAGGACCAAAATAGGGATTACACGTCAAATTCCCATCCAAACATAGAAAAACTAGGCGCCCCACCTAGCAGTGTAGGCGTCCCACCTAGCAGAGTGGGCGGTCCGCCCAGTAGAGTGTAAGAAAGTGGGTGGGCCACCCTGTAACAGAGGCGCTCCACCTCCTTTGAGATCCAGAGAGTTGGCCATCAACTAGGCGGTCTGCCTAGTGCTGTGGGCAGTCCGCCTCTTCCTGGGAGGTGTGGAGACGGCTCAAAATGGACTCTAGGTGTTCCTCCTTGGTCCGTAGCAGGTCCTCCTTCAATGGTGCTCAAGTCCATGACCTCAAATCACTCTCGAATCCTCCTGCGGAGCCCTTGACTTGTATTCTTTGTGCTCTCGAGCTTAGCTCGTGATGGTTGGTGTCTTGGCCCTATTTAGCCTGCATCACATCGTATATTAACTTTGTAATATATTAACTATTCAAAAAATAATCGCTACATTATAATACATGCATACATAATACCTGTATAGCTAATACTTGCATTCTTAATACATGCATTCTTAATACATGCATTGCTAGTACTTGTATTGCTCGTACATACATAGCTAATATCTTCATAACTTGTCTCCGTACCAAACAACCTTTCAGTGTATGGCTAATATACATAACTTGCCCCCAAAATTGATCATTTTTGCCCATTTTACACATCTTATCTTTTAGGGACATGCTACTACCTCCCCCCCCCCCCCCCCCAGAGTATATTCCTAGTGATATTATTTGGAAAATATCGCTATATTAACATTTATCGCCCCTATTAACGAAAAATAAGCATATTTTGATTAAATTACCTGGTTTAAATCTTTAACTGGGTGTACGGACTTTTTCTAGCTTGTTACCAGCTCACCCCACCCTTATCAATTACACGGGTTCTCTATAGTGTCTTGTATGGGTAAAAATATGCCACCTACTATTACGGGGATGTGAGTCCAGTTTGCAAGACTAGACTTATCTTACAAGTCACCAGGTGTAGAGAATACACGCCCGCTCCTCGAGAGAACGACCGTTTAGGCAGTACGACCATAGGACGCAGAGTATACATCCCGCCGCCTATGGTTTGCAATCTCCTACCTAGGGTTTAGTATATATTACCGCCTTGAGTATGGGCCTTAATAGTCTTTGTATTTTAACTTATTTAGGACTGGGTTTCACTACTATAAATACTCCTCCTTACATTGTATTGTATATGAGGTGATTCACCACAAAATCCAGCTACTCTCAAGGAATAAGAATTACTTTACCTTTTCTTGCTTATTTCGTCTTGCTTTATTTATTACTATTTCATCATATCTACTTACTTTTTTCTGTTGTAATTATTGTATTACTTGTGACCCCAACCGTAATTAATTGTCTAACCTAGACGTACAATCTTAGGCATAAAAAGTTTGGCACCCATCATAGGGCCAAGACAATTTCTAAGAAGAAGAAGGCGCAATCATATCTGACGTTGGTAGCATTCCAAATAATACTGCAGACGTAGTAGACAAGTCAGTGAAGGGTCCTGGTGATCCCAACGTACAACCTAAAGATCCCGTTGAGCAGCCAAAACACACCTCTCAAGAGTCGATCCATGTTGCCAGTGACGGGGAAGGCGATCAACCTCCTGAACATAATTTTGAATTAAGAGGTTTCCTTGTTAATCTCCTCAAAACCGCATTTGAGCAGAATTCAAGTAACATAGTCGAAGGGATATCCCAGAGGATAGGAGCAATGTTTAGTGGATCGACTCAGAGGCCAGCATCCCCGCGAAGACCAGCTCTCACGAACAATTCACCAGCGTCAGCTCCTAATCGCAGGCTTAACATGGGTACTGCCCCGGAAGGCTTATTAACAATCAACAACCAAGACCTCAAGTGATCTCCTGTCATTCAAGACCTCATATAAGAGATGAAGGCCATCCACGACCGGATTGGTAATATGCCGGGTGCACCAACCCAAATTACCAAAGCACTTCCGCTTGCCGGAAAACTTAAAGTATGATAGAGCGACTGATCCGGACGAGCATATTACTGTGTATTACAAGGCTGTGAAGAGTAATGAGATTACTGAATAAGAAATCCAGTCTGCTCTATTAAAGAGGTTTACTTGGTACAATATGTTTGTTTGATTGTGAATAGAAAATCTACAACTGTAAAAGCAGATGAAAATTTGACAGGAGCCAAAACATAGTAGATTTGCATGCCGACAGTTTTAAAAGCTTTGTAAGGCCCATTAGGACTTGTTTGTAAAATTTGAGCTAAATCGGACCTCGTTTGGTAGGTATCGGAAAAAGGTTTCAGTTTTAGTTGTCGGTAAATCTTAAAAAAAGGTTTTCGAGCTCGATTTTGGCGAATGAGCTCTGATTCAAAATCTGAAAGCATCGTTTCGCTCGTATGGTTATTTTTGACCTGTGTGAAATTTTGGAAGTGAATACCGAGGTCATTCGGATAGTTTCGCTAAAATACCGAAAGTTAAAGAATTTGATCTTTTCCTTTGGGAATCAAATTTGAGATCCATCTTAGCGGTTACATCACATAAATTTTGTATAACTTGCTTCAGATATTTAACATCATTCTAATTTTTGTCACGAAAACAAAAAAAAAAAGATTAAAGAAAAAAATGAAAGAAAAAGGAAATGATAAAAAATAAATAAATAAAAAAAGGTGGTGTGTGGCTAAGGGATATACAATCCCTTAGCTTATCGTGAAAGAACGTAAACAAAAAGAGAAACAAGTAACAGAAACGAAGCATAAACAAAAGCAAGAAAATAGAGAAATGGATGGAAAAGGAGAAGGAGAAAAATAGAATTTTCACCCCGAAACATTGAAAGTGGGATCATTTTGCAGTGAATCTAAAGGACAAAGCGGTTGTTGAGTAACAGTGTTAACTTTTAAACAAGGTAAGTGATTATATCCATTTTTTGTAGCCTTTTGCCTTATGGATATTCTTCCACGTGTTCCTTACGTGTGTAGCTGCCGATAGGCATACTTATTACGCCTTAGTTTTTAATGTAAGTTGTATACTGAGTGCAGGAGTATTCCGCCTCAGGTTTATATTATATCAGGTGTAGGAGTATTCCGCCCTAGGAGCAGGAGTATTCCGCTCTTATGTCATATACTTAGTGCAGGAGTATTCCACCTAAAGTTTATATTATAACGGGTGCAGGAGTATTCCACCTTAGGAGCAGGAGTATTCCGCTCTTATGTCATATACTAAGTGCAGGAGTTTTCTGCCTCAGGTTTATATTAAATCAGGTGCAGGAGTATTCCGCCCCAGGAGCAGGAGTATTCCGTTGTTATGTCATACACTGAATGCAGGAGTATTCCGCCTCAGCTCTATGTTATCTTGGGTGCAGGAGTATTCTGCCCCAGGAGCAGGAGTATTCTGCTCTTATGTCATACACTGAGTGCAGTATTCTGCCTCAGCTTTATATTATATCGGGTGCAGAAGTATTCCTCCCCAGTTGGTTATTAGATTGTATTCCCCACAAATGCAGGAGTATTCCACTTCGGGACGGGATTACGGACACATGTGATCCCATTGCATCATACTGCATTCATTCCATTTAATTACACCGGTTGATGTGCATTGCGCGATTATAGAGCGATGCTTTGTGTATGTGTAATGTATTTCTGCTTGTTGATACGTTCGAGATACCTATAGGTTCTGTCTATCTCAGGTCCCTGGTTGTTTATGAGTTTATGATTCAATAAGTATTTCAAGTTATTATCTGGTTCTGCCTTTTTATAGTTGAAATAAGATGTATTTGGTTTATCTGCTTTTCTTCTCCCTGGCTAGCATATGTGCTTCTTTGCGATGGCTAGACAAACCCTACTTACTAAGTCCTTACGAGTCATCCTCTGTTTGTTTCTTGTCCATTTATTTCGTTTCGGCAGCTTCGCTATAAGATTGAGTTCGCCACGTTATTGAGGAGCGAAGACGACTTTAGCTGCCAGTGTGAGCAAGCTTTTGGTCAGTATGGCCACCAATTTTATGTTTATTATCTCAGTTGTATTTTGCTCCCTTCCGGAGATGTTTATACTTCATTTGTATTCTTAGATGTCTGTCTGGATAGCTCTAAACCTAGTGCATTGAGTAGTCAGCTGTAACTTCTTCTGTAGCCCTTAACCTAGTGCATTGAGTAGTCAGCTGTAACTTCTTCTGTATAGCTTATGTATAATTATGTTCATGTATCTTTAGGTCTTATTTCTTATCCATAAGTTGATTTTATGTGTATTTTTGTTAGTTCAATGCAAAAGGATCCGCCCGACAGGTCTAAGGGAGGATGTCGGGTGCTCGCACGGCCTAGCCAAAAATTCGGGTCGTGTTAGTTGGTATCAGAGCCTGGTTTTGATACAGGGTAAAACGAGCTGAAGCAACAAAAGTAGCAGAAGAAAAAAGGTAAACACGATAACCAAGAAATAAGGAATGAGAAGAATATAGAAGAAAAGAATGGATAAATGATTCAAACCATGAATGAATATCCGAGAGAGTAAAGGAAACTTGAACCATACAAGGAATCCATACTAGTGATGAATCTCCATAGGTTCCAAGCAAGAGATAATTCGAAGCTTCAAGCTTCAACAAGAAGAAGGCCTTGCCTCTCTTTCTATATCTATTCTTCAAATCTAGATAAGCTAATGATCTAATGACCTAAGTGTAGTATTTATATACTAGGCTAAAATAGGTGTCCCGTCTTGGTTGTGCTGGGAAAGAGGCGAAGCGCCTAGTGTTAGGCAGAGCGCCTGCTAAGTTGGGCAGTGGCTAGCTTGGGCGGAGCGCCTCTCCTTTAGGCGGAGCGCCTAGACCTGGAACCAACGCTTTGGCCTTCAAAATGCTTCCGAACTCTTCCCCGATGCTCTTGACCTCTCGTCCTTTGCATCCTCCAATCCCGGCTCTTGATGGTTGGTCCTTAGGCTCTATTTGC
The DNA here is from genome assembly GCA_029990575.1 of Petunia axillaris subsp. axillaris. NCBI lineage: Eukaryota > Viridiplantae > Streptophyta > Magnoliopsida > Solanales > Solanaceae > Petunia > Petunia axillaris. The sequence goes on along the minus strand of JARKNS010000006.1, from coordinate 58,032,067 downwards.
CCTGCATCATCCTCCCCTTCCTGAAAGGATTTCGTCCTCGAAATCAAACCATCAAGACCTACATCCAAAGACAAGCACATCCAAAAGCTCATACTACAAGAGTAGGTTAGTGCAAGTAGTGTGGAAAACATACTCTTATGGTATAACCAAGTATCAATGACAATGATAAAGCGTATGTTTCCAAAGAAAACAACAAGTACTTGGTTTCCCTAATGGGTGCACTCAACACAAGATTCATCAAATAGATCAATAGGGTAGAGAATATGCAAGATCAAACCATCAAAATTCCTATGATCCCTAAGTGCAAGTGATGTGAAAATCACACTTTTGTGATAGAGCCAAGTATCAATACTAATCAAAAAGCTTATGTCTCCAAAGGAAACAACAAGTTCTTGGCTCAACAATGACAAGCACTCGCTACCATAACAAGCAAAGAGATCAATAAGACATGGAACATGTAAGATTAAGCAACTAAGTTCCCTATGACCTCCAAGCTTATGGTCAGCACACCAAGCCTCCAATGCATTACTACCACAATATGACTTATTGGCTTTGGCATATTCAACACCCAAGGTACGATCAACATGTGGGGTGGAGTAAACAAAATAGTTCAATTGACAACTAACATCAATTACTCCACTCCCCTTCTTGGAAGCACTCTTACACACACCAAGAGTGACTTCCTCACCTCCAAATCCACTTTTAAGACAATGAAGGTCTCCAAAATAGGTTCTTCATCATTATAGTCCACACAATGAAGGTTAGGACTACTAGAAGATGGTCCAACACAACCAATACCAAGACCATTCATCTCGCTTGGAGATCCAATCAATGGATTGGATATAGAGTCAAACTTTCCAAACCATGGAGGTTTAAATCAAAACTCTTCTCTAGTTTGATATACATATTCACCTCTTTTAAAATACTCTTCAAACAAGGGCTTGGTGAAAACAAGTCCACCACCTATTAAAGGTGAGACATCAAAACTAGAGTCATCATCCACACTTGAGGAGTCATCGAATACAATTCCATCCATTTCATCCACTACGGACTCCTCAAGGTCACTATCATCCTCACTACAACACATAGGTCCACCATTATCAAGCAATTCATCAAGGGAAAGAATAGGGTATTCATTCAATTCATGTTCTCATTTATCAAATATAGGTGGGGTGTCATAACAAAGTTCAAAAACAAGGTCAACTACACTATCTTCACTAAATAGAGGATCAACAAAAATCTAGCTCACATCATGATGTGGCTTATCAAACCTCTCAATTAGTGGTTCACAATCACATATAAGTCGACCAACCGACTCTACACTAGTTGCAAACACATTGTAATCACACAATTCATCAGCTAGTATAGAGTTTTTACAAACACTATCACATGACAAGGAAGTAACATGCTCAAGGGAAGAGTTATCACATACCTTTGAGGTTCCATCTTGTTCACTCAATGCACTTGAAGTGTCATGAATTGTCCCTCCACCTTGAAGCTCACATTGAAGATCTTTTTCACCTTGTCCTTCAATCTTGGAACATGATTGAGGCTCCATTAGCTTACCTCCAAGATGCCCACACAAGAGCTAACACAAGTAGAAGAAAAAGATAAAGAGTAAGTGTTAGAATAAGGGGTGTCCTCACTCTCAACAATTCTTTTTCCCTCTTTCTTTTCCCTTATTTTCTTTTCAAGATCGGGTGTAGATTCGGGTGGCGACATCCCACTCACATTACTCAAGACATCCTCTCCTTTTTCCACTCGAGGAATGTCACCGGTCACTCCCTTACTCCTCTCAATCTTTTGTCTCTCATATTCGGGTGAGTTGGGGCGAGGCCCAAGAATACCCATAGCCGGAGTAGGTGGACTCTTTACATTAACCCGGAATCTAGGACTTAGAGACTCATCACTTGAGGTCTTTTTCTTCTTTGTTTGTGAACCACTTAGCTTTGGAGCTTGTGGTTTTGGGTTAACCTTGATGACACTTGTCAACTCTTTTCTTGCACTAGTCCCACAATTGCTTGTGATTGTAGGACTTCTTGTTTTCACTCTTTTAATTATAGGACTTCTCCTGAATGGTATCCTACTATTTGTCATGTTTGTGGGCTTTCTTGGTTGCACTTCTTCTTTCCTTGGAAGGAGGAATTGCATCTTTCCTTGTTCTTTAACTTGGTAACCGCTAAGAGCATAGGTGAACTTGAAGTATCTATTGAGAAGCCAAGTTTTCCCAACATAATATCGCATCCCTCTAAAGGACCCACTTTGCACTCAACTTCTTCTTGAAAGTTGCTTTGTGAAACAACTACCCGGGCCACTCTAGTAGCACAAGGTATTCCCAACCTTCTCACTACAAGAGGACTAATTCAACTTGCTTCACCTTCATCCACTTGAAGCACATACCCACGATTCTCATTAAGGCTCACTATGAATTGACACCACTCTCTTTTTCTTAAAAGATCATCTATGTAACGCCCTTTACACATCCCATCAATAGTACCACCACGAGTTGGGTACTTCCTTATTTCTCCACTACTAGCAACACCACAAGAATGGTGTCCACTTCCTGTAAATCTTTCAATATTAGATGTGTTGTTGAAAGTCGAGGAAGGAATCTCATCATAGAACCCATAGGTGCTCCTTGAAATAGGAGTTTCGTAGAAATCTCCTCTACCCTCCTCGATTCCACAATCCATAGAACTACTCATACCATCCCTTCCCTCGGTCTCATTCTCATCCCAATAGTCCTTTAAGTGTTGGAGTCGAGTAGTTATTGCCTCTACATCGGTCATGATGTCCCGAAGGTAAGCTTGATCTAACTCGGTCTCACTTTCACTTTTCTCACCATTCCCACTTCTATCAAGACCTACCTTATGGCTCCTTGTACCTGCAAAAGACATTTTAAGAAAGCGCAAAGGTTAGTATAAACAACCTCACTTGCTCTCCCTTACCTTTGGTGGTGGCACTCAACACTCTTTTTATGGTGCACACTCCCAAACCCCCAACCAAAGATGCCCTTATCTCTTTAGGAACCACAATGGCAAGATCACCAACTAGTACACCCAAGTAATGGTTCGGAATGGAGTTTATGTGACTCGATGTACGCTAAGCTCTTTAAAGTGAGGACTTGATTCAAATGGTTCTACGAGTCTTCTTTGAGTCCTACTCTCTACTAGGCACGAGTTGCCTAAAAGCTCAAAGAACGAGTACCAATTAAGTAGGAAGGTTACTTAAAGAAGTACTGGTTAGATGTTATGTGAGCAAAGAAACACGAAACCATAAGAAGAATCTACCCAAAGATCCACACAATGCTCTATGTGGACCTTCTGAGGTGTAGGAGGGGCACCTGAACAAAGACTCTGCTAGGCGGGGTGCCTGAGTTCTAGGCGGGGTATCTGGAAATCAAGGCAGTCAGGCGGGGAGCCTAATGTTAGGCAGGGCGCCTAGCCATTTTCAGCAGTAAGCAACTTAGGCGGGGCGCCTGGCGTAAGCGGGGAGCCTAAGCCTGAGTTGTTTCAAGCTTTGTTCCAAACATTTTCAATCCAAAAATCCGATGTTTTCAACTTGTTTTCACAATTCAATGGTATCCAAAGTTGCTTTTGATCTTTCCCAACAAACCCCAATCAATTTCACACCCAAACAATCAATCAAAATCAAGAATCAAAATCATCAAATTCAAGAACAAGGGTTTTTAAAGTTTGAACTCAAATCTTCAAAAATCCGTAATATCAAATCATGTGATTTAGGTACCAAAACGATGGGTTTTCGATAAGAATCAATCTCCAATAACACCCATATCAACATTCAATCACACCAACAAGATATGCAAAATTTTTGGATTTTTCAACGTTTTGATTTTTTTGTATTTTCTTCTTTTCAATAACTTCAAACACAAAAAAACTAAAGAGAAAATAAACTAGGCACAATAAACAAATATCAAGGGTTTGTAAAAATAAATCTCAAGCTTTGCTCTGATACCAAACTGATGCAGGGTAAAACGAGCGGAACCAACAAAAGTAGCCGAAGCAAAAAGGTAAACACGATAACTAAGAAATAAGGGATGGGGAAGAACAGAAATAGAAGAAAAGAATGGATAAACGATTCAAACATGAATGAATATCCAAGAGAGGAAAGTAAACTTGAACTATACAAGGAATCCATACTAGTGATGAATCTCCATAGGTTCCAAGTAAGAGATAATCTGAAGCTTAAAGCTTCAACAAGAAGAAAGCCTTGCCTCTCTTTCTATGTCTATACTTCAAATCTAAGTAAGCTAATGATCTAATGACCTAAGTTTAGTATTTATAGAGGTTCTACACTTCTAAATAAAGTCTAAAATAACCCCACAAGTTGGGTGTAATAACAAAGACCACGTAGGGTCAAACTAGGAAATAATACTAGGCTAAAATAGGAGTCCCATCTTGGTTGTGCTTGGAAAGAGGCGGAGCGCCTAGTCTTAGGCGGAGCACCTGCCAAGGTGTGCAGTGGCAAGTTTGGGTAGAGTGCCTCTCCTTCAGGCAGAGTGCCTGGGCTGCTCCTTGCTTGGGCGGAGCGCCTAGGCCTGGAGCCAGCGCCTTGGTCTTCAAAATGCTCCCGAACTCTCCCACGATGCTTTTGACCTCTCGTCCTTTGCATGCTCCAATCTCGGCTCTTGATGGTTGGTCCTTAGGCTCGATTTGCCCTGCATCAGGTTTAGAGTCTATCCAGTCTGAGATAGTACCTAGTAGAGTCTCGTTGGTAGGTACATAGATATCCGTACTTATCCACGAGAGGCTATGATGGCATTTAGGAAGTTTCTCTTCCTTCTTTTCTAATCGTGCATCGGTATGGGATGTAAAAATATTTTCGTTAATTCCTTCGTAGTAATTAAGAACCCTGGTGCGACAAAAAAGCATTGGGTAGGAGTTCAAGACGAAGTAGTCTAGCCTAGGGCTAGCACTGACCAAGCCCCGAGAGTTGTGGATCGTGCTGACGATACAGTTACGGAAGCCCCAACTATGCCAGCTCGCACTGGGTAGTGGGAGTAGGTATTTCTGGTTTCCCCGGCTTTCTACGATGCTTTAATGATAGTCTTGACAGCGCAAATACCGCAAGAACCTCTTATTCCTTAGGCAGATCATCAGGTCGCCGCATATGCAGATTTTCAGACTCATAAACCTTCTGTTCCAGTTCCTCATGTTGCCTAAGTAAATTATGCTCCAGAGGCAGCATGTGTTGTGCCCCCAATTTTTTCTGGCTTTTTAGCTAGCCTAGGTAACAGTCCGATCAGAGTGCCCGAGGAGGCTGCATTATTTTATCCGGTTGAACTATTTTATATATTCAAGCAGCATCTAATAATCCCCGTGAATTTAAAAAAAAAACTGATATCAGCGTATCATTCAGGCTCTTGGTTATTTCGAGCAGTTTGGTGTTGATTATACTGCTTTCCAGTTTCAGGGTCCAGCCTTGGATTGGTGGACCGCTCTTTTATTAGCTAGGCAGGGCTTGCCTAAGCTGACTTGGTGCGAATTTTCTTGTAGATTCATGGAAAAAAAAATTTGGTGCAGTGAGCGAGATGAAAAGCGTCGCCAGTTTGAATGAATTGGACAGGGTAGCCCGTCGGTTTCAGAATATAAGATTAAATTCTTTAGGATGGATGGGTATGCTCCAGATTTAGTCCATGAGCCTTCTAAGAAGGCTCAAAGATTTATTGATGACCTTTCTCCTTCCTTAAGGTCTCTGATGGCTCGAGTTGAGGTCGGGACCTCATTTGATGTTGCTGTTCATATTACTTAGAGATATGAGGTATACCATTAGTTAAAGCACGAAGAATCAGAGCGGGAGAGCAAGAAATCCCATAACCCTAAAGGTCACCTGAAGCTCAAATAAATAAGAAGAAGAGCTTCCTGAAGCTCTAATTATTTCTATCCTCAGTCCATTGTCATCTCTTCTTCTTATGGCACTAGTGAGCTTGGGTGGTTAGTAGCTATTTGTGATGTTTCCTATGTTGAGCAGAGTGCGTGTCAAGGTAGTTGGGTAAGCACATTATTGTGTTTTAAAGCTACTAAGCATCATGAGAGGCGTAATTTGACCTTTGAGCCGATCTATCAGGTGGCGGTGCTTAAGATAAAGGTATGGAGTTGTGAACTCAAGAGTTGCAGTCGTTTGGCAACACGAGGGGGTAATTTAGTAGCTCAGGTCTGAGCCGCATTCTATTTTTAGCTAAGTCTTCCTTAGTCCAAACGGTTGTGTGAGGATGACTATTCCTATTTAAATTAGTTGTATAAGTTTTTTCTCTAAGTGGAGGAGTTCTCCTCCAATATCGAATGCTAATATTAAATCTCTAAGGCATTGCTGAAGCATAAGCTAATTCTTAGTTTCATCGACCTATATATCGACGAGGTGATTCCTCTACAAAATCATGTTAATCCATCCGGAGTTCCATGTATCCTTGTTCCGAAAATGTATAACTCTCCTCTCGTGATCGAGGAAGGGTCAGCTTAGTCAGAATAAGGTGGGCAACTGTGTTATGGTATTATCTAGATATGTTTTATTCTTAGAGGTTCGATGTACGTGTTATAATTCTGATTCTATAATCGTGAGACGATGTCTGTAGAATAGTTTAAAACTGTCGTGCAAGTCTCTTGCTATCTGTGTGAATTTTACTTTAGACTTAAGCTCGTTTGAGGACGAACGAGAGTCTAAGTGAAGGAGAATAAAATGACCTTAGGTAGCTGTTTCGGCAGTTAAGACTCCAATTGGTGTGCTGATATTTTTAAAAGGTTTGTAAGGCTCATTAGGACTTGTCTGTAAAATTTGAGCTAAATCAGACCTCGTTTGATAGGTATTGGAAGAAGGTTTCAGTTTTAGTTGTCGCTAAATCTTAAAAAGATGTTTTCGAGCTCGATTTTGGCAAATGAGCTCCGATTCAAAATCCGAAAGCGTTGTTAGGTTCTTTTGAGTTGGATGTTTTGAAGAATGACAAACGAAGGACTTAAAGACATAGAAAAGAACTTAGTCCTCGGTGAGAAGGGCACGACGACTGATCGACAAGATTTTTGGAATGCTAATCCATGCAGAACTAGGAGTAGTGGCGCATAAGCTAATGCGTATCCTAGTCAGCAAAAAGAGGTTGTGCCGTGGTTGTCTTATTAAAGTGTGAACAAGAGTTGGTGCTGAACAAGGAGAGTATCACATGAAATCTTGAGTTGCCATATTTACAAGTTTTCCTAGTGAGACACTACTAGAGTTACAAAGTCCATATAAAAGCAAGTAATTGAGGCAGCCGATCTCAATTATTCACTAGGAGAGTTGAGAGAAGACACAAGGCGATTTATTAACTCTTAAAGTGACTTAACTGTTGAAGACAACCAGTGAAGAACTAAGAGTACAAGTAGTGAATCAGTTTAGGTTCTTTATTGTAGTTGTTATAGTTTTCATGTTTTGTTTGTATTACCTATCTGCTTATATTAGAAGTCATTGTAATAGGTGAACTTTGAGTGATTACTTTGTAAAGGTAGAGTTTAGCTTTGTTAAGTGATTAGGGTCTAGAGTGTAGCCCCTTGGTTGTAGAGTTTATAATCTAAAATTTGTTTTTTGTGTTAATGAAGTATTTTCAAAATCCCAGAGTGCGGGTCGTGGTTTTTCTCCCTTGAGATAGGAGCTTTCCACATAAAAAAATGGTGTCTTTTAGTTTGCTTTTTACTTTTGTGTTGTATTTTTTCGCGAAGGCAACAGCACAAGAACAGGGTTGTTGTGATAAAGAGTCAGGTTTTTTGGCGAAAATCGGAGGACACTATTCACCCCCCACCCTCCCTCTTTTTTTTTTTTTTTTTTTAATAAACACTCTAGACCTAGTAAGTTGTATTTTTTCAGGACACACTTACCAGTTCTAGTGTGGGGTTAGGAATAGACCCCAACCTGTATATAAATAATATCATAAAGTAAATTACAATGGAGGGGGACATATACCTTACCTCCTAAACACTTATGATAACCTAAAAGGGAATGAAATATAACATCAAGTACATCTCACTAGCCTAGGATAGGTTGAAACAGCTATATACAAAAAGAACCTAGGTTGAAGTAAGGGAGACTCTCCCCTTTTACTGGTGGTATACAAGTCTTCACATTGGCAATCACTTTGAATAGGTGATAGCCAAATTGAAAAGAGTATCTTGTCCATCAAAAACAAAAGTTGAACATTCCAAGCAGAAGGAAGCTCCATTCAGAAGTATAGTTGAGCAGAGTAGAGTGGCATAGTGGTAGCTGATAGTGGAGCAGTACAGGCCACTATTGCAGTACTTTCAGCTTCAGATGATCAGAATTATGACAGCAACCAATAAGCCGAGGGAACCTTCAGCAGTTAATCTGGCACCGCAGATCAGATCAGAAAGATACAGGCACCTTCAAATATAGGCAGCTTCAACAGTTCATCAGCCACTGCAGATTTTGACTTAGCATAGACAACAAATATATTGAGGCCACTGCAGTAACTGAATCAACATGTGAAGTATCAGGAGCTGCTTGCAGTGGATCAGTAGAATTGCAATTCATTTCCACAACAGATGTGTAGGAGCAGTAACTGCCATACAGTGGAAAACTTGAGCAGGTAAAGAGCTCAGAGAACTTCAGTGAAGCAATGGCAGCATGTTCATTTGTTGATATTGCTGCACTTCCAATAATTCCAGACTTAAGAGAATTGTGGACATTATTGCATCAATTTCAGAAGTAAGCAGAAGTAATAATGTAGGGCAATCCATGGACATATGCCTACAGTGGGGCAGATCAACATCAAAATAGTGTAGTATCAGGGGTGCATTCATGTGTAGACTGCATATTATTTCAGCAATTAGAACCAGAGTTAACAGCTGCAGCTGCAAAAAAGAAATTGTTAGTTAAGGGATGGTTTGACTCTAAAGGATCCCGACTTCTTCCTCTCCTTTATATCATTTCCCCTTTCTTCATATTGGAATCCAGTGTTGAGATGAGGTAGTAACAAGAATTTGACTGACTGGATTAAGCTATAGCAAGGCAATGAGAGACAGATCATAGAGGTTCAAAAATCCTCTTCACCTTTCTTCTTCTGAAATTATATAACTTGTTCCTATCCATTATTAAAAGGTGAAGAATATGATGGGGAAAATCTTGGCTATTGTGAAAGCATATGGGTGTCTGGCATTGGTGGCTATGTTTTGATAATGCATCAACAATACCATTTGCCTCTCTATAGATGTGACCAACAGTAAATAGGTCCAGGTTGTTGGTTTATTGGTGGATTTGTTCTAAATTGAAAGTCAGATTCCATGCCCTCCTCTCCTTATTCTTAATCCAATTTACAAGCAGATTGGAGTCAGATTCCAGTTGGATTTTATTGTATCCATGATCCAGACACCATTGCAATCCAATTTTGAGAGCTTGAGCTTTAGCAAGATTATTTGTCCTTTCACCCAATGGCACAGAAAATGCCCACAATGTGTTCCTTTCAGAATCTCTAACAATTACCGCAGCTCCTATCACTCCAAGATTCCTTAATGCACTTCCATCAGAATTCAGATTCACCCAGCCTTGAGAAGGTTTAGACCAGACCACATGAGTAATCTTCATAATTTGGGAACATCTTCCCACTTTAACAATTATCTCATTCCAGTTTGCAGGCCATGATATATAAGGGAAGGCAGTTTTAAAGAGCTTATGCATATCAGAGGATACTGTATAAAGAACTCTAGTAATTTTTTTTACTCCCATATTTAGCAGAGCATCTGTTTTTCCAAAGAGCTCAACAGATGAAAACAGGAAGAGCCTGAAATAGTAGTCTCTGAGCCTCATTTTTGTGTTTCAGGATCCACCATTGTATGAGAATGCCTCTGATAGAATAAGTTCTTATAGCTCACCCAAAGAAGATGAGAAGGTGTTCCATACTTTCTTTACAAAGTTTCCAGTGGAAAAAATGTGCTCCATAGTTTCTGAATTGCTGACATCACCGCAAACACTCTTGGAGACTCTTTGATGTCCAAAGAGTAACACTCTTTCATCTATAGGCAGCTTATTCCCAAGAACTCTCCATAAGAGAAAGCATCATTTGAATGGGATATTTTTCTGCCATAGCAGGCAACATCATTTGAATGGGATATTTTTCTGCCATAGCAGGCGGCTTGACATGGTTGCTGGATTGGTTCTGATTGAGTTCCGTGCAGTAGAACAAGAGAAAAGTCCATCAGTGGTCAAGGTCCAAACTGGCTGATCTGGTTTATCAGGTTGAAAATGGAATTTGAAAGAAAGGATTTTAGGGATAAGATGTGATGGAGCTGTTTGGTTCAATTTCTGGATATCCCATTCCCCATTGTTAAGAAAGTGAGAAATTGGAGTAGAATTAGGTCTTGAAGAGTAGTGACAATTTGGAGCTAGTGGACCTGTTCCCAACCATTTATCCCACCAAAAACTTGCATTGCCAAAGTAAATTCACCAAGTGATGATGGATTTGATTTGCATAATTTTTTTCCAAATTATGGATTGGCTAGTATGGAATTTCCTTGAAACCGGATGGGATCACTTCCAATATTTTGCCTTCGAGAAGTCACCCCATTGAGATTTTTTGATCTGGATGACCACCACTGTTTCAACTCCAGAGATCTGCTCACATCATCAATTCTTCTAATGCCTATGCCTCCTTCATTTACTTGAAAACACATATTTTTCCAGGCAGCCTAATGATATTTTTCTTGTTATTTTCCATTCCCCAAAAGAAGTTGGCTTCCAGCTGCTCAAATTGTTTCATGATGGTTTTAGGTGGTGAAGTAGCTGACGGTAGGTAGATAGGATGAGAGTTAAGGACACTTTTAATAAGAGTTGCCCTACATAGCTTAGAAATCTTGTCTGCCAACCCCTTATTCTTGATAGTACCTCGGATATCATATCAGTAATATAGGAGATCTTTCTTCTTCCTATATAAAATGGACATCCCATGTAAGTTAAGGGAGCTTCTTTTTTGGAAAAACCTGTTTCTTCTTCTATTCTGCTAACAGTAACTGGGAAGGAGTAGGATGGAATCATGTAGCTGCTCTTCTGCATGTTGATCAATTGGTCAGAAACTTGTTCATAGTCCCTCAAAGTACTCATAATTAGCTGTAGAGATTTTCTTCTTCCAGATGTGAAAATTATCACATAATCAGCAAATACATGGTGGTTGATTTGACGCCCCCTCTTCTCCATGTAAAACCCTTGATAGAATTCATTGTCATTCAGGTTATTCAGCATCCAATATAAAAAGAGATGGTGCTAGAGGGTCACCCTATTTTAAACCTCTGGCAGAGTGAAAGAAACAATGCCTTACTCCATTAATAACCACCAAACACCAATTGTTTCATTGTTCTCCACATTATGTCTATAGCAGGTTCACTAAATCTCATTCTCCTCAGACTTAAGCATATATATGCCCAGGATACTCTATCATAAACCTTAGCCATATCAATCTTGATAACTACATTTCCCCCGATGGTTGGCTTCTTGATACTTTGGACAATTTCCTGGGCTAACATAATATTTTCTGAAATGTTTCTACCATTAACAAAACCTGATTGATTTTGAGAAATTAGAGAAGGCATCATAGGGCCTAATCTCATGCAGATCCATTTAGAGATAACTTTATTGATCAAGTTACTCAGGCTAATGTGTCTGAACTCTGAAAAGTTACCAGAAGAGTCAATTTTTGGAACAAGAATAAGGCATGCATGAGTAAAGTACTTTGGAATTTGATGACCCATGAAGAAGTATTGTACTACTGCCAATAACTCAGGTCTAATAACTTCCCAACAAGCTTTGAAAAACATACCATTCATGCCATCTGGACCAGCTACAAAATTTAGGTTCATTGAGAAAACCACCCTCTTGACCTCTTCCATCATAGGCACATCAGTGATATCTTCATTTTGTTGTTGAGTCACCATAGCAGGTATACATTGAAGGCGACCCTCTCTGATGATGTTTCCCTTATAGTGAAGATTTTTTTAAAATGTTGACATGCAGCTTCAGCAATCTCTACTTCACATTGTATCCATTCACCTGTGTCATCCTTGATCTTGTGAATATATAGCTTTCTTTTTCTTCCTCTGATCCGACTATGGAAATAGTTGGAGTTGGAATCTCCTTCCTTAAACTATTGCATCTAGGTTTTCAACATTAAAATTTCCTCCTCAAGCTTGAGATACTTGATGTATTTTGCATTAATGGCATGAAGCTCCTCTCTAGCTTGAGGTGAATTGGACTACTCATAAATGTGCTCTACTTCTTTAACTTTGACCTCATATTCTTTTGCTCTCAAGAAGATATCTCCAAATTGTGCTCTTGACCATTGTGATAAATCTCTACTCAACCTTTTTAATTTCTGATGAAAAATCCACATTGGATTTTCCTAAACTTGCTGTGACCAGGAATCCACCAAAATCTGCATCAATGTTTCATCTTCCACCCAGTAGTTAAGAAACCGAAAGTATTTAGGAACATTTTGGTTTGTGAGTACCATTTCCATGAGTAATAGACAATGATCAGATCCAACAAATGATAAGTGGGTAACAGAGGCGTAAGGAAGAACTCTAAGCCACTCATCATTGACAAATGTCCTATCCAATCTCTTCCATATCATAGCCTCAGGTCCCCTGCCATTACACCAAGTAAACTTTGATCCATGGTACCCCAAATCTATCAATCCACAGTCTTCAATCACATAGAGGAATTCATAACTTTTCTGCATCTGATATGGGATACCACCTAACTTTTCCTCTACAAAAGCTATCACATTGGAATCACCTGAAATACACCATAGAATTTGGTCAGATGCAAGTGCTCTCAGTTTTTCCCGTAGAGACCTTCTCATAGGAATTTTGCATTTTGCATAGACCACTGTAAACATGAGGAGATCTGCATATTGCACATGTCTGATATTACATGTGAGCTGTTTTTCAGCCATATCCAAAATCTGTACATCTATGTCTTTGTCCCAAAGAATCAAGATTTTTCCATTAGTATTACATGCAGCACCATGCATATTTAATTGAATTTTAAAAGGAATTGATTTGTGTCTTGTCAGCAAAGGTTTCTACGTCACCTATCAATGAAAGTTTGTGTATCTACTTAAGAGTCTTAAGCCTTTCTGTGACCCGCCCTGGTCCTTACACCCCTCACATTTTATACCATGGAACTGACATGGAAATATTTGGTCAAAGGGGATTTTTGGAGCACTTCTTGGGTTAGAAGCACTAAGATTTGGGTTAATTGAGTGGAAGATTTTCCTCTTGGTGACAAGCCCATTTCATGTGTCATTTTCAGCACTTCTTCTTTTGTCAAGTCATTAGCAGAACTAGACGGGCCAAATGCTTGATTAGTGACTCTGCATGCACTTCTTCATCTCTGGACTCATCAGAATCCAACTCCATGGCTTCTGAATCTGATTCAAGCCATTTTTCATCTTCTGATTGGACTAGTAGCTAATCATCTTGAATAGGAGAAGAGCTGCTTTTTGTTAGTGTTTATATTATATGGTTGTTGGATCATGTTATACTGAACTGAAAGAGGAGTAGTATCAGCATCTACAACAGGGATGATGTGTTTATTTGAAGGATCATTTTGTTGGTTTGATGGTATATCTGGTGGTTAAGGAGAATAGTCATGAATTACTCTATCTCTATCAAGAGTGATAGGAGGGCTAAACAAGTAGGATGGAGTACTGTTCCCCTAGATTGCTGAACAGATTGTTTCCTTTTCATTTGGTCTCTCTTTTTCTTGCTAGGCTTATTCCTGGGAGTAGTATAATAATCTTTATCTGAGGCCTGAACTCCCTTTTCCTTGTGACATGCAAGTGTGTTATATGGTGGAATTGAGGTTTTTTTTTAGAGGCTGGTTGGTTAGCTATATGGGGCTGTTGTAACTTTTGTGAGATAGGTTATGTGGTTTGAATATTTGGAATATTGACGGTATGTAATTGTCACCTTCTCCCTTGTTTTCTCCAATTCCTCCCTCAGAACCTACAATATCTGAAGAAGAAATTTCCTGATCATTAGTTACCACAGAAATCACTTCATTCCCCATTTTCCCTCCATTCTCCTTCCTACTATGCTGGTCTCTAATCTCCCCCATATTAAATACAACATTTGGTGCAACAGGTACATGATCAGATTCTAAAATAACTATGACATTATTAATGGGATCAGGTGGTGATACGATCTGTGGAGAGGTCTGATGAACAATAGAGAGTACTATTGGTACTAGAGGTGAGTTCAGTTGGGCTTTTGGGTTAGAGACAGGATTTTTTGGAGGGTCTGCATTTTTTCTTGCATTCTTCTAAACAAATTGCATTCTTCGGACAGTTTTGACATGATGTTTTGGGTTGTGATTTTTTATTACATGTTTGGTTACAGTCTTAGGGGTTGTTGGCTGTTGCTGTTGTTCCTTTCTCTTTTCTTTGTTATGATTGTTTGCTATAGGAATAGAGGGGATAGGATTCAAATTTTTCTTCACCCCTGATGGTTCAGGTTTATCTTCTTCCATTCTCCTATTCATATCTTCATGTCTCTTCTTTGTTTTGCACTTAGTAATTGTATGTCCTTGATGCTTACAGTACATACAATAATCAGGTACATCATCATATTGGAGTTCTTGCCTGTACCCATCACCATTTTAATCCTCATCATACCCAACCCAAATATAGTTTGGCCTTGACTTAGTTATGTCAACCACTAGCTTCACCTTGGTAACACGGCCTCTACTCTTCTGATAAGTGACTACATCTAATGAGGTGACTCTGCCTAACGATACAAGTAGCTTTGACACAACCTGTATGTAATAAAGATGCCATGGAAGTTGAGGAAGAACCACCCAAATTGAAGCAATTGGAGTTTCTTCCTCTGGCTTGAAGTTAGGAGTCCAGGTAAACAACAAGACATGTCTCCCCTGAATCCACATTGTCTATTTAAACCACACTGTATCATGGTCTAATTGCTTATCCAAATCAATATAGACATGATGCTGATTATAGTGTGTGATTTTAACCTCACTTTTGAGTTGCACTTGGGCCTCAAAACTCATTCTTATCACATCCATCCTAGGCATTGTAGATTCAAATTTTCCCACTAATGTAAACTTAAACCTAGAGTCAAGCTTAGCAAAATAATCATGTCTATCAAAAACCACTGCCGGGTACCCTGTTTAGTTGTTTGCTTTGCAGATGAAATTGGGATCGTAGGCACAGATTTGTTCATGGATATGTTTCAAAGATGTAGCATAAATGGGTTTAACTGCTATAAGGGGAGGTGCATTACTCTTTGCATGGTCATAGACATTAATTTCAGCTTGGGGATGTTCTGATTTCAGCTGGCCATTTTGTCGAACAGTTGGAGTAATTGTTTGACTAATGTTTGGGAGCTTAATACAATCAGTCGAAGGGATTGGAGGAGCAAAATTTAATGAAACCTTAGGGGAACCATAGGCCTTACCTTTGTCAATCATTTGGCGTTTGCATGTATAAAGTTGGTTCACCATAACACCATTATCGGTAGTCTTAAGGTCGCCGGAGGCCTGGGGCTCGATGAAAACATCTAAAAACTGGTGGGTAGGGGTTTCAACATGTGGGAAATCGATTCCATGGCTTGGAAGTAGCTAATTCCGATCAGAAGGGGATGAACCTGGAGGAGGCGATTTCCGTTACTGTAGCTGAATTGCATCTCTCCAAATTCGCTGGATTTTTGACTGATTCTTGGTTAATTAGATCGACTGCTTTGTGTGTCTGATTTGTGCGCTCATTTTGGTGTTGGTCTGGTTGTCGTTGGTGGGCCAACGGTGGTGGTATTATCATTCGCTATTAGTTTGTATGGAGAGCACGACTCATGAGTGTCTGGTCAATCGGATGAATAAAGCTTAGTTTTCATAGGAGGTGCTTAGAGTATAACAAGTGGTATCAGAGCAAGTCTTCTCATTACTAGGTTAATAGCTTGAGAAGGATCTAATCATGAATGCACCACGAACAATCACCAATGGGCAGTCTGTAAGGCTTTCTCAATTTAATGGGCAGTACTATGCCTGGTGGAAAAAAATGGAAAACTATATATGTGCTGAGGATTATCAACTATGGATAATTGTATCTGAAGGGAATCTAGTCCCTACCAAGACAGTTGGTGAATGAGTTGCTGCTCATACTGAACCAAAGGAAAGATCTGAGTATAATGATGCTGATTACAAGATGATAGAAAAGAATCACAAGGCCAAGAGGCTTGTGATCTGCATATTAGGTCTGGAGGAGTTCAACAGGGTTTCATCATACAAGACCGCGAAATAAATCTGGGATGCCTTAGAAGTCGCTCATGAAGGAACGACTAAAGTCAAGGACTCAAAGAGGAGAATGCTAAAAAGACATTTCGAGCTGTTCACTATGGGTGAAAAAGAGTCCTTTCAAGATATGATGACTAGGCTCACCATTATCACAAATGAGATGAGATCCCTAGATATAGAGCTCCCGGAGGTCAAAATGGTGGATAAAGTGCTGAATGTTCTTCCCGACGCTTGGGAACCTTATATGACTGCTATTATTGAGTCAAAACCACTGAAATCTATCAAGTTGGAGGGGCTAGTGGTTAGTTTGAAGACATATGAGATAATGAAGGAGTCGAAGAACAAGTTAGTACCCAAGAAGGAAAGACCCTTGCTCTTGAGGCAACCGATGAACCTAAAGTAGACTTGCAAACTGTTGAATCAGCTATGGGTAGTGCACTTAGACAATAGTTCAATGTTTGGAATTTCAAAGGGTTCAAGAAGAATACAAAAGACAACTCTGGAAGAAAGAACACAGTCGATAGTCCAGAATATTTAGGTCGTTTCAAGTGCTTAAAGAAGGATCATGCCGTGATAGACTATCCCATGTGAGAAGTTGAGTGGATGAAGAACAGAGCAACAAAGGAGAAGGAGAAGGACACTTCCAAAGACAAGGACAAGGACAAAAAGAAGTTCAGGTGCCCTCCAAACTTTAAAGCTGAAAGAAGGAAAAAGAAGGAAGCCTTCTATGCAACAAAGGGACCAACTGATAGTGAATCCGATGGAGGAAAGAAGTCGGAAAATGAATCACCACTAGTTCTGATGGGGCTAACTAATGAAAGCTCAAAAGAGGCTGGGTCGTTTGAAATCAGGGAAGGAAGAAATCCCTTCAGGCCTCCATTGTTTGAAGGGCTCAACTACAAGAGATGGAAAAGGGAGATGAAAGTGTTTCTCCAGGCTATGGTTTACAATCTCTGGTTGATTGTGAAGAGAGGTCCCTATGTGCCTATAAAGAGAGCCACAAATAGATCCTTAGTCCTAAAGCAGGTTGAAGAACTGCATCCACAAGACTTGGATTGGCTTCAAGCAAATGCCAAGGCTATGCTCACACTAAAAAATTGATCGACTTTTGATGCTCTGGAAAAAGTAATAGAATGCAAATCTGCTAAGGAAATTTGGGAGAAATTGAAGGAGGTCTACAATGGAGACAGTCAGAAGAAGGAAGTTGCTCTCATGGCAACTGATGGAGAGGAAACGACTCACTCAGTTGACGTATGTCTCTCTGAATTGAAAGAAAACTTGCATACATACTCACATAACAATCTGATACTGATAACTACCACCTTAATTGAGGGTTATGAAAAGGCAAAGTCTGAGAAAGATCAACTATCTGATACTTTGTTTAACTTAAAAAGTAGAAGCAAGAACTTTGAAGAAGCAAATGCTGAATTTGAAGAAATTAATGCTTCTCTAAATGGACAGGCTTTTGTATCTAATTCTAAGATCTCAGAACTGGAACTTGAACTAAATAAGATGAAGAATGCAAATGGTAAGCAAGTAATTAGTAAGGTTCAAACTTTTCTTGAGAATGAGCTTAAAAGAACAAATGAGATTCTTTGTCAGGAAACTGAAAAAAATTGAGTTCTTAGAGAAAATGTTGAAAAGGCCGACTTTAAACTCACCAGATTAACTAAGCGGAACAAATCTTCAGAGAAAATGAATTTGGTTCCTGAAACCAGGTCCAAGGAAAGAAAGGTCTAGGTTATAGGATATCATTTCCTCCCTATAATCCCAAAAGTAAATATGTAGATCTGCCTTGCAACATGCTTTGTACCTTCGGTGGTAACACAAGTTACTTGAAAGAAAACTGCATGAAAATCAGCAAGGCAAAATCTAAAAATAAGAAATTTTCTTTACCTGCTTGGGCTAAGAAAGACTTAATTCATCCATTCTCTCACAAGAAGGGACCCAAGCTTGTCTGGGTTCCTAAATCTAATCCTTGAATTGTTTTGCAGGCTGGAGTGAGAGTGAACAACCCAAGCTGGATTCTAGATAGCGGGTGTTCAAGGCATATGACAGGAGACAGAAAAAATTTTCTCTCACTCGCAGAATTTCAATGAGGCAGTGTAGCCTTCGGAGGTGGAAAGAGTGGACAGATTGTTGGCATAGGAAAGGTTGGGAGATCTCTGGATCATGCTATTGAAAATTTATATTGTGTTGATGGTCTCAAGCACAATCTACTAAGTATCTCTCAACTATGTGACAGAGGAAATGAAGTTAGTTTCTTATCTGTGGGATGTACTGTAAAGAACCTACAGAGTGGAGAAGTTGTCGTGGAAGGAAAAAGAGTGAACAATCTAACATATTTGAATGTTCAAGAGAGTGATTCACAACTGTGGCACAAAAGGTTTGGACATGCTAGTCTTTCACAGCTCAACAAGCTTGCATCGAAGGAACTTGTTTGTGGCTTGTTAACAAAGAAGTTGAAGACATTAAGATGTGTGATGCCTGTGTCAGGGGGAAACATGTGAGATTAACCTTCAAATAAAAAAAGTGATAAGTACTTCTAAACTACTTGAGTTGATTTATATGGACCTATGTGGACCGATGAGAGTTAGAAGTAGAGGAGGAAAGAGATTCGTATTTGTGATAGTTGATAACTACTCAAGGTATACATGGACTCTGTTTCTTGCGTCCAAGGATGAATCGTTTGATAGCTTCAAGGAGTGGGCTAGTATTGTGCCGAAAAGATTAAGTTTGGAGCCAGTGAGCATCAGATCAGGCCATGGCACTGAGTTTGAAAATGCTATGTTTTCTAAATCCTGTACTAAATACAGTATTGATCATGACTTCTCAGCACCAAGAACCCCACAATAAAATGGAGTTGTAGAGAGGAAGAATAGATCTTTAGAAGATATGGCAAGAACCATGTTGTTGTCAAGTGACCTTGCAAGGCACTTCTGGGCTGGAACAGTGAATGCAACGTGTTATTTATTGAACAGGTGTTCTATAAGAGCTATCCTTAACAGAACTCCTTATGAACTTCTCAGAGGAAGAAAACCAAATATTGCTCACTTGAGACCATTCAGATGCAAGTGATTTGTACACAATAATGGTAAGGAGCCTATTGGTAAATTTGACGCAAGAAGTGATGAAGAAATCTTTCTGGGATATTCAACTCAAAGTAAAGCTTACAAAGTATTCAACAGAAGAACACAGACAGTTGAGGAAAGCATGCATATGGTGTTCGATGAGTCAGACAAAGTAGTAGCTTAAAAGGAAGGAGATGATCAGGCAATAGGTCTTGCACGAAAAAATCCTACTGAAAGCTTATAGGAGCCAGAAGAAAAGGAAGAGCCAAGTGATAAAAATGGAGAATTGACTCAGGGGAAACAACAAGTCAATATGTCAAGGGGAACGGCCGATCAGGACGTTGAACCAACTGAGGAAGAAGGACCTACTCAAAATGGAGGTGCAGGTTCTTCCCACCAAATACAACCAAGACCCTGGAAGTATCAAAGCTCACATCCTCTAGAGAATGTGTTATCTAGAGTTGGATACTGGGATTATGACTAGGTCTGCCTTGAAGAAATTCTGTGCATTCTTTGATTTCCTATCCTCTATGGAACCAAATAATGTAAAGGAAACTCTGAGGATCCAGACTGGGTAATGGCAATACAGGAAGAGCTACATCAATTCGAGAGGAGCAAGGTATGGTATCTGGTTCCTAGACCTAAGGTCAGATCAATCATTGGAACCAAATGGGTGTTCAGAAATAAACTGGGCGACATGGCATAGTTACCAGGAATAAAGCCTGGTCGGTAGTACAACATTATAGCCAGGAAGAAGGAATTGACTATGATGAGACCTTTGCACCAGTAGCTAGGATGGAAGCCATAAGAGTGTTTATTGCTTTTGCTACATACATGGAATTTACACAATATCAGATGAATGTAAAGAGTGCATTCTTAAGGCTCTCTATGGTCTGAAACAAGCACCCAGAGCTTGGTATGAGAGGTTATCAGGTTTCTTGCTCAAAAATTGTTTTTCAGGAGGAAAAATGGACAGCACACTGTTCTTGAAGATGAAAGGTAAGGACTTATTTGTGGTCCATATTTATGTTGATGGTATCATATTTGAAGCTACTGATGAGGACTTGTGTGAGGGATATGTT
Source organism: Petunia axillaris subsp. axillaris (assembly GCA_029990575.1). Classification (NCBI taxonomy): domain Eukaryota; kingdom Viridiplantae; phylum Streptophyta; class Magnoliopsida; order Solanales; family Solanaceae; genus Petunia; species Petunia axillaris. The sequence goes on along the minus strand of JARKNS010000006.1, from coordinate 58,011,621 downwards.
GAGCTGATAGGTAGTGAGTTTGTAATGAGCATGATGGGAGAACTAAATTTCTTTTTGGGGTTGCAGATCAAACAGACTCTTTAAAGAACCATGATCCATCAACAGAAGTATGTCAAAGCACTGGTGAAGAAATTTGATATGGAAGGAGCTAAAGAAATGACTACTCCCAACGCACCTTGAACTAAGTTAGATATGGATTAACTGGGTCCTTCCACAAATGAGAATAAGTATAGATGAATCATAGGTTCTCTCCTCTATGTCACAACTAGTCGACCAGATATTGTGTACAGTGTAGGACTTTATGCTAAATTCCAATCCAAGCCAAAGGAATCACATCTAATTGTTCTGAAAAGAATATTGAGATACTTGAAAGGAACTCAAGACTTATGTCTCTGGTACCCCAGGGTTGGTACATTTGAGTTGATTGGTTCTGCAGATGCAGATTATGCAGGACATCTGGTCTGGTACATTTGAGTTGATTGGTTTTGCAGATGCGGATTATGCAGGACATCTGGTGGATAGAAATAGCACTTCAGGAATAACACACTTCCTAGGCCCTTGCTTGGTTTCTTGGGCTACAAAGAAACAGAACTCAGTAGCCCTCTCTACTGAAGAAGCTAAGTATGTGGCGGCAGCATCTTGTTGTTCACAATTGCTGTGGATCAAAAAACAGTTAGAGGACTTTGGAATCAAATGTGGAGCTGTGCCTATTTTCTGTGACAATACAAGTACTATGAATATTGCCAGGAACCCAGTCCAGCATAAGAGAACCAAGTACATTGATATTAGACATCATTTTCTATGCGATAATGTTAAAAAAGGTCTAATAACTATGAATGTATGTAGGACTGAAGATCAAATTGTTGACATCTTCACTAAAGCCTTGAACAAAGTTCAATTTGAGAGGAACAGGTTGGAGTTGGGGATGACCAAAATACATGAATGACCCAACACCTAATTCCTATGTTTGGCTAGTTAAGTATTTATTATTCTGTTTGTAAATATTGTTTTTATAGTCCAGACTAAAATAATATTGTTGTGAGTATACATGTTTAACTAAGTCAACAGTGTAGTATCTAATGATTCCCCACTGAAGAGCCAACTAAGTAACAGGAGGAACCACGAACATTACAAGGAATCATGTCCAGGTACGACTATGTGGCTATTCTTTAAGTACACGTGACTAAACCTAAATTATTCTAGACGTGCATCACAATATTTCCTTATATGTGTAACCGCCCCATATTCTTGGTCACATTCCTTATCAGTTACATGTTTAAAATTCAAACTTACCCCACTTGACATATAAGCTTTAATGAAAATCCATCCATAACTGTCACATCATCTGATTTCCCAGTTCCCCAAACACTCAAAAGCTATTTTACTTTATCCACCCTTATTACAAACTCTTCCCAATATCCTTCATAACAAATCTCTCTCTATACTTCTCTCTTCACAAATCATCAGAAAACAAAAACCCTTTCTCTCCAAAATTTCCCAAAATCTCCAACAATGTCTCAAGCTCAGTCTTTGCAACATCACCAACAAAGACATCAGAAGCCAAAACCTCTCAGAAATATTCAAAGAAACCTAAAGCATGCTCCACCACGTTGGCTGAAAGAATTGTAAAAGCTAGGGAAAAGTTTCAGAAGAGGGTTGGAAAGAAAGCACCCAAGAAATCTACTTCTAAATCAACAGCTCCTACTGTTCCACCTATTGTTATCGATTCACAATCTGCAGAGGTAAGACCTGACTCAACTCAAACCAGTACTGCTGTTCCTGAATTTATTGTAAGCCCTGGAAGGTTGAATACGGAAACATAAGTAGAAGGGTTGGATGAGATAATTGAAAAATCTATTAGTATAGTGGAGTCAGGTAATGAAATTGATAGGAGGAAAGAAGGAGGGAGTGAAAGAATATGTGGAGTCTAGGAAGTCTCAAAGAAAAATATAAAAAAAAATGTAGAGTCTAGGAAGTCTTAAAGAAAAATATAAAAAGAAAGTTTGGAGAAGAAGATGAAAAGATAGAAGACGAAGAATAAGAGGAGGTAGTATTTGTGAGTGAAACAAGACCAAAGCAGAAGAAGAAAAGAAGGTTGATGAAAGGGGGAAAAGCTGTAGGAAAAAGTAAGCTGGTAGATGAGAGTAATGATGAAGAGGGTTCACAGTCTGAATCAGAGAGTGTGCAGGAGCCTGTGGTTCCCCAAAAAGTGGCCACAAGATCAGCGCTTAAACAGCAAATAGAAACTCTTGAGAAACTAGCTGAACAGAAGAAAGTGAATAAAGAGGCAGAGAAGAAAAAACAACCCCTTGGTGACAAAGAAAGCTGTGCAGAGGATGGGGACTTTGTGGACCCAGATGACTAAGACTTGAAACTTCTCAGGACTCAAAGAAGAAGAAAGAAAAAAGAGAAGAAGTAGATAGGGGTGCCTTCTTTGCTAAGCATTAAGTGCTGCCTGGGTATGTATGGTGTGATCTGGATGAGCCTAGTATGAGACCTTTGGTGGAGAAGGTAAATACTTAAGGGTGGACCAAGCTGTTGTATGTGGTCTGTATTTAATTGGGCCATATATGTTGTGCCCTAGATAGTTGTTTTTAAATTGCTTGTTCTGTTTTTTGTGGTTTCATATACATAACCGCTGGTTTTGTTTGGACCCTTGGATATATTCATTGTGTTCTTAGTTAACTTGTTGGTTTGTGATATAGTCTGGACTGTACTAGTTCTTGCAGGACTTAAAATTTTTTTGGTTATGCCAAAAGGGGGAAGAAGGAAAGTTGTTTGGATGTTTGTGACCTAACTTATCTGTTTTAGAATTCTTACAAAGTGTATTTTTGTTTTTTTTTTTTTTGGTCTTGGTGTTTGTATGTACAGGTTCTTAGGAAACATTTGTTTGTCATCATCAAAAAGGAAGAATTTGTTGAGTTGGATGTTTTGAAGAATAATAAACGAAGGACTTAGTGACTTAGAGAAGAACTTAGTCCTTGATGAGAAGGGCATGACGACTGATCGAAAAGATTTTGTAGAATGCAAATCCATGCAGAACTAGAAGTAGTGGCGTGTAAGCTAATGTGTATCCTAGTCAGAAAAAGAAGTTGTGTCGTAACTATTTTACTGAAGTGTGAACAAGAGTTGGTGTTGAACAAGGAGATTATTACATGAAATCTTGAGTTGCCATATTTACAAGATTTCCTAGTAAGACACTACTGGGATTACAAAGCCCATATAAAAGCAAGTAATTGAGGCAGCCGATCTCAATTATTCACTACGAGAGTTGACAAAAAATACAAGACGATTCATTAACTCTTATAGTTACTTAACTAAGAAGACAACCAGTGAAGGACTAAGAGCACAAGCAGTGAATCAGTCTAGGTTCTTTATTGTAGTTGTCATAGTTTTCATGTTTTGGTCATATTACCTATCTGCTTATGTTAGAAGTCACTGTAATAGGTGAACTTTGAGTGATTACTTTGTAAAGCTAGAGTTTAGCTTTGTTGGGTGATTAGGGTCTAGAGTGTAGCCTCTTTGTTACAGAGTCTGTAATCTAAAATTTGCTCTTTGTGTTAGTGAAGTGTTTTCAAATTTCCAGTGTATGGGTCGTGGTTTTTCTCCCTTGAGTAAGATGTTTTTCACGTAAAAACACCATATCTTTTAGTTTGCTTTTTCCTTTGTGTTTGTGTTTGTGTTTTTCCTTGGATCCAATAGCACAAAAATAGGGTTCTTGCGATTAAGATACAGTTTCTTCGGCAAAAATCGGAAGACACTATTCAACCTCTTCCCCTTTGTAGTGTCCATAGGAGGTACTTAGAGTATAACAGGTTCGTATAGTTATTTTTTACCTGTGTGAACTTTTGGAAGTGAATTCCGAGGTCGTTCGGTTAGTTTCCGCTAAAATTTCGTAAGTTAAAGAATTTGATCTTTTCCATTTAATTCCTATCTTGAGCTTCGGAAATCAGATTTGAGATCTATCTTAGAGAGTACATCCCATAAATTTTGTATAACTTGCTTGAGAAATTTGGGATCATTCCTAATTTCATAGGGTTTTGTTTCAATTTTCGTCACGAAAATTAAAAAAAAAAAAGATTAAAGAAAAGAAATAAAAGAAAAAGGAAAAGATTAAAAAAAAAAAAGGCGGTGGGTGGCTAAGAGATATAAATCCCTTAGCTTATCGTGAAAGAACGGAAACCAAAAGAGAAACAAGGAACAGAAACGAAGCAAAAACAAAAGCAAGAAAATAGAGAAAGGAAAGGAAAAGGAGAAGGAGAAAAATAGAACTTTCACACCGAAACATTCAAAGAGGGATTATTTGGCAGTGAATCTAAAGGATAAAGCGGTTGTTGAGTAGCAGTATTTAATTTTGAACGAGGTAAGTGATTATATCCATTTCTTTGGTTGCCTTTGGTCTTGTGGGCATTCTACCATGTGTTCCTTACGTGTGTAGCTGCCGATAGGCTTACTTATTACGCTTTATTTTTGAATGTACATTGTATATTATATGTTATGTGTTGTTGTTGGTATTGCATTGAGCATAGAAGCATTGTACTCTGGCTGTGAGCTTGATATGTACTTCCCGGCTGTCGATGAGGGTCATGCACCGGTGAAGGGTTATTATTGCATCATCCTTGTATCATATTGAGGGCAGAAGTATTCTGCCTCAGGATTATATTATATCAAGTGCAGGAGTATTCCGCCCCGGGAGCAGGAGTATTCTGCTCTTATGTCATGCACTGAATGCAGGAGTATTCCGCCTCAGCTTTATATTATCTCGGGTGCAGGGGTATTCCGCCCCGGGAGCAGGAGTTTTCCGCTCGTATGTTATACTGAGTGCACGAGTATTCTGCCTTAGGTTTATATTAGATTGGGTGCAGGAGTATTTCGTCGCATGAGTAGGAGTATTCCGTTCTTATATCAAAAATTCAGTGCATAAGTATTCCGCCTCAGGTTTATATTATATCGGGTGCAGGAGTATTCTGCCCCAGGAGCAGGAGTATTCCGCTCTTAATGTGTCATACATTGAGTGCAGGAGCATTCCGCCTCAGATTTATATTATCTTGGGTGCAGGAGTATTCTGCCCTAGGAACAGGAGTATTCCGTTCTTATATCATATATTGAGTGCAGGAGTATTCCGCCTCATGTTTATATTATATCGGTTGGAGGAGTATTCCGCTTTTACGTCATACACTGAGTGTAGGAGTATTCCGCCTCAGCTTTATGTTATATCGAGGTGCAGGAGTATTCCACCCCTGTTGGTTATTAGATTGTATTCCCCTCGAATGGAGGAGTATTTCCCTTCGAGACGAGATTAGGGACACATATAACCCCATTCCATCATACTGCATTCATTCCATTTCATTGCACCAGTTGCTGTGTATTGCGTGATTATAGTGCGATGTTTTGTATATTTGTTGTGTATTTTTGATTGTTGATATGTTCGGGATACCTATAGGTTCTGTCTATCTCAGGTTCCTGGTTGTTTGGAAGTTTATGGTTCCATATTCAAGCTATTATCTGGCTCTGATTTTTTATAATTGAAATAAGGTGAATTTGGTTTATCTGTTTTTCCTCTCCCTCGCTAGCATATCTCCTTCTTTGAGGTTGCTAGACATACCCTACTTACTGAGTCCTTTCGACTCATCCTTTGTGTGATTCTTGTCCATTTATTTCGTTTCGGCAGGTTTGCTCCAAGATTGAGTTCGCCACGTTATTAAGGAGCGAAGATGACTTCAGCTGTCAGTGTGAGCCTGCTTTTGTTCAGTATGGCCACCAATTTCATGTTTATTATCTCAGTTGTATTTTGCTCCCTTAAGGAGATTTGTATTCTAAGATGTCTGTCTGGATAGCCCTAAACCTAGTGCATTGGGTAGTCATCCGTAACTTCTTCTGTACATCTTATGTATAATTCTGTTCATGTCTCTATAGGTGTTATTTCTTATCTATAAGTTGATTTTATGTGTATTTTTGTGAGTTCAATTCAAAAGGGTTCGCCCGACAGGTCTAGAGGACGATGTCGGGTGCCCGCACGGCCTAGCCGAAAATTTGGGTCATGTCAATTTTGGTTTGTGAGTCAACGCCATGGATCTAGTCGCCAATCCGTTTGGTAGATTAGGTCTAAGGGTCTGATGGCCGCCTGTCATGAAAAGAGCCACGATGAGGAACACAATGCCCTATTGTGACTTTCATCACAGCAGTGGTCATGCTAAAATCGACTGTAAAGCCTTGATGATTGAAATCGAGCATCTGCTAAAATAAGGACATCTCAAAGATCTGATTGAAGTAGGACCATGGCATTCCAAAGCACCAAATTTTGAAAACTCAAAGACTATCAATGCAATCTTTGCAACTATGGAGCCCGACACAGCCAGGGGGACTATGGTGCAATGGGAATTGAACAGTCCAATCCTGTTTGGTTTAGAGGTAGAGGCGGAACATCAAGGCGACCTCATCGTGCCCGTGTAAGTATCCGACTTACATATCTAGTGAGCCCTGATCGATCTGGGGAGTAACGTGAATCTTATTGAGGGAGATACTGTGGAATATTGGTTTAACCGTCAAGTAGCCTCAAGCACCCGAAAGATAATTAACTTTAATGGATCTCGAGAAGAGCCTGTCGGAAAATTAGCTCTACTGGTTCATATACCAGGGAGTACCCTCAACACTTCATCAAGTTTTCAAATACCCGACCTCGCCCAGGATTGTTGACTTACAGGGTGAGCGGTTTTCAGTTTGAGAGTATTGTCCTAACTATGGCAAGAATCTTGGTGTACGGCCAGTAGCCAAAGTAAATATGGCCGAAGAGGGGTCCATCGAGTTCGGGTCTATGGAACGAGAAGTTCGAGAAGAGATCAGCGAACTACGGGATCGATTGGCGGTGATCGATCAGCTAGTGCTCAAGACCTCAGAATTGGTACGTCAGCTCTCTGAGGTGCTGCGAAGACAAGGGGGCCCCTATGGCTACTACAGAGTTATCTAACCATAGCCCAAACTAATATCCAGCTCCTACAGCTTCTGGTGATAACAAAGCCAAAGCCATGTGAGCATCTATTATTGTATGTCTCGATTTCAGAAATAGAATGGAATGCAGTCCTTGTACGAGAAAAGAAAGGGAGGCAATTTCCCGTGAAGTATGCCAGAAAAAGATCTTCGCGCGAAAAAATGTTTTTGCCTTTACTCTTTCAGTATATTGCGGCCATGATCATGGCGGCCCAGGAACTACATTCATATTTTCTTAACCATACGGTCAGTATGGTTCCCTCCACACCGATACAAGCCATATTGTCTAAACACGAACTCTTAGAGTAGATGGCAGAATAGGCTGAGATACTGGGAGAGTGTGATATTATCTACCAACCCCAAACAACTATCGAGTCACAGGAACTGAAGGGTTTAACCTCAGACTTCATGGAGTAACTAAAGCCAAGGGCGGAGGAGTAAATTAAAAATGAAGAATCGAGCAAGTCTAGGTGTTGGGAGGTTAGCGCTTACGTAAATTTTAAAGAGGAAGAAGCCGACCTTGACCTGTGGGTCAGGACACCCACTAGGATAGTATTTCGCAAGACTGCTAGAGCTCAAAGCGACGAAGCAGAGTATAAAGCCATAATTCAAGCTCTTGACTTAGCCTACATACTCGGGGCCGGGAAGGTCACCCTCTTTAGCAGCTCCCAACTGATCGTCGATAGAGTCAACGAAGTTTTTACCACGCCAGTTTTTACAACGAGTATTAAAGCACTTTTGAAAAATTTTCAGGCATGGGAGTCTGTCTACTGCGGAGGAAGCTCAAGCGATGATGAAGCGTCCAAGGACTCATATAATCAGTAGATAATGGTTGAGTTAACATCTGTGGACCTGATGAACCTTGAAATTCCAGACACAAGATCCGTCAAAGGGTAGCGTCACGCGCTAATCAACTACCTAAGCAAAGAAATCCTCCCTGAAGACAAGTTAGAAAGCAGACAATTGTGAAAGTAAGTCGTTCATTATTGTAGGATTGGTACAAAGTTATATCATCGGGTTGTTAGCGGCCCAGAGGTAACGTCTCCCGGCTCAGCACCCTCGAACAGGGAAGCCCAAGCACATGCCCCCGAACCTTTCGAGGGTCGAGCATAAACTATCTTAAAAGCATCAATTTTTAAGTTCTTTTTAACTTTGATCCCAGTATTTTCATACTCATCAATCATGTTATGCGTTTTCACCCACAGCATCTCAGGCCTATTTATTTATTTATTTATTTATTCAGATCCATCTACGATCCAACTATTCATAGCCCCAACAAGACCTAAGTTGAAGTAATACAGTCACTTTTCGCTACAAAAAGAAGGGTATAGTACTCGCTTAGATCTAGACCACATCTAGCTTAGCCACCAGACATCATTCGTGAGTTGAACTCGTTATTTCAACACGCCGATGGGGATGCCTGACCGCATAGTGCCAGAAAGTCTTAATAACTTGAGTAACTAAGCAGAGACGTTCAAAGTTGGAGGAAAAAGTGCCTGTTATCATATGGGCTAAAGTCATCCCATTATGGGCGCAAAAAGCCATCTCTTACAGATGCAACTTAGCTGCCAAATATTGGTGCACATCGGACGTAATTGCCCATGCAGGGTCACTGATAAACGTTCTAATTATTAGGACATTCAGGACAATCGGAAGGCATCTAATCCTTAGGTGCACAATCATACTGCTTTACTATACATGTAATAACACAAGTATGTATAAGAGTATTGATAAAAGACCATTTCATTAATAAAAATAGCATGTAGGCTCATAATATACATTTAGTTCTTCCTGAATACAACATCTTTTTATAACAATTTTAAGGAAAAAAAGGAAAGGGAAGACTAAAACCAAAGAGCTCTTCAGGATTAACATGGCTGAAAATCCTTCATCTGGATTGTAGCTACAAGCCGTAAATAGTCCGGAGTTCTTTTTTTATTCTGACAGCTCGGGATATGTCAGCCCAAGCATTCCTTCAAGGCACACGGCCGTTGGTACAACTAAAGCCCGTCTGCTTGATCAAAGCAAGGGACCTCGGAAGAATCTGAGTGTTGGCACCCAATTTTATCCCTCCTTTTTCCAAAATCAGCTATAATTTAAGTTAAGGATGCAATGTAACTATTTGTGCATAATTTGCATTAGAAGGCATGCATTTACGTGTATTATCCTCTACATATGTATTACATACTTAAATGTGGCTATATTACGTAATTTTGCATCACTTAGGCTATTTATCAAAATGTAGTTGTTTGTGCAATTTTAGTGCATTTATAGCATTTAATAAATATTTGTGGCTATTTATACTTAATTAGATTAATTTGTATCCTAATTTCCTTTTATATGCATTTTACTATTTGTTCATCTCATTTTATACAATATATATATATATATATATATATATATATATATATATATATATATATATATATATATATAGACACACACACACACACACACACACACACACACACACACACACACACACATCTATATTTTTATTTATTTAGCACCTTTAAAAAAATATTAGCCGAACAAATAACCAATTCATTTCTACTTCTTGATTTGCCATATTCGAGTTCCTTTTTGAATTCAAATAAATGCAAATCTTGGGTAAGTTTAAAAAAAGGTCCCAAGCAAGTCTTTTAATAATGAAAAGGGCCTCAAGTTTTAAAAAATAGGTATAGGGTCCTCCATTAGGATTAGTGTTAATTGGGTAAAAGATGCATACAAACTTAACCCTCAAGTTTTTAAGTTTACACTTTGCACCCTCTAATAAACCCCTCATTTTACCCCCAAAATGGCAAAAAAAATTTCCACCCAATAGCTCCCCCCCCCCCCCCCGCCGTCCCCCACCATCCCCATCACTGCTCCGCCGATTCTGGCGAGTTTCCGGCCTTTTTTTTTTTATTTTTTGGTTCACTATCAGCTCCCCAAAGTAGATTCAACAACTATTTCCAAGTATATTGTATATTTGCAAAAGATTTGTTCCAAAAAAATTTGAGAATTGTCAAAATTTGCTAAGCCATTTACAACACGAATCTCAACTAATCGCCTTGGATTTTCAGCCACATTTGGTCTCTGGTAAGTGTTCTTTAACTTTATAGTCGAAAAATTTGATTTGAAGCTAAAAGCTTCCGGATTGACAATTTTGAAGAACTGGGTTTGGTTTCTGGTCAAACATCCGTCGACGAGATGGTTGATGTTTAAACGTCTCGTTGATGTTTTTGTGCACATCGTTTCATATGTTTAAACATATGTGCTAATGCTGAGCGTATGTTTAAACCATTAAATATTTGGACTTATGTTTAAACATCATGCATGATGTTTGAATATAAATCAGGATTACTAAACATCATTGAGGATGTTTAAACATAAGTCCAAATATTTAAACATTTTAACTGATGTTTAAACAACCTCAATGATGTTTAGTAATCCTGAATGATACTCAAACATCATGCATGATGTTTAAACATCAAAGAAAATGTTTAAACATTTGTATCGATGTTTAAACACTGTAGTTTTTTTTTTTATAGAATGTTTGAAGCAGTACCTTTCATTTTTTGTGAATATGGCTTCTATAGACAATTGTATTATGAAATTTAAGCTATAAGGATCTAATTTAGACCCTCTTTGTATCTTCAGGACAAATAATGGGGCCCGTATTATTGGTAGTTGATTATCTCGGCGAATGGGTGGAGAAAGCTAAAAGTTTTGTTTGGGTTCCTGTTGTGAAAGAGAGTAGACCTATTCTTGTTAGTAAGCAGGTTACTTATAATGAGCTGGTTGAAAAAATCATTCAAAGTTGGGGAATTCTTGATGATCCGAGGGATCTATCTATTACGTACTTGTTGAGCATTGTAAAGCAAAAGACTGCACCCTCTCACATTAGGAATGATATTGATGTCTCTCTTTTTATGGCTGATGTGGATGCATCTGGTTCTAGGCCCACTCTACGTGTAAATGTGGTTCCTCGGACTGAAAATTCTAATGAAAAAAATCATGGGTTGGATGACATTGCAGAGGAGGCTTCACTAAATATGAATGTGGCTGAGAAGGAAGAAGATGAAGAAGCAAAATAAATCCAAGAAGATAATGAGGTACAGTTTCCTGATTCAATACCATCACAAGGCAGCCACACTCGGTCGGACGGCACTGGTTTCTACACAGGGCAAACATTCACGAACAAGCGCGAGTTGGTTGTGCTGTTGAAGCTTGCTGCAGTGAGAGTGCCTTTCTATTTTCAGTATGTGAAGAATAAGAAGAATGTATTTTGTGCTAGATGTGTGGACAAGAATTGCCACTGGTGGATTCGAGCCATGAAGTACAAGAGCTGTGACATGTTTTATATCACTGTCTACAACAGCCAGCACACTTGTGGTTCTGAGCATTCTAAAAGCCATCATCCACACGCCACGTGCAATGTTGTTGGAGAGTACATGAAGAACAGATTTCATGATTGAAAAGCACCATCCACCAAAGAAATCAAGGATGCAGTTCTAGCAGAGTTGGGTTGCAAAATAAGCTATTGGAAGTGTCTCAAGGGCAGCAACATTGCAAAGTCTTTGGCAAGGGGGTCACCCGAACATGGCTATGCCATTCTTGGTGCATACAGCTATATGATTTGGCAGTCAAATGAAGGAAACAAGACAGTATTACAGCTTGATGAACAAGGGAGGTTTCTGTATGTTTTTTGTTTCTTACGGTTCGTGGATCAGGAGGTTTAAGACTATTAGAAAAGTGCTGGCTGTTGATGGCACTTTTTTGACGGGTCCATATGGTGGAGTGTTGTTGTCCGCTGTCGGTCAGGATGCTCAAAATCACATCTTTCCTCTTGCATTTTGTGTAGTTGACAAAGAGTGCGATGCCGCCTACGAATTCTTTTTTGAGCAATTGGTCGGAATAGTCCCTGACGATGATGAGTTGTGCATTATCTCCGACAGGCACAGAAGCATTGAAAAAACTGTTTGTAAGGTTTTCCCATTTGCTAACTATGGTTATTGCATGAGGCACCTTGGTGAGAACCTCCGCACGACTTTTCATTGTGGAGATTTAATTGGTAAGTACATTACCGCAGCGGAGGCGTATACTTGGATGTTTGAAATATTATTGCTGATGTTTGAAACATAGTATTGGATGTTTAAACATATTAATGAATGTTCCAGTATGTGTGACTGCATTTCCTGTTTATTGTTTGTTAATATTGTAGGTTCAATGTGATGACCACAAACATTGACTACAAACATTGCCGAGTCGGTTAACTCAATGTTCAGGAATCACAAAGAATTTCCAATTGATGCGCTTTTCAATGCTATAAGCGAGAACTATGCTGAAAAGTTTCTTCAAAGGCGCATGGAATTTTTGTACAGTTCGAACACTTGTGTCCCCTTAATTGAGGAGGTGATAACAGCCAACAATTTATTGGGCAGCAAGTTTTTGGTGCATCGAGTGAATACCTGTTTTTTCAAAGTTAAAGGAGGAGGTCCAACAAATATGACTTATGAGGTGGACCTACACAACAGGACATGTACTTGCAAGCGGTTTGATTTGGACAAGATACCTTGTCCACATGCTATGGCAGCTATGAGGTTGAAGTATCCAGATGAGTTTGGAAGGAAAATCTATGAATACACGTCGCCGTATTATTATGTAGAGTCCTACTTGCTTGCATATGCCGAAGCAATCTATCCAGTTCCGGATGAACAATCTTGGCATGACTGTCCTCATGAGCTGAAGGAATGGAAATTACCTAGCCCTTACTTGAAACTTGGCCGTGGAAGAAGGAGGATGAAGAGAATTCCATCCGTTGGGGAGCGATTCAAAAAGAGGAGAAACAAATGCGGGATTTGCAAAAAGCTTGGCCACAAAAAAACTACCTGCCCAACAGTTACAAGACCAAGTCAGAACGATCCCACAAGTGTTTAGCTGCTGCTTTGAACAATCCTTTTATTTGGGTGTTTGTTGTTGAATTTCTGAACCTCTTTTTAGACAATCCTTTAATATGTAATCTCTATTTAGACAATCCTTTATTTATGTTCGTATTAAGTTATTAAGGTGTGTCTTGTTTTCTCATGCTTTGCCTGCTTCCTTGTTCCATATAAAATGTTTGATCGCACTTGAGTCTGTTCCAAACATCGTGCACAATGTTTAAACATAAGTTAATATGTTTCAACATCACGTGTAATGTGTAAACATATTATGAAATGTTTAAGATTCCACCTAATATATTAAACATCCAACTGGATGTTTAAACATCACGACGGATGTTTCACAGTAACTGTTAAAAACTGCACGCCTACACTGAAAAAGACGGGTTCTCCTGAAAAGACACATTTCAAAACTGCACGACTGCACTGAAAAGACACATTCATTCCACAAGGTGCCTCCTAAAGTATAAACGGTGACTTTTGAAAACCACATTGACATCCTATAAATACCCAACACTATATGCACCAACAGTATATGCAAATTTTCCATCACCAAACACTTCAACAACATAAATATGTCTGAAGCAGGATTAAACGACGCCTTGCAGGTTGGCAATAGTGATCAGGCATCACGTCACAACCAACCAATACAGAATGCGCCACAAAGAGAACGACGAGGCGATATAAATTGGGAAGTTGCAATTCTAAAGGACGACATGACAGAGATGAATCGAGCCATAGAAATAGTACGAGCAGATTTATGGCGTTTAAGGTACAGGCACGCGAGGGATCACCGAAGGGTCATGCAAATAATTACACAAATTTTGGATGAACTGGACCTGGAGATTGACGGCGTATGAAGTTTATGATATATTTTAAGTTGTTATATATTACTTTAGTTTCCGTATTTAACATATTATTATGTTGTAAACTTTATATCATGTAACGTATTATTATGTTGTAAACTTTATATCCGTACGTCGTAAACTCTATTATTATTTAATTTAGTCGTTTAGTCTCTTTTTTACAACTGCTCTTCTCATTTTAGTATAGTACTTGCAATGTTTAACAAGCAGGCGGAATCTTAAACATTTAACACGATGTTTAAACATATGTCGTTATGTTTAAGATCTCACTAAATTACTTAAACATAATGTGTTATGTTTAAACATTTGTCATGATGTTTAAACATCCCATGTGATGTTTAAACATAACAATGGGATGTTTAAACATTTTATGATATTTTCTGTGATGTTTAAACATCATGACAAATGTTTAAGATTCTGCCAAATATACTAAACATCACCCTCTGATGTTTAACATTTCGTAAGATGTTGCACATCGTACGAGATGTTTCAAACATCTGATGGTATGTTTAAACACCGTGGAAGATGTTTGAAACATATGATCATATGTTTAAACATTTCATCGAATGTTTAAACATATCATGCTATGTTTGGATGAAGCAATCTATTTTTTTGCAAGTATGCAACCATATGTTGAGTTATGAGACGTGTAATTACACATTTTGAAGGATAAACTTAATGATTAAGTATACAAAGTATAATTCCATCGATATTGAAGGTGTTTGAAGTGATAACACTGATGATTGGTGTTTCTATCAATCAAGATGGAGGTGTTTGAGTGAAAGGTGATAGTGTTATGAGTGATAACACCAACAACTAAGCGTTTACATGTTTTTTATTGAAGGGTGAACATATTGGTTGTTTAAACACCAATAATTAGTCGTTCCTATGTGCATGTGAATGATTTTGAACAAAATTGGAGTGAGAACTCTATTTTAACTTGTTCACTCATGTAGATGAACATTAACAAAAGAGTTTGGAGTGACCTATCAAGGGATTAGAGTTGATCTAAGTTTTCATCGACAATTGAAGGGTTTAGGAGTCAAAACGGTAAAAAAAAATACTTTAAAGTAAGTATATATTGATAATTGAACTCATTCTTATTGAAAGCTCAAGCTTAAGCTTAAACATCATGACAGATGTTTGAAACATATGACTATATGTTTAAACATTTCATCAAATGTTTAAACATATCATTATATGTTTAAACATCATGGCAGATGTTTGAAACATCTGATGGTATGTTTACACATCAGGACAGATGTTTGAAACATATGACAATATGTTTAAACATTTCATCGAATGTTTAAACATATCATGATATGTTTGGATGAAGCAATCTATTTTTTTGCAAGTATGCAACCATATGTTGAGTTATGAGACGTATAATTACACATTTTTTTGCAAGTTTGCAACCATGATTAAGTATGCAGTTATTCTATTGTGTAAAAGGGAAAAGATGAAGGGGTGTACGTGGGGTTATGTGCGTTTGAATTTATGAAGGGGTGGATGTGAATAGGCACATACACAACTACATATGAAAAGGCACCAAATGTTGGAACTGAAAAGGTACCAAATGTAGCCTATATATATGTTCCAAATGTCTACAAAACACGGCATCCAAATCTCTCCTTTTTGTTTACAATGCCGTGTTTTGTAGTCTTGTATTTTCATTTTCCGTTTCATTGTTTTGAATAATTATTAAGTGGTATTAAGTATTACTTATCAAAAAGAAAAATAAAACGGAGAGATTTGGATGCCGTGTTTTGTACACATTTGCATGATGTTTCAGCATATTCCAATTAATAATTTAAACATCTGAATTATGTTTCAGCATAGTCAAGTATGTTTACACATATGATTAAATGTTTAAACATCCACACGATGTTTCTTAAATCAGTAAGATTGCACACAACTAAAGTATTTACATAAAACAGATAATTATCCTTACATGACTTCCAACAAAACATAACATAACATAAAATTAAGAAAACAAGCCAAAACAAATACTTAATCATCCTTACATGCCAACAAATACTTAATTTTCCAACCATAACTTATCAAACTACGGTACCATCTTCCCACGAAATATGTCCACAGCCCATTTCACCCTAAAATCCACCATGGTGTTGTCACAGAGCTTGTCCCAGGGAGTCTTTGTAAGAAGGTGTTCAATGAAGGCAAGGGCATAAGCACCTGATGCAGTACGAGTGGTGCTTGTCGGGAAGTCTTTCACACGCTCATATGGCCACACTTTTATGTTCAGGATATCCTCCGGCAAACTTTGGAACATCTCGCACTGTTTGATGAAAATGGGGAAAAGGGAAGTGATGGGCTTCATCGGTGTGTCAAATTCATCATCATTTATGTTGTCACTGTACATGGAGTCGTATACCCTTATCTTACCTTCCTCCACAAGGAACTCCACAGTGACAAAATGAACCCCTTTCAATTTCATAAGACAGAAAATCCTCTTCACCCCAGCCCACTCCACACCCCCTGGGTTCGGCTGCTTACCTTGTGCATAGTCCAGCATGTCATCCTTGAATTGAACAGTCTCAAGCTGTACTTCTAGGGGCGCAGCCAATGCATCAGCGAGTATACGCTGCTTCTTGTAACGCATCAGCGAGTATATGCTGCTTCTTGTAAAGCTCACACAATTTCTTAGAGAAATTCAAATCCAAAATGACATCGGATTTGAGATAGAACTGGGAGTGGGCATTCTTTTTAAGCCTCATCAGGCTCATGATTTCCTCAACATGCTGCAGAAAAGGAAAAAAAAAGGAAACAGAAAACACATAAAGAACAGGAAGAACATGTCAACATCAGGGGAAATGTTTAAACACCAGACATAATGTTTAAACATATTGTGATATGTTGCAACATCGTATAGATGTTTAACATTATATAAACATATATGCGTAATGTTTAAACATTAACTAATATGTTTACACATTCTGTATTATGTTTAAACATATCATAAGTTATTTGTGATGTTTAAACACTGCTTGTTATGTTTGCACATCCCAAATATCTGATCTGATATATGCACTAAGAAAAAATAATTAGGATGAATTGCGTGTACCTTTTCCTTCAAACTACTTTCCATTCTAATGATTTCTTCCAGATCCTTGTAATTGTACTCATGCCCAAGAAAAAGTGGACTTTTTTCATTTTTCTTCTCTGCCAAGAAGGCATCCAATGCATCTTTGCTCTTCTTATCCACAGGCTTGTAAATATCAATCTTCCCCCTCACTGTCTTCTTCTTCCCCTTTCTTCCTAAAGCAGTAAATGGGGATTTCAGAACTCTACTAGGGAAGATGCTTCTCAAACCTATTCTCTTGGGCACCTGTGTTTTCATCATTTCCTTCAGCTCAACTAACATAGTCTCAATCCCACCAACCTTCAACAACAATTTATCAGTGTCCTCCTTGCACTTTAAGCATTTGCAAGTGCACTCTCCAGTCGACGTACCCACAACTGCTTCTTCTCTCCTCACAACTCCTCCTCTAGTACTGCCACCATCTTCTTTTCTTCTAGCAGGTCCTCTACTGCTGCCATCTTCTTCTCTTCCAATAACTCCTCCTCTACCCTCATCCTTCCTTCTAGCATATCCAAAAAGATCCCCAGCAATTCCAGTGTACTCTCTTCCACTTACTCCAAAAAGATCAGCACCCTTGCCCCCACTGTATCCCGTCAACATTGCACCACGACTTAGCACAACATGTTCTAAAGGGGTGTTAGGAACAACAACTTGTTTCCTCAACATTGTCACCCCGTCCAACTGCCGCATCAAGCCATCAATCACCACGTCCTCTACATCCTCAAATGGCACAAAGTCATGGAGCACATCCCTCAACTCTTTGGGTGTGGGTACGAGGTAAAGGTGCACCTCCTGCAATAAAATAACCACAAATGTTAAAACTACTGTTTAAGGATTTATTGTAACATTTAAACATCAGTACCAGTGTTTAAACATTTCGTGTAATGTTTAAACATCACTAATAATGTTTAAGTATTTATTGTAATATTTAAACATCAGTACCAGTGTTTAAACATCACGACAAATGTTTAAACATTTCGTGTAATGTTTAAACATCACTACTAATGTTTAAGCATTTATTGTAACATTTAAACATCAGTATAGGTGTTTAAACATTTAGTATAATATTTAAACATTTTGTGTAATGTTTAAACATCACTACTAATGTTTAAGCAAATAATGCAGTGTTGAATTTGAAAGAACTGGGGAGTAAAAGAAATCCTACCTGGATGTCAACATGCTGGAACACTGCATCTGGGTCCTTTTCTACCTTATCCCCCAACCAACGTTTCATCCGTGGTATTGTCTTCTCCTTAGGGTATTCCCTTAGCCTAAGTGCCGGAATAGCCTCTAACACCCATGCCATGAAAGCCCATGGAAATCCATACAGTGTGTAGCTATTCTCAGGAGCCTTCCAGCTTGTAAAATCTTTCAGGATGTAAAACACAGTCAAGTCGAAGCTTTTTCTTCCCCATGGGTACTTGTAAAAGTATTCAGGGGTGCTCGCGAGACAAACTACCCATTCCTCAATACCACTGTTAGTGTCCTTTGAACACAACACTTGGTGCTCGAACCAACACAAACATAAACTAAACCTTATGTCATCATCATTCACCAGGTCTTCACTCTCTATCAGTTCCAGAATATAATCACTACTTGCAGCCTTCTTCCCCTTCCTTGAAACCAAATCCCACAAATCTTTCCCCTTGCTACGGGCTTCATCCATAAAATCATCAGGGGGAGGTAGGGTACAACTCAATCTTGTCATCAAGGCAAACTCCTGCATCCTAAAACGAAGAGGCAGTTCATGGAATTTAAACCACGCCTCAAACTTCTTCTGACAAATAACCCGGCGAAGTAAAATGTTGTGAACCAGCTTTGGAGCAAACACACACTTGGACAAATCGATTAGGTGCCCGAAACAGCTTTCCTTGAATCTTTCCATTAGATTAAAATGATGTAAAGCTTTACGAAATTTATCCAACTTCGAGTGCAGTGATGATCTGACCGTCACCTTCTTTGTTGCGAACGCATTATTATACTCCATCCACGTCTTCATTTGACTCAAATCAGGCAGGTCAGTCTTTATGCATGGGGTAACCTCATCAGCCAACTCCACCTGAAATTGATACAAGAAAGACAATCATTACACAGTCACATTTCTAATGAAGAAAATATTTTCATGGGTAAAACATTGTTAAGATGTTTAAACATCATCCAACATGTTTCAAACATCTTATAATATGTTTGGAATATAATCTATAATGCTTGAAATAAATCCAAACATCATTTATTATGTTTGAAACATAATATAAAATGTTTGAAACATTCGGAGTGATGTTTGAACATATCCTTATATGTTTGAAACATCATACAAGATGTGTAAACATAAGCTTCGATGTTACCTCCTGTTCTATTGCCTCTACAAATTGATCCTCTGTTGTTGCTTGTGTTGTTGCTTCTGTTGTTTCTTCTGTTGTTGCAGGCAAATCATGAACAGCTTTTGTTCTTCCTTCCCTTGCCTCACTAACTCTAACTTGAGGCATAACACTACCCCTACTTTCTCCCCTTTGTTCATTACTTGGCTCTGCTGCTTCTGCATCCTCTATACCTTCTTCACTACTTCTTGATCTTTGTTGTTTGTTGATTTTTGCTAAGATCCCGACTAGCTTGACTAGCACGACTAGCACGACTAGCGTTTGGGCTCTCGAAAGGGACCTGTAAAAGCTCCGGTACTGCCCTGCTTCTTTGTCTTTTTGCACGAGGAGATTCACTTTCAGATTCCACGGGAATTTGCCTGTCTGTGGCTTTGGCTGTGGTCTTCTGGACCTTCTTAGCAGCAGCAGCCGTAGCCTTTACCAGTTGCCTTTTTTTGGGGGGCATGTTGCCTATATACACAAATAACAAATAAGTTTCTTTACACGTATTTCCCATATTTATAAGAACAAAATATGGTTCAAAAAACTTGAGGCCCATTTCCTATTCAACATATACAACTATCATGATTGTGTACATTAGGCTTGTTATTACCACTCTTCACAAGTTTTAAGAATATTCTAAATGCCTTATCCATATGTGTTACTGAAAAATGCAGTTCAAACATCATGAGTAATGTTTAAACATCATGCTTAATGTTTGTATTCTACAGGGGATGATGTTTAAACATCTCTATTGATGTTTAAATCATCTCCGGCTAAACATCCGGTGATATGGCCAAACACAACACAGATGTTTCAAACATCTTACGGGATGTTTGAAACAAACGGATTTCGTTTAACAATATCACCGGCAACTACACAAAAAATTCAGTCAAAACTTCATCATTTCCTCGTCCCAAACAGACCCAGACAGAATCATAAACAAACATAGCTTTTAAAACAAAATTCTACGATTTTTTGTTAACAACAAAAATCGATCAAAAAATTGGTAAAATCATGAAAACAAATGAAGAAAACTACAATGTTGGTGTCGGAAAAAACTTACAATAGAGATTCGGTGACAATCGATGAGTTTTGACAGTCCGATTTTGAGAAAAAAAGCCGGGTCGAAAACGGGTTGGAAACGGGTTGAAAACGGATCGCTTTTGAAGAGAGTGATGTTTGGGATTTTTGGGAAATGTTTGGGGATGTTTGGGTTTTTGGTTTTTTGAAAAATCAGATGTTGGGGTAAAGGGTAGGTAGGAGTAGTGGGTAAGTTTGTATGTTTTGGGGTGTTTTAATTTTGCCCCACAATTTTTAAAAGAGTGTAATCACCCCCCACTTACACTTAATCACCCATTTGAGAGAAAAGAAAAGCAAAAATAAAATAAAGGACCCTTTTTTTTATTCCACACTTGAGAGGACCTTTTTGTGTCATTTTTTCGCAAATCTTCCTTTTGAAGCACTTTATCTTGAAATTTTTCCTACAAACCTAGACAAGAGTATGTCTAGATACGTCCATTGTGTTAGGGACTAGTTAGTATTTTCTTCCAATTATTTTGCATAAAATCAAAAACTACTCGATTTTCCTTTTTCTAGATCAAATCTCTCAATTATTTCCATAAACTCCCAATCTCCACCAAAATTCTTTATTTTCTTATATTCATTTTTATTAACTTTTTCTATTGAATTACATTTTTTCTTTGAACCTTGCCACAATTCTAACCAAATACATTTCCTATATATATTTTTATATTTTATTCCACTTATTAAACATCTCCAAAATAACTCCATTTTCTTATTTAGGCCCAGGTTCCAATTTCCCCTAATTTACTAAAATACTCCCTGAATCTTCCAATTTTTGAATCAAATCAACACCCCCAACATCACTCTCCAAAAATCTCTCCCAAGATTTCCCCCGATTCCCCAATCTTCTCCAACGTCCCCAATCCCCTAAATCTCTCTGATCAATTCCAACGGCTCTATGTACTCCACTCCTATATACCTCGTCAATCTTCCTCACAACTGGAAAGGCAACACAGTACCATCATCTCCCTCTCAATCTCTCTGACACACGGCAATGTAATGCATCACTGACACCAAACCACCATATACACACCCATCTCCTATCTCGAAATCAGTGCAAAACACATATAATACACCCACACACAGTGATCGGAAGCGGGGGAAAGATCACGAACCATACACACATACAATATAGAAGGGGGTTTGGGGAAGCGGATCAGAGGCTAAAGTATCACCACCACCGGAGTAGCAGCAATGCTGCTGGTGTCTCGTCATCGGGGAAGCCAAGCTAGCAGTTGTTCCTCCGATTCAATAGCCACAGTTTCGCCTGCTGCTAGTGATGGTTTTCTTATCAGAAGATTCGCTCTCTGGTTTATTTGTTCTGTAGTGCTGATTTTTTTCAGTTGAATCGGATATGGGTTTGGTCTGATGACGCCTTCTTGACCCCTTGCAACTGTTGTTTTGTCCAACTTGAAACGGCTTTGTTCTTGATTCACTGTCGTCGTTGGATTCTGTATTTGATCTATTCAAAACTCATTTGATTTGTTTGAGGGGTATTCGTTTGGGTGCTGTTCGTCCCATTACATTATTGTCTTTGCCTGGATACTTTGTTGCTTTTACATGTGGGAATGACTAATTTGCTGCACTAATTATTCATTGCAAAGGATATTTATTTGGTGATCTTTTCTTTTAGTTGTGAAGCTTAATCTCCATATGTTGACCGCATTACTGGTTTGAGTGGAATTGTGCGATGACGCTGTAGAAAGGCTCCTTGTGAAGTTTTTGCATATTTACTGACCTGAAATAATATTACATTATTGGAGGTCAATGAAAAAATATATACATATATTGAGGCCTCTGATTTGAATAGATACTACAAGGCCAATGATGTTTGGAGGCCAAAACAGTCCCGTCCCGATACAACGGTCCCTTATGATTTTGTCCCTCCGATAAAAAAATAGGCAATAACTATACGTTTACTTTGCATAGTAAGCGATAGTAGAGTGGTTGAATTGGAAGTGCTTGGCACGGCAAACCGGTCCGGGCTCCGTGTTTGCAGCCGCACCGACACTCCTAACCTCCACTTGATGCAATACCATTCTGAGCCTAAGCTTTTACAAATCTATTTTTCCTTTTATTATTATTATTATTATTATTATTATTATTTCTATTATTCTTATTATTATTACTAACATTCTTATTATTACTATTGTTGTTATTATTACGAACATTACTATCATTATTATTACTATTATTTTTTATTACTATTATTATTGCTATTATCACTAATGTTTTATTTTTATTATTATCATTGCTATTATTTTTATTATTATCGTTAATATTATTATTATTATTATTATTATTATTATTGTTATTATTATTATTACTATTATTATTTGTCGGACTAACTCCTTTTCGTATTTGTTGCAAGCTATCTCTCGGCAAAATTGTTAAAGATGACGCTATTGGAAATGATGAATAATTTAATATTATTACATTACCTATACCTTTTACTTTATTTCATTTCTTGTGTGTGTGTGTGTGTGTGTATATATATATATATATATATATATATATATTGACATACTAACTAATTTATTTTCATTTTGCAAGGTACCTTTGGTTGAGATTTACCTAGGAAGAAGTCAATTAGTGAATTTGAACCTTTTCATTTTATCTTAATTATTATATGCAATTTATAATAGTCATGGAATTATTTGTCTATTTTTAGTTAGTTAGTTTATTTGCTTATTTACTTTTAATTGCTTAAAATCTCAATTATTTAGTTCGGCCGGTAGCCACATCTGGTGGAGCCTGAGAGGTGTCTAACACCTTTCTCTCGGGTTAATTTGAACACTTACCTAGAATTTTTGGTTCGTACATAAAGTTTCTAAGTTAATTATAAAATTGGCCAGAAACAAAGTAGATGCCCTAATACGCCTAGTTAAAAAATATGTTAAGTGGCGACTCCAAATCATTATCCATGAGTTCCAATAAGTTGAGCCCTATTTCGAACTTTAACCGGTTAGGAAAAAAATGGATATCGATATAATGGCGACTCTGCTGGGGATTTTTCAAGGTTCTAACCATAACAGACTTTTTATTAGGATTCTTTACGTTTATTTTCTTTTCTTATTATTTCTCAAAGACTAATATTTCTTTCTTTTTCCTTTTGCAGATGTGAAACTTAGCTTTTTATTTGTATTTCTTTTAATTTATTATCTGTAACCGTCATTTTGTTTAAACTTCCTCCACTCCTGAAATTTTTACACTTGCACACACCAAGAATGATTACTCGTACCTCGCAGTCATTCCACCATCAAAGCACCCTTTAGGGAATGTTCACAAAATTTAACTAGCTAGCGAGGTTGTTGGCGGTTTGCGTGCTTTCAACTTCCAAGATGTCCGCTTGGGAGAGTACTTGTCTAGATAAACCTACTCTTTGGTATGAAAATGAATTATGTCAACGATTCTTCAAATTCTCCACGAGTATGTTAAATCTTTTATTTAAAGATTTTATTTATAATATTATTTGTATTTTATAATTATTTTACACGCCGGGACTAACCTATTTCGTTTTTTTTTTTTTTTTGGTTCATTTTCTTTAGAACAATTATTTTATGAATTATTTTAACATGTGCATCCATTTTTCAAAACTTACACATTTTTTTTGAAAACATATGCATTTTCTTTCAAAACTTATGTTTTTTAAACTTGTGAATACCGCTCACACCTTCCGCCACTCCTCGCAATTGCAAAATCGTGCATTGAAAAATATGGTAATTACGGCCGCCTCTTTTCTCACAAAAATTCCTTTAGAGGGAACAACTAGGAATCTATTTGGTCCGTGATGTTCCTTCTCCCGAGTTGTCCACTTGGGAGGATAATAATACCTGGGCTAGCTATCTCCATTCCTTAGTAGCAACGCTAGAAATCATGCATCATGATATATGAATAGTTGACTTGTTCTAAAGTTCGATAGGTCGACGTGTTCAAACAATTCGAACGGGTTTTTGACCTCCAAAAAATGTTGAACATGATTTATTTGCATATACTTAGGGGATCGAACGTGCAAATATGGACCGCTCATTCACATTGTTCTGCATTCAGTGCCATTCAAAGGCATGAAGGTTACCTAATAGGAATGAAAAGCCCAAATTAGATAAAAAAATGATTGCTTATTCATAAACAGTTGGAATTATTATGTATTCAATTCCATTCAAAGATACGAAAGTAACCTAAGAGGAATTAAAAGCCCAAATTGGATCAGAAATGATTGTTTATTAAACAGTCAAAATTATTCTGTATTCAATTCCATTCAAAGGCACAAAGGTAACCTAAGAGGTATTAAAAGTCAAAATTGAATCAGAAACGATAATTTATTCCCAAAGAATTGGAATCATTCTGTATTCAATGCTATTCAAAGGCTTAAATGGTAACTGAAGAGGCATTAAAAGCCCAATTTGAAGCTGAAATGACCGCTTGACAGATGGGATGACACATAACGCACATTTATCCTTTAAGCATTATATAAAGACTTGACATCCTTGGCATGTCAAAAGTCCATTAGCAACTTCTTTCTAAAATGTCTAAAGGGTTCTCAATCTACAACGTCACATCTCTTCATCTTCTCTGTTGCATTGTTTTCTAAAACTTATGCCACACGTTGATCATTTTGCTCGCAATAAAGCTAATCTTAGACATTTTTCTTCTCCCTTTTCCTATCGTCCTTCACCTTTCCCAAAAGATCATGGCTAATAGAATATTTGACATGGTTGCTGAAATCCTTCAGTTGCTCAGAGATTGGTGGCGAAACCTAAGCATAGATCAAAAAGATCGAGTCAAAATGGTGTTGGGGAATATGATATAACTAATGGAGCACACTGCAGTGAAAGGGATGATAGAAGCAGCAGTACACTATTGGGATGCAGACCGATAAGTTTTTCACTTCGGAAGTATAGAGTTGACACCCTTGCTGGAAGAAATAGGTGGGTTAACTCAATTACCATTTGAAAGTGAGGAAATCTTGATGCCTAAGAACATTACACCCAAGGAATTCTTCCAAAATGGTAGGGCTTAAGGCCGAATTGTGCACAGACTGAGACAATTAGGAATTTCCTTGACTTCCCTCTACATTAAATTTTGGTATGGAGAAGAATTTCAAGAATCCAAAGACTATTTCAGCATTACCAAGGTGGATTGGCAAGAGCAGAGGCTACTTGCTTTTGTCACCAGCTTTTTAGGAAAAATCGTGTTTCCAAAAAATAAAAGACGAGCGGATGTTTGCATGGTTTCAATTGCTAATGCCCTACTCAAAGACATTAACAAGAAATACATATTGGTACCTATGATCGTCGCAGAAATGAACCGTGCTTTAGAAAAATGCAAGAAAGGCGCTGGGTTTTTTGAAGGTTGCAATTTGCTATTACAAATTTGGTTGATGGAATATTTGCAAAAGATGAACAACACAAACCAAGCCTTCCATCCCACACAAAGAGAGGACTATATCATTTATATTTGCAAAAGATGAACAACACTCCTTCCATCCCACACAAAGAGAGGACTATATCTTGACTCATACCGCCCGCATGGACAACGCTCTTAGGAAGTGGGACCGGCCAGTAACTACTATAGGTTGGCACCACATACTCTGTCAGTTGACATTCAAAAATATACAATGGATGTTTGATTACTTTCCCAATGCTAGAGTGATTTCACGGTTGGAAAGAGACCCATATCTCATTTTAGTGGGCTTTAGAAGAGTTTATCCATACACTTCTTTAAGTGTACATAGACAAGTAGGGAGATAGCAGATTGTTCCCTAAACTGTAAACATCAGAAGTTCGAAAGCAAGTATTCTCGGAAGAGTGATACCGTTCAAAGATAAGATATTAGAACTTCTGAAAGAAAGGCAAAAAATAGGATTCAAGACTATTGGACGAGACAGATTTGATGTAGGCTATGATGAAGACTATCCAGACTAGCTTAGGAAAGACATAGCAAGGGCAGTTCATCCAAGAGCAACACTACAAAGGAAAAAAATATTGATGAGTTAGAAATCGAGTGCAAGAGGCTACATAAACAACTGGAAAGGGAACGAGGCAAATAGTAAAGAAACAATGTTTGGTCGCAGCAAAGAACAAAGAAAAAGGCAAATGGCGCGGTAAGGCAGAACTCCTGACAAAACTCATAGAGTCTATCGGTGTATGGGCTAGCGAAGGAATGAACGCTGTGGCTGGTAAAGGAATAGAGGAGAAAGGAAGTAAGGCTTGGAAAATGTTGAAGAACTTCACATTTGATATATCCCGGCTCTTAACTGATGAAGACAACATCATTTTTTAAGGAGACTCATCTGAGGCAAGCTTGTCCGAGGGAGACTCGTCCGAAGAAGAAGAAGAAGTAGAATCTTTTGGGGATGAATCAACATGAAATATGTTCACCTGGCCATGATCTAATCTCCTAGCAATGTTTTCCACCTTGTTGCACTATTTCAATATCAGCCAATGTAACAAAAGTCCAATACATGCAATATTATCTTTTAGGCTCCGTATTTTGTTAGCAAACAAAATGATGTATGTGGCACAAAGCGCTTTTCAAATCATCGTGCGTAAAACGGTCGTTTGCATTATAGGATGTATTTCTTATTTGATATATGCGCATTCCATGAATATGTCTGTTGCCCTAAGTCTCTTTCTACCTTTCGCGACCCCCTTCTAAAATCCAATATCCTACCAAGGCAGGCATCTCATGTCCCTACTCTACACCTAAATCCTGATATCTAAAACCTCTCACATGTCCAAACCATCTCTAACTCACTACCAAACCCAAAAATCCTACTATCCAAAAGCTTGGCTTGAGTCGAACACAAAGGCATAAGTTATGGTTAGACAAAGTACATTTGTCGTTGATTGGTCAAAACAAGAAGGGTTTGTTACAGCATGCACTATGCACATGGAGCAGAATATTAGCGTTGAAAGAGATATTGGTCAAACACAAAGGCACACCTTCTTTACCACAAGACCTTTTGACACCAATATCCAAGGATCATTTTATTGCTCTAGTCTACACAGTCACACTACCTGCAATACATGACTGTGATCCAAAGCATTTTCCAACTTGCTCCTATCATGATTAAAATAGCAGTCAAAGGGCCAGTGGAAGATAATATTGGAAAGACAGAAGTGTAGCAAAGACTTGCGCACAACAACCAAAAACAGGCAAGCCAATTCAACTTGAAAAGGGAGGCAAAGACACAATGACAAAGCTCTCATCATATGACAAACCTAGGAACTTCTTAAGCATTTGGAAAGCATATCTCTACCCACTAGCAAAGATAAAAAAGGACAATGAATTTATTTGAGACACTTACAAGAGCAAGGGTTGCTTTGATATAAAAGCATAGGCGAGTAGACTTCTTGGAGCATTTTTAGTCGAAGGCTTTATTGGGGTGATATAATTCTCATGACGACAACTACAATAGGATGCAACAATCTAAGAGTACACACGATACATAGGCAATCTACATCGAGTTCGGTGGCTCAGCAATAAGATATTATCCATTAAGGAAAGTTGGTGGAAGGACTACATTGAAGCAATTGGTTGACAAGTATGAAAGACGTTGAGTCTATCTTTGAAAGACACATAGGGATCATGACAGACAAATTTGCAAGAAAGAATGACAAATGCACTCAAAGTCTTGGTGTTCGATAAAAGCCAAACCCCCATTTTTTTGTCGCACAACACAATCTATTCCTTACACAGCATCTTTACCACTTTTCATTGACATTCAACTCCTCTTCTCCCACTTAACCAAGCATCGGTTGTTTGACCAAAATCCTTACCTTGACTGCTACATTAAGAACTTAGGCAATCTCTTGTGATATATGTGCATTCTATGATAATCTCCAAATCCAAGTGCTAATCTGTCATCTACGGTCTAGGCATCCTCTTAAGCTTATGTGTCATTTTTGCGTCAAATCTTTAGTAATGTGCCCACACGATTTAGCGCATTTCACCACTTTATTACGGTCGCTCTGCACTTGAACATCGAAATTGGACAAGAATCTGTATTAAGAAAAGCTGAAGTGGAATGCCAAGCTGAATCCATTTTCTTCTAGAACAAGGACTTTTAAACTACCAACATGGGACACTGAGAGAGCCCAGACGATGTAATCCTACTTCCGTACAACATGTGTATGGGCAAACAAAATCAGCTGGTACTATACCCACACAAGAGGCGCAAGACAGAAATCTAATCACTATATAAACAAATTCACAACCTCATATTGCACCCAACTTACACAAAAAACAACCCCCCTGTCAAGACTTTCAATAACAACCTTATCAGGCTCAAAAAAATCAAGGACATACAAAAAGACAAAACCTCACACCTTTACTCCTTTAGCTCAGTGAAAAGGTATTTCACCCAACAAACAAACTACTCCCTAGATACCCATTCCTAGATTTGATCCAACAAGATCTACACTCCTTACTTACACATTTAATACCATGACACCACAAGACATCCAGTATTGAAACACAAAGTTCAGAGTCTGATTGACAATGGTACAACAAGAACCAACAAAGGGAAACTCCAACCCCCAAACTACAAACACACTTTCTA
Source organism: Petunia axillaris subsp. axillaris (assembly GCA_029990575.1). Classification (NCBI taxonomy): domain Eukaryota; kingdom Viridiplantae; phylum Streptophyta; class Magnoliopsida; order Solanales; family Solanaceae; genus Petunia; species Petunia axillaris. The sequence continues at coordinate 57,982,735 of JARKNS010000006.1, read as the reverse complement.
TAAAGGCTCGTCCATCAAAGTTAGCTCCGTGACTTTCGAAAATAAAAGCATGAAACATGAAGACACTCCATCACAACCTAAGAAAAATATAATTTTGGACAACCTCCAAACCCGGCCAAATCCAAATATCAAACCTCAGTCTGGACATGCAAGTATCCATATAATCACAGTCATCGATATACCCAATCGCCACACTAAAGGACGAGTACGGATTCTAGCTAATACATTGTAGTTCAGTGCAATGCAATCACCCTCTCTTGGTGATGTATCATAGGAAATAAACTGGGGCAAAATTTATCTGGATCCCTCAAAAATTCCAAAAGGCGCAAGCTTGACACTGGGGCAGAAGTTTTTGAGATCCCCCAAAAATTTCAAGAAAGGCATTATAAAAGCAACACGATAGTCTTCTTAGCACATTGCATGACATAACAATGGCATTCTATTTGTTGCATTGAAAAGACCTTGGTCAGTCCTTTCGAAAGTTAGGACTCCGATTAGCATGTCGATAATTTTAAAATATTCATAATATCTATTGGGACCTGTCTGTAAAATTAGAGCTAAATCAGAACTCGTTTGGTAGGTATCGGAAAAAGGTGTCAGTTTTTATTGACAATAAATATTAAAAAGATATTTTTGAGCCCGGTTTTGGAGAACGAACTCCGATTCGAAATCCGAAAGCGCCGTTAGGTTCGTAGGATTTTTTGTGACTTTTGTAAACTTTCGAAAGGGAATTTCGATGTTGTTCGCTAGTTTCTGCTAAAATGCCGAAAGTTAAATAATTTGATCTTTTTCTATTTAAATTCGCATCTTGAGTTTCGGGAGTCTAATTTGAGATCCGCCTCCACGAGTAGGTTACATATATTTTGTATAACTTGTATGCAAAATTTGGGATTATTTCAAATATCATAGAGTACCGTTTTAATTTTTACCATAGAAGCAAAAAAAAAAGGGAAAAGAATTAAAATGAAATATTAGGCGGTGGGTCCTTAGCTTTAAGCTAAGGACAAGGTAGTATAAGTAAAATGTAAAACAGAAGCAAAAATGAGCAGAATATGAGAAAATGAGAAACAACGAAAATTATCAGGAAAAATTGCCAGAAAATGAGAAAAGAGCCGGAGAAAAGTAGAATTTTCACCCTGAAACATTCAAGTAGTGATCCAAATGTATTATTTGAGTTTATTACGTGTGTTTGAATATATTTTTACGGTAAAACTTGAAATATTATACATCGTTTTAATAAGTTCAATTAATAGTTTAAAGGGTCAAATGGACCCCGATAGTGCAATTGATTATATATTCGTACTCAGTGAGTTATGGGCAGCATATAAATATAATTTATTTAGGGTTTGGTTATGTGACCTTAAGCCCTGTACATAGGCCTGACCTGCGTATTGCGTATGCGAATAGGGTATTAGGTTCCTAACCGGATTGCCCTAAGATGTGAGGAATGAAGCCTTTAGCCTAAATTGATATATTTTTCTGCTTATTGAATAGAGTGGGATCGTGTGGCAAGGAAACCAAAGGATAAAGCAGTTGTTGATTAGCCGTACTAACTTTTGGAAGAGGTAAGTGTTTATATCCATTTCTTTGGAGGCACCTGGCCTCGTGGATTTTCTACCACGTATTCCTTACGTGTGTAGCTGCCGATAGGCGTACTCATTACGCCTTAGCTTTGGATTTACGATGTATATTATATGTTATGTCTTGTTGTTGGTATTGCATTGAGGATCTGAGCATTGTACTCTGGCTGTGAGTTGGCATCTACTTCCCGGCTGTCGATGAGAGTCCCGCACCGATGAAGGGTTATTATTGCATCACATTGCATTCATATGCATTATATGTCATTCATATGCATTACATTACATATCATATTGGGTGCAGGAGTATTCCGGCCCAGGAGCAGGAGGATTCCGCTCCATTGTATCATATTGAGGGCAGGAGTATTACGCCCCAGGAGCAGGAGGATTCCGCTCCATTGAATCATGTTGAGGGCAGGAGTATTCCGCCCTAGGAGCAGGAGGATTCCGCTCCATTGTATCATATTGAGGGTAGGAGGATTCCGCCCCAGGAGCAGGAGTATTCCTCTCTTATGTCAGATATTGAGTGCAGGAGTATTCCGCCTCAGCTTTACATTATATCGGGTGCAGGAATCGTCTGCTCCAGGAGAGTGCAGGAGTATTCCACCTCTGGTTTATATTATATCGGGTGCAGGAGTATTCCGCCCCAGGAGCAGGAGTATTCCGCTCCAGGTTGTTATGGATTCCCCTCGAATGCAGGAGTATTCCGCTTCGGGATGGGATTACGGGCACATGTGACCCTTTGCATCATATTTCATTTCATTTCATTTCATCTCACTTCATTTCATTTTATCTCAATTCATACCATTGTGTAGACTTGCGGCACATGACAATTGTTCTGCTTATATGTGCATTGCTTATTTGTTGATATGTTTCTGGCACGCATCCTTGGTTGAGTTTATAAGTTTCTTACGTGCTTCCGGTTGAAAGGAATTTGGTCTATCTGTTTCTTTTCTCCCTGGCTAGCTATCCTATTCTTTCAGGTGGCTAGTCTGCCCCACTTATTGAGTCCTTTTGACTCACCCTTGTTTGTTTTTTGTTTTTGTCCATTCATTTCGTTTCGGTAGGTTCGCTCCAGGATTGAGTTCACCACGTTGTGAAGGAGCGAAGACGACTTCAGCTGTCAGGGTGAGCCAGTTTTTATTTCGGATGGCCACCAGTTTTATGTTTATTATTTCAGTTGTATTTTGCTCCCTTCAGGAGGTATTTCTCTTCTTCTGTACTCTTAAATGTCTAGTCTGGATAGTCTTAAACCTAGTAGGTTGGATAGTCAGATGTAATTTCTTTTGTACAACTTAGAGGCATCAGTACGTCTGTGCGTTTTCTAACTCTTGTTCTTCTTTATGAATTGAATTATATTTATTTTGCTAATTTAATTGGTAAGGGTTCGCCCTGACGGGTCTAGGGGAGGATGTCGGGTGCCCACACGGCCTAGGCCGAATTCTGGGTCGTGTCAGTTGGTATCAGAGCCCGGTTTAGAGTCTATCCAGACTAAGACAGTGTCTAGTAGAGTCTCGCTGATGGGTACGTGGACGTCCGTACTTATCTACGAGAGGCTATGATGGCATTTAATAAGTTTCACTTCCTTCTGTTCTGATCATGCGTTGGTCTAGGATGCAAATGTATTTTTGTTAATTCCTTCGTGGTAATTGAGAACCCCATTCGACAAATCAGCAAATGGTATGAGCTCAAGATGAAGCAGTCTAGCCTGGGCTGAAGCTGTTCAAGCCCCGAGAGTTGTCGTGCTGACGATCTAGTTACGGAGGCCCCAGCTGTACGAGCTTGGGATGGGCAAGGGAGCAGGGCCTTGTGGTTCCTTTGGCTCTCTACGATGCTTTTACGAGAATCATGGTGGCGCAGATACCACAACAACCTATTATTCTCTAGGCAACTTATCAGGTTGCCGCAGATGCAGATGCTCGGACTTAGAGAGTTCTTATTCCAGTTCTTGATGTTGCCCCAGTAAATTATGTTCCAGAGGCAGCATTTGTTGCGCCACCAATTGTTCTGGCTAGTTAGCCAGCCGAGGTAACAGTTCGGTCCGAGTGCCCAAAGAGGATATATTATTTTAGACGGTTGAACATCCCGATATTCCCAAGCAATACATTAGATAATCCCGGTGTAAGTTTTTTTAAAATAAAATGAGATGAGCGTATCCTTTTGGCTCTTGATTATATCGAGCGGTATGGTGTTGCTTATTCTGCTTTCCAGTTTCAGGGTCCAGCCTTGGTGGGCCGCTCTCTTATTAGCTAACTTGGTTAGATTTTTCTTCTAGATTCGTGGAAAAGTTCCTTTCGAGCAGCGAGCGAGATGAAAAGAGTCGCCAAATTTAAGTGGATTAGACAGGGTAGCCTGTCGGTTTTAGAATATGAGATTGAATTTTTTTCCAGGATGACTGGATATGCTCTATAGCTAGTCCATGAACCTTCCGAGAATGTTCAAAGATTTATTGATGATCTTTATTTTTCCTGAAATCCCAGATGGCTCGAGAGATTGAGGTCGGAATTTCATTTGATATTATAGTTGATATTGCCCCAAGGTACGAGGCATACCATAAGTTAGAGCGGAAAAGCAAGAGATCCTACGTCCCAGGTGGGCACCATGGTACCTCATTTAGTGGTAAGAGTTGATTATTTTTGGAGGTCACCTGCCAGGTTATCTCTGCTCGTAGAGCGTAATTCTTAAAGTGCGCTAGTAGTTCATTAAGATAGACTCAGTTTTCTCTTTGTAGCTATCAATAATCTGTCCAGTTTCTATTTTGTGCGAAAAGGATTTTATCGTTGTCATGAATCTGGTTATCCTTTGAGGAGTTTTTCCTTACTCCGGCAAGTAGGCAGTCGTCCTTTTTTTCGTCTTCAGGCACCTGCACAGTCGTAGGGAATTTCATTTAGATCTTAATCAGCAAAAGAAATGCCGCTATCTAGTAGAGGTTGAGAGCGTAATCGCAGTGGTTCTTTAGAAGGTGATTATCAGGATAGTGGCTCAGCTTAGCTGCTGAGGCAGTTCTATAAACTGCCAATCTGGCAGGATGCTGAGGCATCCGATGTAGTAGACCCATGTATTTCTTCTTCCCTTATATGTGAGTAAGATCTGATTCTTCCGATCGGTCTGGAAATGGGGTGTCCTATCATGTTTCCATGGGTTCATTAGAACTTGTTTCTATTAAGAATCGGTTGCGGTAGAGGGGCGAGCTTTAGGTATGATTTATTCCTGGCATTTGTGAGACCCTATTAATTTTTCTAGTCTAAATATGAGAGATTTGACAGTGAGTCGCTCTATTGCCTGCTTGGCATCTTGTCGTGCTACCTTCTATTATTATGTCAAATTAGTTTACCTCTCTTCTCAAAATTCCGTGTTAGTTGGAGGATGGGATTCAAGTTCATCACCATCAGAGAGTGTCATTGTTTCTTCTGATGTAAAGTGATTAGTAAGTAATATTCGATCTATGTATCTCCTCTTGGTTCAAAACGCTAGTAAAGTCATGTTATCATATGAGCTTGTCTGGGTTATAAAAAGTGTTTCTGGTAAATTATCAGAGTTTCCTTCTTATTGGGAGGTCAAATTGGCATGGATGTTGTTCCATAAAGCTCATTTAGTATCTGTTTCTTTAATTGGGATTATTGGGCTACTTTGACTCGTAAGTAGTCTAGCTTTGGTAGCTAAGCAAATAAGAAGATGAGCTTCCTAATGCTCTAATTATTTCTATCCTCAGTCCGTTGCCATCTCTTCTTTGTTCGGCACTGGTGAGCTTAGGCGGTCAGTAACCTCTTTTAATGCTCCCTGTGTTGAGCCAGAGTGCATGTCAAGGTAGCCGGGTAATCACATTGTTGTTTTTCAAGGTTACTAAGGGTAATGTGAGGCATCATTTGACCTCTGATTTGATCCATCAGGCGGTGGTGTTTACGACAAATGTATGGAGTTGTGACTTGAGAGTTGCAGCTCGAAAGGGTAGTTTGGTAGCTTAGGTCTGCCTACGTTCGACTTTTAGCTAAATCTTCTTTAGTCCAGCAGACTGTGCGGGGATGGTTATTCCTATTCAAATAGTTGCATGAGTTTGTGCTTTAAGTGGAGGAGTCTTCCTCCAAATATTGAATAGTAATACTAAATCTCTAAGGCGTTGATACCACTTTCGTCGCCCCAACCTAGGGCCACGACACTAAACCCACTATTAATCTATTAATTCTAGAGATAAGCTGACAACCTGATCATATATATATACGTACCTATATGCTGAAAGCATAAAGTGTGGAAAGATGACACGACTTTAACTTGCTGGCAATTAGAACATTGAGCCACAAATTCTGCTATGTCACACTTCATTTCGCCCCACCAATAAATCTGCTTAAGGCCATGGTACATCTTAGCCGAACCTGGATGAACAGTGTATTTGGAATAATGTGCCTCTGTCATAATCTGTCCACGTAAATCTGCAACATCAGGAACACAAAGTCTATCTTTATACATGAGAACACCGTTAGTAGTAACCCTCTATGGCTACTCCGGTTTTCTTCTGGCTATCTTTCCATATTCAACTAGAACTGGATCCTCATACTGACGATGTTTTACTTCAGAAAATTTAGAGTTAAAGGTCTAGTGCAGCTTGTCGACAATCCATCATCGGTATGTATATCTCTTTCACACCTCAACTCCTTGAGAAGTTACTTTAGCATTATAAGTGCACATGCAATCAACTTTGTTGCTGGTATTCTGCCTTAGCTCATGGTTTAACTACATGTCTCTTTTATTTTCACTTATTCAAGTCATAACCTTTCCAATTCAGAGACAATACCCTGAAGTAGATGTTCAGTCTCGAGATCAGTCCTAGTCTACATCATGTTATCTAGTAGTAGTTGTATGATCCTTATCCTTATATGATAGACCCTGTTTAGATGAACCTTTGACATACATTAGGATATGAGTAACTACATTCCCACAAAGGAGCTTGCGGAACAATACTAAAATCAACTGAGATGTTGCATAATGTATTCGTAAAAAATAATATAGCTTGCATCAAATTTTCTATAGTGAGTAGTGACAAGGTACTTCAAAAGCTTCCCCTATTGCATCAAGTGTGAGCTAATTCTTAGTTCCATCAACCCGTTCTATATCGAAAGGTGTATCGAAGAGGTGAATATCGGCTGAATCATGTTAAACCATTCAAAGTTCCGTGTATCTTTGCTTTGAAAAAGTAAAACTCTCCTTTCGTGATCGAGGAAGGGTCAGTTTAGTCAAAATAAGCTGGGCAATGGTATTATCATATTATCCAGGTATATTTTATTCCAAAAGCACGATATGCGTGTTATGATTCTGATCCTGTAATAAAGAAGATAATATCCGTGGAGTAGTTTGTGAAGGTCGTGCAAGTTCTCTTGTTATCGGTGCGAACTTTTCTTTAGACTAAGGCTCGTTCGGGGACGAACAAGAGTTTAAGTGGAGGAGAATGAAACGACCTCGGTCAGTCGTTTCGAAAGTTAGGAATCCAATTAGCATGCCGATAATTTTAAAATATTCGTAATATCTATTAGGACCTGTCTATAAAATTAGAGCTAAATCAGAACTTGTTTGGTAGGTATCGGAAAAAGGTGTCAGTTTTTATTGACAATAAATATTAAAAAGAGATCTTTGAGCCCGGTTTTGGCGAACGAACTCCAATTCGAAATCCGAAAGCTCCGTTAGGTTCGTATGACTATTTGTGACTTTTGTAAACTTTCGAAAGTGAATTTCGATGTTATTCGGCTAGTTTCCGCTAAAATGCCGAAAGTTAAATAATTTGATCTTTTTCAATTTAAATTCGCATCTTGAGTTTCGGGAGTCTTATTTGAGATCTGCCTTCGCGAGTAGGTTACATATATTTTGTATAACTTATATGCAAAATTTGGAATTATTTTGAATATCGTAGAATACCGTTTTAATTTTTACCGTAGCAGCCAAAAAAAAAGGAAAAAAAATTAAAATGAAATGTTAGGCGGTGGGTCCTTAGCTTAAAACTAAGGACCAGATAGTATAAGTACAATGTAAAACAGAAGCAAAAATGAGCAGAATCTAAGAAAATGAGAAACAACGAAAATTATCAGGAAAAATTGGCAGAAAATGAGAAAAGAGCCGGAGAAAAGTAGATTTTTCACCCTGAAACATTCAGGTAGTGATGCTAATATATTATTAGAGTTTATTACGTGTGGTTGAATATATTTTTACGGTAAAACTTGAAATATTTTACATCGTTTTAATAAGTTCAATTAAACTTGGAATATTATACATCGTTTTTATAATTCCGCTTCGGGATGGAATTACGGGCACATGTGACCCTTTGCATCATATTTCATTTCATTTCATCTCACTTCATTTCATTTCATCTCAATTCATACCATTGTGTAGACTTGCGGCACATGACAATTGTTCTGCTTATATGTGCATTGCTTATTTGTTGATATGTTTCTAGCACGCATCCTTGGTTGAGTTTATAAGTTTCTTACGTGCTTCCGGTTGAAAGGAGTTTGGTCTATCTGTTTCTTTTCTCCCTGACTAGCTATCCTATTCTTTCAGGTGGCTAGTCTGCCCCACTTATTAAGTCCTTTTGACTCACCCTTGTTTGTTGTTTGTTTTTGTCCATTCATTTCGTTTCGGTAGGTTCGCTCCAGGATTGAGTTCACTACGTTGTGAAGGAGCGAAGACGACTTCAGCTGTCAGGGTGAGCCAGCTTTGATTCCGGATGGCCACCAGTTTTATGTTTATTATTTCAGTTGTATTTTGCTCCATTCAGGAGGTATTTGTCTTCTTCTGTGCTCTTAGATGTCTAGTCTGGATAGTTCTAAACCTAGTAGGTTGGACAGTCAACTGTAATTTCTTTTGTACAGCTTAGAGGCATCAGTACGTCTGTGCGTTTTCTAACTCTTGTTCTTCTTTATGAATTGAATTATATTTATTTTGCTAATTTATTGGCAAGGGTTCGCCCGAGGGGTCTAGGGGAGGATGTCGGGTGCCCGCACGGCCTAGCCGGATTCCGGGTCGTGTCATGCATTTACTTTACTTTACTTTTGTTTGCAGGGTACACAGCCCGACGTAGCAGGTGAACATCTCCCAACGAGAGATATTTACATATACGCTTTGTATACATATGTATACCCCTTGTAAATGCACAACACACACACACACACATGTGTGTGTATATATCATATGTAGTTTCACGGATATAATCACAAATATGGAAGGGTTATACATAGTTGTACAGTGTGTGTTGTATACATTTACTTGTATACCTAATGTATGTTTGTATTTCCACGTGTATATGTGTAGGTATTCACAAATATAGACTTTATACACAACATATATAATGGATACACAATGAACTTGCTTCCCCACATTTAGTCGAGGATATATAGCTACTGTGAGTGTTTTCACCAATTTTTGTTTTTATTTTTCTGAAACAAAATTGATTATGGAGGATTGATTTTTATTAATCTATTGATTTATGCGCATCATTCTTTTAGAGTAGTTGGAATATATGGATTGATTAACTTTTGGAGTTCCATTGTGGTGGCATAATGTTAGCGAGGAAAGAGAAGGGTTTGGATGTTGGGGCGACATGTTTCGACGGGGATTCACTAAGAGAATGAAGGAAGATGAGTGAGAGAAAAGACTATGGGGCGGAAGTGAGCTGATTAGTATAAAATTATGATTTGGCTAAAAGATTAGGTTTAGATTGATGTTAAGGATAGCACATGTCTGGTTAATTTTGTTATTATCCCATATTAGTTCCCACTTTATGAACTATTACCCAGTGCGTGTTTTCTCCAACAGTTCTGGCGCATAGCCCTAATATAACAAAATAAAATGAATAATTTTTTTTTACACTCTGATTTAATAAACTCAACAATAAAAACATTTCAATTCAAAGGAGAAAAACCCACCCCCATCTGCTATGAACCCTGGCTGCTCTAACCCCAAATTCTTTCGATTCAACCCTTGATTTTTCAAAAAGGTAAGAATTGTTTAAGTAAATCAAAGGTATTGTGTATGGGTTTTCTTGATTTCTCTCTAAGTTGTTGTTCTTCGTGAATGAAGTTGAAGCTTTAAAGGCTCACTATCATCTTGGTCAGAGTTTGTATGGAAGATGAGGACCCTGCAATGAATGAAAAAGTGTGTGTCATCATGTTATGTGCTGCTTATGATGACATCTTGGACCTCAAGAAATCTTGGTAGATATTACTGGGTGTGTTCATACTATGGGGTACATGAAATTATTTTATTACAATTAATATTCTTTATGAACACTAAAAATTCAAATTGAGATTTGAGTTACATAATTGTTTTTCATTATTTCAAGGTCCAAGAGCATGTGATTTTGGCGGGAGGGGCGAGAAATTGATCCAAGATCAAAGTTGGTGGTTGGTAAACTATTAGAAAAAATAGCCCATCTTCAAAGAAGATTGAAAGTATATGAAAACTTTCTGGAGTCAAAAGCAGCAAAACAAGTTGAAAATAAGATATTGGTATAGTTGGAGAAGCTGGAATGTGAGGTTGACAAGTTGCAAAAAAATGAGAAGAAGTGGAACACCAAATTGGTTAATACAAAGTTTAAGGAGAATATATTGTTGTGTATCATCTTGTGTGGTTGTATTACAACTGTAAGCTATAGGTTTCATTAAATGTATTTGACAAAAAGTGTGATGAAGTTGCATCTGTAATGAATTTTGGATTTAGTACCCATTTTGTAATAAAACTGATGAGTTCTTTTGCTATCAATTGAAAGTGTTTTGGTGGTTTTTTTCTCTATCAATAAAAAGATATCCATATTAAGGACTAAATACTGCATTTTATTGCAAAAAGGTTCAATAATGGTCACCAACTTATGGTATTGTTGTTACATGACAGCACTGACCAACATAAACTGGTCTCATCGCTTCACGTTCCTCGATGTAAGATTTCGTGACTTGCTTGACACACTTAACATAAACAGATTTCATCACATGCATATAACACAAATAGTTAAATATTGATGAGTATAGATTTAAATCATTTTACAATACACAAAGATGTTCATAATCTACACAAACCTAGAGCGATAACATGTTTCTCAAACTGGTCTCTAGATATCGCCTTTGTAAAAGGACAGCTGCAATTTTCAGCGTATGCATGTATTGTATTTGAATTTCGCCACTTGAAATGATATTTCTAAAGCAGTTATATTTGGTATCAATGTATTTGGTCTTTTTATGATACTTAGGATATTTTATAAAATCAATAGTCATCTAACTATCACAATATCAAATTATCAATCCTTGAGAGTTCTTTGCAATATCTAGGTGCTCAAAGAATATCTTCAACCAAACAGCTTTTTGTACTGCATATGTATAAGCTCTGAATTTAGCTTCCGTAGTCGAAAGAGAAATATAAGTTGTTTCTTACTTTTCTATGAAATGGCTCCACCATTGAGTAAGAAAGCATATCCAGAGGTCAACTTTATCTCATCCAAGTCATCAGCCCAATCGAAATCTGTATAACCTCTGAATGTCAAATCAGATCTACCATAGCATAGTGAATAGTCTACAGTCCCTTTCAGGTATTGAAAAATACTCTTCACTGCATTCCAATTATCACTTTCAGGATTAGATTGATACCTACAAACTAGACCTACGACATAACAAATATCTAGGCGAGTACACAACATAGCATACATCAAGCTCTCGATAGCACTTGAGTATGGAACTCGAGAAATATCTTTCTTTTTACTTTGAGTCTATGGATACATTTCAAGATATAAAGCTTCAGCTCTCGCTACGGAAGTATCCATGAATTTTCATTCACTCATTTGAAAGCGTTTCAAAACTATCTTTATATATGTTTCTCGGGATAGACTCAATAACTTCTCGGAACAGTTTTGATGAGACCCAAATCGAGCCTAAGGCACTTACCATCAAGAGCCGGGATTGGAGGGTGCAAAGGACGAGAGATCAAGAGCATCGGGGAAGAGTTCGGGAACATTTTGAAGGTCGAGGAGTTGGTCGCAGGCCTAGGCGCCCCGCCCATGCCAGGCGCCCCACCTGGATTGGATTCTGCCTCAGTACTCAGGCGCCCCGCCTAGCTTCAGGCGCCCCGCCTGACACAAGCCTAAGCCAGGCGCCCCGCCTAGCTTCAGGCGCCCCGCCTAGCCAGAGGCTTCCCAGCTCACTGCCCAACTCCCAGGCGCCCCGCCTACCCCCTGAACAAGCCAAGATGAGACTTCTATTTAGCCTAGTATTAATTACTAGTTTGACCCTACGTGGTCTTTATTACTTTACCCCAACTTGTGGGGACTTTTATGTCATTATTACATAGTCTTAGGAAAGACTATAAATAGGAGCCTTAGTCATTTCATTTGATTAGCTTGTTTAGAATTGAAGAATAGACTTAGTGAGAGAGGCAAGGCCTTCTTCTTTGTAGAAGCTTGAAGCTTCGGATTATCTCTTTGCTTGGAGCCTATGGAGACCCGTCACTAGTACGGAATCCTTGTATGGTTCGAGTTTCCCTTCCTCTCTCGGATATTCAATTCATGGTTTGAATCGTTTATCCATTCTTTTCTTCTATTTCTATTCTCCCCAATCCCTTACTTTCTTGTTATCTTGTGATTGTTGCTTCCGCATCCTTGTTATTTGCTTCCGCCTATTTGGGTCTCATCAGTTTGGTATCAGAGCAAGGCTCGGGATTTGTTCTTACAAACCCTCGATCCTTGTTCATCCTATTTTTAGTTTAGTTTATTGTTATTGTTGTTCTTGCTTTGAAGAAAAGAAGAAAAACACAAAAAAATTGAAAAATTGGAAAAAATACAAAATTGGTGTAACTTTGTGGTGTGATCGATTCGTGTTATGGGTGTTATAGATTCTTGATCCTTGTGGAAAACCCGACATTTGGGTACCAAGATTGTTTGGATTGGATTGATTTGAAAATTTAAAACCCCAAATTGTTAAACCCACCCAAAACCCTTTGTTCTTGAAGAATTTGATTGAATTTGGATTGTGTGATTGTGGGGTTTTGGAATTGAGTACCGGGGTTTGTTCTCCAATGAAAAACAAACAAATAGAAACAAATTTCATGTGAATCGGAGTTGTATAACATCGAATTTGGAGGATCGAAAGCCACTTTGAACCCTTGTTGAAAAACCCTTGTTCAAACTTTGCTTGATGCTTGTTCTTGATTTGTTGGATGTTTAGGGGTGAAATTCATTGGGTTTTGTTGGAAATAACATTATCCAACTTTGGGTACCATTGATTTTGAAGAAACGGGGTGAAAACGTTGAAAATTTGGGTCAAAAACCATCAAAAACCCGTTTTCGGAAAAACTGAAGCACCCACCCAGGCGGACCGCCCACCCCCTAGGCGCCCCGCCCACTTAGGCTACTGGTTAAGACCCTAGGCGGACCTCCCACCCACCCAGGCGGGCCGCCCAGTTCACTGGTTGGCTCAATTTGCTTCGTTTCATGGTTTTTTGTGTTTGTTTCGATTCCGAACTTCTTGGTTAGTGTTTCTAAGGTATTAGTCCTACTTTATTAACACTAATCTTTGATCCTTTAGGGTGTTGTGTGTCTTGAAGCTTTACTTAAAGTCGTAGAACTTCTTTGGCCTCAAGTGCGCACTACAAATAGCTTCCGTACATCGAGTCACATCAACTCCACTCCGGGCCTTTACTTGGATCTACTAGTTGATTGATCTTACCATTGTGGTTCCTAAAAGAGATAAGGGCATCTTTGGTTGGGGTTTGGGAGTGTGCACCCTAAAAGAGTGTTGAGAGCCACCACCAAAGGTAAGGGAGAGCAAGTGAGGATGTTTATACTAACCTTTGCACTTTCTTAACATGTCTTTTGCAGGTACAAGGAGCCATAAGGGAGGTTTGGAGGGAAGTAGGAGTGGTGAGAAAGGTGTAAGTGAGAGGGAGTTAGTTGAAGCCTACCTTCCGAGCCTCTTGGCTCAAATAGAGGCAATGGACACTAGGGTCCAACACTTGGAGGATGAGATGAAGGAGAATGAGGCCGAGGGAAGAGATGGTATGAGTCGCACTATAGGATATGGTATTGCTAGTAGTGGTGAAATGAGGAAGTACCCAACTAGTGTTGGTACTATTGATGGGTTGTGTAAAGGGCATTACCTAGATGAATTCATGAGAGAAAGAATGTGGTGTCAATTCGTAGTGAGCCTTAATGGGAATCATGGGTATGTGCTTCAAGTGGATAATGGTGAAGCAAGTTGGATTAGCCATCTTGTAGTGAGAAGGTTGGGAATACCTTGTGTTGATGGAATGGCGAGGGTAGTTATTTCACAAAGGAACTTTGAAGAAGAAGTGGAGTGCAAAGTAGGCCCTTTAGTGGGATGTGATGTTATGTTGGGAAAGCCTTGGCTTTCCAATAGATACTTCAAGATCGCACAAGAATTTGTGGATGGCTACCGTGTTCAAGCACAAGGGAAGTTTCAAATCCTTTTTCTTAGGAAAGAAGGAATACAACCAAGCACACCCATGAACATGAGAAGTGGTGGGACACCAATGAGGAGAAGCTCTATACTCCAAAAAGTGCAATCAAGAAGCCCTATGAACATGAGAAGTAGTGGGACGCCATTGAAGAGAAGTCCTACACTCACAATCAATGGTGGGACTAGTGCAAGAAGAGAGTTGACATATGTCAACAAGGTGAGCCCCGAACCACAAGATCCAAAGCAAAGTGGTTCACCTACAAAGAAGAAAGAGACATCAAGTGATGAGTCTCTTAGTCCTAGATTCCGGGTTGATGTTAAAAGTCCACCTACTCCGGCTATGGGTATCCTTGGGCCTCGTCCCAACTCACCCGAATTTGAGAGACAAAAGATTGAGAGGAGTAAGGGAGTGACCGGTGACATCCCTCGAGTGGAAAAAGGAGAGGATGTGATGAGTGACGTGAGTGGGATGTCACCACCCGAATCTACACCCGACCTTGAAAAGAAAATGAGGGAAAAGAAAGAGGGAAAAAGAATTGTAAAGAGTGAGGACACCCCTTATTCTAACCCTAACACTTTATCTTTTTCTTCTACTTGTGTAACTTCTTGTGTAGGAACTCTTGGAGGCAAACCATTGGAGCCTCAATCATCTTCCAAGATGGAAGGACAAGGTGAAGAAGATTTCCAAAGTGAGCTTCAAGGTGGAGAGATAATCCATGACACCTCAAGTGCATTGAGTGAGCAAGATGGCCACTCAAAGGTAAGTGATAGTTCTCCCCTTGAGCATGATACTTCCTTGTCTTGTGAGAGTGTTTATGAAACCTCTATACTAGTTGATGATATATATGATTACAATGTGTTTGCAACTAGTGTGGAGTCAAATGGTCAACTTGTGTATGATTGTGAACCACTAGTTGAGAGGAGTGGTAAGCCACATCATGATGTGAGCTCGATTTTCATTGAACCTCTCTTTAGTGAAGATTGTGTAGTTGACCTTGATTGTGACCTTTGCTATAACACACCACCAATTTTTGATAAAGTGGAAGGCGAGTTGAATGAATACCCTATCCTTTCCCTTGATGAATTGCTTGATAATGGTGGGTCTATGTGTTGTGGTGAGGATGGTAGTGACCTTGAGGAGTCCCTAGTGAGTGGGATGGATAAGATTATACTTTATGACTCCTCAAGTGTGTATGAAGAGTGTGAAATTAACCCTCCATGGCTTGATAGGTTTAACTCTATAGACAATCCATTGTTTGAAATGACAAGTGAGACGAATGGTCTTGGAATTGATTATGTTGGTCCGTCTTCTAGTAGTCATAATCTTGATTGTGTGGACTATAATGATGAAGAAGCCATTATGGAAGCTTTCCTTGATAGTTTGTCTAGTGAGGGAGATTTTCTTAGAGGTGGGTTTGAGGGTGAGGAAGTCACTCTTGGTGTGTGTAAGAGTGCTTCCAAGAAGGGGAGTGGAGTATTCGATGTTAGTTGTCGCTTGAATTATGTTGCTTACTCTATCCCATATGTTGATCACACCTTGAGTGTTGAGCATGCCAAAGCTCGATGTGATGACCCTAAGCTTGGAGGTCATAAGGAACTTAGTCGCTTAATCTTGCATGTTCCATATCTTATTGACCTCTTTGCTTGTTATGGTAGTGAGTACTTGTCGATGTTGAGCCAAGAACTTGTTGTTTCCTTTGGGAACATAAGCTTTTTGATTAGTATTGATACTTGGCTCTATCATAAAAGTGTGATTTTCACATCACTTGTACTCACTCTTGTTGGACTTTCCTACTCTTGTAGTGGGAAGTTTTGGTGTGTTCTTATTGGGCTTAGGGATCATAGGAATTTTAATGGCTTGATCTTGCATATTCTCTACCCTATTGATCTCCTTGATGAATCATGCGTTGAGTGTACCCATTGGGGAAGCCAAGTGCTTGTTGTTTTCTTCGGAAATATGTGCTTTATCATTGTTATTGATGCTTGGCTATACCATAAGAGTGTGTTTTCCACACTACTTGCACTAACCTACTCTTGTAGTAGGAGCTTTTGGATGTGCTTGTCTTTGGATGTAGGTCTTGATGGTTTGATTTCGAGGACGAAATCCTTTCAAGAAGGGGAGGATGATGAGACCCAAATCGAGCCTAAGGCACTTACCATCAAGAGCCGGGATTGGAGGGTGCAAAGGACGAGAGATCAAGAGCATCGGGGAAGAGTTCGGGAACATTTTGAAGGTCGAGGAGTTGGTCGCAGGCCTAGGCGCCCCGCCCATGCCAGGCGCCCCACCTGGATTGGATTCTGCCTCAGTACTCAGGCGCCCCGCCTAGCTTCAGGCGCCCCGCCTGACACAAGCCTAAGCCAGGCGCCCCGCCTAGCTTCAGGCGCCCCGCCTAGCCAGAGGCTTCCCAGCTCACTGCCCAACTCCCAGGCGCCCCGCCTAGCTCCAGGCGCCCCGCCTACCCCCTGAACAAGCCAAGATGAGACTTCTATTTAGCCTAGTATTAATTACTAGTTTGACCCTACGTGGTCTTTATTACTTTACCCCAACTTGTGGGGACTTTTATGTCATTATTACATAGCCTTAGGAAAGACTATAAATAGGAGCCTTAGTCATTTCATTTGATTAGCTTGTTTAGAATTGAAGAATAGACTTAGTGAGAGAGGCAAGGCCTTCTTCTTTGTAGAAGCTTGAAGCTTCGGATTATCTCTTTGCTTGGAGCCTATGGAGACCCGTCACTAGTACGGAATCCTTGTATGGTTCGAGTTTCCCTTCCTCTCTCGGATATTCAATTCATGGTTTGAATCGTTTATCCATTCTTTTCTTCTATTTCTATTCTCCCCAATCCCTTACTTTCTTGTTATCTTGTGATTGTTGCTTCCGCATCCTTGTTATTTGCTTCCGCCTATTTGGGTCTCATCAAGTTTCTTTTGATCTTAACTCCAAGGATGTAGCCTGCTTCATCCATATCTTTCATGTCAAATGATCATGAAAGCCATGACTTGATAATCTTTAGATACTCCAAATATTTCAGTCCACCAATATATTATCCACGTAAAGGGAAAGAATTATAAACATATCATTGGACCTTTTAACATAAATGCAATGGTCTTCACCAAACATAATAAACTCATATGAGATCATTTCTTTGTGAAATCTCAAGTACCATTGTTTGGATGACGTCTTTAGACCATAAATAGATCTTTTAAATTCTTTTTTTTCTCGGCCTTTAATGATGAAACCTACATGTTGTTTTATGTAGATCTCCTCATTTAGTTCTCCATTGAGAAAAGTTTTCTTTACGTCCATTTGGTGTAATTCTAGATCCAAACATGCAACAATAGCTTAAAGTAAACGAATTAAGGTAAACTTCAGAACCGGTGAAAAGGTATCCTCATAATCAATGCCTACTTGCTGGGTAAAGCCTTTTGCTACCAATCGTGCCTTGTATCTTTCTATTGATCCATCTGATTTGCATTTACTTTTCAAAACCCATTTCTTCTTAAATGTTTTACGCTCAAGTAAAAGATCAACCAAATCCTAGACTTTGTTGGTTCTCAAAGACTCTAGGTCTTCCTTCATAGCTTTCATCCACTCTTCCTTTTCAGGGCTCGATAAAGCCTAGGCCACAGAATTTGGCTCATTCACTTCCATTGTCGATACCACGAAAATGTAATATTCAATGTCATAAGCACATTTAGGTACGCCTTTCCTGGTACTCTATCTTAGTTGAGATCCAGATTCTTCAGTAGGATTTAACACTTGAAAACCCTCACTCGGATTAACACTTGAAAACCCTCACTCGGATCAACACCATATTCTTGATTCACTAGGTCATCAAACGTGTCAGAACACACTTACTTATCATCTGAGTTCAGCATTTCATAAAGAGGCTCTCAATCCTTTACTTCACCCTTCTGAGGAAAATTATTTTTTAAAAATGTGACATCTCGTGATTCAATTTCAGTAACACTTACATACTCCTATTCACAAATAACCACATACCCATTGGACTGTTCTGGGTATTTTATAAGATACATTCCTTGCCTTTTGGACCCAGTTTACCAAACTTTTTAAAAGAATCTTTTATAAATGCCGCACATTCCTAAGGTCCTAAATAATTCAACTTTGGTTTCTGGTCGGTCCATAGCTCATAAGAGTCGAACACACAGACATAGAAGGCACTTTATTCAATGTAGAGGTTGCAAATAATAATGCATCCCCCCAAAAGGAGATAGGTAAATTAGCTTGCACCATCATGGACCTTGTCATGTCCAGTAGAGTTTCATTCCTCCTTTGTGCTACACCATTTTGTCAAGGTGTATAAGGAATAGTTAATTTTCTGGTGATGCCTTTTTAATTAAAAAATTCATTAAGTTGTCTTGATAGATATTTAAGCCCTCGAGCGGTTCTCAACTTCATTCATATATTGTTTGAAGCACACAAGTGCTTCAGATTTATGAGAAATCAAATAAGCATAACCAAAATGCGTGACATCATCAACAAACATAATGAAATATAAGGCACCAGATCTTTCCTTCACATTTACTGGACCACAGATATCTAAATGGATTAATTACAATGGGAAGTTATCTCTCTTAGCCTTTCCAAAAGGTTTACGTTTAATCTTTCTGGCATGACATTGTTTACAAGTTGGCATTTCAATTTTGTAGAAAGAACTCAAGTGTCCTTCTTTAACTAGTCTATTCATTCGATCTTGCCTAATGTGACCTAATCTAGCATGCCATGTAATAATATCAGCATCTCTATTATTAGAAGAACATGTCATCATATTGGTCCATATAGTAGTCATAAGTAGAAGGATTACAATTCAACACAAAGAAACCATCATAATGATGTCCAGAACCATAAAAGACATTGCCTAGAGTATTTCTCACTAATATTTCGACTAAAGTTCAAACAGAAACCTAAATAAGAAGAATAGACAGAAAAGTTAAGTTTCGTCGAATTTCTGGAGCATATAGGACGTCATGTAATATCAACGTTCGGCCACAATGCAAGTCTATCCTGCAAGTGCCAATCCCGTTGACTTCAAATTTTGTATTATTTCCTACATATATCCACCTTGAGCTAGATAAAACTTGATAGTACTCCACAAATACTTCTCGATCACGAGTCATATGGTCGGTGGCCCCTGGGTATACAATCCACACAAAATATTCAATTAACAAAACTGCTAGAAACAAATGTAGCACTTAGAAACTTGTTTTGCAATGCTACTTTTTCGGCTTAGTGCATTCACGAGCAATGTGTCCCGACACTTGAAAATTGTAGCATTTCATCTTGTTCTTGCCTTTCTTCTTAAAAACTCATTTTCCCTTCTTGGAGTCTGGTTTGTTTCTTTCTTGGAGGGTCCCTCTCTAATTCCTTACCGCCTTTTTTCCAATCATTTTTGTGCTTGAATCCTGAAAGATTTTTACCACTTGATTCTGCCATATAGGCACTAGATATAGCTTTCGCAGCACCAAGTCGGTCGTCTTCAAGCTCCATATGATGGATTTCGATGCTGTCATTGTGGGTCAAGTTTACCTTCAGATATTCCCAAGTACTTGGAATAGACCAGATCACTGCCTGAACCTGTTTCCTATCAGAGAGAACATGGCCAACACTTTTGAGTTGAGCAATCATGTTAAACATCACCCTAAGATGTGTTTGAACATTATGATCATGATGCTTCTTGTAAGTGTCAAATTTGATAGTCAGTTATCTAAGGTGGGATATAGTAGTACCCCCATATATCTCTTTTAAGTGTGCCCATATAGCAGGAGCAATAGGGTATTCCTCATATTCATTAATGCGATCATCAACAATGGAACTTACAATAATTCCACGTGTAGTGTAATCTTTCTTTTTCCATGCATTGTAAGCTTCGAGATCTCGTATATGTTGCAAAGTGTTACCCTCTTTTGGGTGATCCAAAATATGGTTAATACCTTCCAGAGTATCTTGCTCTTTCAGTATATACCACATCTTACTGTTGTACTCAGTGCACCTCGTAAGATACTAAAAGGGGGATGAATAGTTTCCTTACCCGATTTTTGATCTCCTAAAACTTACATCCTGATTAGATGAATTACTCACGAAGAACCAGTTTCTCAATGTGTTCCATCTAACTCTTTAGCTTAAAGAGATTGCAGAATATAAAGAGCATGGAGATTTTTACGTGGAAAAATCCTTGCTCAAGGGATCAAAAACCACGACCCAAACTCTTGGAATTTTTACAGTTTCCATTTTGGAAAACTGAGCAAGTTTTACGTGACAACTCTATAACCAAGGAACTAAAACTCTTAGTACCTAAATCTCACTAGCTTCACTCTAGCTTACAAGATTTTTAACCCTACAAGCTTCACTCTAGCTTACAAGGTTGAAACGTTCCTCCTCTAAGATAACTCTAGCTCAAAAGAAAAAAAATTCTTCTCAAAAGAATACCTAAACATTTCTTCTTCGAAAAGAACCAATCAAGTAATATCGATTTAATAGCCTAGTCGGCAACAAATCAAACTTATGCAGAACCTGTCAAACTTCAATCTAAGATGCTTAGTTTACCATAAGTAAAGTAATTAATAAGTAACATATAAAGAAAAGTATCCAAATAAGCAACCAAAATATCAAGATTAAAACTATAAAGATTCTCTTAAACAGAGCATCAGAAAAAAATTGAGGGAATATGGTTAATAAGGGTAGAAACTGGTTCAGGTCTAGGAAATGGTTGGAACAAATATTTTGATATAAGCAAGCACAATCACAATGTTTCTTGAGTTTCTCTGCCTCTCCAGTACTAGTTCACCTACAGCCTACTATTCTGAGCAGTAAACCTTACGATCTCATCGGCCCGTTGCTCAACCTCTCTTTGATAGGCTCCTATATGCTGATTCCCATCACCTATGCGAGGACCTTCAACATCATCAACCTCTATAGGTTCTCCATCCAAACAGTAGTCACACCTCTTTAAGATGTTTCCTTCAAAGACAACATGATAGTCAGGTTATGTACAGCTATCCAAAGGAATACCATTCCATAATATGTGTCAAAGGAAACCAATAAGCCAAGCCATGCTTTCCTAGTTCCACATAAGCTATCATCCCTATATATTGTATCATCACTCCTGGCAGATCAATAAAAACCTCTTTATCCAACAGGTCCATGTAAGTTAAGTCCAGAATGTTCACCTCGCTACGACACTTGGACCTATACAGCAGGTTCTTCCAAATAAACTCAAACAACAATTGATGGTAGGATGTCATAACCTTTTCTGATCTAGATGGCCTTGGCCAACATCGATTCCCTATGAACTATTTATACAGAACTCTCAAAAATAGGATTTTACAGCTTTCTTGACATCTCATGAAACAGGTTCTTCCAACTTAGAGCATTCAACTTTGGAACTAGCTGTCCCATCCTTCTTCCTCCCTATAAGCGAGAATTCTACCTTTCACAATAAAAATTTCCTTGAACCGACAATTCAGTCCATTTCATTCTTTTTCTTAACCACATTCTTCCTCTTTTTATTAGCAACATTTTTCTCTGCATAAGGACTATGATCAATAGGTGATTCTGTAGGCCTCACCTTTTCTCCAGTTGCTTTCACTAATTTTTTTCTTTTTCTTTTTTCAGCACTTGAGGAACAAACTCAGTAGTCCTTCTTCTTGTTTGGATTAGGGGTACGTCATCATCATGTTCCTCCTGAACTTGAGATGGTTCATTGGCTTCTGCATTACCTATTTCTTCACCAGGTTCTTTGTACGCTTCTTCATCCTTTCAAAATTCTACTATAGAGGTTTCCTTTCTTTCATGATAATACGCCAAATTTATACATATTTAAATGTGTTTTACCTATACTTTGACGTATACTAGTAACCTTTGATCTTAAATACGTGATTAATTGAGCTAATATGTTGTGCTTTGATGTCTAGGAGGCTAAGGATGCCAAAAGAAGTTGATTTGAGCGGAAATGGAGCCAGAAAGCAAAAGTTAGTACACTTACAGGTGATGACTGAATTGATACGATTACAATTAGAGGAACAAGATTTCCCCTTCAAATAATAAGAAATGACCAGCTTTGGAAAATTTAATGAAATATTGTATAACCCAAATGTGGGTGGTCTCGGCTTGTATTGCCTAAAACTGGAAAGGATATTCAGTAAATAATATGGAGGACGAGATTATTTTGATTTAGGAAAAGAAGCTCAGCAGTACAGCTATGGTGGAATTTTGAGCGGGAGTGGAATGGGGAAAAAATACAGTGGTAGATCTAGGTATAATGGCAAAATTTGGTAAAAAACTAGCTTTTATACATGGACTATTGTGTAACATAAAAAACTTTAGGGTGAGATAGTTAAGTAGTTAGAATCTTTTAATACCATTTAGGATTAAAGGACTCTATACTACACAATTAAAATTTGAGCCGTTTTTCATTCAAAAATACTTGGAGGGTCCTGCCATGCCAATCCCTCATGTAAGTAATTCCCGTTTAAAAAAAGTACGACCTAATCTGTACAGATAACTTTTTTTGGAAAAATATGTTTATAAAATTTTCTCTTTTTCAGTGCAATTTTAGGTGCCCTTATGATGGTGAAGTCCATTGTGGACTCAGTCAATTAAT
The DNA here is from genome assembly GCA_029990575.1 of Petunia axillaris subsp. axillaris. Lineage (NCBI taxonomy): Eukaryota > Viridiplantae > Streptophyta > Magnoliopsida > Solanales > Solanaceae > Petunia > Petunia axillaris. The sequence continues at coordinate 57,960,100 of JARKNS010000006.1, read as the reverse complement.
AATTGCTTAGAGCATGATATATCATGGTCGAAAATAAAACATTTCATTATCATTGTTTTCGAAAGTAACATCATGCAACTAGCTAAACCTTTTTTCCTTGAGAATAACATTGAAACCGGAAAAAAACAAGGTTCAGGCCAAAGAATCAAACTCAACAATTCATACAATGATGAGTTTGATACACGGCGGCTATGGTGAATTTCTACTTCTCAACTAGTCACAAATACCTGCACAAACGTGCATGATATCTGGCAACATTGAATTGTTGCGGCAAGGACATGGTTCAAGCTCGCTTGATTATAAATTGATAACTCATTGATTCAATTTGGACAAATCATTTTATAGGATTCACGATGGAACGCAATTGGATTCCAACTTCATCGTCATTGTTTTGAGCTCTCTTCATATCTAAGATGAAATGTGATATATAATTGAGCGGTGGAAGGAATATAGAAAACAATGTGGTTTTTATAGTTGGTCTAAGGGGGTCAAGCCAAATGGTGTCTATATTTTTTTCGTAACTTGAAGTCCTACACAAATTCTTTAAATACAATATCTAAGAAGAATTGCATAATATCCAATTAATTATTAAATTATATTAACTACCATTATTTCTTTAGCTAAATGGGTACATCCAAGATCTAGAAGCAACCACCAGATTTCGCAAGTTCATTCTAAATAAAATCATAATCACTTTTTAAAATAAACGTGAATTTTGTTTTAATGTGATGCAGTCTAATTTGAGGCTAGATGCCCACCATCAAGAGTCAAGCTAAAGGGATGCGAAGGCTTGAGCTTCGGATTAGAGCTTGGAGAAACAAGCGACCAAGGCTGCAGTTTACTGCCAGGTGGAGAACCTCTGAATCAAGTTGGAGCACCTCAGAATCAGGATGGAGCACCCCAGAGTAGAGTGGAGCGCCCCAGAGAAAGATGGAGCACCGCAGGAGGAAGGTGGAGCACCCTAGACCTGTATAAAATGTTTCCAGGTGCAGCAATTGGAGGGCGGAGTGCCTCCAAAGAAGGGCAGATCGCCCATGCATTAAATTTTTTTGAAAATGGATGTGTCTCGAAGTGCGATCTCTCTGAAGTTGGGGGAGGCGGACTGCCCTCCCTTGGAGATGGACCAACCATGCCACCAAGGCCTGACCGCCCCTATTCAAGGCTGGCCGCCCTAGTGCCAGGTTTCAATACGGGATTGGTTATCATTTTTAAAACACGAGTACTTTCTTTGCCCTGTGTGGTCTTGATATTTTAGCCAACTTGTGGATATCTTTTAAATACTTAGACGTGTGAATCAAACCTATAAAAGGTTGCACTTAGTTTATTTCATTAGTTTTTTCAGAACTCATGGAGATCATCCATAGAGTGGTCCCATTTATTTTTTTAACTCTCTATTCTTCCTTGGATTAATATTAATTCGTGAGTTTAACCTATTCTTTCTTCTTATTTCTGTTCTTCTCAATCCTTATTTGTTGTTGAATTCTTTAATTTTATCTTTATTTGTTGCCGCATAATTTATCCTACATCGGTTGGTATCAAAGCAAGAAAAGGATTTGTTTCCACAATCCCAATCTTGTTATTTTTTATTTTTTTTTGACAAAAAAAGATACAAAAAAAAAGTTGAAAAAATTCAGCAAAAAAGATTGGATCTGATTCCCCATTCATTGATTTTTATTGGGGATTTTTATACTAAGTTTTCCCGATTGTTTGGTACCTTAAATCTTGATTCAGTGTTGTGAATGAAGATTTGAATGATTAAACCCAATTTTGAAGAACCCTTGTTGAAATTTTTTCAAATCTTAAAATTGAAGCTTTTTATTGATTGATTTGGGTTGGAAATTATTGGGGATTGATAGAAAACATTAAGAACACCTTTTGATATCATTGTGGGTGAAAAAAAGTGACAAACGATTGGAATTTGGTGAAAAAGGTGCAAAAACCAGACTTGAAACGAAGTTGTAGGTTGCAGAAAATTGCAGAATTTGCACAGGGTACGGCGCCCCAGACAGAGGCGTATCGCCCATAATTTTCTGAGGCTGAGCATTTTAGGGAACTCATGCATGTTGAATCTTTTTCAAATTCGTAGAACTTTCTTGGCTTCAATTGCATACTTTAAAGAACCGTCCCTTCATAGAGTCACACAAATTCAATTCTGAACCAATACTTGGACGTACTAGTTAGTGATCTGAGCATCGTTGTTCTAAGAGACAACATGAGTCTTTGGGTGGGTATTTGGACAGTGTACCTTAAAGATTGCTGAGTGCCACCACAAAAAGTGAGGGAGTACAAGTGAGGTTGTTTAAACTAACCTTTTCACTTCCCCATTTCCCTTATTCTTGTTATGCATGTACATGGCTGGAGACGGTGAGAGAAGTATAAGCAACCCCAAGTTATCTCAAGCTGATATTCAAGTCCTTTGGACTTAGATAAAGGCAATGAGTGCTTGAGTTCAAAGCTTGACATAAGGAACGAGTTCTATGAATACACAAGAAGCCGAGGTGAAGAATAGTAGGAGTAGTTCTGTTGGCTATAGAACCAAGACGGGTGGAAAGAGTTTTTACCACACTCCTATCTCTAGGAGAAGTTTTTATGGGTTCCTTGATAGGATTGATGATATATTTGATAATGATGAACTTGTGTGTCGTAATGAGGATGATAATGACCTTGAAGAGTCTCTAGCAGATGAGATAGATAGGGTTATATATGATGACTTCTTAAGTCATGATGAGCCTGATTTTGATACTTCACCTTTGTTAGGTGGTGATCTTGAGAAGCTTGCTTTAACTAATCCCTTATTTGAGGGCATTTATAATAGAGGTGGTGATTTGTATCAAATTAGAGTAGAGAGTAATATTGATCATCCATGGTGTAGAGAGTTAGATTCCTTAGATAATCCTTTGTTTGAAACTCCAAGTGAGGTGAATGAGTCTTTGAGTAGTTCTAACCTACATTGTGTGGGCTGTGATGCTGAAGAAGCCATTATTTAGCCTTTTCTTGAGAGTTTATCTATTGGAGAGGATTTTCTTAGAGGTGAATATAGAGGTAAGGAGATATCTCTTGGTGTGAGTAAGAGTGGTCCTAAGCAGGGGAGTGGCTTAATTGATGTTAGCACTAGACTACATTATTTCACCTACTCTGTTGCAATTGTTGATCACACCTTGGATCGTAAGCATTCCAAAACCATTGCGTCAAATAGCAAGAGTCATACATGCGGGATTTGGTGTGTTATGTCTTGAGATTGCGTGTTATGTATCCTATTGATCTCTTTGCTTGTTATTGTCTTGAGTGCTTTTCATTGATCTCTTTGCTTGATATTTTCTTTGGAGACATAGACTTTCTTATTGTTATTAATGCTTGGTTATATCATAAGAGTGTGTTTTTCGCACATCATGCACTAACCATTGTTAAGTTAACCTACTCTTGTAGTAGAAAGTGTTGTTGTGTCTGTCTTTGTTTGTAGGACTTGGTTGTATGATTTTGAGGACGATATCTTTTCAAGAAGGGGAGGCTGATACAGTCTAATTTGAGCTTAGATGCCGACCATCAAGAGTGAAGCTAAAGGGACGCGAAGGTTTGAGCTTCGGAGTAGAGCTTGGAGGAACAAACAAGAAAGGCTGCAGTTTCCTGCCAGGGTGGAGCACCTATGAGTCAGAGTGGAGAACCCCAGAGTAGAGTGGAGCGCTTCAAAGCAGAGTGGAGCTCCCCATGAAGAAGGTGGAGCACCCCTGACTTGTGGAATATGTTTCTAGGTGCAGCAGTTGGAGGGCGGAGCGCCTCTACGAAAGGACGGTCCGCCAATGCATGAAATTACTCCGAAAATGACTAAGTCTCGAAGTGCAACCTCTCTAATGTTGGGGGAAGCAGACCACCCACCCTTGGAGTCAGACCCCCCCATGCCACCAAGGGTTTAATGCCCCTGTTCAAGGCTGGCCGCCCCAGTGCCAGATTTTATTACGGGATTGATTATTGTTTTTAAAACACGAGTACTCTTTTGGCCCTGCGTGGTAGCCAGCTTGTGGCTATCTCTTAAAAACTTAGATGTGCAAACCAAACCTATAAAAGGTCACACTTAGGGTTTATTTCATTAGTTTTTCAAAAATATAGAAAATAGACAAAGAAAGGTGTTTCCTTCTTGTAGAAGCTTTTAAGCTTCAATTTATCTCTTTAACTTTGAACTCATGGAGATCATTGCTAGAGTGATCCCATTAATTGGTTCAAGTGTTAATTCTTCCTTGGATTAATACTAATTCGTGAGTTTAATCTATTCTTTCTTCACATTTCTGTTCTTACCAATCCTTATTTTTAGTTGTATCCTTTAATTCTCTATTCTTGTTGAATTACTCTACGTATGACTAGGAGACACCCTTCAACATGTCACTATAGTAGGCAACCAGTTTTCCATATTGCATGAGAAAACCTCCAATCCCAACACCCGAGGCATCACACTCAATTTTAAATGCCTTACTTAAGTCAGGCAATTGCAACAAAGCTGCGTCACTAAGCCTATGTTTGAGCTCTTGGAAAGCCTTCCCTTGAGGCTCTCCCCGCACAAATAGTTGATCTTTCTTCACCAACTCAGTCAGTGGTGCTACAACAATGCTAAAGTCTTTCACAAATTGCCTATAGAAACTAGCAAGGCCATGGAAACTCCTCACATGACACACATTGGTAGGAGTAGACCAACCTCTAATAGCTTCAATTATGGACTCATCAACTTCTATACCATTAGTACTAACAACAAAGCCCAGAAAGGCAACTCTTTGGACACAAAAAGCACACTTCTTAAGTTAGCATACAGCTTTTCCGCTCTTAACCTTCAAGCACTTGCCTCAAGTGTCCCACATGATCATCTAATGACTTGCTATATATCAAGATATCATCAAAATAGACAATCACAAGCTTATTGAAAAACGGTTTTAGCACATAGTTCATCAACCTCATGAAAGTACTAGGTGCGCTGGAGAGGCCAAAAGGCATCATTAATCATTCATATAGACAAAACTTGGTCTTGAATTTGGTTTTCCACTCATCACCTGGTTTCATACGGATTTTATGGTAGCCAGACCTAAGATCAATCTTAGAAAAGACACTAGAACCACTCAACTCATCAAGCATGTCATGAAGTCTAGGAATGAAATGACGATACTTTACCATTATCTTGTTGACTGCCCAACAATCAACAGACATCCTCTATGTACCTACCTTCTTGATGCAGCCCCAACACGTACTGATCAAGTGTTCAATATACCGAGACTGATGACACGAAGCCAAGCCAAGCTGTTGCACGATGTTCATATTCATTTCGCTTGGTCAGGAGAAAGCAACACCTCCGAAGCTGAATGGCCGAGCTCAAGAACCGAAGGTTTCATCTATAAGCTTGGGCTCGAAGAAGGAAGTGACCGAACATTCAACATCGATGTCGAAGTAAAGCAAACAATGAAAGAAGAAAGAGTGATCGATGTCAAGAAGAGCTGAGCTGAACAATTGAGCACCAAAGTCAAGAAGCTCGAGCTCAAGTGTTCGGTTGAAGGAGTGACCGAACACTCAGTTATGCAGCCCTGCGTGGCTTACTCCTGTGGCCATTTACTGTATTATCCCGAGAGTAGTCTATGTATACTCCTTTATATTTCATTGTAAGTATCTAGTTTTTGGATATTGATTATTGAATGAGAATTGCCTTGGGCTTTTACTCTTTTAGTCTCAGATTTGAGCAAACCCGATGGGGTCTTAGGAACTTGTGACTTTTGGTGAATCCGGTTGAACAATTCTTTTTTGATCATTCAGTTTGCAAGAGGCATTATTCTCCTGAGGATTGTTGCATAGTTTAGGTGCTCTTTCCTTCTACTTGAATCGTACCGAGACTAGTTCCTCGGTGCCGTTCAAGCAAGTAAAGTTGTGTCAAACTTTTATCTTATTTTCCGCTGTTGATTCGGTTGCTTAGATTCATCTTTGAATTTAGCTTGCGCCATCTTGGTATCAGAGCATGGTTTGGGCTTGGCTGTACAACCCCAAATCATGTTCGACGTTTTCTTTAGTTTTCGTGCATTTGTGTCTTTGTTTTCCATTTCGTGTTCTTGTTATTGTTCTTGTTACTGTTGGTGTTTGTTGTTGGTGTTGTTATTTTACCAAAAAAAAAAAAAATTAAAAAATTTGGGTTTGAATGTTGGTTGTTTGAATCAAATAAACATTGATTCTTGTCTACCGTCGTCTGCTGATTCAAACGAGCACCTGTCGTGCATGATTGTCGACTAGGGTTTCTCGAAGGATTTTTGGACTGTTCTTGACGATTGGTGGTGTGAAATCAAACTCCACCTGATTTTGGTTTTTCCGTTGAAGACTGGTGGTTCTCTTTGATTTGGGTCGAGTCTTTGAGCTAAAATTCGAAGTTTCTTTCTTAGAACCACCGTCCATACGCCTGAAAATTATTACACTGTAACAGTGTATGGATGAAGCAAGCTGTGTTCTTAGCTCAAAACTCTTGAAAATTGCTTCCTCCGACGTTGATTGATACCGGAGTGAAAGTGACCCAACGCCTGTTGAAATCATGGTCAGTGAAAGGAACTTAAAATTTTGTCCGTCCACCGGAGCAAAGATTCACTGTTCCATTGAATAAGAAGGGGAAAAGTTTCAAATTCTAAAACCCAGGTGAAATTTTGTCTTCTTGAATAGGGAAATTGGATAAGGTAAAACCCTATCCGTACCAAGGAGGGACCACTTTTGTACGAACAAAAGTTGGCGTGTTCGAAGGATTCCGAAGAGGTATCGAAGGGTAAATTCTCCTAGGTTTTAACTTTTCTTGTGTTCGGTAATTCATGATAGTGGATCTCTTGATTAATCTCTTCTACTCGAGGTCGTACTATCGAATTTGAGCTTATAGGAATTCGTGCGAGGGGTGACCGAAGTCCTAACACCTCGCACGAATTCCTAACATTCGTAGAAAGTTCTTTGACTTCCCGAGCGCAGTAAAAACAGCGTTCATTCGATCGAGTCGAACATAACTTTACTCTTCCCGAAGAGTTAGTGACTATTGTCGAACTTGAAGGATCTTAGAGGACATTGGTCAATCTGACGAAGCCACTGCTAACAAGTTCCTCGAGTGACTAAAACCGACCCCACAAAAATTAAGTGCACCCGAGCGCCACCTGTTAAGAATGAGGGAGTCTGTGAGGTGATTTCTAACCTTTTAACACTTATTTTAATCTTTGATTTGTGCAGGTGCAATGGCTGGAAACTGAGAGAAGGGCATTGCAGTGCCCGAGGTGTCGTTAGTCGATCTCATGGCTGAGATACAAGGCCTCAGTGCCAAAGCAAAAGGAGTGAGTGCTCGAGTAGCTAATCTCGAGCAAGGGAGTGTGTCTGTGGCCTTACATGGGTCCGGCACTAGAACGAGCAGCTCCACTCCTATGAAACTGGAGCAATTTGCTGAGCTCCTTCGAAAAAAACAGTTGAAGGGCGAAGCTGATCGAAGTGAAGCTTTGGGCAATCCTCGAGCTAATCAACACTTGGGCAATCCCCAAGTGCAACAACCAAACTTGGGCAATCCCCAAGCTTATTATCAAAACTTGGGCATTCCCCGAGGAGATAGATTACCATTTTCAATGGCCTCAAGACAACTTGGCACCGTTGACAAAGAGGTCGATGGAGAATAAATTCCCGAAGCTGATTATGAACCACCATTTGGTCAACGAATGCAGGTTCAACGAGATCGTGGAAATTTTTGAGTTCGAGGCCGAGGCACAAATGTTGATCGAAATATTGAGCGTGAGGCTGATGACTATTATGATGAGTATCTAGAGTTGATCCGAGGTGCTCGTGATTCAAACTTGAACAGTGTCAAGATCCCTATTCAACCTTTCAAAGGAACTAGTGATCCAGACGATTATCTTGAATGGAAGCTTGAAATGGAACGAATCTTCGAAACCAATGAGATGACCGAAGAGAGAAAAGCTGCACATGCTATTGCTTTGTTCGAAGCATATACATCAACATGGTGGGAGGCTGACAAAAGGATGAGACGAAGGAATGTTTATCCCGAAGTCACCATTTGGGCGCAGTTGAAGAGAGCAATCGACGCTAAATATGTGAATGCCAAGAATCGGCAAAATCAACTTCAAAAGCTCTATGAGTTGAAACAAGGGTCCAAGTCGGTTCAAGAGTATCATGATGAGTTCATGAGAATTCGATTGAATCTTGATATAGAAGAAGATGACGAGCAAGCCACCATTCGGTTCAAAAATGGCTTGGCTCGAGAGATGTCAACTCAATTGAGGATGCATGTGTATCACTCGTTGGAAGATGTGTTCGAAGCTGCCATTGAAGTTGAGAAATGGGTGAAGGATGACAAAGCAAATCGATACCGAGGATTCATTACTTCAACTCTTTTGAACCGAAGTAAGGAATGGAAGAGCCCGAACCCAACAAGTGTTAACACTGTTCGAGTTCCAAAGAAACCTTTCGAGAGGGGAGTGACCGTTAACCAATCCAAAGACATGGGAGGTAAGACTCAACTCAATACTCCCAGTGCTTTCAAAATTCAATGTCATAACTGTAGAGGTTATGGTCATATGAAAAGAGACTGTCAAACTCGGCATATCATGATAATGCTCGACGCTGAAAACATCTTTGAGCAAATAGATGACTTCGAGGAGGAAGTAACTGAGGAGACTGATCGAGCTGACTTCAAGAACGAACCGAGGATGAGCATCCCGAAGTTCTTCTAGTTGTTCGAAGAAACTTGAGTACTATGGTCATAGAAGAGGAAGATGACAGCCAAAGGGAAAATCTCTTCCATGCCTGATGTCGAGTGAAGGGGAAGGTTTGTTCGATGATTATTGATTCAGGCAGCTGTTCGAATGTAGTGAGCCAAACTTTGGTTTTACAAATGGGACTGCCTACTTCCAAACATCCCCGACCTTACAAGCTCCAATAGTTGAACGAGTGTGGAGAACTGAGAATGGCGAATCAAGTGTTGATAAATTTCAAATGGGGGCTTATCATGATGAGATGATTTTTTATGTGGTCCCGATGCAAGCTTGTCATTTGCTTCTTCGGCGACCATGGCAATTTGATCGATCTGTCATCCACAACGGTCGAACCAACACTTACACAGCTAAGCTCGGAGGGGAAAGTTTTATACTCAAACCTTTGACTCTAAAATAAGTCAGTGAGGACTATAAACGGATGAGAGAGCTGAAAGATGCGGCCAAAGCCAAGACTCATGTCGGAGCGCCAATTGTGACCGAAACAAAAACTCCACCACCCGAGGTCAACAATATCTGTGCGATCATGCAACCGGGGGAGTACTTACGAGGCAACGACAACAGTCGAATGATGATTTGCCTCGTGCACAAGGGTATCTTTCTAAAATCTAATGATGATTTTTTCTAACGATAACCCTTTGCCAAGTGTTGTACAAAGCGTTTTGCAGGACATCGGAGACATGTTTCCCGAAGAAATGCCAGGTGGATTGCCTCTGTTGAGAGGAATAGAGCACCAAATTGACTTTGTAGCGGGGTCTCAAATCCCAACAAGCCTGCATACCGGTGTAATCCCAAAGACACCAAAGAGCTCCAAAGGTAGGTTGATGAGTTATTAAACAAGGGCCATTTTTCAAGAGAGCTTGAGTCCTTGCGCCGTTCCTGTTATCCTTGTCCTGAAGAAAGATAGAACTTGGCGAATGTGCGTTGATTGCCGAGCAGTCAACAAAACCACGGTAAAGTATCATCATCATATTACTTGATTAGATGACATGCTAGATGAGTTAAGTGGTTCTTCATGCTTTTCGAAGATAGACCTCGGGTCCGGTTACCACCAAATCCGAATGAAACCTGGAGACGAGTGGAAAGCTGCGTTCAAGACCAAATTCGGTCTCTATAAATGGTTGGTGATGTCTTTTGGCCTATCAAATGCACCGAGCACATTCATGAGACTGATGAACCATGTGCTCAAACCATTCATAAATCAGTTTGTTGTCGTTTACTTCGATGACATCCTTATCTATAGGAAATCTGTGGATGAACATGTCGAACACCTAAGGCTAGTGCTTGATAAGCTTAGATAAGAGAAGTTATATGATAACTTCAAGAAATGTGCCTTTTGTGTCAAGCGTATAGTCTTTCTAGGATTCGTTGTGAGTGCTAATGGTGTTGAAGTTGATGAGTCAAAAGTCGAAGCTATCAAAGATTTGCCAACTCCAACCACGGTATCTCAAGTTCGTAGCTTCCATGGTTTAGCTAGCTTTTACGGAAGGTTTGCACGTGACTTTAGCACCGTGGCAGATCTTTTAACCGAGCTGGTAAAGAAAGCCCATCCATTTGAGTGGGGAGAGTCCCAAGAGATGGCTTTCCAAGAGTTGAAATGGAGGCTTCGCTCTGCCCCATTGTTGCAACTCCCTGACTTCGGCAAAGCATTTGAGGTCGAGTGTGATGCATCCGGAGTTGGGATTGGAGGAGTTCTTATGCAAGAATCAAAGCCGATCACTTACTTCAGTGAAAAGCTTTATGGTGCAGCCTTGAATTACTCGACGTATGACAAGGAGTTGTATGCCCTCGTTCGAGCAGTCGCCCATTGGCAGCATTATTTGTGGCCTCAAGAGTTTGTGATTAAAAGTGATCATGAATCTTTGAAGCATCTCCGAGGTCAGGAGAAATTAAACCGAAGACATGCCTAATGGGTTGAATTCATTGAAAACTTTCCGTATGTAATTCATTACAAAAAGGGAAAAGACAATGTTCTGGCCGATGCGCTATCAAGAAAATTTGCCTTAGCGACAACTCTCACCTCGAGGCTCATGGGATTTGAAAGCATCAAGTCGATGTACGAAGACGATCCCAAGCTGAAATGTGTCCGTGACACAATCTTGAGTGGCCGAAGGGTTGAGAAATATCAATGGCACGATGGCTACCTCTTCAAGAATGGGAGGGTTTGTGTGCCAGTGTCATCGTGGAAAGAGCTCTTGGTTCGAGAAGCTTACTCCGGACGCTTGATGGGATACTTCTGTGTCGACAAAATTCTTGGTATTTTAACGGAGCAGTTCCATTGGCCAAAAATGCGACAAGATATGGAAAAGCTTTGCAACGCTTGTCTCGTTTGCAAGAAAGCTAAATCAAAGTCCAACCCTCATGGTTTGTATACCCTGTTGCCTGTGCCTGATCGACCTTGGGTTGATATATCTATGGACTTTGTATTAGGATTACCGAGATCCGCGGGAGGACATGATAGCATCTTTGTCGTAGTCGACCATTTTTTCAAAATGGCACACTTTATTCCTTGCAAGAAGTGTGATGATGCACAACATGTTGCTACATTGTTTATTTCTAATGTGTTGAAATTGCATTGTGTGCCTCGTACTATTGTGAGTGATCGAGACTCAAAATTATTGAGTCATTATTGGAAATGTTTATGGGGTGCCCTCGGCACCAAATTACTATTCTCGACGTCTCACCATCCTCAGACTGATGGACAGACCGAGGTAGTCAACCAAACCTTGGGATCTTTGCTTCGGGCAATGACCAAAGGCAAGGTTTGAAACTGGGCTGATCATTTACCCGTGATGGAATTTGCATACAGTCGAACTGTGCATCGAATGATTGCAATGACTCCGTTCGAATGTGTGTATGGTTTTACCCCTTTGATTCTACTTGATTTAACCCCATTGCCTCGAGATTCTATTATTGATTTTGAAGGTGCTCGGCGAGCCACTGCCTTGATCGAGTTACATGCAAAGGTGAAGAAGAACCTCGAGGAAACTTATGCAAAAGTTGCATCGAAGAAATACAAAGGGCGCAAAAAGATGGAATTAAAGAAGGGAGATTGGCTTTGGGTTCACTTCCGAAAGGAAGGCTTCCCGAACCAAAGAAAAGGAAAGTTGGCTCCTCGAAAGGATGGTCCATTTCAAGTATTGATCAAGATCAACAACAATGCTTCTGTGATCAACCTCCCTGGTGAGTATAACGTGTCCAACACCTTTAATGTTGCTGACTTAGTTCCTTGTGTTGTAGGTCAAACTTCGGAGGATGAAGAGGGCTCGATTTTGAGGACGAAATCTTCTCAAGAAAGGGAGGATGATGCAACCCGAACACATGTTCATCAAGTGTTCAATCCACCGAGGCCGATGACACGAAGCCAAGCCAAGCTGTTGCACGATGTCCATACTCATTTGGCTTGGCCAGGAGAAAGCACCAGCTCCGAAGCTGAATGGCCGAGCTCAAGAACCGAAGGCTTCATCTATAAGCTTGGGCTCGAAGAAGGGAGTGACTGAACATTCAACATCGACGCCAAAGTAAAGCAAACAATGACTGAAGGAAGAGTGATCGATGTCAAGAAGAGCTGAGCTGAACAACTGAGCACCGAAGTCAAGAAGCTCGAGCTCAAGTATTCGAACTCAAGTGTTCGGTTGAAGGAGTAACCGAACACTCAGTTATGCAGCCCTGCGTGGCTTACTCCTATTGGTCGCATGTGGCGATTTACTGTTTTATCCCTAGAGTAGTCTATATATACTCCTTTACATTTCATTGTAAGTAGCTAGTTTTTGGATATTGATTATTGAATGGGAATTGCCTCGGGCATTTACTCTTTTAGTCTCAGATGTGAGCAAACCCAATGAGGTCTTAGGAACTTGTGCTTTTCGGTGAATCCGATTGAACAATTCCTCTTTGATCATTTAGTTTGCAAGAGGCATTGTTCTCTTGAGGATTGTTGCATAGTTTAGGTGCTCTTTCCTTCTATTTGAATCGTACCGAGACCAGTTCCTCGGTGCCGTTCAAGCAAGTAAAGTTGTGTCAAACTTTTGTCTTGTTTTACGCTGTTGATTCGGTTGCTTAGCTTCGTCTTCGGATTTAGCTTGCACCACTTCTTTGGCACAAGAAGTACCGGCATGATACACAGACTCAAACTCTCACGAACCAAGCCTTTAGTGAGCAACTCATCCACTTGATGTTGCAACTCTTTGGTATCCTCAGGGTTGCTCTGATAGGCTAGTTTGTTACGAATTTGGGACCCCGGGATAAAGTCAGTTTGGTGCTCAATCCCCCTCAAGGGAGTAAGACCACTAGGTATATTCTCGGGAAACATGTCCTCAAAAAACTGCAAGACTTTCTCAATAATACAAGGCAAAGGGTTAGCATTAGAAACAATATCACTATTAGAAGCCAAAATCATACCCTTATGTACTAGACAAAGCAATTTGGTGCCATCATTACCTCTCAAATACTCACCAGGTTGCATCATGGCACAAATATTACTAGACAAGGATGGTGTTGTAGACTGAGTCATGGCTCCAGGTTTGGACTCCATGGATAACTTAGCCTTAGCCAATTCTTTTAACTCCTTCATGCGCCTATAGTCATCACTCACTTGCTTAGGCGACAAGGGCTTAAGTATATAACTCTTACCCTCATGCTTACTCGTGTAAGTATTGGCTCGGCCATCATGAACCACAAGTCTATCATATTGCCAAGGCCTGCCCAACAAGAGATGACAAGCATGCATAGGAAAAACATCAAACATAAGCTCATCTTTATAAGCTCTTATCTTGAACTTGATCAAGACTTGCTTCACTATTCTCAACTCCCCGCACTCACTCAACCATTGAAAACAATGTGGTTGTGGATATTTAATAGTAGGCAACTTAAATTTTGACACCAAAGATTGGCTCACCACATTGGCACAACTACAGGAATCAACAGTCAAAGAACACACTTGTCCCTTCACTCTACATCTAGCATGGAACAAGTTTTTCCTTTGCACATCTTCGTCCTTCTCAATAAACATGATGCAGTCCAATTAGAGCCTAGATGCCGACCATCAAGAGTCAAGCTAAAGTGACGTGAAGTCTTGGGCTTCGGAGTAGAGCTTGGAGGAAGAAGCGAGCAAGGCAAACTTATGTCAATTAAACTTTAATTATGCTAATTATACTTAAATGTACTTGTAATAAGGTTTTTATGAGTCGATATTGTTAAAAAAAAAAAAAAGTTTATACCATCAATGCATATTAGTCAAAACTCTAGATAAAAATATAAAAATGTCATGTGAATGTAAAATACTTGCAAGCTTTTGTAATCTTTTAAATCTACTAGTCTTTGGGTACCCATTCCAAGCGTATATCATGTGAATGATCCAACCATTTTTAAAAATTAAATCACGAAAATATTATTGACTATGTTAATAGGTTACAAAAAAAAAGGGTAACTTCTTAGAAATGATGAATAGACACTACCAAAAGTTTCGAATGTCTTATTGTGATATATGATTTTGCCACAAATTAACAAAATTATGCTATTCCATGGGGAACAATAGCTTGTAAAATAAAAGACTTTGGCTAATCAAATATAAGCAGGAAAAGAAGATCAAATACAAGACGGAACCAAATCTAAACGAACCTAAACGCAAATTCCAAACGACTTGAGACCTTAAGCTAATCACAACTCATAAAATACAAACAAGAAAAAGGAAGTTCAAGGGGAAGTAGGAACTCAAAGAAATCCAAACTCGGTTGCAGCTAAAACCATAAATAATCACAATTGAATTTAAACTTTACAATCTCTCCCATGCTTATTTTTCTTTTCTTCTGTCTTAAGGGAAACTATTTATAATACAAAAGTTAGTTACATATGATTTATAATTACGTATACCTCGATTTGATGAGGTAAAAAGTGAAATCTAACATATATCGCTTATAATTTCTTATAGCTAACTGTATTTTATTTATATTTCTTTTAGCTACTTTAAATGTTCTATCTCTTGTTATCGTGACACCCGTAAAATTGTATATATGTGATAACATGATACAGAACAATAATCTAATTTGGGTGATTGTTTGTCCGTATGCTTTAAAATTTAATGGAGAATATAAACATAATGAAATTAGTTATTCTGACAAGTACAATAATATTTAAGAAAAAAAATACTCATTCATCAACAAATCTACGATCTAACTATTAGGAGCCTTATAAATTTGAAATTGAAAGATTGCCGAAAATGGGAAGATTTTATGTCAACCATTAACGAAAATTCTCAAGCTAACAAAAATACATAACGTGCAGAAACATACCTTAATTAACTTCGGAAGAGCTTAAAAGCCCAAAGGCCTCCAAAACCTATAATCAAAGCACAAGGGTCAAACAAAACCATATTTACTTAAGGCGTAGAAATATACCTTAATTAACTTCGTAAGAGCTAGAAAGCCCAAAGACCTCTAAAACCTATAATCAAAGCACAAGGGTCAAACAAAACCATGTTCTGACTATAAAAAATTGTAAGCAAACAACAATAAGCAATAATGGAGATTAAATGAATATTGGTTAAGACTTAGACTTACCAATCATAATAAAAATTATCCAACTGATAGTCATAGGCAAACTAAAGAATGTCAAAAACAAAACAAAAAACAAAACAACTGTTTTTACAAGCAATAATGATGCAAATTAGAGGAAGCAAGATACAATGATAAAAAGATAGAAGCAAGACACGGTTTGAACTACAACAAAGAATTTAGTAGGAACTAGTCTACTCACCCCTTTGTTAGATGTCAAAGAGCACCTAGAGCTAAGCAACAATCCTCAAGATCATTTGGACCTTGTAAATTGAATGATCAATGGAGGAACAAGTGCAATTTTGATTTCACCAAATTGGACAAGTTCACATGTTTTTTTGGAGAGCATAAAAGTTGCGTTTCTATTGTCAAAGGAGCTGAATGAAAATAAAGTCTAAGTGGGGCTTATATAGATCAGCCCTTAAGCCTAAAACTACTAGGAAAAGAATAACTAAGAAAAGGTCAATAATATGGCTAAATTTAAAGTGACCGCACAGGGCCAAATAAGTGTCATCAAACTAAATTAAGTCTAGCTATGCAAAAGCATCAAAATATTGAAAAATACTGAGTATTTAAGCGCAGAGCAAAATCAGCTTGTGAAGGTGCTCGTTGAGCTCCAAAGCTCACGGCCTCAACCATCAACCAACGCTCACCAACGTGCTCCTTGGATTCACTAACATGCTGCCCGAACAAATGTTCTCTCTTCTCCAAGCTATCATCCAAGATTGATGATGGTCTGATAACTTCTTAGCCCGGCTTTTAGAATCATCCTCAATTTGGACTGCATCATACTCCCTTTCTGGAAAGGATTTCATCCTTGAAATCAAACCATCATCAACACGGCAACAATGGATATTTATATTCTCTCCTCCATGGATTACATCTACATCATTACTGATGCAATCTAAATTAGAGGAAGCAAGAAACAATGATAAAAGATAGAAGCAAGACACGGTTTGAACTACAACAAAATATTTAGTAGGAACTAGTCAACTAACCCCCTTGTTAGATGTCAAAGAGCACCTAGAGCTAAGCAACGATCCTCAAGATCACTTGGACCTTGTAAATTGAATGATCAATGGAGGAACAAGTGCAATTTTGATTTCACCAAATTGGACAAGTTTACATGGTTTTTTTCAGAGAGCATAAAAGCCGTGTTTCCATTGTCAAAGGAGCTGAATAAAAATAAAGCATAAGTGGGGCTTATATAGATCATCCCTTAAGCCTAAAACAACTAGGAAAATAATAACTAAGAAAAGGCCAATAATTTGGCTAAATTTAAACTAAATTAAGTCTAGCTATGCAAAAGCATCAAAATGCTGAAAAATACTAAGTATTTAAGCGTCTAGCATAATCAGCTTGTGGAGGTGCTCATTGAGCTCCAAAGCTCAAGGCCTTAACCATCAACCAACGCTCACCAACGTGCTCCTTAGATTCACTAAAATGCTGCCCGAACAAATGTTCTCTCTTCTCCAAGCTATCATCCAAGATTGATAAAGGTCTGATAACTTCTTAGCCCGGCTTTTAGAATCATCCTCACTTTTGACTGCATCATCCCCCCTTTCTTGAAAGGATTTCATCCTCGAAATCAAACCATCATCAACACGGCAACAATGGATATTTATCTTCTCTCCTCCATGGATTACATCTACATCATTACTGATGCAATCTAAATTAGAGGAAGCAAGAAGCAATGATAAAAAGATATAAGCAAGACACGGTTTGAACTACAACAAGGAATTTAGTAGGAACTAGTCTATTCACCCCCCTTGTTACATGTCAAAGAGAACCTAGAGCTAAGCAACAATCCTCAAGGACATTTGGACTTTGTAAATTGAAAGATCAATGGAGGAACAAGTGAAATTTTGATTTCACCAAATTGGACAAGTTCACATGGTTTTTTCAGTGAGCATAAAAGCTGTGTTTCTATTGTCAAAAGTGCTGAATGAAAATAAAATCTAAGTGGGGCTTATAAAGATCAGCCCTTAAGCCTAAAACAACTAGACAAAGAATAACTAAGAAAAGGCCAATAATTTGGCTAAATTTAAAGTGACCACGCAGGGCCAAATAAGTGCCATCAAATTAAATTAAGTCTAGCTATGCAAAAGCATCAAAATGCTGAAAAATACTAAGTATTTAAGCGCCTAGCATAATCAGCTTGTGAAGGTGCTCGTTGAGCTCCAAAGCTCATGGCCTCAACCATCAACCAACGCTCACCAACGTGCTTCTTGGATTCACTAACATGCTGCCAGGACAAATATTCTCTCTTCTCCAAGCCATCATCCAAGATTGATGAAGGTCTGATAACTCATTAGACCGGCTTTTAGAATCATCCTCAATTTGGACTGCATCATCCTCCCTTTCTTGAAAGGATTTAATCCTCGAAGTCAAACCATCAAAAACACGGCAACAATGGATATTTATCTTCTCTCCTCCATGGATCACATCTACATCATTCTCCCTCTCTTGGGAAGAATTCGTCTTCGAATCTGATTCCTGCAAAACATGGACAACAATGAGTTTAGATAACTCCCAAGTCTCAACTAGGCAATAGACAAATAGCCCCACAATAACACACCCATGAGATGGCACGAGTGTGCCACCAAACAGCCCAAAAATGATAACACTAATCACCATGGCTTTAGAGAACCCAAATATAAGCATAAGCCAAAAAAACATACTGTACTCATGGAGTTTACAAGTTTGGGTTGTATATCATAATAACTCCCACGGAGTATCTTTCCAACAGCTCTCCACTTGAATTACTTTCAAACACACGGAGTGCTTTCCAAGGTTACACATAACACTAGTACGACATATCAAACCAAAACGCGAGAACATCTTACCATCCCATCCCAAAGCCATTAAGTCAAGCAAGTGACCAATTTTAAGCTCAATTCCCGGGCAAAAAACTAACGAGGTCAACACATCAAACATGACACGTGTCTCAAGAAATTCATATTGTAACAACAAGTTGTGGGAACAAGGATCTATCCAATCACAACAATAGTATACCTGAGAAGCATGAATCATGAGATACAAATATTTGCCATCCTCTATCCTAGAGTAAGCAAAAGCATCACGACATGTGTAACAATCAGAATTTTCATCCTTCTCGCAAGAACTACTAACACCCTCATGACCCTCATCATAGGCAAATAAATAGTAAATAAAAGTGTTTCCTAGTGTAACTTTATCAATGGTGTCCACTTTAATAAGCATACTTTTAAAATCAGAATTAAAACCATGCTCAAAGCTATCATTTGGACAACACAAAGAAGGAGCAGGAGTTATACAAATATCCACACTTTCCTTCTCACGACAATGCCCTCTACCAAGTGAACTACTTTCAAACAAGGAGTTACTTCCATCACAAGAAAGAAATTTAAGATACTCAAACTCATTATCTAAACAAGTATATCTCCACGTAACAATAGATTCACAAGAAAGGTTTCACTTAAATTCATATCACCATTGACATCAAAAGTACCAAACTCATCACATAATTCAGTCTCATTACCATGGTCCATGTTGACATCAAAAGAACTCACAAAGGACTCTACACCTTCAATTCAAGGATCAAACAACTGATGATTAAATTTTACTTCTTGGACAGCACACATTCTTTCATTATTAACATCCTAAGAAGCATCACTTTTAACACCTAGACCCTTAACACAAGTGTCAACACTAATTTTCATGACATCAAACTCACAAGTAATTTTAATTTTAAGAGTACATTCAAGATCAACTAGTGTATTGTCATAAACCTTATCCAAATGTGGACTACAAGGTAGCAACGATTTAAGGCCCAAAAAGGGAATACCACTCCTCAAACTCACATCATTCACTTGCTTTTCACTAGCTCCAAGAGTAGTGAGTGTAGTAGACTTACATTGGAGGTCACAAGAGCGGCCTTCTTTACCTTCATTCTCTCCCTTAAGCTTAGAGTCAACATGGGCAGACCCTACATCACCATGGACAGCCCCTAAAATGCCTTCTTCTTGCACTTCCAATAAGTGGTGTTCACTCCCAAGCTTGTTTCCAATGGTACCTGCAAGAGAATTTAAACAACTGGAGGAAAAAGAAGAATTATAAACGTTAGAGTGAAAAACTTCCCCTCTCTTCTTTTCTTCTTTCTTTTCTCTCATATTCTTATCAACTATCTCTTGTCTCTTTGGTGGCAGCCCAATTGCATTAGTCACCCCAAACTTTCCCTTTTTATTAGTACACTCCTCTACGTGCATAGAAGATGCATAGGCACTATTGCGACTTTTATTTGTAAGCGGGAATGGCATTAGAGGTCATCCTTCGTCGTCCACTACATGTCTTATCTTCTGGCACATATGGAACGTTGTGATCTAAAAACCATGGTTGCCTGAAACATAAATCACATGTTTGAAGAGGATACACATCACACAAAAATGGTTTTAAGGTATTCTCCACGTGACACTACCACCTTCACCTTTCACTTAACCTTATATCCATCATAGAGATATGGATACTTCCGTCTCAGCCATGTTAAGTGAAAAAGATTAACCACTTTTGGTGAAATAACCATGGCTTCACTGAAGCCGTCAAGCTCTAGATTAAAGGCCTTATACCCACAAACATTCACCTTTACTTGTGGAACCTCGGTGTTGGCATAATTACTTGGCGATTGCCAAAGATTGACTCATTACAAGAAGATTTTGGAGTCAAAAATGGCTGCTCCTTTTCAAGATTATCAACTCGGGCTCCCATTCTGTCAATATATTGCCCAAAGTTCTCTTTCATAACTCTCATCTCGGCCCACAGATCAGCCAAAGTAAGCTCGGAAACACCCTCTTGTTTATCAACTACTCCAGCCATGTACCTGCACACAAACAAAGACTACAAAATATGTTAAGATTAGCAAAATACCTCACCCGCTCCCTCACTTTGAATGACACTCGGGTTCACTCAAATTTAAGGTAGGATCTCACAAACTTGTTCCAAATGGCTTCCTCGAATTGATCAAGTTCCTCAACGACCTTTCAAGTTCACAAGTTCACTAGTTCTCTTCGGGGTGAGTGAATTTATGAGACTCTATAGTCGGACAGCTTTTAAAGTGAGCACGGGAAGCCAAAGAATTAACTACGAAAGTTGGAAATTCTAAATTTTAGCATGAAATCCTACAAGCTCAAAAATTAGTAATTAACTTAAGTAGAAAAATTACTTAAGAATTACTAACTAGAAGTGGTGTAAGAAAAGAAATAAGGAAATCCTAGAGAAAATATGAATATCTACCCTTAAATAGGTGGCACAAGACAAGCCTTTTTAGAGTAGGCTAAGTTTTCCCTCTTTTCCTTTGCTTTCCAACTTTGATTTGGAACTTTAACCACTTTTCCACCCAGCCTTCACACACCTAAGCTGGCTGAAATCCCCTTGCAAAAAACGTGTAAAAGTCCTCTCCTAAAGCTCAAGGAAAACTAATTTCCTTATATGAAAAGTGGGTAAACTTTTCCCCTTTTATTTTCTTTGTTTTCCAACTCAAATTTGGAGAACTTTTACCGCTTTTATAACAACCTTTCACACATTTTCCTTGCTGAAATTGTCTTCCAAAAACGTGTAAATACTTTCCCAAACGCCTAAGGAAAAGCTAATCCCCTTAATTGAAAAGTGGGTAAATTTCTCCTTTTTGAATTGGGAGCTGTTTCCCTCTTGAATTAGGCTTAGGGTTCCTTCTTTTAACACAAAATTTCGTGCCTCTCTTCAACCTTTCAACCTCAAAATTTCAGCAATTCAACCTCAAAAATAACGTGTAAGAATTTATGAATTTCAAGGATTAAACAGCCCACGATGCAAATTAATTCAAGAACAACAAGTTATTGGCCAAGAACTTTCAAGAACTCAATGGAAAACAATTCAAAATCAGCCTAATACACGCCCGCAACCTCAAGATGATGCCCTATTTGTCCTACAATTGATGAGACCCAAACCCCCACAAGACCATTCACACGTAGTCAAGCTAAGGAGATCCAAGGAGTACACATACACTTGGTGAGGAAGGGCCTTGAAGAAGGAAGCGATTGGAAGCCGTTTCGGGTGCTCAAGCTAGGCCTCACGCCTAAGGAAGAAGAGAACCCAGCAGAGCTAGGCGCCCCGCCTACCCCAGGCGCCCCGCCTAGGGAGCTCACTGCCTAAGGCCCAGCAAAGCACCAGGCGTCCCACCTGGCTAGGCGCCCAGCCTAGCTGAAGGCCAAGCCAGGCGCCCCGCCTAGCTTCAGGCGCCCAGCCTAGCCGAAGGCCAAGCCAGGCGCCCCGCCTAGATCCAGGCGCCCAGCCTTGCTTCAGCATGAACCAGGCGCCCCTCCCAGCCCCAGGCGCCCCACCTAGCTGCTGAACTTATGTTTCTTTTACTATTTTGCCCTACGTGGCTTATTTGATGAACCTTATTAGTAAGGGTAATTACGTCTTTGTGTAAGCTTGGGAAAACACTATAAATACCCAAGCCTAGCTTATTTTACACTAAGCTTATTATTGATGATTATGAATGATGAACATGAGCAAGGCTCTTGATTATTGAATGAAACCTTTTGATCTTGGACTTGTATGTCTTCTAGCGGATCTAGATGAATACTCTTCCTCTCCGACCATTCTACTTGCGTGCTCGCGTTAGCTCGAGGGTAGTTGCATAGCGTAGGTGTTATTGTCCTTCTCTCGGGGTGTAACGGAACAAGTTCTCCGTTGCTACTTGGGATTAGAGATCGAGTTACGTCTCGTTCTTTATCTTTTACTTTTCCGCGTTTGATTCTCATCAGTTTGGTATCAGAGCAAGGCTCGGGTTTTGTTTCTACAAACCCCCGACCCTTGATTCTTCGTGCCTAGTATCTTCTTTTAGTTTTTCTTGTTGTTGAAGTTATTAGAAAGGAGAAAATTGCAAAAAAAATTGAAAAATTGAAAATACAAAAATTTGGTGTAACTTGTTGATTTGGATGATTTGTGATATGGGTGTTGTGGATTCTTGATCGTGATTGATTTCCCGTTACTTGGGTACCAAAATTGTTGGAATTGGTGAAGTTTGAAAAATTGAAACCCCAAAACCCCTTAAACCCTTGAAGAACTTGATCTTGATGAATTTTGGCTTGATTCTTGGGTTGGATTGATGTTTGATTGAAAACTTGTTATTGGGGATTGACCTTCATTGAATTACAAACAATTCGGTACCAATTTTGTGGGATTTGAACATGTTTAACACCTTCTTTGATGAATCACAATCCTTGTTGAAACCCTTTTGATAAACCCTTGTGTTCTTGAGTTCTTGAGATTGAACCCTGATTTGATTGATTGTTTGATTGAAAATTTGATTGGGTTTTGTTAAGGAAGATCAAACACAACTTTGGGTATCATTGGATTGTGAAAACAAGTTGAAAACATCGGATTTGAGGCTTGAAAATCGACTTGAAACGAGTTTGGAACGAGTTGGAAACAGCTTCAGGCTAGGCGCCCCGCCTAAGCCAGGCGCCCCGCCTGACTTGGCTACTGCCTAAGTCCCAGGCGCCCCGCCTAGACCCAGGCGCCCCGCCTGGAACACAGCACAATCTAGGCGCCCCACCTGAGTTTCAGGCGCCCCTCCTAAGTGCTGAACGCATTGTCTCGGGTAGATTTTCGTAGGTATTTCCCTTTGTTTGATAACATAACATCTAGTTAGTACTACTTTGAGTAACCGATCTACTTGAATAGTGCTAACCCTTTGATTGCTCTTAAGTGATTCGTGCCTAGCAAGGAGAGTAGAATTCTAAGGAAAAGCGTAGAACCTTTAAACTCAAGTCCTTCTCTTTAAAGTGCCTAGCGTTCATTGAGTCCCATTAACTCCACTCACCCCGGAGTGTGCGTGACTCGTGAATAGTTTAGTTGAGTTGAGGAGTTGCTAATCATCTACGTGAAGCTTTGGAACTACAAGTTGAGTGAAATATCCACCGCCACCCAAAAGAGTGATCCGAGTGAACACAAGTGAGGGACCGAGTGAGGTGTTTTAACTAACTCTTGTTTCTTTTCTTTGTAGGTACAATGGCCAACGAAGGTCAAGATTTCATTAAGGAGGCCTTGGCTAATCTTCTTGCCAAGATGGACCTCATGAACCAAAGGATTGACTCTCTTGAAAAGGGAGCCTCGAGTACTCAAGGTGAACATGGGACCCCGAGTGTCCCCATTGAAAAAGGGACCCCGAGTGTCCAAATTGAGACCGGTGAAGGCTCAAGTAGCCCTACCTTTACCCCGGAGCAAGTTGTTGAATTGCTCAATCAACAACGGGTGAAGGAGGATCGAGAGAGACTTGAACGAACGGGCATTCCCCGTATCTTGGACAATCCTCCAAGAAGCTTTCCACTACCAAGACCCGTCCGAAATGTGCAACCTCTTGAGCAAGTTGTTGAGGCTCAAGAAGGGGAGGAAGTTGATTGTGATGACAATGTGTATGGGTTTGATGATCACTTTCAACCAAGGCGAGCTATGAATTGGGGTCGAAATGTGGATCGGGGTAGAGGCCGAGGTCGAGGGCCACCCTTAGGATATGGAGGGAGGAATGTTAGAAGGGACTATGTTGCTTATGATGATCACCAAGGAGGCCAACCGGAGCCATTCCAAGGGGGTCGTGACAACAACAACAACCTTAATAGTGTGAAGCTCACTATTCCTTCTTTCAAAGGAAGTAGTGACCCGGTGGAGTACATTGGTTGGAAATTGGCTATGGAGCGTATCTTTGACACCAATGATATGCCCGATGTGAAGAAAACCAAGTATGCAATATCCTCCTTTGAATCTTTTGCTTCTACTTGGTGGGAGTCGGTGAAGAGAAATAGACGAAGGACGGGTATGGCTATTAATCTTACTTGGGAAGAGTTGATCCGTGTGATGGATGAGAAGTACTTGACTAACCAATACCGGGTTGAACAACAAAGGCGTCTATATGATTTGAAGCAAGGATACAAATCGGTTGGTGAATATTTCAATGAATTTGAGCAAATCCGAATGATCCTTGACTTAGATGATGAAGACAATGAGACGGCCATGATCCGTTTCAAAGGAGGCTTGAACCGAGACATAGCTTCACAATTGAAGTTCCACAAATATGATGATCATTACAAGCTATGTGAAGATGCGGTTGAGGCCGAGAAATGGCTTAAGGAGGAGAAATCCCTCCGCTACAAGAGTAGCACTCCTACTCCAACAAGCAAGCCAAAGGATTGGAAGCCTCCTACTACAAATGCAAGGTTCCCAAGTGCAAGTGGAACAAGTGGTGCAAATGCTACCAAGGATGTGAAAAAGCCGTATGAGAAGAACACACCTAATGTGGGAGGTAACTCTAAAACTCAACTACATGCTCCTACTTCTTCTTCAATACAATGCCACAAGTGCAAGGGGTATGGTCACTTTGCTAGGGAATGTCCTACAAAGAGGACCATGATTGTTGTTGGCAATGATGCATATGAGAAGGAGAGTGAATCGGAAGATGAGGGAGTAGAGGGAGTAGAGGGAGATGAGGGAGTAGAGGAGAATGATTTGCTTGATGATACGATGGAGGAGGAGGATCCTCATACTTTCTTGGTTGTGAGAAGGAGCCTAGGAGCTATGATTGTGGAAGATAGTGAAACCTTGCAAAGGGAAAATCTTTTCCATGCTAGGTGCCGGGTCAAAGATGTTGTTTGCTCTATGATAATTGATTCCGGAAGTTGTGCAAATGTAGTGAGTCAATCACTAGTGGCTCAATTGAAGTTGACTACCATGAAGCATCCTAAACCTTACCGGTTACAATGGCTTAGTGAATGTGGAGAGCTTAAGGTGATGAAACAAGCCATGATCAAGTTTAGAATGGGTAGTTATGTTGATGAGCATTTGTTTGACGATGTGCCTATGCAAGCATGCCACCTACTCTTAGGGAGGCCATGGCAATTCGATAGGCAAGTGGTGCATGATGGTCGTGTCAACACTTACACGGTCAAACATGAAGGGAAGAGATTTGTGCTTAAACCTCTCACTCCTAAGCAAGTGAGTGATGACTACAAGAAAATGAAGGAGTTGAGGGAGGTGGCAAAGGCTAAGTCACTCATTGAGACTAGCCCTTTGTCCAAAAGCATGGTGGCAATCTGGTGCAATGCAATTCCCGAAGGGAAGCTTAGCACAAACGCGGAACAAGAACAACTAAAGAAGGAGATAAAAGCAAGACAAAACTTGCTTCTTTCGAAAGAACAGAGGGGAACCTGTCCCTAAGCTCGATCAAAAGGGAGACAAGAATCACCCTAACTATGCAACAATCCTCAAGAGAACATTGCCTCTTGCAAACTGAATGATCAAGAGGAATGTTCAATCGGACTAACCGAAAGCCACAAGTCCTTAAAAGCCCACACCGGGGTTTTGCTCACGACGGAGACAAGAAATGTGCTCGGCACTTTCATTCAATTTCAATATCCAAAAACTAGCTACTTACAGTGTAAGGGAATAAGGTTTATATAGGGACTACTAAGGGTAAACTAGTAAAAGGGTCACAAGCGACCAATAGAAATAAGCCACGCAGGGCTGAACTAAATGTGTTCGGTAGCTTTTGACTTCGGTCAGCCTTGGCTTCGATTCTCGATTGTCTGCTCGAACACACACTTCATCGGGCGCTGACTTGGCATTGAACACATGTTGTTGTGTTCGGCTCTATGCTGCCCGGGGCCAAGAGCTGCTGTTCGGTAACCTTGTCCTCGGGCTCAATTTTGAAGATGTGGCCCTTGGTTTCAACACCTTGCAATTCCCTCTCCGAACACATGCTACTTCCCATCATGGTCAGCTGTACGTGCATGTCATGGAGCAGCTTAGCTTGGCTTCGAGTGATTCGTCTCCCCGGTGGATCAGTCATTGCCTTCGGTGGAGATCTCCTCGGTTGATTGTCATCGGGTCCTTGATCAGCACTTTGAGCTGCATCATCCTCCCCTTCTTGAGAGGATTTCGTCCTCGAAATCGATTCATCCTCGTTCTCCGAAGGTGGACCTACAACACAAGGAACTAAGTCAGCAACATTAAAGGTGTTGGACACGTTATACTCACCAGGGAGGTCGATCACGTAGGCATTGTTGTTGATCTTGGTCAACACTTGAAATGGACCATCCCCTCGAGGAGCCAACTTTCCCTTCCTTTGGTTCGGGAAGCGTTCCTTTCGGAAGTGCACCCAGACCCAATCTCCTTTCTTTAATTCCAACTTTTTACGCCCCTTGTTTTTCTTTAAGGCAACCTTTGCATAGGCCTCCTCGAGGTTCTTCTTCACCCTTGCATGCAATTCGATCAAGGCAGCTGCTCGTCGAGTACCTTCAAAATCAAGAACAGAATCTCGAGGCAATGGGGTTAAATCAAGTGGAATTAAAGGATTAAAGCCATACACACATTCAAACGGGGTCATGTTGATCATTCTATGCACCGTTCGATTGTATGCAAACTCCATCATGGGCAAACGATCAGCCCAGTTTCCAACCTTCCCTTTGGTCATTGCCCGAAGCAACGATCCCAAGGTTCGGTTAACTACCTCGGTCTGTCCATCAGTCTGAGGATGGTGAGACGTCGAGAATAGTAGCTTGGTGCCGAGGGCACCCCACAAACACTTCCAAAAATGACTCAAGAACTTCGAGTCTCGATCACTCACAATAGTACGAGGTACACCATGCAATTTTAACACGTTAGAAACAAACAATGTAGCTACATGCTGTGCATCATCACACTTTTTGCAAGGAATAAAGTGAGCCATTTTTGAAAAACGGTCAACCACAACGAAAATGCTATCATGTCCTCCCCCCGACCTCGGTAACCCTAAGACAAAGTCCATGGATATATCAACCCAAGGTCGATCAGGCACAGGTAACGGGGTGTACAAACCATGAGGGTTGGACTTCGATTTAGCTTTCTTGCAAACGAGACAAGCGTTGCAAAGCTTTTCCACATCTCGTCGCATTTTGGGCCAATGGAACTGCTCAGTCAAGATACCAAGAGTTTTATCGACACCGAAGTGCCCCATCAGTCCACCGGAGTGAGCTTCCCGAACAAGGAGCTCTCTCCACGATGACACTGGCACACAAACCCTCCCATTCTTGAAGAGGTAGCCATCGTGCCACTGATACTTCTCAACCCTTCGGCCACTCAAGATTGCGTCACGAACGCATTTCAGCTTGGGATCGTCATCGTACATTAGCTTGATGCTTTCGAATCCCATGAGCCTAGAGGCGAGAGTGGTCGCTAAGGCAAATTTCCTTGATAGCGCATCGGCCACAACATTATCTTTTCCCTTTTTGTAATGAATTACATAGGGAAAGCTTTCAATGAATTCAACCCACTTGGCATGTCTTCGATTCAATTTCTCCTGACCTCGGAGATACTTCAAAGACTCATGATCACTTTTGATCACAAACTCTCGAGGCCACAAATAATGCTGCCAATGGGCGAGTGCTCGAACGAGGGCATACAACTCTTTGTCATACGTAGAGTAATTCAAAGTTGCACCCTTAAGCTTTTCGCTAAAGTAAGCGATCGGCTTCGATTCTTGCATCAGCACTCCTCCGATCCCAACTCCAGACGCATCACACTCGACTTCGAATGCTTTGCCGAAGTCAGGGAGTTGCAACAACGGGGCAGAACAAAGCCTCCGCTTCAACTCTTGGAAAGCCCTCTCTTGGGACTCTCCCCACACAAATGGATGGTCTTTCTTTACCAGCTCGGTTAAAGGAGCTGCTATGGCGCTAAAGTCACGAACAAACCTTCGGTAAAAGCTAGCTAAGCCATGGAAGCTACGAACTTGTGATACCGAGGTTGGAGTTGGCCAATCTTTGATGGCTTCGACTTTTGATTCGTCGACTTCGACACCATTAGCACTGACTACAAATCCAAGAAAGACTACACGATCGACACCGAAGGCGCACTTCTTGAAGTTGGCATACAACTTTTCTTCTCGAAGCTTTTCAAGTACTTGCCTTAGGTGGTCGACATGTTCATCCACGGTTCTGCTATAAACAAGTATGTCATCGAAATAAACGACAACAAACTTATTTATGAACGGTTTGAGCACATGGTTCATCAGTCGCATGAATGTGCTCGGTGCATTGGATAAGCCAAAAGGCATTACCAACCATTCATAGAGACCGAATTTGGTCTTGAATGCGGTTTTCCACTCGTCCCCGGGTTTCATTCGGATCTGATGGTAACCGGACCTGAGGTCTATCTTCGAAAAGCATGAAGAACCACTTAACTCATCTAGCATGTCATCTAATCGAGGGATAGGATGACGATACTTTACCGTTATTTTGTTGACTGCTCGACAGTCAACACACATTCGCCATGTTCCATCCTTCTTCGGGACAAGGATAACGGGAACGGCGCAAGGACTCAAGCTCTCTCGAACGAGGCCCTTGTTCAGCAATTCATCAACCTGCCGTTGGAGCTCTTTGGTGTCTTCGGGATTACACCGGTACGCAGGTTTATTAGGGATTTGAGACCTTGGTACAAAGTCAATTTGGTGCTCGATTCCTCTCAACGGAGGTAATCCACCTGGCATTTCCTCGGGAAACATGTCCTCGAAGTCCTGCAAAACTTTTTGAACAAACAAAGGCAAAGGGTTATCATTAGAAAAATCATCATTAGAGTTTAGAAAGATACCCTTGTGCACGAGGCAAATCATCATCTGACCGTGGTCGTTGCCTCGTAAGATCTCACCGGGTTGCATGATTGCACAAATTCCTTGTTCTTTGGTCGGTGAGTTTGTCTCCTCGGCCATCAATTTTGCTCCCATCGGAAGCTTAGCTTTGGCCGCTTCTTTCAATTCTTTCATTCGTTTATAGTCCTCGGAGACTTGTTTTGGAGACAATGGTTTGAGGATGAAACTCTTCCCATCAAGCTTTACGGTGTAAGTGTTGGATCTGCCATTGTGAACAGCTGTTCGGTCATATTGCCACGGTCGACCCAAGAGCAAATGACAAGCTTGCATCGGCACCACATCGAATACCATTTCATCTTGATATTCGCCGATTCTAAACTTGATCCACACTTGTTTGACAACCCTCAATTCTCCACACTCATTCAGCCATTGTAATTTGTAAGGGTGGGGATGCTTCATCGTAGGTAGTCCCATTTGTGAAACCAAAGTTTGGCTCACCACATTTGCACAGCTACCAGAGTCAATGATCATCGAACACACTTTTCCCCTCACTCGACATCGGGCATGAAAGAGGTTTTCTCTTTGGTTGTCCTCTTCTTCAAGAGTCATGCAGCTCAAATTCCTTCGAACCACAAGAAACATTTCCGGATGATCAGCTTCGGCAGCCTCATGATCATCATCATCTTCAGCTTGATCAGTCCCCTCGATAATTTCCTCCTCGGTGTCACTCGCTTGCTCATGGACGGTTCCATCTTCGAGCAGAAGCATAACCTTGCGAGTTGGACACTCTTTTGCCATGTGACCATAACCTTTGCATTTGTGACACTGAATATTTGAAGCACTAGGAGAGTTGAGTTGAACTTTACCTCCCACTTCTCTTGGTTGGTTAACGGTCACACCTCTTTCGAAGGGTCTCTTCGAATCTCGAACAGCGTTAGCACTTGTTTGGTTTGGACTTTTCCATTCTTTACCTCGGTTCAAAGGAGTAGAAGTAGTGACTCCTCGATACCGGTTTGCCTTATCGTCCTTCACCAATTTTTCAGCTTCGGTGGCAGCATCGAACAGATCTTCCAACGTGTGGTACACGTGGAGTCTCAACTGAGATGACACATCCCTAGCCAAGCCATTTTTAAATCTGATAATGGCTTGTTCTTCGTCTTCGACCAGATCAAGATTCAATCGAACCTTTTCAAACTCATCGTGGTACTCTTGGACGGACTTAGACCCTTGCTTTAACTCATAGAGTTTTTGCATTTGAGTCTGCCTGTATTTGGCACTCAAGTATTTACCATCCATCGCTCTCATCAACTGTGGCCATGTACTGACTACTGGATAGTCATTTCTTCTTCTATGCCTCTTGTCAGATTCCCACCATGTTGATGCATAAGCTTCGAACGAAGCAATGGCATGGGCAGCTTTTCTCTCATCGGTCATCTCATTTGTTTCAAAGATGCGCTCCATTTTAAGCTTCCATTCAAGATACTCGTCGGGATCACTAGTTCCTTTAAAGGGTGGAATAGTGATCTTGACACTGTTCAAGTTTGAGTCTCGAACAGCTCTAGCCTGCTCGGGAAACTCATTTTCTCGATCATCAGCCTCACGCCCATTATTTCTTTCAACATTTGCGCCTCGACCTCGACCTCGGAAATTTCCACGTCCTCGGTGAGCTTGCCTTCGTTGAGCGAATGGCGGCTCACGCTCATATTCGTCTTCGGGAAATTCCTCTTCACCAACCTCTTCGGTTACAGCTCCAAGATCTCTTCGGGCCACTGGAGGTGGTATTCTTTCTCCTCGGGGAATGCCCAAGTTTTGATAAGCAGCTTGGGGATTGCCCAAGTTAAGTTCTCTTCGAATTGCTTCACTTGTCAACTGATGTTGTCGTACAAGCTCAGCATACAGCTCAGGTTTCATCGGAGTGGATTGGCTTGTTCCAGCGCCGGACCCATGCATGGCCACGGACGCGTTTCCCTGCTCGAGGTTAGCTACTCGAGCACTCACTCCTCTTACTTCGGCACTGATGCCTTGTATCGCAGCCATGAGATCGGCTAACGACAATTCAGGCTTTTCAATGCTTTTGCCATCGTTTCCAGCCATTGTACCTGCGCAAGTCAAAGATCAAACAAGTGTTAGGGTTAGAAATCACCTCACACACTCCCTCACCTTTGATGGGTGGCACTCGGGTCCACTCAATTTATGGGTTCGGTTTTTGATCACTCGAGGACTTGTTAACAGTGGCTCGTCTGATTGATCGGTCCTCTAAGATCCTTCAAGTTCGACAATAGTCACTGCCTCTTCGGGAAGAGTGAAGTGATGTTCGACTCGATGGAACGGACGCTTTTTAACTGAGCTCGGGGAGTCAAGAGAATTCTACGAAAATTTGGACTTCGGTCACCCCTTCGCACGAGTTCCTATCAGCTTAAAAGAGTTAGTACGACCTTGAGTAGAACAAATACTCAAAAGATCCACCAACCAGAATTAGACACGAAAGAAAATGAAAACCTAGGAGAATCTACCCTTTGATTCCCTTTTGGAATCTTTTTCGATCTCACCCACTCTTGTCCGTACAAAAGTGGTCCCTCCTTGGTACGGATAGGGTTTTACCTTATCCACTTTCCTTTTTCAGCCGACAATTTTTCACCTGGGGCTTTGATGTTAAAATTTTAACCCCTTTCTTCTTCAATGGAACAGTGACCTTGCTCCGGCGTACGGACACAACGACTTCGGTTCACTGACCACGAAATTCAACAGATCTGAGTTGCTTCTTTCAACTCCGGTTCCAAACAACAACGGAGGAAATCAAACGAAGCTCCTTGAGCTAAGATCCAGCTCGACGCGTCGCACACTGTTACGAACTTGTAACAATTTTCCGGTGTACGGACAACGTTTCCAACTTAAGAACTTCGATTTTAAGAATTAAACAAACCCAAATCACTCAAGAACCACCAATCTTCATCGGTTTCTTCCAAACACAGTGGGGTTCGAGTTCAGTCACCATTAAAGCTCAAATCAGTCCAAAAATTCACCAAGAAACCCTAGTCACAAAATCAGTACGTCGGGTACTCGATGGAATCAGAACTCGATGGTGAACAAGAATCCAAGATTGTTTTTCCCAAACAACCAATAATCAAACACAAAATTTTTTTTTTTTTTTTTTTTTTTTTTTTTTTTTTTTTTGTAAAAAACACCAACAGTAACAAAACAAACAGGAACACGAAATGGAAAACAAAGACTCAACGCACGAAAATAAAGATAACTTGAACAGGATTGGGGTTGTAGAAACAAGCCCAAACCGTGCTCTGATACCAAGATGGTGCAATGCAATTCCCGAAGGGAAGCTTAGCGCAAACGCGGAACAAGAACAACTAAAGAAGGAGATAAAAGCAAGACAAAACTTGCTTCTTTCGAAAGAACAGAGGGGAACCTGTCCCTAAGCTCGATCAAAAGGGAGACAAGAATCACCCTAACTATGCAACAATCCTCAAGAGAACATTGCCTCTTGCAAACTGAATGATCAAGAGGAATGTTCAATCGGACTAACCGAAAGCCACAAGTCCTTAAAAGCCCACACCGGGGTTTTGCTCACGACGGAGACAAGAAATGTGCTCGGCACTTTCATTCAATTTCAATATCCAAAAACTAGCTACTTACAGTGTAAGGGAATAAGGTTTATATAGGGACTACTAAGGGTAAACTAGTAAAAGGGTCACAAGCGACCAATAGAAATAAGCCACGCAGGGCTGAACTAAATGTGTTCGGTAGCTTTTGACTTCGGTCAGCCTTGGCTTCGATTCTCGATTGTCTGCTCGAACACACACTTCATCGGGCGCTGACTTGGCATTGAACACATGTTGTTGTGTTCGGCTCTATGCTGCCCGGGGCCAAGAGCTGCTGTTCGGTAACCTTGTCCTCGGGCTCAATTTTGAAGATGTGGCCCTTGGTTTCAACACCTTGCAATTCCCTCTCCGAACACATGCTACTTCCCATCATGGTCAGCTGTACGTGCATGTCATGGAGCAGCTTAGCTTGGCTTCGAGTGATTCGTCTCCCCGGTGGATCAGTCATTGCCTTCGGTGGAGATCTCCTCGGTTGATTGTCATCGGGTCCTTGATCAGCACTTTGAGCTGCATCACAATCCCACCTACTTCATCTACCGGTGGCATGTGTGCCATGATGCAACCGGGCGAGCTCTTGAAAGGTAATGATGGCACCAAGTTTCTCCTATGCCTAGTGCACAAAGGTATGATCCTTAACTCTAATTATGATTTTTCTTCTAGCCCTATGCCTAGTGCTTTGAAAAATGTCTTGGAAAACTTTGGGGACATGTTCCCGGATGAGATGCCCGATGGCTTACCTCCCTTGAGAGGAATTGAACATCAAATTGACTTTATTCCGGGCTCTCAAATCCCGAACAAGCCGGCCTATAGAAGCAATCCCGAGGATACAAGGGAGTTGCAAAAACAAGTTGATGACTTGCTTTCCAAAGGCTTGGTAAGGGAGAGTTTGAGTCCTTGTGCCGTACCGGTCATTCTTGTCCCAAAGAAAGACGGCACTTGGAGAATGTGCGTAGATTGCCGAGCCGTGAATAAAATAACGGTCAAGTACCGTCACCCTATTCCACGGCTTGATGATATGTTGGATGAATTGAGTGGGTCGTGTGTCTTTTCCAAAATCGACCTTAGGTCCGGTTACCATCAAATCCGGATGAAACCCGGGGATGAATGGAAAACCGCATTCAAGACCAAATTCGGTCTCTATGAATGGTTGGTAATGCCCTTCGGGCTTTCCAACGCACCTAGCACTTTCATGCGACTCATGAATCATGTTTTGAAGTCTTTTATCAACAAGTTTGTTGTTGTCTATTTTGATGATATCTTGATCTATAGTAAGACAATGGATGAACATGTTGACCACCTTAGGCAAGTGCTTGATGCTTTGAGAGCCGAAAAGCTCTATGCTAATTTCAAAAAGTGTGCCTTTGGTGTGGATAAGGTTGTCTTCCTTGGGTTTGTTGTGAGTGCTCAAGGAGTGGAGGTGGATGAGTCTAAGGTAGAGGCCATACGTGATTGGCCTACTCCTACTACCGTGACTCAAGTGAGGAGCTTTCATGGTCTCGCAAGCTTTTATAGGCGATTTGTGAGGGACTTTAGCTCCATTGCCGCTCCACTCACCGAATTGGTGAAGAAAGACCAGCCGTTTGTTTGGGGAGAGCCTCAAGAGAAGGCCTTCCATGAATTGAAAAGTAGGTTGAGTACCGCCCCTCTATTACAATTGCCCGACTTCGGAAAGGCATTTGAGGTTGAATGTGATGCCTCGGGGGTGGGAATCGGTGGTGTATTAATGCAAGATAGCAAACCCATCGCCTACTTTAGTGAGAAATTGAAAGGGGCCTCCTTGAACTATTCGACATATGACAAGGAGTTGTATGCCCTTGTGAGAGCCCTTGCCCATTGGCAACACTATCTTTGGCCTCGTGAGTTTGTAATCAAGAGTGACCATGAGTCACTCAAGCATTTGAGAGGCCAAGAGAAGCTCAATAAGAGACATGCCAAGTGGGTTGAATTCATTGAGTCCTTTCCCTATGTGATTCAATATAAGAAAGGGAAGGACAATGTTGTGGCGGATGCGCTTTCGAGAAAGTTTGCTCTAGCCACCACTCTCACCTCTAAGCTCATGGGTTTTGAGAGCATTAAATTGATGTATGCTCATGACCCAAAGCTAAAGA
Organism: Petunia axillaris subsp. axillaris; assembly: GCA_029990575.1. NCBI lineage: Eukaryota > Viridiplantae > Streptophyta > Magnoliopsida > Solanales > Solanaceae > Petunia > Petunia axillaris. The sequence goes on along the minus strand of JARKNS010000006.1, from coordinate 57,925,432 downwards.
GTGTCCATGACGCTCTAGAGAAAGGGGAGAGAGTTGAGAAATACCAATGGGTTAAAGGTTATATCTTCAAAAATGGTAGAGTGTGCATTCCGGAGTCCTCTTGGAGGGAGTTGCTTGTGCAAGAGGCACATTGCGGGGGACTCATGGGACATTTTGGCACAAGAAAGACTTTGGCTATTCTTAAGGAACAATTTCATTGGCCAAAGATGGGGGTGCAAGTGGAAAAGTTTTGCAACAATTGCCTTGAGTGCAAGCGTGCTAAATCCAAAGCCCTCCCCCATGGGTTGTATACCCCTCTCCCCGTACCTACTAGTCCTTGGTTGGATATCTCAATGGATTTCGTGATGGGATTACCTAGGACTAGGGGGGGCCATGATAGCATTTATGTTGTTGTGGATAGGTTCTCAAAGATGGCTCATTTCATTCCATGCAAGAAATGCGATGATGCTCAACATGTAGCTTCCTTGTTTGTTGAAAATGTTTTGAAGCTACATGGTGTGCCTCAAACTATAGTGAGTGATAGGGACACTAAGTTCCTAAGCCATTTTTGGCGAAGTTTATGGGGTGCTTTAGGCACCAAGCTCTTGTTCTCCACGTCCCACCACCCACAAACCGATGGGCAAACGGAAGTGGTAAACCGAACCTTGGGTGCTCTTCTTAGAGCCATGACCCGGGGTAAGGCCGGGACTTGGATTGATCGTTTACCTCTTATGGAGTTTGCCTACAATCGAACCGTGCATAGAATGATTGGCATGACTCCATTCGAGTGTGTTTATGGTTTTAACCCCTTGATTCCCCTTGATCTAACCCCTTTGCCAAGGGAAATGGTTGTTAATTTTGAAGGTAAAGCTAGAGCGAAGGCAATGATGGAACTCCATGCAAAGGCAAAGAAGAATTTGGAGGAAGCCTATGCTAAGGTTGCTTCCACGAAAAACAAAGGACGCAAGAAGGTGGAACTCAAGAAGGGTGACTATGTGTGGGTGCACTTCCGGAAAGAAAGGTTTCCAAACCTTAGAAAAGGGAAGTTAGCACCCCGTGGCGATGGCCCATTCCAAGTGCTTTCAAAGATAAACAACAACGCCTATGTGGTCGATTTGCCAAGTGAGTATCAAGTTTCTAATACTTTTAATGTTTGTGACTTGGTTCCTTTGGATGTAGGTGATGATGCGGTCGTGGGTGATGATGCCTCAATTTCGAGGACGAAATCTTCTCAAGAAGGGGAGGATGATGAGACCCAAACCCCCACAAGACCATTCACACGTAGTCAAGCTAAGGAGATCCAAGGAGTACACATACACTTGGTGAGGAAGGGCCTTGAAGAAGGAAGCGATTGGAAGCCGTTCCGGGTGCTCAAGCTAGGCCTCACGCCTAAGGAAGAAGAGAACCCAGCAGAGCTAGGCGCCCCGCCTACCCCAGGCGCCCCGCCTAGGGAGCTCACTGCCTAAGGCCCAGCAAAGCACCAGGCGCCCCACCTGGCTAGGCGCCCAGCCTAGCTGAAGGCCAAGCCAGGCGCCCCGCCTAGCTTCAGGCGCCCAGCCTAGCCGAAGGCCAAGCCAGGCGCCCCGCCTAGATCCAGGCGCCCAGCCTTGCTTCAGCATGAACCAGGCGCCCCTCCCAGCCCCAGGCGCCCCACCTAGCTGCTGAACTTATGTTTCTTTTACTATTTTGCCCTACGTGGCTTATTTGATGAACCTTATTAGTAAGGGTAATTACGTCTTTGTGTAAGCTTGGGAAAACACTATAAATACCCAAGCCTAGCTTATTTTACACTGAGCTTATTATTGATGATTATGAATGATGAACATGAGCAAGGCTCTTGATTATTGAATGAAACCTTTTGATCTTGGACTTGTATGTCTTCTAGCGGATCTAGATGAATACTCTTCCTCTCCGACCATTCTACTTGCGTGCTCGCGTTAGCTCGAGGGTAGTTGCATAGCGTAGGTGTTCTTGTCCTTCTCTCGGGGTGTAACGGAACAAGTTCTCCGTTGCTACTTGGGATTAGAGATCGAGTTACGTCTCGTTCTTTATCTTTTACTTTTCCGCGTTTGATTCTCATCAACAATGATTCAAGCTCTTTCTTCCAAGAACAAGCAAGATTTCAACCAAGAACAATGGGCAAACCATTCAACACGCCACGAAACTTCAAGAAACAATTCAGGAATTGACTAAAACATCAAAATTAAATCAAATCACTTCTGTAGTCAAGTTTTCTTACAACCCTACGCGTTCATGATCATCAACAACATCAAACACGGCTGCTTCTTCTCTTTTTCACGTTTTTTTTTCACGGATGAACAGTAACCACAGCATGAACAGTACCCTTGAACGGCATATTTTTAAAAACGAAAATTTAAAGAAACTAACTAAACATCCTAATTTATGGTATGAAGAACAGGATTGGGATTGTTATAACAAACCCTTTCCAAGCTCTGATACCAACTGATGCAATCTAAATTAGAGGAAGCAAGAAACAATGATAAAAAGATAGAAGCAAGACACGGTTTGAACTACAACAAGAAATTTCTTAGGAACTAGTCTAGTCACCCCCCTTGTTAGATGTCAAAGAGCACCTAGAGCAAAGCAACAATCCTCAAGATCACTTGGACCTTATAAATTGAATGATCAATGGAGGAACAAGTGCAATTTTGATTTCACCAAATTGGACAAGTTCACATGATTTTTTCAGAGAGCATAAAAGCTGTGTTTCTACTGTCAAAAGAGCTGAATGAAAATGTCTAAGTGGGGCTTATATTGATCAGCCCTTAAGCCTAAAAACACTAGGAAAAGAATAACTAAGAAAAGGCCAATAATTTGGCTAAATTTAAAGTGAACACGCAGGGCCAAATAAGTGCCATCAAACTAAATTAAGTCTAGCTATGCAAAAGCATCAAAATGCTGAAAAATACTAAGTATTCGAGCACCTAGCATAATCAGCTTTTGGAGGTGCTCGTTGAGCTCCAAAGCTCACGGCCTCAACCATCAACCAACGCTCACCAACGTGCTCCTTGGATTTACTAACATGCTGCCCGGACAAATGTTCTCTCTTCTCCAAGCTATCATCCAAGATTGATGAAGGTCTGATAACTCCTTAGGCCGGCTTTTAGAATCATCCTCAATGTGGACTGCATCATCCTCCCTTTCTTGAAAGGATTTCAACCTCCAAATCAAACCATCATCAACACGGCAACAATGGATATTTATCTTCTCTTCTCCATGGATCACATCTACATTTTTCTCCCTCTCTTAGGAAGGATTCGTCCTCGAATCTGATTCCTGCAAAACATTGAAAACAATGAGTTTAGATAACTCCCAAGTCTCAACTAGGCAATAGAAAAATAGCCCCACAGTAACACACCCATGAGATGGCACAAGTGTGCCACCAAACTGCCCAAAAGGTAATAACACTAATCACCATGGCTTTTGAGAGCCCAAATATAAGCATAAGCAAAGAAAATATACCGTCCTCATGGAGTTTACAAGTTCGGGTTGCATACCATAATAACTCCCATGGAGTATCTTTCCAACAGCCCTCCACTTGCATTACTTTCAAACACACAGAGTGCTTTCCAAGGTTACACATAACACTAGTAGGACATATCAAACCAAAACCCGGGAACATCTTACCAGCCCATTCCAAAGCCATTAAGTCAAGCAAATGACCAAATTTAAGCTCTATTCCTGGGTCAAAAACCAACGAGGTCAACACATCAAACATGACATGTGTCTCAAGAAATTCATAATTTAACAACAAGCTGTAGGAACAAGGATGTATCCAATCACAACAATAGTATACCAGAGAAGCATGAATCATGAGATACAAATATTTGTCATCCTCTATCCTAGAGTAAGCAAAAGCATCACGACATATGTAACAATCAGAATTTTCATCCTTCTCGCAAGAACTACTAACACCCGCATGACCCTCATCATAGGCAAACAAATAGTAAATAAAAGTATTTCCTAGTATAACTTCATCAATGGTGTCCACTTTAATAAGCATACTTTTAAAATCAGAATTACAACCATGCTCAAAGCTATCATTTGGACAACACAAAGAAGGAGCAGGAGTTATACAAAGATCCACACTTTCCTTCTCACGGCAATGCCCTCTACCAAGTGAACTATTTTCAAACATGGAGTTACTTCCATCACAAGAAAGAAATTTAAGATACTCTAACTCATTATCTAAACAAGTATCTCCACGTAAGAATAGAATCAAAAGAAAGGTTTCACTTAAATTCACATCACTATTGATATCAAAAGTACCAAACTCATCACATAATTCAGTCTCATTACCATGGTCCATTTTGACAGCAAAAGAACTCAAAAAGGACTCTACACCTTCAATTCTAGGATCAAACAAGTGATGATTAAATTCTACTTCTTGGACAGCACGCATTCTTTCATTATAAACATCCCAAGAAGCATCGCTTTTGGTACAATGCAAACCCGAAGGAGTTGCTTAGCACGAACGCGGAAGATGAACAAGAAAGATAAAAAGATAGAAGCAAGACAAAACTTGCGTCTTTCGAAAGAACAGTGAGGAACCTGTCTCAAAGCTCGATTGAAAGGGATACAAGAATCACCTAAACTATGCAACAATCCTCAAGAGAACATGCCTCTTGCAAACTGAATGGGAATGTTCAATCGGATTAACCGAAATCCACAAGTCCATAATTCCCTCACAGGGTTTTGCTCACGACGGAGACAAGAGAAAGGTGCTCGGCACTTTCATTAATTTATCAAAAAAACTAGGTATCTTTACAATAAAAGGGAACAAGGTTTATATAGGAAACACTAAGGGTAAACTAGTAAAAGGGTCACAGGCGACCAATAGAGATAAGCCACGCAGGACTGAATTAAATTGTGTTCGGCAGACTTTGACTTCGGTAAGCCTTGGCTTCGGTTCTCGATTGTCTGCTCGAACACACACTTGTTGCCTTCGGACGCTCAATTGTCTTCGAGCTCATTGTCCTCGGTCACTTTGCCTTCGGGCTCAAATTTGAAGATAATGCCTTCGATTCTTGAGCTCGGCCACTCAGCTTCGGAGCAATTGTTTTCCTTCGGCCAGGCTAAGTGAACGTGCACATCGTGCAGCAGCTTGGCTTGGCTTCTTGTCATCGGTCTCCTCGGTGGATCGATCACTTGATCAGCACGTGGTCGGGCTGCATCATCCTCCCTTTCTTGAGAAGATTTCGTCCTCGAAATCAAGCCCTCCTCGTCCTCCGAAGTTGGACCTACAACACAAGGAACTAAGTCAGCAACATTAAAGGTGTTGGACACATTATACTCACCAGGGAGGTCGATCACGTAGGCATTGTTGTTGATCTTGGTCAACACTTGAAATGGACCATCCCCTCGAGGAGCCAACTTTCCTTTCCTTTGGTTCGGGAAGCGTTCCTTTCGGAAGTGAACCCAAACCCAATCTCCCTTCCTTAATTCCAACTTTTTACGCCCCTTGTTTTTCTTTAAGGCAACCTTTGCATAGGCCTCCTCGAGGTTCTTCTTCACCTTTGCATGCAATTCGATCAAGGCAGCTGCTCGTCGAGTACCTTCAAAGTCAAGAACAGAATCTCGAGGCAATGGGGTTAAATCAAGTAGAATCAAAGGATTAAAGCCATACACACATTCAAACGGGGGGGTCATGTTGATCATTCTATGAACCGTCCGATTGTATGCAAACTCCATCATGGGCAAACGATCAGCCCAGTTTCCAACCTTCCCTTTGGTCATTGCCCGAAGCAAAGATCCCAAGGTTCGGTTAACTACCTCGGTCTGTCCATCAGTCTGAGGATGGTGAGACGTCGAGAATAGTAGCTTGGTGCCGAGGGCACCCCACAAACACTTCCAAAAATGACTCAAGAACTTCGAGTCTCGATCACTTACAATAGTACGAGGTACACCATGCAATTTTAACACGTTAGAAACAAACAATGTAGCTATATGTTGTGCATCATCACACTTTTTGCAAGGAATAAAGTGAGCCATTTTTGAAAAACGGTCAACCACAACGAAGATGCTATCATGTCCTCCCCCCGACTTCGGTAACCCCAAGACAAAGTCCATGGATATATCAACACAAGGTCGATCAGGTACAGGCAACGGGGTGTACAAACCATGAGGGTTGGACTTCGATTTTGCTTTCTTGCAAACGAGACAAGCGTTGCAAAGCTTTTCCATATCTCGTCGCATTTTGGGCCAATGGAACTGCTCGGTCAAGATACCAAGAGTTTTATCGACACCGAAGTGTCCCATCAGTCCACCTGAGTGAGCTTCTCGAACCAAGAGCTCTCTCCACGATGACACTGGCACACAAACCCTCCCATTTTTGAAGAGGTAGCCATCATGCCACTGATATTTCTCAACCTTTCGGCCACTCAAGATTGCGTCTCGAACACATTTCAGCTTGGGATCGTCCTCGTACATCAACTTGATGCTTTCGAATCCCATGAGCCTGGAGGCGAGAGTGGTCGCTAAGGCAAATTTCCTTGATAGCGCATCGGCCACAACATTATCTTTTCCCTTTTTGTAATGAATTACATAGGGAAAGCTTTCAATAAATTCAACCCACTTGGCATGTCTTCGGTTTAATTTCTCCTGACCTCGGAGATGTTTCAAAGACTCATGATCACTCTTGATCACAAACTCTCGAGGCCACAAATAATGCTGCCAATGGGCGAGTGCTCGAACGAGGGCATACAGTTCCTCGTCGTACGTTGAGTAATTCAAGGCTGCACCCTTAAGCTTTTCGCTAAAGTAAGCGATCGGCTTCGAGTCTTGCATCAGCACTCCTCCAATCCCAACTCCAGATGCATCACACTCGACTTCGAATGCTTTGCTGAAGTCAGGGAGTTGCAACAACGGGGCAGAACAAAGCCTCCGTTTCAACTCTTGGAAAGCCCTTTCTTGGGACTCTTCCCACACAAATTGATGGTCTTTCTTCACCAGCTCGGTTAAAGGAGCTGCCACGGTGCTAAAGTCACAAACAAACCTTCGGTAAAAGCTAGCTAAGCCATGGAAGCTACGAACTTGTGATACCGAGGTCGGAGTTGGCCAATCTTTGATGGCTTCGACTTTTGATTCGTGGACTTCGACACCATTAGCACTGACAACAAATCCAAGAAAGACTACACGATCGACACCAAAGGCGCATTTCTTGAAGTTGGCATACAACTTCTCTTCTCGAAGCTTTTCAAGTACTTGCCTTAGGTGTTCGACATGTTCATCAATGGTTCTACTATAAACAAGTATGTCATCGAAATAAACGACAACAAACTTATTTATGAACGGTTTGAGCACATGGTTCATCAGTCGCATGAATGTGCTCGGTGCATTGGATAAGCCAAAAGGCATCACCAACCATTCATAGAGACCGAACTTGGTCTTGAATGCGGTTTTCCACTCGTCTCTGGGTTTCATTCGGATCTGGTGGTAACCGGACCTGAGGTCTATCTTCGTAAAGCATGAAGAACCACTTAACTCATCTAGCATGTCATCTAATCGAGGGATAGGATGACGATACTTTACCGTTATTTTATTGACTGCTCGGCAATCAACACACATTCGCCACGTTCCATCTTTCTTTGGGACAAGTATAACAGGAACGGCGCAAGGACTCAAGCTTTCTCGAACAAGGCCCTTGTTCAGCAATTCATCAACCTGCCGTTGGAGCTCTTTGGTGTCTTCGGGATTACACCGGTATGCAGGTTTGTTAGGAATTTGAGACCCTGGCACGAAGTCAATTTGGTGCTCGATTCCTCTCAACGGAGGTAATCCACCTGGCATTTCCTCGGGAAACATGTCCTCGAAGTCCTGCAAAACTTTACGAACAAACAAAGGCAAAGGGTTATCATTAGAAAAATCATCATTAGAGTTCAGAAAGATACCCTTGTGCACGAGGCAAATCATCATCTGACCGTGGTCGTTGCCTCGTAAGATCTCACCGGGTTGCATGATTGCACAAATTCCTTTCACTTCGGTCGGTGAGTTTGTCTCTTCGGGTCCCAATTTTGCTCCCATCGGAAGCTTAGCTTTGGCCGCTTCTTTCAATTCTTTCATTCGTTTATAGTCCTCAGTGACTTGTTTTGGAGACAAGGGTTTGAGTATGAAACTCTTCCCATCGAGCTTCACAGTGTAAGTGTTGGATCTGCCATTGTGAACAGCTGTTCGGTCATACTGTCATGGTCGACCCAATAGCAAATGAAAAGCTTGCATCGGAACCACATCGAATATCATTTCATCTTGATACTCTCCGATTTTGAACTTGATCCACACTTGTTTGACAACTCTCAATTCTCCACACTCATTCAGCCATTGTAACTTGTAAGGGTGGGGATGCTTCATCGTAGGTAATCCCATTTGTGAAACCAAAGTTTGGCTCACTACATTGGCACAACTACCGGAATCAATGATCATCGAACACACCTTTCCCCTCACTCGACATCGGGCATGGAAGAGGTTTTCTCTTTGGTTGTCCTCTTCTTCAAGAGTCATGCAGCTCAAATTCCTTCGAACCACAAGAAACATTTCCGGATGATCAGCTTCGGCAGCCTCATGATCATCATCAACTTCAGCTCGATCAGTCTCCTCGATAATTTCCTCCTCGGTGTCACTCGCTTGCTCATGGACGGTTCCATCTTCGAGCAGAAGCATAACTTTACGAGTTGGACACTCTTTTGCCATGTGACCATAACCTTTGCATTTGTGACACTGAATATTTGAAGCACTAGGAGAGTTGAGTTGAACTTTACCTCCCACTTCTCTCGACTGGTTAACGGTCACACCTCTTTCGAAGGGTCTCTTCGAATCTCGAACAGTGTTAGCACTTGTTTGGTTTGGACTTTTCCATTCTTTACCTCGGTTCAAAGGAGTAGAAGTAGTGACTCCTCGATACCGGTTTGCCTTGTCGTCCTTCACCAATTTTTCAGCTTCGGTGGCCGCATCGAACAGATCTCCCAACGTGTGATACACGTGGAGCCTCAATTGAGATGACACATCCCTCGCCAAGCCATTTTTGAATCTGATAATGGCTTGTTCTTCGTCTTCGACCAGATCAAGATTCAATCGAACCTTTTCGAACTCATCGTGGTACTCTTGGACAGACTTAGACCCTTGCTTTAACTCATAGAGCTTTTGCATTTGAGTCTGCCTGTACTTGGCACTCAAATACTTAGCATCCATTGCTCTTCTCAATTGCGGCCAGGTAGTGACTTCAGGATAGTCATTCCTTCGTCTATGTCTCTTGTCAGATTCCCACCATGTTGATGCATAAGCTTCGAACGAAGCAGTGGCATGGGCAGCTTTTCTCTCATCGGTCATCTCATTGGTTTCAAAGATACGCTCCATTTTAAGCTTCCATTCAAGATACTCATCGGGATCACTAGTTCCTTTAAAGGGTGGAATAGTGATCTTGACACTGTTCAAGTTTGAGTCTCGAACACCTCTAGCCTGTTCGGGAAACTCATCATCTCGATCATTAGCCTCACGCTCAATATTTCTTCCAACATTTGCGCCTCGGCCTCGACCTCGGAAATTTCCACGACCTCGGTGAGCTTGCCTTCGTTGAGCGAATGGCGGCTCACGCTCATATTCGTCCTCGGGAAATTCCTCTTCATGAATCTCCTCGGCAACGGCTCCAAGATCTCTTCGGGCCACTGGAGGCTGTATTCTTTCTCCTCGGGGAATGCCCAAGTTTGGATGAGCATCTTGGGGATTGCCCAAGTTAAGTTCTCTTCGAATTGCTTCACTTGTCAACTGATGTTGTCGTACAAGCTCAGCATACAGATCAGGTTTCATCAGAGTGGATTGGCTCGTTCCAACGCCAGACCCATTCATGGCCACGGACGCGTTTCCCTGCTCGAGGAGAGTCACTCGAGCAGTCACTCCTCTTAATTCGGCACTGACGCCTTGTATCGCAGCCATGAGATCGGCTAACGATACCTCGGGCTTCTCAATGCTTTTGCCATCATTTCCAGCCATGGTACCTGCACAAGTCAACGATCAAACAAATGTTAGGGTTAGAAATCACCTCACACACTCCCTCACCTTTGATGGGTGGCACTCGGGTCCACTCAATTCATGGGTTCGGTTTTTGATCACTCAAGGACTTGTTAACAGTGGCTCGTCTGATTGATCGGTCCTCTAAGATCCTTCAAGTTCGACAATAGTCACTGCCTCTTCGGGAAGAGTGAAGTGATGTTCGACTCGATGGAACGGACGCTTTTAAACTGAGCTCGGGGAGTCAAAAGAATTTCTACGAAAGTTTGGACTTCGGTCACCCCTTCGCACGAATTCCTATCAGCTCAAAAGAGTTAGTACGACCTCGAGTAGGACAATTACTCGGAAGATCCACCAACTAGAATTTGACACGAAAGAAAGTGAGAACCTAGGAGAATCTACCCTTTGATTCCCTTTTGAAATCTTCCTCGGCCACACCAACTCTTGTCCGTACAAGAGTGGTCCCTCCTTGGTACGGATAGGGTTTTACCTTATCCACTTTCCTTTTCTCAGCCGACAATTTTCACCTGGGGTTTGGATGTTTAAACTTTTACCCCTTCTTCTTCAATGGAACAGTGACTTTTGCTCCGGCGTACGGACACAACAACTTCGGTTCACTGACCACGAAATTCAACAGATCTGGGTTGCTTTATCGACTCCGGTTTTCAACAGCATCGGAGGAATTCAGTTCAAGTTCTTCGAGCTAAGAACCAGCTCGTTCGAGTCGTACACTGTTACGATTTTGTAACAAGTTTTCGGCGTACGGACTACGATTTAAACTCAGAACTTCGAATTTTAAGCAACAAACAAACCCAAATCACTCAAGAACCACCAATCTTCACCGGTTTCTTCCAAACACAGTGGGGTTCGAGTTTTCAGTCACCATTAAAGCTCAAAACAGTCCAAAAATTCACAAAGAAACCCTAGTCACGAAATTAGTACGTCGGGTACTTGTTGGATTTGGAACTCGATGGTGAACAAGAATCAATGGTTGTTTTTCCCAAACAACCAACAATCAAACACAATTTTTTTTTTTTTTTGAATTTTCTTTTTAACACTTTTTTTTTTTTTGTATAATAACAACAGTAACAAAACCAAATCAAGAACTCGAAACGGAAAACAGAGACACAAACGCACGAAAATAAAGATAACGTGAACAGGATTTGGGGTTGTAGAAACAAGCCCAAACCGTGCTCTGATACCAAGATGGTGCAATGCAAACCCGAAGGAGTTGCTTAGCACGAACGCGGAAGATGAACAAGAAAGATAAAAAGATAGAAGCAAGACAAAACTTGCGTCTTTCGAAAGAACAGTGAGGAACCTGTCTCAAAGCTCGATTGAAAGGGATACAAGAATCACCTAAACTATGCAACAATCCTCAAGAGAACATGCCTCTTGCAAACTGAATGATCAAAGAGGAATGTTCAATCGGATTAACCGCAAGCCACAAGTCCATAATTCCCTCACAGGGTTTTGCTCACGACGGAGACAAGAGAAAGGTGCTCGGCACTTTCATTAATTTATCAAAAAAACTAGGTATCTTTACAATAAAAGGGAACAAGGTTTAAATAGGAAACACTAAGGGTAAACTAGTAAAAGGGTCACAGGCGACCAATAGAGATAAGCCACGCAGGGCTGAGATAAGCCACGCAGGACTGAATTAAATTGTGTTCGGCAGACTTTGACTTCGGTAAGCCTTGGCTTCGGTTCTCGATTGTCTGCTCGAACACACTTGTTGCCTTCGGACGCTCAATTGTCTTCGAGCTCATTGTCCTCGGTCACTTTGCCTTCGGGCTCAAATATGAAGATAATGCCTTCGATTCTTGAGCTCGGCCACTCAGCTTCGGAGCAATTGTTTTCCTTCGGCCAGGCTAAGTGAACATGCACATCGTGCAGCAGCTTGGCTTGGCTTCTTGTCTTCGGTCTCCTTGGTGGATCGATCACTTGATCAGCACGTGGTCGGGCTGCATCAGCTTTTAACACCTAGACCCTCAACACAAGTATCACCACTAATTTTCATGGCATCAAACTCACAAGTAGTTTTAATTTTACGAGTACATTCAAGATCAACTAGTGTATTGTCATAAACCTTATCCAAATATGGACTACAAGGTAGCAACGATTTAAGGCCCAAAAAAGGCATACCGCTACTCAAACTCACATCATTAACTTGCTTTTCACTAACTCCGAGAGTAGTGAGTGTAGTAGACTTACCTTAGAGGTCACAAGATTGACCTTCTTTACCTTCATTCTCTCCCTTAAGCTTACAGTCAACATGGGCAGACCCTACATCACCATGGGCAGACCCTAAAATGCCTTCTTCTTGCACTTTCAATAAGTGGTGTTCACTCCCAAGCTTGTTTGCAATGGTACCTGCAAGAGAATTTAAACAACTGGAGGAAAAAGAAGAATTATAAGCGTTAGAGTGAAAAGCTTCCCCTCTTCATTTCTTCTTTCTTCTCTCTCATATTCTTATCGACTATCTCGTTTCTCTTTGGTGGAAGCCCAACTGCATTAGTCACCCCAAACTTTTCCTTTTGATTATTACACTCCTCTACGCGCATAGAAGATGCATAGGCACTATTAGGACTTTTCTTTGTAAGCGGGAATGGCATTAGAGGCCATCCTTCGTCGTTCACTACATGTCTTATCCAATCTGGCACATATAGAGCGTTGTGATCTGAAAACCATGGTTGCCCGAAACACAAATCACATGTTTGAAGAGGATACTCATCACACCAGACCGGTTCAAGGTATTCTCCACGTGACACTACTACCTTGACCTTCCACTCATCCTTATATCCATCATAGAGATATGGATACCTCCGTCTCACCCATGTTAAGTGCAAAAGATTAACCACTTTTTGTGAAATAACCATGGCTTCACTCAAGCCGTCAAGCTCTAGATTAAAGCCCTTATACCCACAAACATTAACCTTTAACTTGTGGAACCTCGGTGATGGCATAATTACTTAGGGGTTGCCCAAGTTTGACTCATTACATGAAGATTTTGGAGTCAAAGATGACTGCTCCTTTTCAAGATTATCAACTCGGGCTCCCATTCTGTCAATATATTGCCCTAAGTTCTCTTTCATTACTCTCATCTCGGCCCACAGATCAGCCAAAGTAAGCTCGGGAAAACCCTCTTATTTATCAACTACTCCAGCCATGTACCTGCACACAAACAAAGACTACAAAATATGTTAAGATTAGCAAAATATCTCACCCGCTTCCTCACTTTGAATGACACTCGGGTTCACTCGAATTTAAGGTAGGATCTCACAAACTTGTTCCAAATGGCTTCCTCGAATTGATCAAGCTCCTCAACGACCTTTCAAGTTCACAAGTTCACTAGTTCTCTTCGGGGTGAGTGAATTGATGAGACTCTATAGTCGGACAGCTTTTAAAGTGAGCACGGAAGCAAAAGAATTAACTACGAAAGTTGGAAATTCATAATTTTAGCACGAAATCCTACAAGCTCAAAAATTAGTAACTAACTTAAATAGAAAAATTACTTAAGAATTACCAACTAGAAGTGGTTTAAGCAAAGAAATAACAAAATCCTAGAGAAAATATGAATATCTACCCTTAAATAGGTGGCACAAGACAAGCCTTTTTAGAGTAGGCTAAGTTTTTCCTCTTTTCCCTTGCTTTCCAACTTTGATTTGGAGATCTTTTACCACTTTTCCACCTAGCCTTCACACACCTAAGTTGGCCGAAATCCCCTTGCAAAAAACGTGTAAAATTCCTCTCATAAAGCTTAAGGAAAACTAATTTCCTTATATGAAAAGTGGCTAAACTTTTTCCCTTTTTTTTTTCCTTGTTTTCCAACTCAAATTTGGAGAACTTTTACCACTTTTATAACAATATTTCACACGTTTTCCTTGCTGAATTTGTCTTCCAAAAACGTGTAAATACTTTCCCAAAAGCCTAAGGAAAAGCTAATCCCCTTGCTTGAAAAGTGGGTAAACTTCTCCTTTTTGAATTGGGAGTTGTTTCCCTCTTGAATTAGGCTTAGGGTTCCTTCTATTAACACCAAATTTCGTGCCGCTCTTCCACCTTTCAACCTCAAAATTTCAGCAATTCAACTTCAAAAGTAACGTGTAAGAACTTATGAATTTCGAGGATTAAATAGCCTACTATGCAAATTAATTCAAGAACAAGAAGTTATTGTCCAAGAACGTCAAGAACTCAATGGAAAACAATTCAAGATCAGCCAAATACACGCCCACAACCTCAAGATGACGCTGCCCTATTCGTCCTACAATGATTAAAGCTCTTTTTTCCAAGAACAAGAAAGATTTCAACCAAGAACAATGAGCAAATCGTTCAACACGCCAAGAAACATCAAGAAACAATTCAAGAATTGACTAAAACTTCAAAATTCAATCAAATCACTTCTTTAGTCAAGTTTTCTTATAAACCTACGCGTTCATGATCATCAACAACATCAAACACGGCTGCTTATTCTCCTTTTCACATTTTTTTTCATGGATGAACAGTAACCACAGCGTGAACAGTACCCGTGAACAGTTATTTTTTTTATATAATCAAAAATGAAAATTTAAAGAAACTAACTAAAAACCCTAATCTACGGCACGAAGAACAGGATTGGGATTGTTAAAACAAACCCTTTCCAAGCTCTGATACCAACTGATGCAATCTAAATTAGAAAAATCAAGAAATAATGATAAAAAGATAGAAGCAAGACACGGTTTGAACTACAATAAGGAATTTAGTAGGAACTAGTCTACTCACCCCTTGTTAGATTTCAAAGAGCACAAGAGCTAAGCAACAATCCTCAAGATTACTTGGACCTTGTAAATTGAATGATAAATGGAGGAACAAGTGCAATTTTGATTTCACCAAATTGGACAAGTTCACATGGTTTTTTTAGAGAGCATAAAAGCTGTATTTCTATTGTCAAAGGTGCTAAATGAAAATAAAGTCTAAGTGGAGCTTATATAGATCAGCCCTTAAGCCTAAAACAACTAGGAAAAGAATAACTAAGAAAAGGCAAATAATTTGGCTAAATTTAAAGTGACCACGCAGGGCCAAATAAGTGCCATCAAACTAAGTTAAGTCTAGCTATGCAAAAGCATCAAAATGCTGAAAAATGCTAAGTATTTAAGTGCCTAGCAATAATTAGCTTGTGGAGGTGCTCGTTGAGCTCCAAAGCCCATGGCCTCAACCATCAACCAACGCTCACCAACATGCTCCTTAGATTCACTAACATGCTGCCCACACAAATGTTCTCTCTTCTCTAAGCTATCATCAAAAATTAATGAAGGTCTGATAACTCCTTAGCCCGGCTCTTAGAATCATCCTCAATTTGGACTGCATCATCCTCCCTTTCTTGAAAAGATTTTATCCTCGAAATCAAACCATCATCAACACGGCAACAATGGATGTTTATCTTCTCTCCTCTATGGATCACATCTACATCATTCTCCCTCTCTTGGGAAGGATTCATCCTCGAATCTGATTCCTGCAAAACATGGACAACAATGAGTTTAAATAACTCCCAAGTCTCGACTAGGCAATAAACAAATAGCCCCACAATAACACACCCATGAAATGGCACAAGTGCGCCACCAAACTGCCCAAAAGTGATAACACTAATCACCATGGCTTTAGAGAGCCCAAATATAAGTATAAGCCAAGAAAACATACCGTCCTCATGGAGTTTACAAGTTCGGGTTACTTACTATAATAACTCCCACGGAGTATCTTTCCAACAGCTCTCCACTTGAATTACTTTCAAACACACGGAGTGCTTTCCAAGGTTACACATAACACTAGAAGGACATATAAAACAAAAATGCGGGGAATATCTTACCAGCCCATTCCAAAGCCATAAAGTCAAGCAAGTGACCAATTTTAAGCTCAATTCCCGGGTCAAAAACCAACGAGGTCACCACATCAAAAATGACATGTGTCTCAAGAAATTCATAATTTAACAACAAGCTGTAGGAACAAGGATGTATCCAATCACAACAATAGTATACCAGAGAAGCATGAATCATGAGATACAAATATTTGCCATCCTCTATCCTAGAGTAAGCAAAAGCATCACGACATGTGTAACAATCAGAATTTTCATCCTTCTCGCAAGAACTACTAACACCCTCATGACCCTCATCATAGGCAAACAAATAGTAAATAAAATTATTTCCTAATATAACTTCATCAATGGTGTCCACTTTAATAAGCATACTTTTAAAATCAGAATTAAAACCATGCTCAAAGCTATCATTTGGACAACACATAGAAGGAGCAGGAGTTATACAAAGATCCACACTTTCCTTCTCATGGCAATGCCCTCTAACAAGTGAACTACTTTCAAAGAAGGAGTTACTTCCATCACAAGAAAGGAATTTAAGATACTCAAACTCATTATCTAAAGAAGTATCTCCACGTAAGAATAGATTCACAAGAAAGGTTTCACTTAAATTCACATCACCGTTGACGTCAAAAGTAGCAAACTCATCACATAAATCAGTCTCATTACCATGGTCCATTTTGACATCAAAAGAACTCAAAAAGGACTCTACACCTTCAATTCTAGGATCAAACAAGTGATGATTAAATTCTACTTCTTGGACAGCACGCATTCTTTCATTATTAACTTCCCAAGAAGCATCGCTTTTAACACCTAGACCCTTAACACAAGTGTCACCACTAATTTTTATGGCATCAAACTCACAAGTAGATTTAATTTTAGGAGTACATTCAAGATCAACTAGTGTATTGTCATAAACCTTATCCAAATATGGACTACAAGGTAGCAATGATTTAAGGCCCAAAAAAGGCATACCACTACTCAAACTCACATCATTAACTTGCTTTTCACTAGCTCCAAGAGTAGTGAGTGTATTAGACTTACCTGAGGTCACAAGATTGACCTTCTTTACCTTCATTCTCTCCCTTAAGCTTAGCGTCAACATGGGCAGACCCTACATCACCATGGATAGCCCCTAAAATGCCTTCTTCTTGCACTTCCAATAAGTGGTGTTCACTTCCAATCTTGTTTCCAATGGTACCTGTAAGAGAATTTAAACAACTGGAGGAAAAAGAAGAATTATAAACGTTAGATTGAAAAACTTCCCCTCTCTTCTTTTCTTCTTTATTTTCTCTCATATTCTTATCAACTATCTCTTGTCTCTTTGGTGGCAGCCCAACTGCATTAGGCACCCCAAACTTTCCCTTTTGATTATTACTCCTCTACGTGCATAGAAGATGCATAGGCACTATTGGGACTTTTCTTTGGTGATCCTGACAAGTTCTTAGAGTGGAGGCGTCAAGTTGAGAGAATTTTTGAGATAAATGACTTGACTGAGGAGAAGAAAGCTACCTATGCCATTGCAGCCTTTGAGTCCTATGCTTCTACTTGGTGGGAGGCCGAGAAACGATCTAGAACAAGCCACAATCTGCCCGTGTGCATAACTTGGAGAGAATTGAAACAAGTAATGACCCGGAAGTATGTCAATCCAAAGCGCAAACAAGAGCAACTTCGGAGGTTATATGACTTGAAACAAGGGATGAAATCTGTTGAAGAATATCATGATTAATTTGAGAAGATTCGGCTATCACTTGACATGGAAGAAGAAGAAGAAGAGGATGAGGCTATCATACGGTTCAAAAATGGGCTGAAGCGTGACATATCTAATCAGTTGAGGCTACACACTTTCTTGAATTTTTATGATGCATTGCTAGCTGCCATTGAAGCCGAGAAGATGATTAAAGAGGAGAAGGCAGCCTGCTATAAATGTAGTTCTACTCCTACTACTATGAGCCGAACCAAGGAGTGGAGGACACCAAGTACCGGGGGAGAAAGTGTTGGCCGTGATGTGATGAAACCAGCGGACAAAGTGACGCCCAAAAGTGATCCTAAGGGGTCGGGAGGTACTTTTAAAACTCAGCTTAATACTCCTAGTGCTTCCTCTTTTAAAGGTCATAAATGTCAAGGCTATGGGCATTTCGCGAAGGATTGCCCTATGCAAAAAACCATGCTTATTCTTGATGATGGTACTATCCGAGAGATGGAGAGTGATGAGGAGATTGAGGGAGATGAGGGGGCTGATTTAGTTAAGTGTGAGGAAGAGATAGCGGAAGATGAGGATGTGAACATGTTTCTAGTGGTGCGTAGGAATTTGAGTGCTATGACCATTGAGGAGGAAGAGAATGTGCAGCGAGACAATTTATTTCACGCTAGATGTAGAGTACGGGGGAAAGTGTGCTCTTTAATTGTTGATTCGGGCAGTTGTGCCAATGTAGTGAGCCAATCGTTGGTGTTACAACTAGGCTGCCCACGTTGAAACATCCCCATCCCTATAGGCTGCATTGGTTGAACGAGTGTGGTGAGTTAAAGGTCGTGAAGCAAGTCCTCATTAGATTTATGGTGGGCGCTTATAGTGATGAGCTCATGTTTGATGTAGTACCTATGCAGGCTTGCCATTTGTTGTTGGGCAGGACTTGGCAATATGACCGGGGGGTGATTCATGATAGCAAGGCCAACACCTATACGGTTAAGTTGGAAGGAAAGAGTTTTACACTCAAGCCTTTGTCACCCAAGCACGTTAGTGAGGATTATAGGAGGATGAAGGAGCTGAAAGAAGCGGCTAAGGCAAAGCAACCCATGGGAACTAAGCCCGAAGCCGTAGTCTATGCTAATTCACCAGCCCTAGCAGGTAATGTTTGTGCTACAATGCAGCCAGGTGAGTATTTACAAGGTAATGATAGTTCTAAATTGCTAATTTGCCTTGTACATAAGGGTGTTTATTTGAGTTCTAATGATGATGTTTCTACTATTATTCACCCCTTGCCTAGTGTTGTTGATGATGCCTTGTAGGAATATATGGATATGTTTCTCGAGGAGATACCGAGTGGGCTGCCTCCATTAAGGGGGATAGAACACCAAATCGACTTCGTCCCGGGGTCACAAATTCCTAACAAACCAGCCTACCGAAGTAACCCGGAAGATACCAAGGAGCTGCAGCGTCAAGTGGATGAGCTGCTAGCTAAGGGGCTGGTTCGTGAAAGTTTGAGTCCTTGTGCCGTGCCCGTGATCCTTGTTCCAAAGAAAGACGGCACTTGGAGGATGTGCGTTGATTGCCGGGCAGTCAACAAAATAATGGTAAAGTATCGTCATCCCATCCCTAGATTAGATGACATGCTAGATGAGTTAAGTGGTTCAAGTGTATTCTCTAAAATTGATCTTAGGTCCGGTTACCACCAAATCCATATGAAACCGGGTGATGAGTGGAAAACTGCGTTCAAGACCAAGTTTGGTCTATATGAATGGTTGGTGATGCCCTTTGGCCTCTCCAATGCACCTAGTACATTTATGAGGCTTATGAACCATGTGCTCAAGCCGTTCATTAATAAGTTTGTGGTCGTTTACTTTGATGATATTCTGATTTATAGCAAAAGTGTAGACGACCATGTTGATCACTTAAGGCAAGTACATAATGTGTTGAGGGCTGAAAAGCTCTATGCTAATTATAAGAAATGTGCCTTTTGTGTGGAGAAAATTGTTTTTCTGGGATTTGTAGGTAGTGCTAATAGTGTTAAAGTGGATGAATCTAAAGTTGAGGCTATTAGAGATTGGCCTACTCCTACTACTGTTTCGCATGTTAGAAGTTTCCATGGCTTAGCTAGTTTCTATAGACGTTTTGTGAGAGATTTTAGCACCATAGTAGCACCACTTACTGAGTTAGTAAAGAAAGATCAACCATTTGTGTGGGGGGAGCCTCAAGAGAAGGCTTTCCAAGAGTTGAAGCATAGGCTTAGTTCTGCCCCATTGTTGCAACTGCCTGACTTTAGCAAGGCATTTGAGATTGAGTGTGATGCCTCGGGGGTTGGGATAAGTGGCGTCCTAATGCAAGATGGGAAGCATATTGCTTATTTTAGTGAGAAGTTGAAGGGGGCTGCCTTGAATTATTCCACGTATGACAAGGAGTTGTATGCCCTCGTGAGAGCTCTAGCTCATTGAAAGCACTATTTATGGCCTAGGGAGTTTGTCATTATGAGTGATCATGAGTCGCTCAAGCACCTTAGGGGTCAAGAGAAGCTGAATAAGAGGCATGCCAAATGGGTTGAGTTCATGGAGAGTTTCCCTCACGTAATTCATTACAAAAAGGGGACGGAGAATGTGGTGGCTGATGCATTTTCTAGGAAGTTTGCTTTGGCTACTACTTTAGCATCTAGGCTGATGGGTTTTGAGAGTATTAAGTCTGTGTACATGCATGACCCTAAGCTTACGAGTGTGTGTGATGCCATAGCTAGTGGCAAGCGCATAGAGAAATATCAATGGCATGATGGGTACCTTTTTAAGAAGGGGAGAGTTTGTATACCCGAGTCTTCATGGCGTGAGTTGCTGGTGCGTGAGCCACATTGTGGGGGTTTGATGGATCACTTTGGGGTAGATAAGACCTTGGCTATACTTGGGGAGCAGTTTCATTGGCCTAAGATGAGGTGTAATGTTGAGCGCGTTTGTGGTGCTTGTTTAGACTGCAAATGGGCTAAGTCTAGGTCTAGTAATCATGGTTTGTACACTCCTCTACCCATCCCTACCAGCCCGTGGGTAGACATCTCTATGGACTTTGTGATGGGGCTGCCTCGTTCTAGGGGTGGTCATGATAGTATCTATGTGGTTGTGGATAGGTTCTCTAAGATGGCTCATTTCATTCCTTGCAAAAAAATATGATGATGCACAACGTGTTGCTTCCTTGCTTATTGCCAATGTGTTAAAGTTGCATGGTGTGCCTCGTACTATTGTTAGTGATAGGGATTCGAAATTTTTGAGTCACTTTTGGAAATGTTTGCGGGGTGCTCTTGGTATCAAATTGTTATTTTCCACGTCCTATCATCCACAGACTGACGGTCAGACTAAGGTTGTTAATCGAACCTTGGGAGCTCTTCTTAGGGCTCTGACCAAAGCTAAGGTGGGGACCTGGGCTGATAAGTTGCCCATTATGGAGTTTCTCTACAATAGAACTGTGCATAGGATGACTAGTTTAACTCCATTTGAATGTGTTTATGGCTTTAACCCCTTGATTCCACTTGATCTTACCCCTTTGCCTAGAGATTCAGCTATTAGTATTGATGGTGAAAATCGGGCAGCCGCGTTGCTTGAGTTGCATACTAAGGTAAGGAAGAACTTGGAGGAAGCTTATGAAAAGGTGGCGAGCAAGAAGAATAAGGGGAGGAAAAAGCTGGATTTGAAGAAGGGTGATTGGGTTTGGGTGCACTTCCGAAAAGAGAGGTTCCTGAGCCAAAGGAAGGGGAAGCTAGGCCCGAGGGGAGATGGTCCATTCCTAGTGCTTCAGAAGATCAATAATAATTCCTATGATATAGACCTGCCAGGTGAGTATAATGTATCTACAACTTTCAATGTTTCCATGTTGGAGTTGACAAGAGAGGCGTTGATTAGCATTGGAGAAGGGGGGACACTTGGAGCTAGTTGAGGCCGAGCCTTAAAGAGCATGGTGAGATACTCCACGAGTAGAACTACTCAACGAGCAGCTTCAAAATGGGCAGCAAGTTAGGATACTCGGGCAACTTCTCACCGAGCTCTTATTTGATACTTTGCATAGACGATCATAGTTTTTGGGCCCTGCGTGGTCATTTTAATTTAGCCTTTTCATGGCTGTTCTTTGACATTTTAGGCGTGTAGGGTTTTCCTATAAAAACCTAACACTTAGTCTTATTTCGGCAGTTCCTATACATTACGTAAAAACACAGCTTTTGAGGTTTTCCTACAAACAATTGGAAAACCGTTTCTTTTGAGTGAAAAAAGAATTGAACGATTTTCTACCTTGATCGAATTGTTATCAAATCACAGGTTCGTCTTGAGGATAGTTTGTGTAGTCTAGGTGCTCTTTGAATCCTAACAAAGGGGTGAGTAGACTAGTTCCTACTAAATACTTTGTTGAATTTTCAATTAGTGTCTTGCTTTTATCATTGTTCTTGTTTCCATAATTTAGATCGCATCACTCTTCCATACATATTTCATCTTCCTTTGATATCTCTGCAAAAAAACCAGCACAATACGGATCAGAAATGGGAAACGGTACCCACTTCAATCCTCTATCTCCCACGCACATACACACCACATTCATACAGATCCATTCCTTTACAAAAACCAGTGACTCCCTACTTCTCCTTCCCCAAACTCCAAAATCACCATTATCGGCCACCACACCAATGGCAGCACGCACACACGCCTCCACTGGCCAAACTCTTTCACTATTGTACCCTCTTCTTTCTCCAATCGAACGTACAAATAAACGAAAATCAAAAGCAAAACGGAAACAAAAAGGGAGTGGATGAGTTTGTAGATCGGAGAAATCGAAAAGGGAATCAGGGATGGGGGAAGTGATAAACCAGTGGTGATGTCGGAAATCGGCGCCAGTGGTACCACCAGTGATGGCTGAGAACGCTGCTAAGCACCCATTAATGGTCGTTTGATTTCTTAGCCGTGGTCTGATCTGTTTATTTTGTTGCAAGAATTGAAATAAGAACCATGGAGTCGCAGCGATGCCGCTGTGTTTCTCACCGAAAAACGAAGCCGGCGATCGCTCCTCCTTTGCCGTTGTTCGTCGTGGTTCTGATCATCATCACCTTTCAATGACTATTTGAGTGTCACGACTGGGTTTAATTATTTTTGTTATCGTTGTTCTGTTATTTTCGCTTTGAGATTTTGTCAAAGTGTCTTTAATGGCTTTTATCTGTTGGATTACTGTTTGTGCTGACTCGTTTACCTTATCAGGTCATTTTATGCAGTGGGCTCGCCTATATGTGGTGTTAGCTCATATATTTTCAATGATAAATTTGGAACTGACTTCGAATAGACAATACACCTGCTATTGGCCAATGAAAATATATTTACATATATTGAGGCTCACACAAGGAATTGACGGACACTCATCAATTATGGCCAAGGAAAACAAATTATTTATTTGAGCCCTATTTGATTAATTTGAACATGATACTACACTTGAACAACCCCATTCCTGCATCCCTAAAACAAAAGGCTATGATGATGTGTATAAGTCGTGATTACAAACAAGCCGGTGATGGAGTGATGAGACCGCTACTTCGCATGGCAACACGACCGGCCGGCGTGTTCGCAATCGTACCGACGTCCCTAATCTCTTAGCCAATTTATACACACCTGAGCCGACACTTTTAAAAATCCCCTTTCCCTTTGTTTTAAATTATTATTATTATTATTATTATTTTATTATTATTTATAATATTGTTATTATCACTGCTATTATATTGTTTTACTAATGCATCTTCTTGTATTTTGCGAGGTTAAATTGGATAAGAAGCGACGGCCTATTTCGAAAGAGAACAAAATCCTTTCATTATTATTTTTAATTATTATTTAATATTGTTAGTATTATTATCATTATTACTAACTCGTTTTCTTATATTTTTGCAAGATAAAATTTGTTGATAGACGACAACCCATTTTGGAAGAGAACAATTCAAAGAAAAACCGTTGTATTATTATTATTATTATTCTATTAGCATTTATTACTAGTATTTTTATTTATCATTATTATATACTAACTAATTTGTTGCAGTTTGCTAGGTGCAATTCTTTAAAGAAGGAGAATTAGTAGAAAAGAGCCTTTCTTGTTTAAATTTAATTAAATTTGTGCATTGCTTAGTTTTAGTTTGAATCCCAATATAAAGTCCGGCCGGTAACCACATTTGGTGGAGCTCGAGAGGTGCCTAACCCCTTCCCCTCGAGTTGACTTGAACCTCTTACCTAGATTCCTGGTTCATAGACTAAGTTTCGGAGTTAATTGTAAAATTAGCTAGAAACAAAGTAGGTGCCCTAATACGCCTAGTTAAAAAATATATTAGGTGGCGACTCCAACATCTAAACTCAAATGAGTTACCCAGTCAAATCAGAAACCCGACTCGCTTCGAGCTGAGTCCAAAAACGGGTATGACAATATCAAACCAAAACGCGGGAACATCTTACCAGCCCATTCCAAAGCCATTAGGTCAAGCAAGCGACCAATTTTAAGCTCAATTCCTGGGTCAAAAACCAATGAGGTCAGCACATCAAACATGACACATGTCTCAAGAAATTTATATTGTAACAACAAGCTGTAGGAACAAGGATGTATCCAATCACAACAATAGTATACCAGAGAAGCATGAATCATGAGATACAAATATTTGCCATCCTCTATCCTAGAGTAAGCAAAAGCATCACGACATGTGTAACAATCAGAAAATTTTCATCCTTCTCACAAGAACTACTAACACCCTCATGACCCTCATCATAGGGAAACAAATAGTAAATAAAAGTGTTTCCTAGTATAATTTCATCAACGGTGTCCACTTTAATAAGCATACTTTTAAAATCAGAATTACAACCATGCTCAAAGCTATCATTTGGACAACACATAGAAGGAGCAGGAGTTATACAAATATCCACACTTTCCTTCTCACGTCAATGCCCTCTACCAAGTGAACTACTTTCAAACAAGGAGTTACTTCCATCACAAGAAAGAAATTTAAGATACTCAAACTCATTATCTAAACAAGTATCTCCACGTAAGAATAGATTCACAAGAAAGGTTTTACTTAAATTCACATCACCATTGACGTTAAAAGTACCAAACTCATCACATAATTCAGTCTCATTACCATGGTCCAATTTGACATCAAAAGGACTCTACACCTTCAATTCCAGGATCAAACAAGTGATGATTAAATTCTACTTCTTGGACAGCACATATTCTTTTATTATTAACATCCCAAGAAGCATCACTTTTAACACCTAGATCCTCAACACAAGTGTCAACACTAATTTTCATGACATCAAACTCACAAGTAGTTTTAATTTTAGGAGTATATTCAAGATCAACTAGTGTATTGTCATAAATCTTATCCAAATGTTGACTACAAGGTAGCAACGATTTAAGGCCCAAAAAAGGCATACCACTACTCAAACTCACAACATTAACTTGCTTTTCACTAGCTCCAAGAGTAGTGAGTGTAGTAGACTTACCTTGGAGGTCACAAGATTGACCTTCTTTACCTTCATTCTCTCCTTTAAGCTTAGAGTCAACATGGGCAGACCCTACATCACCATGGGCAGCCCCTAAAATGCCTTCTTCTTGCACTTCCAATAAGTGGTGTTCACTCCCAAGCTTGTTTCAAATGGTACCTGCAAGAGAATTTAAACAACTAGAGGAAAAAGAAGAATTATAAGCGTTAGAGTGAAAAACTTCCCCTCTCCTCTTTTCTTCTTTCTTTTCTCTCATATTCTTATCAACTATCTCTTGTCTCTTTGGTGGCAGCCCAACTGCATTAGTCACCCCAAATTTTCTCTTTTGATTATTACACTCCCCTACGTGCATAGAAGATGCATTGGCACTATTGGGACTTTTCTTTGTAAGCGGGAATGGCATTAGAGGCCATCCTTCGTCGTCCACTACATGTCTTATCCAATCTCGCACATATGGAACATTGTGATCTAAAAACCATGGTATGGAGATATGGATACCTCCGTCTCACCCATGTTAAGTGAAAAAGATTAACCACTTTCGGTGAAATAAGCATGGCTTCACTCAAGCCGTCAAGCTCTAGATTAAAGCCCTTATACCCACAAACATTCACCTTTAACTTGTGGAACCTCGGTGTTGGCATAATTACTTGGGGATTGCCCAAGTTTGACTCATTACAAGAAGGTTTTGGAGTCAAAGATGGCTGCTCCTTTTCAAGATTATCAACTCGGGCTCCCATTCTGTTAATATATTGCTCTAAGTTCTCTTTCATTACTCTCATCTCGGCCCAAAGATCAGCCAAAGTGAGCTCGGAAACACACTCTTGTTTATACACTACTCCAGCCATGTACCTGCACACAAACAAAGACTACAAAATATGTTAATATTAGCAAAATACCTCACCCGCTCCCTCACTTTGAATGACACTCGGGTTCACTCAAATTTAAGGTAGGATCTCACAAACTTGTTCCAAATGGCTTCCTCGAATTGATCAAGTTCCTTAACGACCTTTCAAGTTCTACAAGTTCACTAGTTCTCTTCGGGGTGAGTGAATATATGAGACTATATAGGCGGACAGCTTTTAAAGTGAGCACGGGAAGCCAAAGAATTAACTACGAAAGTTGGAAATTCTGAATTTTAGCATGAAATCCTAAAAGCTCAAAAATTAGTAATTGACTTAAGTAGAAAAATTACTTAAGAATTACTTACTAGAAGTGGTATAAGCAAAGAAATAAGGAAATCCTAGAGAAAATATGAATATCTACCCTTAAATAGGTGGCACAAGACAAGCCTTTTTAGAGTAGGCTAAGTTTTCCCTCTTTTCCCTTGCTTTCCAACTTTGATTTGGAGAACTTTTACCACTTTTTCACCTAGCCTTCACACACCTAAGCTGGCTGAAATCCCCTTGCAAAAAATGTGTAAAAGTCCTCTCCTAAAGCTTAAGGAAAACTAATTTCCTTATATGAAAAGTGGGTAAACTTTTTTCCCTTTTTTTTCCTTGTTTTCCAACTCAAATTTGGAGAACTTTTACCACTTTTCTAACAGCCTTTCACACGTTTTCCTTGCTAAATTTGTCTTCCAAAAACGTGTAA
Source organism: Petunia axillaris subsp. axillaris (assembly GCA_029990575.1). Lineage (NCBI taxonomy): Eukaryota > Viridiplantae > Streptophyta > Magnoliopsida > Solanales > Solanaceae > Petunia > Petunia axillaris. Next base: position 57,898,803 of record JARKNS010000006.1, on the reverse strand, counting down.
ATACTTTCCCAAAAGCCTAAGGAAAAGCTAATCCCCTTGCTTGAAAAGTGGGTAAACTTCTCCTTTTTGAATTGGGAGTTGTTTCCCTCTTGAATTAGGCTTAGGGTTCCTTCTTTTAACACCAAAATTCGTGCCTCTCTTCCACTTTTCACCCTAAAAATTTCAGCAATTCAACTTTAAAAATAACGTGTAAGAACTTATGAATTTGAAGGATTAAACAGCCCACTATGCAAATTAATTCAAGAACATCAAGTTATTGTCCAAGAACTTCAAGAACTCAATGGAAAACAATTCAAGATCAGCCTAATACACGCCCACAACCTCAAGTGCACCTAGAGCTAAACAAAAATCCTCAAGATCACTTGGACCTTGTAAATTGAATGATCAATGGAGGGTCAAGTGCAATTTTGATTTCACCAAATTGGACAAGTTCACATGGTTTTTTAGAGAGCATAAAATCTGCGTTTCTATTGTCAAAGGTGCTGAATGAAAATAAAGTCTAAGTAGGGCTTATATAGATCAACCCTTAAGCCTAAAACAACTAGGAAAAGAATAACTAAGAAAAGACCAATAATTTGGCTAAATTTAAAGTGACCACGCAGGGCCAAATAAGTGCCATCACACTAAATTAAGTCTAGCTATGCAAAAGCATCAAAATGCTAAAAAATACTAAGTATTTAAGCGCCTAGCATAGTCAGCCTGTGGAGGTGCTCGTTGAGCTCCAAAGCTCACGGCCTCAACCATCAACCAACGCTCACCAAGGTGCTCCTTTGATTCACTAACATGCTGCCGTGACAAATGTTCTCTCTTCTCCAAGCTATCATTCAAGATTGATGATGGTCTGATAACTCCTTAGCCAGGCTCTTAGAATCATCTTCCCTTTCTTGAAAGGATTTCATCCTCGAAATCAAACCATCATCAACACGGCAACAATGGATATTTATCTTCTCTCTTCAATGGATTACATCTACATCAAATAACCATGATAAAATTCACCTCAACTCCAAAGCCAAATAAAAAATTTTCAACGTATTGCAGGCGAGAACAGATAAAAGGCAGCAAATCTCAACGTATCTTTTGCCAAACCATATAGCTATAGATACATGCAGAAGATTTATTATTGAGCAACAAATATAAGTAGATCCTTCCAAATCTCCAAGATGAAGGATATTGACGGAATAATGCTTTCAAGTTGGAACAAAATTGAAGGAAGGACTTACTCTTATGAAAGGACAAAACCATTTCTAATATTCTTAAGAGTCCATACCTAGTTTAAATAAGAAAATTATTTCATAGGTAAACTTTTATTTTAATTTGAAGTCTTAATGTTAGGAAAATAACTGAATTACAATTTTGTCTAATGTGAACTCTGTTTTTAAAGGGTAAAAAAGGCGAATGACATGCATTTAGTATAAATATAATATAGATAGATTAAAGAATTTTATTATTGGAACACTGTTGGTGATGACGGGACGAAAACGCCGCCGCGCCCCTTACCAAACACATCTACCGGACGATTCACACCGTCGTTTTCCACCACCGGAAGCCCAAGCCCAAGCCCAAACCCAAGCCCGTATCCACACGTCAGTCTTAATCGATGACCGGAAGGAACGGGAAATCCAAGTCCTCCTCCTCGACAACCACCGACTCGCCTCTGCGCACGTCGCCCTCAAACAGGACCTGGCCGCCGTTCAGCAGGAGCTCCGTCATCTGTCTTCCACGGCGGCAACGGTGAAGGCGGAAAGGGACGCTGAAGTTCGTGAGGTTTATGAGAAGTCACGGAAAATGGAGGCTGATGTCCTCACAGTGGATGAGCTTAATGCTGAGTTGGCACGGGTTAGAACCGATATTCAGAACCTGAAAGCAGACCGGGAAGAGCTCACTGCCAAATTGCAGGAGATGGAGGATGATCTCGTTAAGGCTCGTTCCGAATTGCAGCAGTTTCCTGTTATCAAATCCGAAATTGAGACAATGCATAAGGAAGTTCAACGAGGAAGGTATACTTTTCTTTTGTTACGACAAAATCTTAACAGAAACATTTCTTGTATTCACTGTGATTTTTCGCATCTGTGAAGGAGATATGCCTCAATGCAATTCGTAATAATGATCAGGATGATTTTATTCACTGTGATTTAAACAGTTTTGATAGCCCCAACACACTTTACCACTTTGTTTGTATTGAATGCAAATATTTATAATGGGCTCATAGTCCAGGATTTAGTACCTAACGTATTGAAACGAATTGGTTCTATTGAGGTTACTGATAGCTAGGTAGGAAAAGGATAGGGTGTTTGGTAGATAATATGGACTGTCGAAATAGTAATGCTAACGAGGGGTCCCATGGACAAACTTCCAAGAAGGGTAGTACATTGACCACTGCATGTTAAATCTGCAAATATCAGATCTGAAATGAGATACAGTGCTAATTCATAGTCATTTGTTCACTTTCAGTTGCCATGTTGAAATCGCCAAGCATCGCGGATGCTTTTTTCCTAGATGACCAATCATCATCACATAATCTCATGTCGTATTCCTTTTCTGTATCGAATCTCACCTTTGCTTATTTGTGTGACATGAAATAATAAATGGTAAGAAGCATGTTTTTTGCTGACATCTATAAACATTACCTTATCAGAAGAGCCAAAAAACGAAAGACACAATCAGATTGGATAACAAGTTTCTAGGATCTTATTTCTCAGAAGGTTCATGTCCGCAATTAAAGTCGAGATATTGATCAAAAGTTTTCAAATGTACATAAATTCAGAAATATCCCTTTGGCATGAGTTGCATCGACTTTGTGCTAGAGCACTTTTGTGCTTTTTGTCTATCTACTTGAGATAATCATGCTTTATTTTAAAAGAGAGAATATTAGACTGTTTTTACCACTATCTGAATGGAACAAGACCTTCTTGAAACAGGACTCTTCATGCCAAATAGATAAATGACACTAGATGCAAGGTCTACATCAGGGAATCTACAGACCATCCTAAGAATTGTATTTTATCATGATATAAACAGCGTGGGAACTTATTTAGTGTAGCTTAGAGACATGTGAGGCAGCGTTTTGAAAAGCGAGAAGTGATGAAGCAAAGTGAAGCGAGCATCTTTTTTGGTTTGAAGCGAAGCAACTTTAATGAAGCGAGCACATCACACAGAAGCGTGGAGCGAAGCGGTCGCTTCAGTGTTAAAAGTGTAAGAAAGTTTTTTTTTTTGAAGGAAAAATAAAAGCCGGGGCCTAATTGTAAAAAAAGAAACCTTGAGTAAAACTTTGGATGAGAAAAGACTTATCTTTCACCATCCCTTGGTCTAGGGTTATTTCATCGCCGCTTCCTTTCATTTTTTAGGAAGAATAATTCTGACAATCTTAGTGAAGAAGAGTAGGATTATGATCCATTTATCATTTGGTTTTCTATTTTCATTGTGCTTGTCACCTTGTCCTATGGATGATTCTTGACTATTTACTTTCAGTTTTAAATCAAAACTTTGCTTATATGTGTGGTAAAAAAAAAAAAAGATCTTGCACAATAAAGAGAACTCAATCAAAATGATATACATAGTGGGTCTTGCTAACATACTACATAGTTGTAGTAGGTTAGCGATGTATACATCTTTTAATTCTCATAAATACCCTTATTATTTTGTGCCACTACATTAAATTCAAGGACTTTCTTGTCTTTTACATAAGGAAAAAAAAAAAGATAACTGCGGATACAATTCTAGTACCAAGCATTCTTCCCCGTCCTTATATCTCCGGATCTCCGGCGAACAGGGAAATCTCCAACCCCCCGCCCTCCCATTTCGTTCTCCAGCCAACAGTGAACTATGCCAACCGTTGCTTAAGTTTCAACAAATACCAATGCTTCATTATTCCCTCTATTACATATTAAACCAACTAACTGAAGAGATTTTATTTTTCTAAAAACTTTTCCAATACAAACAAATGCTTCACTTTGGCCTTCAATAATAGATCAGTATATGTGTGAATTCATCTACAGCTTCGTTAAACTTTATAATAGTTTCCTTTCCAAAATCTGATATTTTATGCCTATTTCATGAGAGAAAAAGATGGTTTCTTGTTGATAAAAAAGTTGGGTAATGGAAGAAATTTAATGTTGGTAAAGATTGAAATTTTTGTTTTATGTTATTATCTTAGAGTTGGGTAGTGTAGAATTAAATCAACTCACTGTTCAATGTTAGCGGAAGACGAAAAGGACAAAATAATAATGGAGTCGACGGAGGCGAAGGCGGGACAAGTAAAAGGTTGGGTTTTCGTTATTTAATCATGCTGCAAATTGTAGAGGAATGAAAGGATTTTGCTAGAATGACAAAAGAGTCCTTAATTTAATGTGGTGGTACAAAATAATAAGGATATTTATGAGATTTAAAATGTGTACATTGCTAACCTACTACAACAATGTAGTATGTTATATATATATATATATATATATATATATATATATCATTTTGATTGAATTCTCTTTATTGTGCAAGATCTTTTTTCTCTTTTTTTTTTTAAAAAAAAAAAATTTGCTTCACTTTGATGAAGCAAGCGCTTCGCTTCTCACTTCTTGCTTAAAGCGTTTGGGGACCTTGTCGCTTTTTTCTGCTTCTCGCTCTATAAAACATTGATGTGAGGAGATGCCGCTTTACAAATTTTAGGAAAACACAACACTTGCCATATTGCTGAAATGGAAAGTTCTGCAATTAATGACGAGGTTCTGCATTTAGACATTCTTGTTTCCTGGGGAAGTTGTAGCATGTCCAAATGGAAACTGGCATCCTACTCTTAACACACGTGTTATGAGTTCTTTGTGATTCTTCTTTTTCTTTTTGTTTTCTCGATAACAGAGAAATTTCCAAGAGCCAGTGGCGTACAGTCCAAAATTCAGTAGATAATGGGCCTGCGCCTCTACTCTTCACCACTTTATTGCTAGACTTTGTCTGTGGAGGCAGAGGGTTCATTCACTTTATCAACTAGACCAAACCTGGGGTCTTATTTGTGTTTCTTTATTTTTAGTTAAACTTGTTTACTGACTTTGATTTGAAATGACAATTTTATATGGCATATCGTAACTCAGAACCATTTTAAATTCCTTCATTTGACAAGATAGCTTCCAAGTTTGTGGTGATCATGCTGCCTATCCCTTTCTATCGCCATTTTGGTCATTCTGCATAACATGTCTGCATCTTTTCCTGCAAAGCTTTTTCAACTGTTCCCGTGATCACTCACAGTATTACCTTTTAAACTGGTTGAATAGTTTTTCTCCTTATGCTACCATGTTTGGATCGATTGATAGAGGTAAATAAGTCCAATTCCTGTAATCTTTTGCTGATTTTGCAGATCATCTTTGCGTTTTAACTGAATCCCTTTTATTTGCCTTAGTGGTTTTACATATCATCTCAGGCTCTCATACTCTTGTTGGTATTTGAACAGGGCTGCTATTGACTATGAAAAAAAGATGCATGCTAGCAACCTTGAATATAGTCGTGCAATGGAGAAGCAGAAGATTACTATGACTGCTGAAATTAAAGAACTACATGCTGAGCTTGCAAATGCAGAGAAGAGAGCAAGGGCAGCAGCCGCAGCTGCTGCTGCAGCAGCTCCAAGTAATACAACCCACCAGTTTGCTGCAGCGACTCCAAGTAATTCAAACCAAGTTACCTGCTCCTCTAGAGTTGATCATTATTCTCTACTTCATTGTACAGTCAACTAATTAAAATCAAATTTTGAATTATCCTTCCAGGTTTTGCATATTCTGCAAATTATGGAAATCCTGAAACAAGATATGGAGAGAATATGTACGTTGCTCCATATGCTGTACATCAGGTTTGTAATTACTTCTGAACCAGACATTCTTAAATGGTTATATCTTGTTGTGATTTTTATTTTGATAATTTCTATAACATTTATCTTATCCAAAAAGGAAAAAAAAGGTTCTGATAACATTTTGAATAAAGCTATGAATAAAAATTTTCTATTACACTGGAAGCAATGAGATGGAATGCTATACGTAATCATCTCTAAGTATTTGTTATTCACATGGTGTTGATCCATTAATATTCTCCTTGAATATGTCAAACAATTAACTGATTTAAATCCGTCTTTGTCATGTAATTTTCCTGTCTGTCCTCTGCCCCTCAGTTAGCTAAATTAGCATAGGCAGCTTAGATACATTTCCCTACTTGTCCATTTAAGACTTCTTTTTTTCATCCTGATTCAGTGATATCCTTCTTCTTCGCTCTCTTCTTTTTTAAGAAAGTTCTTCCCCTCTCAGTTTTTGTTTCAACGTTTTCTTTTGGAATGCCAAGATATGAAATGCTAGCTTATATGCTTCCTGGTACATGGAGGAGTAAATCAAGTGGTCGTTTTGAAGATGATTTCTGTGGGAATGCTAGGAAGATTTGAAGTTATAATACAAGAATGCACTTTCAAACTAGTTTCTTCTACCATCCAAAAAGCAACAGCTCTCAAGGGTCCTTTATATTGCTATCATATATTATTGCTAGCTTTGCATTGTCATTTTCTGCCTTCTTTTGCTTTTCCTTAGTTTACATCAGGATATTAGACCATCCTTTATCCAAAAAGAATCAGGAAATCAATTCATTGTAAAATATTTTACAGAAGAGAAGGGTTTTCATAATAATTATTGATGCATTCTAGTTGCTTAATAAGAAAAGGCCAAGTACATATAGAGTCCCTTAAACTTGTCACAATTTTGCATTAGACACTTCAACTAAGGAGGTCTCTTATTAGACATGTAAAATAAAATCAAAATGTGTCTAAAGCACTTTTACTGTGGAAAACCAAGTCGAAGCGCGTGACATTACATGCTTTTGACTTGACAAATCAAACCAATAAGAATATTACAAGTTAGCAAAGAAACAATTGGAATAATGTAGAAAACAAACCCCAAGTGCCCCCACTTTTTCCTTCTTTCTTCTGACAAAAGTCGTCTGCCAATATTTGCCGGCTGAGCATCTTCTTCGGTGCAACCCATCACAAAAATCAAATTTAAAATCAGCAGCCACCTGACAATGTTCTTCTTCATCTTTTATCTTTTTAACAAAAAGGTTAATACCCAGCAAATATTGATCAGCTGTCAAATAACAGTAGCTCCCTTAGCCTCTCTAGTAGATTTAATCTCGTTCATCCAACTGAGTCCCCGAATACATAGGCACCACTTCTCTTTCTCCCCTGTTTTTATTATAGTTTAATAAAGCTCCAATAGCTCCATTCTTTATTTTCAAACCAATGACCACTGCACATCACTACATTCTCTATATTATTCCTGTTCGTTTGAACTTCTTTTATCTTTATTAAGAGAGAATGAGAGAGATGAATAAAGGAGACGGAATTGGAGATAAAAAAATGATGAAATAGAAATTGAAGAATGACCATGGCCGCCGAGCACCAGTCAGATGAAGGGAGAGAGAATAGGAATTAAGTTCTTTTATTATTGTTATAGATGTCGTTGTCAGCATATTTACTAAACTTAGACGCGCTCACAGTCTGGTGTGGCACAAGTCACCTGCCATGTCAGCTTCAAGCGGCCAATTGGCACATTTATCCGTACTTGAGGTGTCTAATAGGTTACACCATTTCTTGGTGTCTTAGTGAAAAATTTTGTCAAGTTTAAGGGGCTATATATTTTGGCTAAACGAAAAACTAAAGGATGATGGCGTGGCCTGCTCTAGTCATATCCTGGATTATGATGTCTATAATCATATCATGCTTGCCATTGGCACTCAAGAGATGCAAAAATTGGTAGACTTAATATTTAAAAGGCTATTAAGCTGAACCATTGTTTAGTTGGTTCCACCTGTTTCAATTGAAGATACTGCCCTTGCTAACCTACATAGGGGACACAGAAAAGTAGCACGTGCTAGTTGCCATGCCATTGCAACTTTATCCTTGCCCTAACGTTAGATGAGTCACTCTAATACCATAGTCCTACTTGAATAACCCTGTAAAGTTTCAGGTTCAGGACACTGCAGATGCAAGTACCCAATATGGTCCAGGAGCCATGTCTTATGGTTCACATGGTCTTTACGACATGAAGCAGCCCTATGTACATCAGTAGCTTGTGATTGAAAAGTGAAAAGCTTCTGCTGGTGCGCAAGTAGAAATGTGTCATACTCAGGGACTTTGCTTGATTTAACGACTCAGTAGCATCAGAGCTGGATGCCTCATAGGGGTTTTAACGAAGCACAGGTCAAATGATCATTCTTGGTGCACGAATGCTAAACAGGTTGAAATGTTAATTGTATGCTGAGCAAAAAAGCAATATGCATCTTAGATGCAGGCTCAGAATTCAGATTATGGAAGTTCTAATTTATTATGAAGATCTCTTTGCCCCTCTTTTTGCCTTGTAAATTAGCCTACTAGGGATATAAACCTGTTTAGTCCTTTAAGATTCCCGAGTGACTTGGATAGCAAATTAAAATTACTTAGAACCTGCAAAGCATGGTTATCAAAAAAATTTCCAATATTTTCAGTTTTAGAGATGAATTGCCACTTTATTTAACCGTCGCTGAGGGCGGACCAGTCGAAGTGAGTTGGCAGTTGGAGAAGGAAGAGAACGAAATCAGCATGTAAGACTTGCTACAAATTGCAGATGAATGACTGTTCTGGTAACTTGCATGTAGGCCTATTTATTACTTTCTTCATTTCTCTCTCTATAACACTAATATTTGGAGAGAAATAATTGTTTTGATCAAACTCTTCATACACAGTTAAAATACTTTTAATAATTATTATAGTTGTAACCTATCATACTTTAAATGTAGATTGTAGCGGCAAGTGAGAGTTACTCAGATGTTAATCGCCCTTCACCTCCAACCAAAAGGTTTTGGATTCGAGTCACTAAAGGAACAAAAAGTAGGAGGGGTACTATTTGTTTTCGAAAGGGGGAGGGGGTGGGTAAAACAAAATATAGATTGTAGCCGTAAATTTTACCTCATGAAATACTAAAAGGTCGATATTTAAAATGAGATTCAAAATTAGAAAATTTAAACTCTCGTATCAACTAGGAGTATGATTTTCTTATTTTTAAAATTATTAGACAAATCCACTTGGCCTCTTTTCCTCTGGCACAAAAAATCTTTAGAGCAAATTATCATGACTGGAGCGCGTCCACAAAAGAAGAAATAAATATGAATATGTGATATCTACCAACTACCATAGTAGTAATATTAAAGATTTTTCAGTATTAATAATAAGTATTATTACGTACTACTATCGTATATCTAATTTATTTTCCACTTTTAACTTTAATTTGATATCATAATAACTTGAGTTGAGTTTATATAGAAAAACTTGGTCAGTGAGGATTTCTATAGTCGATCTTAATTTATTTGGGATTGATACATAGCAGTTATTATTCTGAACGGTGCATGCACAAACTAAAAGTGAGATATTTTTGTAAAATTTTGATAAATAGCCATTTTTGGACGCCATAAGTGAGTGTCATTCATTATTTCACAATGCATTGAGAAATAATTAAATTACCTCCCGCACACTTAAAGCCTCTTGATGTTAAACAACACACAGGCTAGTCACAATACAAGTACCTGAGACTTTGAACTAAACTCCACTAAAAAAATTTGAGTTTTGTTCAAAGTTTCAGCAAAAATCAGAGTTTTATATTTAAAGTCTTAGTATAAAATACTGGGACTTTAAGCTAACATGTTCAAAATCTTAGTATTTTATACTGGGATTCATATTTAAAGTTTCAGTATAAATGAACAACGTTACTTTTTAACGAATTTGTGCGCGCGGACTATTTTCCAATAAATTTGTGCGCGCGGGCTACTACTACTAATGCAATCAAATATGACTTCTACTCGAAATTTTTACGATATTTTTTGCAGGAGAAAATTCTGTCAACTGTCAAGGTGGTGCTGTTGGGCCTTTCAGCATAATCGCAGGGCATAGTGCACAATTAGTCACTTTGCTCGTGCCCTTATAGCTTCAGTCACTTCTGGGCGTAATTTTGCAGAGGCAGACTACTTTGCGTATCTCAAACTATTCACGTGAAAGTTCAATCTAAGTTGCTATCTTTAGCCATTTGGTTGATGTTGAGCCAAGCTTTTTATACAGTTGTCTGAATTATGCTCATTCTCAAACAAAAGAAAAAAAATAATAAGTTGCATTAACTCTGTACCATAAGTATTGAACTTCAGCCCTGATAATTTGAAAGTGAATGACTACTCTTTCAAATAATTTTTTAAAAGTAGCTTAAACTTTAGTAACATGAGTTAAACTGGCGACCTAGTTAGTAATCATTGGGATAGATGATTCTTGGAACCTATTTAGGTGAGCTTATTATAAAGAGCTTATAAGTCATAAGTTGCTTATAAGTCACTTTTGGGAAGTTATGATTTTCTAACTTCTTACTTTTGGCTTATTTTAAGCACATAAGTGTTTAGAAGCTCAAGACTTTTGAGGAAAAATTTACACCAGTTGACAACCCTAATAGCTAAATTACAAAAAATAACAATACTTTTGTAATATTTACAAAACATTCAAATAGATTCCAATAATTACACTATATACATTTTTTTTCATTTCCCACCTCCCAAACATAAAACCTTAATTTCCTCCTCTCTCCCCTCTATCCATCCACCAACCCATCTGCCGCAACTGCTGCTGTAAATCTCGTCACCGTCAAGAGCAGCCCCGTCACTGCTACCGCCGCAGTGCAGTGGCGGGTGCCCTGATCTGTGTTTCCGGTGGGTTTCCGATCTGCACTTTTTTTTTTTCCTTTTTTCATGCGTATATATGTGTATGTGGTGTTTATATGTTTGTATTTTTGTATATAAATACATAGTCCTTGTATTTTTTGTATACAAATGTCTAATCTCCACTTTGTATGTGTATGTTGTTGTATGCTTGTGTATGTTGTTGTATGCTTAGAGTAGAAAAATTATTTAGATTTTTTTAATATATTTTTGTATGTTTGTGTATATTTTTTGTATGTTTGTGTATATGTAACTATATGTAGCTTCAAAACAATAATTTATATAAATTTTTCAATATATATATGTGTATTTTTTATATGTTTATTTTGTAGATCCAAAAAAAAAAAAAACAAATACAATTCCGGCGACCTTCTGCCTGGCCGTTGACTGATCGATGACGATCGGCCGCCGGTGCCGCTATTGTGACCGAAGCAGTGGGAGTAGGAGGGAGTAAAAGCTTCATTTCTATAGTTTTAATAGAAGTTGTATATGCTATGTAAAAAAGCTATTGCTATATTTTGTAAAGTATTAAAGTATCGGTATTATTTGTAAATATGGTGTTAGGGTTGTATATTTTTGTAAATCTCTCATTTTGAGTTACCAAACACCCATTGATAGGCTTATAAGCACATATATGATTTTAAGCCACTTTTAAGCTTACCCAAACGGGCTCTTGGTTCTATGTGTCCTGCCACGGTAAATATAATGGCAGAATTAGGTGGGGTTGAGGAATTTTTAAAAAGAAAACAGCCTAAATGCCACCATAGCCTCTCGTAGATAGGTACGGATATCTTCGCCCTATCAATGGGACTCTAGTAGGCACTGTCATGATCTGGAAACACTTCAAATTGGGCTCTGATACCAACTGACACGACCCGGAATTCTAACAAGACTGTGGGGGCACCCGATAACCTCCCCTAGACCGTCGAGCGAGTCCTATAAGCTTAACCTAAGACAAATGATATAAACAACTTAAATAACATGAACTTTACTTGAGATTAACTTAAATATCATAACGTCTCAAAATAACCTAAAGTCACGTATGAAACACATATCATATATATAAACTGATATATTTATAGAATGTTTGAACAACACATCAACTACCGAAAATACATAAGTCTAGAGGTTTCTAGAAATGACATTTACGAAGTCCAAAAGATACATACATATCTTGAAGGGAGCAAAACAAGATAAAACTACAATATCTACAACCGGTGGCCTCAATGAACAAGCTGGCTCACCGTAGACATCTAGAAATTGGTCTTGCTCCTCAATCACATTGCAACTAACTGGTTCAGGGAGCAGGATCTGTCGAAACAAAAATAAAATACAAGAAACAGGTAGGAAGTGAGTAATAAGGACTTATTAGATGAGGAATAGCTATTTAACTTGAGAAATAGTTAAACTAGCCAGGGAAACATAAAGTAGTGACATATAACAGATAAATAATACACAAATAGGCAAGTAGCAGTCATATACAGATGGCAAACACATATAAGGATATGCAATTAATGCAATCATAATGCAATAGGGTCACATATGCCCAATGAATGGAGCAGAATCTTGCTACTCTCGGGTGGAATCCTCCTACCCTCAATGAGATGCAAAGAGTGAAATCCTCCTACTCCTAGGGCAGAATCCTCCTGCCCTCAGATGACATAACAGCCCAGAAATCAAGAAACATAACCAAAAAATATATAACAAGGTTGTGGCATAGTAAGTATGCCCTTTTGGCAAGTATTCATGTAAAGAATGCGTGAATGAAATATCCCAAAGGCCAAAGACTGTAAAAGAAGCGGATAGAAGCACCTACCTCAAGTCCTTGGCTGATAACGCTACTTCGCAACCTCCTTTCCTACCCGACGTCTTTAAAAATATCCCTCTATGAGCCAAATAAGTTCAAACGCACATATAAGTGCCTGGAAGATTATTATATAACATTTTGACGGAGAAAGAGAGAAAATTACCACAATGCCCTTGGCTGGACTTAGTCGAAGAACCATAAACTATATATTTCCAATCTCCTCATAGTCTCACGAGTCCAATGATATCATTAGTTTTCATATTCGAATTCTCTAGTTTCACTATTTTTAGGGTTCTAACCCAATTTCCAACTTCAAATTTAAGAGATTCCAACTTAGGAATCCGGAATTAACGAAATTGAAGGATTAAATAATGTTACCAGATTATTTACAGCAACTTAATACTTTAAGTTTACCTTAAAACTGATTTGAAATGGCTGGATTATGTTTGGAATGAAATGGATTAAGAATGGCATATTTATACCTCTGTAACATGTTTTTTGCACCAGAAAAATGCACCAGCAACAACTGGTATGACGTTTTGGGTCCTAACGAACCCTACAAAGTTCGGAATGACGCCAATTTTTTCACACAAGTTATACTAGACTTATGGACGTGCTCACAAAGACAGAGCTATAATCGGATCTTCGAAACTCAAGATAGGTCCCACGGGATGAGGTCAAATTCTTAACTTTCAAAATTTTAGTGAAAACTATCCGAACGATCCTGAAATTCTCTTCCGAAAGTTCCCACAAGTTAGAATTGACCATACAAACCTAACACAACATTCGAATTTCGAATCGGAGCTCTTTTACTCAAATAAGCTCGAAACCTCTTTTAAGCTTTACCGACAATTGAAACGGAAACCTTCTTAGAGAACCTACCAAACGAGGCCCGAATCTGCTCAAATTTTATAGATAGGTCCTAATGGACCTTACAGAGTGTTTAAAGATGTCAACATGTAAATCTAAGTCCTAACTCCCAAAATGACTAACTAAGGTCGTTTCATTCTCCTCCACTTAGACTCTCGTTCGTCCTTGAACGAGCCAGAGTTTAGAAAAATTCAACATAACTAATGGAAATTCCTACAACAACTTTTAACAACCATTCAACGGAAAAAATTATGTCATCACAGAAACAGAAACATAAACACTGATAAGAACTTTTAAGTTTGATGCAGTCCAGACTGATCAAGACATGTTCGTGCCGTCAAGACCATTCACAAGAAGCCAAGCTAAGGAGCTACATGATGGTTACATTCATTTGGTGTGTAAGGGATTGGATGGCGTGAGCTTTGGAGGAGCGGGCAACATGTTTGGAAGGTCAACGAGCAACTTGGCGAGCTTGGGAAAAGGGGGGGCGTCGCTTGGACTTGATGCCGAGAATGCTCGCTCTCAACGAGCACTTGGTGAGCAGCCTTTGGGTGCCTAGGATGTGTGGGAACATTGGGGCTTGAATTTGCTAGCTATAAACGAGGTCCTTTACACTTTATTACTTAGCTATACCTGTCTTGAATTGATGCTACATTATTGACCCTGCGTGGCTTTGCGTTTATAGCCGAATTGTGGCTGATTTTTAAACAATTAGGCGTGTAGACTAGGTACTATAAAATCCACCACTTAGCTATTTTCCTTGTTACTTCAGAAATACAGAATATTATACGTTACTTTTTGCTCTCAGCAAACTCCTGTGAACATGTTCTTTTCGTTGAAGACAATTGGGCAATTTCCTTCACTTGATCATTCAATTTGCATAACATAGGTTCTCTTTCAACTCCAGTCAAGAGGTAATTAGACTATTTCCTAATTATTGCTTGAATAAGTTTGAAGTTGTGTCTTGTTTCTGTCTTTCTCATCGTTCTTAATCTTGATTACATAAGTTGGTATCAGAGCAAGGCAAGGGATTGTTCTTACAACCCTAGTCCTGTTCTTCATGCCTTAGAAGTTAGGGTTCTTAATTTAGTTTCTTAGTTTTTTGTTTTTGTTAAAAAAAAGGAAGAAAGACGTGTTATGAGTAGTTTCAGCCGAGTTCTTGATTGAATCATGCCTAGGGTTGAAGTTTCTTGAATTTTGGACGTGTTTTGGATCACTCCATAGTTCTTGATTGAGTTCTTGGGATTTCTTGAAAGAATTGAGGTGCTGCAAGAAGAAAAAAAGGAGCAGCGTGTTCTATGGTTTTAGGCGTGTTCTTGGATGATTTTTTGTGAAGTTCTTCAACACTAACTTGTTGTTCTTGAAAAAAATAAAAAAGGGTTGATTTGATTCTTGAAAAGCCTTGAATCCTACACTGTATGGTTGAATTAGGCACGCTGAATTAAGGGGAAAAGAAGAAGAGAAACGGCTGAATCACTAGGAGAAAAAGGGGAAAACCTAGTCCTTGTTAAGGTGGAAAATAATTCCATTAAAAAAAAAAAGAAGAGTTTGACCCATTCTACTGAGGAGTGCCAAAAACGCTTGAAAAAGGAAAAGGAAATAGAGAATTTGGTTAGAGAAGAAATAACGGAACAAAGAAAACTTTTTCCTAGTTGAGTTGGAGAAATAAAATAGGAGGAAAACATTTCCCATTCCAAAAGGGTAGGCTGTTGGGCTTTTTCTTAAGGGGGAGGGAGTTAGTTGCTTTCTAGGATTTCCTTCTTTTCTTGTAGCATTACTTCTAGTTAGTATCTCTTGAGTGTTTCTTCTAAATTTAATACTAACTCTTGAGCTAATGGGAATTCGTGCTTGCTGAAAATTTTCCAACTCTTGTAGAAGTTTCTTGGCTTCAAGTGCTTCACTTTAAAGAGCCATCCGTCCATAGAGTCATATCGATTCACTTATCTCGAAGAGAACTAGTATTCTTGTGGAACTTGGAAGCTTATTAAGGAAGCTGTTTAATTCAAGGAAGCCATTTGTAACAAGTTTTGAGTGATCCTACCTTACAAATTGAGTGAACCCGAGTGTCACCCAAAAAGTGAGGGAGTGGGTGATGCGTTTTCTATCCTAACCATTCTTTCAAGTCTTTCATTATGCAGGTACATCACTGGAGATGGTGAGAAAATTGTAGGCATGCCCGAGATATCTATGGCTGACCTTTTGGCCGAGATAAGGGGGCTTGGAGCGAAAATTAGGGGAGTGGGGGCCCGAGTTGATAGTCTTGAGCTTGAAAGGGCTTCAATGGCTCCAAAAGAGGTCGGAGAAGGAACTAGTAACTCTACTACTATGCGACCAACTCAGTTTAATGAATTGGTTCGTCAACTAAGTTTGAGAGATGAAGCAGATCAAAATGAGCGAGTTATGGGCAATCCACAAGTTAACATACAACCACTTATGAGACCCCAGACGAACTTTGTGCCCGTTGAAGAACACCGTGACACTTCTTGCTTCATTGTTTGGTAGAGCCACTGCTTCTACCTATTTAGATACATAGTCAACGGCCACGAAAATGTACATAATTCCACAATAACTACTAATAGGCCTATAAAGTTGATGCCCTACACATCAAATAATTCAACCTCCATGATAGGCTTTTGGGGTATCTCATGCTTTCTTGATACATTTCTGGCCCTTTAGAATTTATCACACCATTTCAAAAATGCATGGGCATCTTTATAGATGGTTGGCCAATAGAACCCATACTCCAAGATTTTTAAGGCAGTTCTAATGCCACTACGGTGCCAACCATAGGGTGAATAATGGCACCCATTAATGATCTCCCATTGTTCAACATCTGGAACACACCTCCGAATCATTCTATCCGCATAAATTCTAAACAAGTAGGGCTCATCCCAATAGTAATGACGAATATCCTTTTTAAGCTTCTTCTTTTGATTGTACGGATAGTCATCGGGCAAATCACCACACACAACAAAAATTTCAATTTCCGCATATCAAGGCAATTCTTCCTAAGATACCACAAGCACCCTTTCATTCGGAAAACTATCATTAATTTTACCATCTTCACGAGGTCTCCCACCTTCTTCCAATCTTGATAAGTGGTCCGCCACTTGATTCTCAGTTCCTTTTCTCTCCTTAACCTCCATGTCAAATTCTTGTAACAAAAGGATCCAACGAATCAAATGGGGCTTTGAGTCCTTCTTACTCATCAAGTAACAAATCGCCGAGCGGTCGGTGTGCATCACCACCTTGGACCCTATCAAATAATCCCGAAACTTCTCAAAAGCAAACACTACCAATAATTATTCCTTCTCGGTGACCGTGTAGTTCAATTACACATTCATAGTTTTACTTGCATAATAGATAAGATGAAAAATCTTTTTAATCCTTTGATCCAACACGACACCAAGAGCCACATTACCTCACACATCAATTTAAATGGAAATCCTAATTAGGACCAACAATAATTGGTGCGGTAGTGAGCCTTCTTCTCAACTCTTCAAATGCTTTTAGACAAGCATCATCAAACACAAAATCCGCCTTTTATTCAAGCAGCTTGCACAAGGGTTGAGCCATCTTCGAGAAATCCTTGATGAACCTCCTATTAAAGCCCACATGACTAGGAAAACTCCTTACTCCCTTGACAGTGGTGGGAGGTGGAAGCTTAGAAATCACATTATTTTGGCTTGATCCACCTTAATCCTCCGTTTTGACACCTTGTGTCCCAATACAATTCTTTCTTCTACCAAAAAGTGGATTTTCTCCCAATTAAGCACGAAATTAGTCTCTTCACACCTTTCAAGCAGTAAGTCAAGGTTGTGTAAATAGTCATCGAATGAATCTCTAATTATGGAGAAGTCATCCATGAATACCTCCAAAAACTTCTCAACCATGTCATGGAATATGGCAAGCATGCACCGTTGAAAAGTGGCGGGGGCACTACAAAGATCAAAGGGCATCTTCTTAAATGCAAATGTCTCGCATGGACCAGTAAAGATTGTCTTATCTTAGTCCTCCGTTTCTACATAGATTTCGTTGTACCCAGAATACCCATAAAAAAATAATAATGCGCCCTCCCGGCGAACGTATCCAATATTTTGTAAATAAATGGAAGTAGAAAATGGTCCTTTCTTGAAGCTGTGTTGGCCTAAATCTGATTAGAACAACAAATCGAATTTGTATATGGTTATCTAAAAATTATTCGTATCAAAGCCACAAAAAAGATCAGAATAAAAAAAAATGAGGCATGAATTCATGTAAAGAAACGAGATAAAAGGTTTAGAACAAAATATAAGTGTATTTCTGATATGTTTCTGGATGCCTGACATAATATTCACATGGCTATTTATAGCTTGTAAGGATAAGAATAATAATAAATGTACTTTATGACCATTCATCCCACGTTATAATTGTGGTTGATCCCCGATCTCCCCATTAAATGTATAAGCAACGGTCGTCAGTTACAAAGGATGAGAGCTCGTTTGTCGTGGGACAACATCCTCCCCGAGGAGTGAACCTCATGCCTCGTGACGGTTGTCTGCTAATAACCTCGTGGGGAGGTTTGTGGCCATCCTCCACATCATGCTCGAGGCAGCTGGCCTCGGGAGATTAGCGTGCGACTTCGAGAGATTGTTTCTAGAAGACTCAATCAAACCATGGATCAAGCCCTGACGTCAAGACCTTGGTAAATTTTCACCCAATACAGATAGTCCCTCACCCCTCGAATAATAGTCAGGATTGTCCGAGGGGTGGAATGAATTCGGTGGCAGATCGACGTGGCTAATCATGCGCCATGAATTTCAAAAATGGCGGTTGTCACTCCATATTCCCATTCATCACACATGGCCTCCGCTGATTAGGCGCAACCTTTCGTTCCTCTTTCCCCATTAAATGCAATGATGATTTCTTCCACTATATATTGTTCCACTTGCTTTCCTTCCTCTCCACTTTCAACTCTCCCATTAACAGTGACCCTCCATAGGAGATTGCTCCTTGAATCCTTCATTCTTGTTTCTAAAACACCATTAATTACCCATAAAAAATGTCTGCTACTTATTTTACGCAGAGCTCTTTAAGTCCTTTTAAAGAAAGGACTTTTGGTTTTGCCACCATGATTGTTGGCGACGAATTGGTAAACGTTCCGATACCTGTCATACCCGATTTTAAACTCAACTCGGAACGATTCAGGTTTCAGGTTTGACTGAGTAACTTGTTTGAGTTAGGAATTGGAGTCGCCACCTATTATGGATTTCTAAGGTGTATTAGGTCACCTAAGTGTCTAAGGTTGGGTCTTTATTAAATCGGTCTAGCTTCAGAGATTCAGTGGGTAAGAAGTCCAAGTGACTCGGGGAAGAAGGTGTTAGGCACTTCCCCTAGTCCCACGAAAAATGGTTCCCGCCTGAGTCGATATTTTGGGATGTCTATGCAAGTTATGAATTATCAATTCAAAGAGTCAATTTCACAATTGGTTAAAGAATTGAGTCTATTTGTGTAAACTAGTGTATAAGGGCAGCATGTATATGCAATTGGGCTTAAATTTGCAGGGACGACCTAAGCCCTATACCTAATCGCACACTTAGCCTCAAATTAATAAATATTGAATTAAACAAGCTAATTTTGCGAGAAATAGTCTAGATCAGTTTATATGTATAATTTCCAAGTATCCATTTATGATTTGCAGTAATAACCAGTTTTGCAAAAATGTCCAGCTTTACGAAAATAGCCAGTTTGAGCAAAAAAAAGTTTTGGTTAGAAAAATGGATTGAGATTATTTTTAAAATAAAATGTTAGCCATTTAGGGTCGGTGTGATTCGTCATTAATTGTCGAGCCCTAACCTTAATGACTATTTGATTTAAGGGGTTAGTTTTGGAATATAAATAGGTAGGCTATTTTTGAAAATAGGTTTCTAAAAAGGCACGTAAATACAAATAAGGGGGTTGCCGCACTTAAATATACATATAGGCATGCAAATATATGAGGCGTTGGGTAATATATGTTAATGAAAATACTTATAGTTGTATAATTGACCCCTAATGCTTATACCCCTATATAATATTATATTATTGTATAAGAGGTTAAAAATTATTTTCTACACATAAAAGCCCGATTTAAAAGTGTTTTTGGGCCTGGGGAGAAATGTAAAGAAGGGCAGACTCGATTTTACAGAAACAGTCACGGATCAAGCAGTATTAGCACATATAGCCCTCATTTTAAGAAAATCATGCTTTTCAAAGTAGTTTAAGGACAAAATCTAGTCTGCACTGGTTTTCAGTCGAGTATGAGTTAAGTTCGTCATTAAAATCACCAAATTATGTAGATGACATTAACGTTTAAAACCATTAAACCTTTGCAAGTTAAATTTTGTTCTTAAACATTTACATGCCATGATGCAGTCACACATAGAGAGAGAGAGAGAGGGATAAGAAAGAGCCCATGGGTGGCCTATTTGCACAGCCTCATAGCTGTGCACCTTTTTTTTTATTTAAAGGAATACACTGTTTTAAAAGAATACAAGCAGGGAATCCTAACAAATATACATGAAAAGGGGCAGTTCCTAAATGGGAATGACACGCAGAAAGGAAGAAGATCTAAAAGTATAATTATCATCACAATATCAGTATTAAGTAAACACTGTATAGTGCTATCATCATGGTCACTTAAAGTCTTTATACCTGTGGTTAAAATAGAATTTGTATGGCTTGTTAGAGCCATCCAAACAAACTGTACACACAAGATTAGTGGGAAGGGAAGAAACAAATGATCACACAAATTTATTCATTATCAGACAAGATCGAGGAAAGGCTAATAGGCGGTTATAGTGAGGCTAACTTAGAAAAAAGAGGTGAAAACAACAGGCAACCAGGCATAGGTGAGTAAATAAGTGCAATATGTAATTAGGATTAGGGAAATACCTTGCAGCAGTGTCAGACAAGTAACAAAAGGCAGACAAGTGATCAATATTTGCACAAACAGAACCAGGAAGCAAACAAGACAAGAGTCTCCTAATGACTTTTAAAAGAAAATCAGAGTGGGAAGAAGTGTATGCCTCTGAAGTGCTCTGTATGTTTCTGTGTGTGAGACTTTGTTCAGTGTATATTTTCGTGTGTGTCTAGGTGTGCTGAAGTATGCATTTGTGCGAGGGGGTTTCTCCTTTCTTTAGCATCGATGATGCCATAAGCTCCGTTTAAACATGACCGAAATATTATCCGGCGACAGAAACTTCCTTCGACGAGGGGTCAGTTTGACCTTTGTTTGAATATCAAGAAAAGCGTATGGGTTTTGTAGCGGATGAGAAGAAGAATATGAATATATAATTTTCTTCGGATTCCGCCGGTGCAAATGGCCGAAAATTGCATTGACAGTGGTGATTTAGGTTTTCGTAGAGAGAGAATTGAGGGGGGGGGGGGGGGGGGAGGGGGCGGCTGAGACCCAGGGGGGAATGAGCGAGTGTTTTAGGGTTTTGGGTCGGATGTATAGTTGAAAAAGGAAATTTTAATCCTTGCCATTGGATTAGTGTCGTGGATGGCCAGGATTTTGCAATGTAGAGGCGTAGGTGGCAAAAATCTGGTGTGTATATATGTGTATGTGTAAACTGTCCATATAATGTATAAATGGTGTATAAAAATGCATATAAGTGTATAAAATGCATATAAATATGTGGAAAAATTGTGTGGAATACTTATAAAATTATAAAAAATGAGAAATGAATTGTGAAAGCTAAATGATTAAGAGAACCTATTATTTTAGATTTTAAAAATAAATTAGGTAATCTTGTTAAAAACAGAAATAATTGTGAGAAATCATGACAGGATATGCAAATTATGTAAAATTGCAGTCACTTGTGCAAATGCTTTTAAAATAGCCTAATTGGTGTGCGTATGTGATGTAGTGGCCTAGAATAAGAGTGAGGGCATGGTAATTTTATGGTTATCAGTGCAATTTTTTCCGAATAAAAGATTATCGAAACAGGAGGGACAAAATTAGGTGTCAAAAACTGCCCTTCTTTGCCCGGGATGGTGAGATTCTTCGGGCAAAGACGTTGATAGAACGACTAATTTTGTCGTGACTCCAGATCGTAATGTTCGCATTGTCAGATTATATATCCTGTAATAGAGGTGAGCTTTTCAAAAATAGTGTGTGTATAAACAAATGTAAAATGTACTTTCCTGTTGGGCTCGATCGTCTTGCCAAGATCTCTCATCACACGCAGGTGTGTTTGTTATGTCAGGCTATGTACCCTTCGCTGTGCTATGTGTTAAATTCAACATCGGGCTGTGTACCCTCCGCAAAAAATTAAAAATGCTAGATTCGACATCGGGCTATGTACCCTCAGTCGACGCATCGGGCTGTGTACCCTCCGCAAAAATTAAAAATGCCAAATTCGACATCGGGCTGTGTATACTTAGTCGATGCATCAGGCTGTGTACCCTCCGCAAAAATTAAAAATGCCAAATTTGACATTGGGCTTTGTACCCTCAGTCGATGCATCGGGTTGTGTACCCTCCGCAAAAATTAAAATGCCAAATTCGACATCGGTCTGTGTACCCTCAGTCGATGCATCGGGCTGTGTACCCTCCACAAAAATTAAAATGTCAAATTCGACATCGGGCTGTGTACCCTCAGTCGACGCATCGGGCTGTGCACCCTCCGCAAAAATTAAAAATGCCAAATTTGAAATCGGGCTGTGTACCCTCAGTTGACGCATCGGGCGGTGTACCCTTCGTAAAAATTAAAATTCCAGATTCGACATCGGGCTGTGTACCCTCAGTCAATGATCGGGCTGTGTACCCTTCGCAAAAATTAAAATTCCAAATTTGACATCAGGCTGTGTACCCTCCGTAAAAATTAAAATGCCAAATTCGACATCGGGCTGTGTACCCTCAGTCGACGCATCGGGTTGTGTACCCTCCACAAAAAATAGAAGTGCTAGATTCGACATCGGGCTGTGTACCTTCCGTCGATGCATCGGGCTGTGTACCCTCCGCAAAAATGAAAGTGTGGTAAGAGAAATTGGATAACCTTTTGTCCGAATATGTTTGTCATATGTCGTTGGGTTGCGTACTCTTCATGCCTGAATTGAAAGAAAGATTGGTGAGTTGTGTGGGGTAGTTTAGTTTGTGCACTCTTGGCTCGCTTTGTGCCTGCTTCTTGTGAGTGCTGGGACCTCGGCCCAGCTGATAGGGATATGCATAAAGCGGTAAATAATGCAAATATTTTGAAAAACTTTTATGAGAAGAAGATGAAATGAAATATTTTATCCCATTGAGTCACGAGTCGCGTTGTGTAAGGTCATGGCCGTTGCTTTTCCAAATTCCCTTGAATAAATTTTGAGGGCGTCCTCAGAATTCTGCCCCAGTTTGTTTGTCTTTGAAAGTTTGTTAGGGTCTCAAAAATTTCTGCCCCAGTGTCAATTATGTTTGTCCTTTCGGAACTTTTGAGAGTTCCTCAAAAATTCTACCCCAGTGTCTGCTTTATGGGAGAGTGAAATTTTTGTCTTTATACGACCGAACCTTGGGTAGGTTGCCTACGTATCCCACTTGGGGAATCAGGTCGTAACGTAGTTCTAGATTACATGATGTATTGCAGAATAATGAAACCACTAACTAATGAAGGCTTTTATACATAGTATCTTTTGACGGCGTCTGAGTTTATTGGTTTTGGCCAAACTTCTTTGTCCATTTCTGCTAGTATCAGTGCTCCTCCAGTTAGAACTCGGTGGACCATGTATGCCCCTTGCTAGTTTGGTACAAACTTGCCTTTCGCTTCTTCTTGATTGGGAAATATCTTCTTTAGCACTAATTGTCCAGGTTCGAAAGATGTCTCTCGAACTTTCTTGTTAAATGCTTTTGTCATTCTCCTCTGATATAATTGCCCATGACATACTGCATTTAGTCTCTAACAATCGATGAGGGCTAATTGCTCCATTTTTCCTTTGACCCATTCGGCGTCCTTCAACTGTGTCTCTTGAATGACCCCCAGAGATGGTATCTCAACTTCCGCTGGTATCACTGCCTCGGGGCCATACACCAGCAAGTAGGGAGTAGCCCCTGTTGACGTTCTCACTATGATGCGATACCCTAACAAAGCATAGGGTAAGTTCTCATGCCATTGCTTTGAATTGTGTGTCATCTTGCACAATATCTTCTTGATGTTCTTATTGGCTGCCTCCACCGCACCATTCATTTGAGATCTATATGTAGAGGAATCGTGGTGCTTGATCTTGAAAACATCAAAACTTGCTTTCATTAAGTCACTATTGAGATTGGACCTATTACCAGTGATGATGGATTCGGGAATGCCGAATCGACAGATCATTTTGTCGCGAACAAAGTTTGCCACCACTTTCTTTGTCACTTACTTGTATGACGCAGCTTTCACCCATTTAGTAATGTAAGCAATAGCTACCAGTATAAAACGGTGTCTATTTGATGCTGTCGGTTCAACTGGTCCTATGACATCCGTTCCCCAGGCAGCGAAAGGCCAAGGTGATCCTATGACATTTAATTCACTAGGATTGGTGCAAGCTAAATTCGGAGTTAAGTTATACAGGAAGAAAATGCGGAAAAAATAACAAGACAAGATAGAGCAAGACAAAATCTTGCTTCGATTCAAAAGAACTTTGAGGAACTGGTCTCAAGCTCGATCGAATCGGAGGCAAAAATAACCTATACTAAACAACAACCCTCAAGAAGAACAATGCTTCTTGCAAATTGAATGACCAAGAAGAAATTGTTCAAACGAATACACCGAATGACACAAGTTCTTTGAAAATCCCATGTCGGGGTTCGGGCTCCATCGGAGACACTCAAATAGCAACTGCTATATCAATATTCATCAAAACTAGTTGCTTACAATGAAATGGGATGAGGTTTAAATAGGAAATGCTAAGGGTAAACTAGTAAATACGGTCACAAGTGACCAAAAAAAAAAAAGCCATGCAGGGCTGTATAAGTGAGTGTTCGGCAGCCTTGACTTCGACGCTCGGTTGCTTGCTCGAACACATTTAGTGAGTGTTCGGCAACCTTAACTTCAATGCTCGGTTGCTTGCTCGAACACACTTATCATCGGGCGCTTACTTAACTTCGGACACAAATGTAGTGTCCGGCTTTGTGCTGCTCAGCGCCAAGGGTTGGTGTTCGGTCACTTTGTCCTCGGGCTCAAATTTGAGGATGTTGCCTTCGGTTCTAGAACTTTTCCACTCTTCCTCCAGACACATGCCTCCTCCCGACCAAGCCAACTGAATGTGCATATCATCTAGCAATTTGGCTTGGCTTCGTGTTATTGGCCTCGGTGGATTATCGAGCACTTGATCAGCACTTCAGGCTGCATCATCCTTCCCTTCTTGAGAAGATTCATCCTTGAAATCGCTTCAGCATCTGTCCCCGGTGTTTGGCCTACAACACAAGGAGTTAAGTCAGCAACATTGAAGGTGTTGCACACATTATACTCACCTGGGAGGTCAATCACATAAGCATTGTTGTTGATCTTGCTCAGCACTTGAAATGGACCATCCCATCGAGGTGCCAACTTTTCTTTCCTTTGGTTCGGGAATCGCTCTGTTCGGAAGTGAACCCAAACCAAATCTCCCTTCTTCAACTCCAACTTCTTTCGCCCCTTGTTCTTTTGCAATGCCACTTTGGCATAAGCTTCCTCGAGATTCTTCTTTGCCTTGGCGTGCAACTTGAGCAAAGCTTTGGCTTGGTGAGTTCCTTCAAAATCAATTATAACATCTCGAGGCAATGGGGTTAGATCAAGTGGAATTAAAGGATTAAAAATGTATACACATTCGAACGGGGTCATATTTATCATTCTGTGCACCGTTCGATTGTATGCAAACTCCATCATGGGCAAACGATCAGCCCAGTTTCCAACCTTGCCTTTGGTTATAGCTCGAAGCAGAGCTCCCAAGGTTCGGTTAACTACCTCGGTCTGTCCATCAGTGTGAGGATGGTGAGACGTCGAGAATAGTAATTTGGTGACGAGGGCACCCCACAAACATTTCCAAAAATGACTCAAGAACTTCGAGTCAAGAACTTCGATTCTCGATCACTCACAATTGTACGAGGCATACCATGCAATTTTAACACATCAGTAATAAACAAAGAAGCAACATGTTGTGCACAATCACATTTCTTGCAAGGAATAAAGTGAGCCATTTTGGAAAATCGATCCACGACAACGAAGATGCTATCATGTCCTCCCCCCGACCTCGGTAACCCCAATATAAAATCCATGGATATATCAACCCAAGGTCGATCAGGCATAGGCAACGGGGTATACAAACCATGAGGGTTGGACTTCGATTTAGCTTTCTTGCTAACGAGACAAGCGTTGCAAAGCTTTTCCACATCTCGTCGCATTTTTGGCCAATGGAACTGCTCGGTTAAGTTACCAAGAGTTTTGTCGACACCGAAGTGTCTCATCAAGCTCTGGAGTGAGCTTCTCGGACCAAGAACTCTCTCCACGATGATAGTGGTACACAAACCCTTCCATTCTTGAAAAGGTAGCCATCATGCCACTGATACTTCTCAAACTTTTGGCCACTCAAGATTGTGTCACGAATGCTTTTCAACTTGGGATCGTCTTCGTACATCAACTTGATGCTTTCGAATCCCATGAGCCTCGAGGCGAGAGTGGTCGCTAAGGCAAATTTCCTTGATAGCATATCGGTCACAACATTATCTTTTCCCTTTTTGTAATGAATTACATAGGGAAAGTTTTCAATGAATTCAACCCATTTGGCATGTCTTCGGTTCAATTTCTCCTGACCTCGGAGATGCTTCAAAGATTCATGATCACTTTTAATTATAAACTCTCGAGGCCACAAATAATGCTGCCAATGGGCGAGGGCTTGAACGAGGGCATACAATTCCTTGTCCGACGTAGAATAATTCAAGGTTGCACTCTTAAGCTTTTCACTAAAGTAAGCGATCGGCTTCGATTCTTGCATAAACACTCCTCTAATCCCAACTTCGGAAGAATCACACTCGACCTCGAATGCTTTGCCGAAGTCAGGGAGTTGCAATAATGGGGCAGAGCAAAGCTTCCGTTTTAACTCTTGGAAAGCCCTCTCTTGGGACTCTCCCCACTTAAATGGATGGTCTTTCTTTACCAGCTAGGTCAAAGGAGCTGCCACGGTGCTAAAGTCACGAACAAACCTTCGGTAAAATCTAGCTAAACCATGGAAGTTACAAACTTGAGATACCGAGGTTGGAGTTGGCCAATCTTTGATGGCTTCGACTTTTGACTCATCGACTTCAAAACCATTAGCACTCACAACGAATCCTAGAAAGACTACACGCTCGACACAAAAGGCACATTTCTTGAAGTTAGCATATAACTTCTCTTCTCTAAGCTTATCAAGCACTAGCCTTAGGTGTTCGACATGTTCATCCAAAGATTTGCTATAAATAAGGATGTCATCGAAGTAAATGACAACAAACTTATTTATGAACGATTTGAGCACATGGTTCATCAGTCACATGAATGTGCTCGGTGCGTTAGATAGGCCAAAAGGCATCACCAACCATTCATAGAGACCGAATTTGGTCTTGAATGCGGTTTTCCACTCGTCTCCGGGTTTCATTCGGATTTGGTGGTAACCGGAACTGAGGTCTATCTTCGAAAAGCATGAAGAACCACTTAACTCATCGAGCATGTCATCTAATCGAGGGATAGGATGATGATAATTTACCGTGATTTTGTTGACTGCTCGGCAATAAACACACATTCGCCAAGTTCTATCTTTCTTCGGGACATGGATAACAGGAACGACGAAAGGACTCAAGCTCTCTCGAACAAGGCCCTTGTTCAGCAATTCAACAACCTTCCTTTGGAGCTCTTTGGTATCTTCGGGATTACACCGGTATGCTGGTTTGTTGGGATTTGAGACCCCGATACGAAGTCAATTTGGTGCTCGATTCCTCTCAACGGAGGCAATCCACCTGGCATTTCTTCGGAAAACATGTCTCCGACGTCCTGCAAAACACTTTGTATAGCACTAGGCAAAAGGTTATCGTTAGAAAAATCATCATTAGAGTTTAGAAAGATACCCTTGTGCATGAGGCAAATCATCAGATGTTCGTTTTCATTGCCTCGTAGATACTCACCCGGTTGCATGATCGCATATATATTTCTTACCTCGGGCGGTGAGTTGTTGTCTTCGGCCACAATTTTTTTCCTAATCGGATAGCTTTGGCCGTTTCTTTCAACTCCTTCATTTGTTTATAGTCCTTCCTGACGTGCTTCGGAGACAAGGGTTTAAGGGTTTATTATCCATCATACTGCTGTGGTCGACCCAATAGCATATGACAAGCTTGCATCGGTACCACATCAAACATCATCCCATCTTGATATTCTCCAACTTTGAACTTGATCCACACTTGTTTGAAAACCTTCAATTCTCCACACTCATTTAACCATTGCAATCTGTAAGGATGGGGAAGCTTTAAGGTAGGCAGTCCCAATTGTGAAACTAAGGTTTGGCTCACCACATTCACGCAACTACCTGTATCAGTGATGATCGAACAAACTTTCCCCCTTACTCCACATCGGGCATGGAAAAGATTCTCTCTTTGGTTGTCCTCTTATTCGAGAGTCATGCAGCTCAAATTTCTTCGAACCACAAGAAACATTTCCGGATGATCAGCTTTGGCAGCTTCACGACCATCATCATCTTCAGCTCGGTCAGTTTCCTTGAAATTTTCCTCCTCCGTGTCACTCACTTGCTCTTGAATGGTTCCATCATCAAGCATTATCATAACTTTGCGAGTTGGAAACTCTTTTGCAATGTGACCATAACCCCTACATTTGTGACACTGAATGCCTGCAGCACTGGGAGAATTAAGTTGAACTTTACCTCCAGCTTCTCTTGGTTGGTTAACGGTCACTCCCCTCTCGAAGGGTTTCTTCGGATCTCGAGTAGTGTTAGCACTTGTTGGGTTTGGACTCTTTCGTTCTTTACCTCGGTTCAAGGGAGTCGAAATAGTAATCCTCGATACCGGTTTGCTTTATCGTCCTTAACCCATTTCTCAGCTTCAATGGCAGCATGGAACACATCTTCCAAAGTTTGATACACATGCAGCCTCAATTGAGATGACACATCCCGAGCCAAGCCATTTTTGAATCGAATAATGGCTTGCTCATCATCTTCCTCCATATTAAGGGCCAATCGAATCCTTTCGAACTCATCATGATATTCTTCAACTGATTTGGACCCATGTTTTAATTCGAAGAGCTTCAGAAGTTGCTCCTGCCGATATTTGGCATTCACATACTTAGCATCCATTGCTCTCTTCAACTGCGCCCATGTGGTGACCTCAGGATAAGCATTCCTTCATCTCAATCTTTTGTCAGCCTCCCACAATGTCGATGCATATGCTTCGAATGAAGCAATAATATGTGCAGCTTTTCTCTCTTCGGTCATCTCATTGGTTTCGAAGATTCGCTCCAATTTAAGCTTCCAGTCAAGATAATGGTCTGGATCACTAGTTCCTCTGAATGGTTGAACAGTGATCTTGACACTGTTCAAGTTTGAATCTCGAGCACCTCGGATCGGCTCTGGATACTCAACATAATAGTCACCAGCCTCACGCTCAATATTTCGATCAACATTTGCGCCTCGACCTCGGCCTCAAAAATTTACACGAACTCGTTGAGCCTTCCTTCGTTGAACGAATGGTGGCTCATACTCAGCTTCGGCTTTGGGAAATTCTCCTTCATCGACCCCTTCATCAACGACCACAACTTGTCTTCGGGCCATTGAAAGTGGCATTCTATCACCTCGGGGAATGCCCAAGTGTTAATAACCAGTTTGGGGATTGTGCAAGTTTTGTTGTGGTGCTTGGGGATTGATCATAGCTTCATTTCGAACAGCCTCATCCTTCAACCATTGTTATCAAACGAGCTCAGCAAATTGCTCAGGTTTTATTGGAGTGGAGTTGCTAGTTCCAGCGCCAGACCCATGCAAGGCCACAGTCACACTACCTTACTCGAGGTTAGCTAATCGAGCACTCACTCCTCTTACCTCGACACTGATGCCTTGTATCACGCCATGAGGTCGGCTAACGGCACCTCGGGCTTCTCAATGCCTTTTTCTTCGCCTCCATTCCCAGCCATGGTACCTGCACAAATCAAAGACTAATGAGTTAAGGTTAGAAATTACCTCACACACTCCCTCACCTTTTATGGGTGGCACTCCGGTCCACTCAATTTATGGGTTTAGTTTTTGGTTGCTCAAGAACTTGTAGCCTATGGCTTCCTCGGTTGATCAACTTCTCTCAGTCCCTTCGAATTTGAGAAGTTACACTTCTCCTTCGAGAAGAGTGAATTGGTATGACTCGATGGAACAGACGCTATTCAACTGCACTCCGGAAGTCAAAGAATTTTTTACAAAATTTTTGGACTTCGGTTACCTCTCGCACGAATCTTAAAGCTCAAATTCGATAGTACGACCTCGAGTAGAAGAGATTACTCTAGAGATCCACTATTGTGAATTTTTGAACACAAAGAAAAGTGAAATCCTACGAGATTCTATCCTTCGGTTCCACTTTTGAATTTTTCTCCGAACACACCAACTCTTGTATCAGACAAAAGTGGTCCATCCTTGGTACGGATAGGGTTTTACTTTATCCAATTTTTCTTTTTAAGCCGACAAAATTTACCTGGGGATTTAGATTGTGAAATTTTACCCCTTTCTTCTTAAATGGAACAGTGAACCTTTTACTGTACGGGCAGAATTTAACTTCGTTCACTGACCAAGATTTCAACAAACTTTGGATTGCTTTTCACTCCGGTAACATCAACGTCAGAGGAAACTAATTCCAGAAGTTTGAGCAAGGAAAACTTCACGTCGTCTGATACTGTTACAATGTAACAAGTTTCCAGCATGCAGACGGTGGCTCGATTCTCAGAACTTCGGATTTTTAACTCAAAACTCAACCCCAATCAAACAAGAACCACCAACCTTCATCAATAACAGCCAAAACTAGCTGGGGTTCGATTTCAACACCACCAATCATCAAGAACAGTCGAAAAATCGTTCGAGAAACCCTAGTCGACAATCGTGTACGACAGTGCTCGTTGGAATCAGCAGACAATGATAAACAAGAATCAAGGGTTGTTATTCAAACCAAAATTTTGAATTTTTTTTCCTTTTCTACTTTATTTAAAAAAAAAATCAAATAACAAACACCACAGTAATAACAATCAACAACAAAGAAGAAAGCTGAAACTGAAAGACACTCAGCACGAGATAAATCAAACAGGATTTGAGGTTTGTAAGAACAAGCTCAAACCATGCTCTGACACCAAGATTGTGCAAGCTAAACCGGAGTCAAGCTAAACACGAAGAAAATGCGAAAAAATAACAAGACAAGATAGAAGCAAGACAAATCTTGCTTCGATTCAAAAGAACTTTGAGGAACTGATCTCAAGCTCGATCGAATCGGAGGCAAAAATCACCTATACTAAGAAACAATCCTCAAGAAGAATGATGCTTCTTGCAAATTGAATGACCAAGAAGAAATTGTTCAAACGAATACACCGAATGACACAAGTTCTTTGAACATCCCACGCCGGGGTTCGGGCTCCATCGGAGACACTCAAATAGCAACTGTTATATCAATATTCATCAAAACTAGCTGCTTACAATGAAATGGAACGAGGTTTATATAGGAAATAGTAAGGGTAAACTAGTAAATACGGTCACAAGTGACCAATAAAAACAAGCCACACAGGGCTGTATAAGTGAGTGTTCGAGAGCCTTGACTTCATTTCTCGGTTGCTTGCTCGAACGCACTTATCATCGGGCGCTCACTTAACTTCGGATACAAGTGTAGTGTTCGACTTTGTGTTGCTCAGCGCCAAGGGTTGGTGTTCGGTCACTTTGTCCTCGGGCTCAAATTTGAGGATATAGCCTTCGGTTCTACCACTTTGTCACTCTTCCTACAGACATATGCCTCCTCCCGACCAAGCCAACTGAATGTGCATATCATGTAGAAATTTGGCTTAGCTTCGTGTTATTGGCCTCGGTGGGTTATCGAGCACTTGATTAGCACTTCGGGCTGCATCAAGGAGGTACTCGAATCATATCTCCATGGACTTGGCATTGAAGACATTTCTTTGCGTGCCTTATGCAATCGTGCTCTATTGTCATCCAAAAATATCCGGCCCTCAAGATCTTCTTTGCAAGTACAAAGTCGTTCATGTGTGGGCCGCACATCCCAGAGTGTATTTCCTCTAACAGTCTAGCAGCTTCCTTAGTGTCTACACATCTCAACAATCCTAGATTAGGTGTCTTTTTGTATAGGACTTCCCCGTTCAAAAAGAAACCATTTGCCAATCTCCTCAATGTCTTCTTTTGGAGGCTCGTTGCATCCTTTGGGTAAGTACCATCTTTGAGAAATCCCTTGATGTCGCAGAACCAAGGCTGTACGTCCAATTCTTCTTCCATATGGTAATAATATGCTGGTTACTTCGTCACCATCACGGGTATTGAGTCAACGTAACTCTTGTTAGGGTGTCTGATCATGGAGGATATGGTGGCTAAAGCGTCTGCGAACTAATTTTGTAACCTAGGTACATGCTGAAACTCTATTTTGGTGAATCTTTGCTTCAGCTCTTTTATGCACTCGAGGTATGGCAATATTTTTGAATTCTTTACTATTCATTCTCCTTGGACTTGGTGAATCAGCAAATCAGAATCTCTAATTTCTAACAGCTCTTGTATTTTCATGTCTACCGCCATTCTAAGACCCAGGATACAAGCTTCATATTCCGCCACATTGTTGGTGCAAGAAAACCTCAGTTTGGCTGTGATAGGATAATGTTGACCAGCCTCTAAAATTAACACTGCCCCAATGCCGACTCCCTTGAAATTCACCACTCCATCGAAGAATACTCTCCAACCATCATACTCCTCTGTGATATCTTTCCTTGCAAACATGACCTTTTTGTTGGGGAAATAAGTGTGCAGGGGTTCATAATCATTTTCCACTGGATTTTTGGCCATATGATCTGCCAAGGCTTGAGCCTTTACCGCCTTTTAGGCGACAAAAGTAATTTTGAATTCACTATAGGGTTTTCCATTTAGCCAATTTCCAGTAGGTATTGGCTTTTAGAAGATATACTTGAGAGGATCGATCCCTGATATCAGCAAAGTTGAGTAGGATGTCAAGTAGTGCCTCAGCGTTTGTGCTATCCAGGTCAGCGCACAGCACGTGCATTCCATTAGTGTTTATTTGGCTTCGTAGGGAGTGAACTTCTTAGTCAGATAATATATTGCCTGCTCCTTTATTTTAGTTGAGTCATGCTGCCCCAACACACAATCAAATACTGAATCTACTAAAGATAGGTACAATATCAAAGGTCGCCCAGGTTCGGGTGGAACCAGCACAGGCGGAAAAGACAAGTACTCCTTTATTCGATCAAATTTTTTTGGCAATCTTCCGTCCATTCGATCGCTGCGTCTTTCTTTAATGGCTTGATGATTGGTTCGCAGATGACCGTGGATTGAGCTATGAATCAACTGATGTAATTGAGCCTCCCAAAAAACTCATGACCCCTTTCTTGCTCTTTGGTGGCGGCAATTCTTTAATGGCTTTGATCTTGGATGGATCTAACCTGATGCCTCTTCTACTGACGATGAAACCCCAAAGTTTCCCTGCTGGAACACCAAAAGCACACTTTGCCGGATTTAGTTTCAAGTTATATCTACGCAAACGATTGAAAAACTTGCATAGATTGTCAAGGTGCTTCGAGCTATTCTTTGACTTGATGATCACGTCGTCCACATATACTTCAATTTTTTTGTGCATCAGGTCATGGAACATAGTTGTCATTGCCCTCATGTAAGGTGCCCCAGCAATTTTCAACCTAAATGGCATGACTTTGTAGTAATAAGTCCCTAAGATGTAGTGAAAGCTGTCTTCTCGGTGTCTTCTTCATCCATGAGCACTTGATGATAGCCGGCTAAACAATCCACGAAAGATTGTAGTTCATGTTTCTTACAATTATCAATCAGGATGTGTATTTTCGGCAAAGGAAAATCATCTTTTGGGCTTGCTTTATTTAGATCTCTATAGTCTAACCAAACTCTGAGTTTCCCATCTTTCTTTGGTACTGGGACAATGTTGGCTAGCCAAGTTGGGTATTTGACTATTTTCAAAATTCCCGCATTGAGCTTCTTGGTTACCTCTTCCCAAATCTTCAAAAAAGTAGATGACTTGAAAGTTTGGGCTTTCTGCTTGACTGGCGGAAAGCCTGGATTGATGGGCAACTTGTGAGCTACCACGTCCGTACTTATGCCAGTCATATCATCATACGACCATGCGAATGCATCCTCATATTCTTTAAGAAACTCGGTGTACCACTTTTTATCTTCGGCAGTGAGATGCACACTAATTTTTGTCTCTTTTACAGTTCCGTCATCTCCTAGATTTATTACTTCAGTCTCTTCTATATTTGGTTTGGGCTTATTTCAAATCTTTCAAGTTCTTCTTGCGTGGTTTCATCAAATTCATCATAGTCAAAATCAGTTTCCTCAAGCTCCATAGTTTCATTATACGCTGCGGTTGTGGATTCAATGAGATTATTAGTTTGAATGCTGAAAAACAAAATATTGCAAAATTAAAAGATCAAAAAAAAAAAAAATCAACAGGAAGTAGTGTTATATTTTTTTTTATAAATCCTTGCAAAAAAAAGTTTGTAGGGGGACATGTGAGAAAGAAAAATATGCAAGTTCTATGAATCAAGGTCGGGTTTTATTTTAAAAAATATGAAATAAACTCTATCCCCAGCTATACCAAGGTCCACGGTAAGCTCGGGCCCGGTTGCTGATCCAGTTGTTTAGTGTAGCTCCAGATTCAGCTTTTGCCAATCTAGGAGGCTCAACATGCTCTTCTAGGATCACACAGCAGTCTTCATCAGATACAAACAGCTTTTGCACTCCTGCCAGCAAATCCTCTTCAGTATCTACAATCTTCCATTCACCCTCTTATGCTGCAGATACCTCCCCCTTGTGACCATCAAAGTATCCAGACGAGACGAAAATATGTAAGAGAGTCTTGGTGCTTTTCTTGTAGAATTTAAAGTCCAGTGCTCTTCTCATAAGTCACAATGTACCCTATGCCAGCTTTCTCATTGTCGGGCCTCATCACAATTTGAATTGGCTCGATCATGTCGTCTAGGTTCTTGCCCAAATCTTTCCTAGATTCGTAGCCTTGCTTTATCATGATGCCTACAACCCAGTCTCCAGGCTATTTTGCAGGCTGTGGGAGTATATACGGCTCTTCAATCACCACCTCTATAGGTTAAGGTGTTTTAGGGTACCACTCTTTCTTTTCATTTGTTTCTTTAGAGATGTGCTTCAAATTAGGACGAGCATTAGGTGAGTATATCAGTCGCTTCTCTATTTTAGCAAGTATGGTCTCACGAAATTTGCGTGAAGGCACACCCCAATCAGGTATTATTGGTTCCCAGACCAAGTTTCTTCCCTCATAGCCTTTGCCTCACCATCCCAATAAGCACTATAGAAGCTTCTCCTTTTCTCTTCGGTCCCAAGCGGTGTGTTGACCAATTTAGGAGGTTAGTATGCGGTGTAACCTCCTCGGACTGCATCGGTGAGACCCCAACTTTTGTTGTAGTTCTTGCAATGTCCTCCTCGAGTGACTTTCACTGCTCCCACAAGCTCTATAGTATAGAAAGTCTGCCCATCGGGAACATTCCCTCAATTTCTAGTAGGGTTTGTTCATTGTAGATGGAGTTGTTCCCTTCGCCAAATACTACCACCTCTTTGTTGTCCCATTCGAACTTCACTGTTTGGTGTAACGTAGAAGGCACCGCTCCAGCCATGTGAATCCAATGTCTTCCTAGCAGTAGGTTGTAAGAAGCAGAGATGTCCATGACAAGAAATTCAGCATTGAACTCCACGGGACTGACCATGATGGTTAAGTCGATTTCCCCAATGGTGCTTCTTTGCGATCCATCAAACGCCTTTACTTTCATGTCACTCTCTCTTATCTTGCTTTGATCAATTCCCATTCTTTTCAGAGTGATGAATGGGAATATGTTCAAATTAGAAACTCCGTCAATCAAAACTCTTCCCACAAACCAGTCTTTGCGTTTAATGGTGACGTGCAAAGCCTTGTTGTAAGTTAACCCCTCAGGCGGTAGTTCATCTTCGTGAAAGGCAATTCGATTGGATTACATGACTTGCTTGACCATGCTAGCCAGATTTTCAACTGTGGTATCTATCGGGACATGTGCTTTATCTAACACTTTCATCAAGGCATTTCGGTGGCTCTCTAACTTGAGGAGTAAAGCTAAGATAGAGATTTGTGCGGGAGTCTTGCCCAAATGTTCAATCACAGAGTATTCTTTTGCTTGCACTTTCTTCCACAGTTCCTCGGACTCCTCCTCGCTGATGCCTCGTCTACCTTGAACAAGATGCTCAGGAGTATAAATCCTCCCACTCCTAGTCATCCCTTTTCCAGCAATAGTCTCAACTGTCAATTTACTCTTCTTCTCTGTTTTGTAATCCCATGGTACCGCCTTGTCACTGTACGGGGGAACTGCGTCAACGTAGAATTTTGGATTTATTTCTATCTCAATAGGCTCTAGTGCTTTAGCCACTTCGGCAACAGAAGCAAGTGCTGGTGTGGCTCCCTTTGCTTTGACAATGGTTCCCTCTAAATTGCATTCTTTGTCCAACTCGATCAAGTTCACCCTATTGATCGATGTAGCAATCAAGGAGACATCATTTTTCTTTTTCTTTGATGCACCGGTGTTGCTAGTTTGTAGGGCTTTGTTAGCGGCTTGTAGTGCAGCCAAGCTAACGATCCTACCAGTTTTCAAACCATCTTCAACCATGTCATTGATAAGGGGTAAAATATGCGGAAGCAAATAACGATACAATAATGCGGAAGCGATAAAAACAAGATACGGGATATCTAAAAGATATCGATAAATTCAAGATTAGGAAGGCAAGAAATAGAAGAAAGAACGAATTAGCAATTCAAACAAGAATTTATTATCCAAAGGGGGAATTGAAACTCGAACCTTACAATGGTTTCATACTAGCGATGAATCTCCCTAGGTTCCAAGTCAAGACATATACGAAGTGATCCGCTTTGAACTAGAAAGACTCGGCCTCTTCTAAGTTCTCTCTTCTCTCTCAAGACTAAAAACAAAGCTCCTCAACCAAATGGCTAAGTGTTCCTCTTTATAGTTTTTCACAAGACAAAGTGAAATGTCTAAAATTCCCTCAAACTAAGTTAAAACAATGTACATCACTTAGGGGCTAAATAGGAAGTTTACACTAAAAAGTTGGGGACTCAGCATAGTAGGCGCTCAGCCTAGTCTTGGGCGGTTCGCCTTGCTGAGCTACTGACCAAGGCAGCCTCTGGCTAAGGCGCTTCGCCTCTTGGTCAGGCGCTCCGCCTGGTTGGACTTGAGGCTGGGCGCTCCGCCTGACTTCTGGGCACTCTGCCTGGCCCTGATGCGTAGGCTTCCCTCCTTCAATTGAGCTCAAATGTATGGCCTTCATATCACTTCCTAAGCTCTTTCCCTTGCATCCTTGCATCCTCCTAGCTTGGCTCTTAATGGTTGGTGTCTTGGCTCGATTTGCCTTTTATCATCCTCCCCTTCTTGAAAGGATTTCGTCCTCGAAATCAAACCATCAAAGCCTACGTCCAAAGACAAACACAAATAAAAACTTCCTACTACAAGGGTAGGTTAGTGCTCACAAGTGTGGAAAACACACTCTTATAATAGAGCCAAGTGTCAGTTACAATTAAAAAGCTCTTGTCTCCCAAGGAGACAAAAAGTACTTGACTCGACAAGAAAGTGCATCCAACACAAAGACAAGTAAAGGAATCAATAGGACATGGAACATGCAAGATGTAACAATCAATCCCCCTATGATTCCTAAGCTCATAACCAACATACCAAGCCTTTAATGTATTTTTATCACAAGGCAACACAATGGCTTTGGCATGCCCAACATTCAAGGTGTGATCAACATATGGGATGGAGTAAGAAAATAGTTCAATTTACAACTAACATCAAATACTCCACTCCCCTTCTTAAGAGCACTCTTACACACACCAAGAGGTACCTCCTTACCTCCACTTTTACCTCCAAGACAATTCTCCTCGCTAGACAAGCTCCTAAGGGAGGTCTCAAACAATGGATTATATATAGAGCTAAGCATTCCATTCCATGGAGTTTCAAACTCACACTCTACTCTAGTTTGGTACAATTCACCATTTCCATTGAAGTTGCCCTCATACAAAGGATTAGTATAAGCACACTTCTCAAGCTCATTAGTAAGCAAAGGTGAAGTTCTCAAACTAGAGACAACATCTATACTTGAAGAGTCATCGAAAATAATTCGATCCATCTCACTAGAGACTCCTCAAGGTCACAACCATCCTCACTACGCCACAAGAAACCACCGCTATCAAGTAAGCAATCAAAGGGAAGAATGGGATATTCATGCAATTCATCTTCTCCTTTATCAAATATAGATGGGGTGTCATAACAAGGCTTACTAGCAAGGTCAACCAGAATATCCTCACTAAAGAGAGGTTCAATGAAATTTGAGCTCACATCACTATGTGGCTTTTCAACCCTCTGAACTAGTGGTTCACATTCACTCACAAGTTGACCATTTGACTCTACACTAGTTGCAAACACATTGTATTCATACAAATCATCAACAAGCATAGAGTTTTCACAAACAATATCACAAGACAAGAAAGTAATATGCTCATGGGAAGAAGAACCAACACTTACACTTGAGTTGCAATCTTGCTCACTCAATGCATTTTAAGTATCATGGCCAGCTTCTCCACCTGGTAGCTCACATTTGGAATCTCTTTCACCTTGCCTTTCCTCTATGGAACATGATTGAGGCTCCATCGGTTTGCCTCCAAGAATTCAAACAAATAGAAGAAAAAGATAAAGGGTTAAGTTAGAATAAGAGGTGCCCTCACTCTCAATTCTTTTTTTCTCTCTCTTTTCCCTCATTTTTTCTTCATGGTTGGGTGTAGATTTGGGTGGTGACAACCCACTCACATCACTCATCACAACCTCTCATTTTTTCACTAGAGAGTTGTCACCGGTCGCTCCCTTACTCCTCTCTATCTTTTGTCTCTCATATTCGGGTGAATTCAGACGAGGCCCAAGAATACCCATAGCCGGAGTAGGTGGACTCTTTACATAAACCCGGAATCTAGGACTTGGAGACTCATCACTTGATGTCTCCTTCTTCTTTGTTGGTGAACCACTTGGCTTTGACACTTGTGGTTTCGGGTTCACCTTGTTGACACTTGCCAAATCTTTTCTTGCACTAGTCCCACCATTGCTTATGTTTGTAGGACTCCTCGATTGCACATTTTCACCCATGGAATGAAGTTCTCGCTCCTTGCTCCTTTGCATAGCCAAAGAAGGTGCTTTAGTAGACAATTGGCCTCTTGCCCGATAAGGTACAAAGTCATAAACCCTTTGCCCTATGCCCACAAGATACGCAACCTTCATAGTACTATATTGCACACTCTTGTCTTCCAACCATGGCTCACCTAGCCACACATCAACATATTGCATGGGATACACGTCATACCACACCTAGCATTTGTAACTTCTATGAGTTATAAGTACCCGAGCTTCCTTGGAAACCCACACTCCATTATACTCATAAGGATCCTCTAGCTTACGACATGGTATCCTTACCTATCAACCAAAGAGGTGCTAATATAATTGGCATCGGTCTCTACAATTTTGAGCAAGTTTCCTCCATAACCATTCACCTCAACAACGAACCTACTTCTACCCAAGCTTCATATAAATGCATCCAAGTGAGAACTTGAATGCCCATGAGTGTCAATACCAACAACTTGGGTCTCCCTTATCCTTCCTCTCCTAGCAAGATTGCTAGAGTAACTTCCACTTCCCGTCACTCTTCAACATTTGAAATGTTCTTGGAAATTGAGGAAGGAACCTTGCCATGGAACCCATAAGTGCCTCTCGCCTTGGTTCCATAGCCCATAGTACTACTCCTACTACTACTACTACTACCCTTCACGGCATTGATAGAACAATACAAGCCTTTTGTAGCAAGAGGAACACCATCTCTCAAACCACCCTCCTCATGGGAATTAGAAGCATTAGGTCGCTTAGAGTACCTAGAAGATGCAAACTTCTTCTTTCCCATGGAACAACCGCCACCTCCTCCCATACTAATGGAAGGACCTCTACTACTCCCTTGCACACTACTAGCAACACCAAAAGAAGATGCAAATGAATAATGCGTATAATCAACTTCATCGTCAATTTCCTCTATGTCACTATCAACATATTCATATTCATCACAAGAAGAGTAAGTAGGATCAATGTACCTTGAAGCCTCACCATCTCCATATTCTTGACTAGAAGCATAAGGATAAACAAAGTCATTTTCACAAACTTCATAGTCTTCATTATACTCTTGATCATCATAGTGAACCGCTTCATCAACATACGAGCCATAGTTCCCCAAATCATCATAGCAATACCCATCATCACCTTCGTAGGAACCATAATCTCCCTCGTCTCCACACGAGTCATAACCTCCACAATCTTCGTCCGATATAGTTGCAAAACCAAAAGAAAGAACCTCACAAAATCATTCCCTCACGTGTATCACTCAATATATGATCACTCAAGGGCGAGGCCTTAACAACTTGGAAACCATGATGATAAGTAGTATGTCCAAGTAAAAGTTCTGAATGGAGTTAATGAGACTCTATGGACGGACGACTATTTAAAGTGCGCACTTGAGGCTAAAGAAAACTTCCTTTGAATTCTAATCTCCTCTATACACGAGTGTCCTACTACGCTCAAGAGTTAGTGTCTTTTGAGTAGGCCAATTATCCTAGAAACACTAACCAAGAAGTTAGGAAGCAATGGAAACACAAAAAATTTGAAACGGAAACAATTCGGACACGTTTCAGGGATGGGCCCTCCGCCCAGTACAAGTGGGTGCTCCGTCTGGTGGCAGGCACTTTGCCTGGCAGGGATTCTGCCAAGAAGTTGGGCGGTCAGCCTGGTTCTAGGCGCTCCGCCTAAGGCACGATTCAGCAGTTTTCAACAACGGGTTTTTGGTGATTTTGGCCAACTTTTTCGATCGATTTCAACCTGATACTCAAAACGAACAATACCCAAAGGTGTATACAACTATTATAAACAATCCCCAGTGGTTTTTCAACCCCAAACAACAACAACACGCTTCGATTCAAGTTTGAAGCGATTTCAAGGGTTTTCAAAATTTAGAGAATTTGATTTTCGAACTTTTGAATCGTAAAACCAAAACACGATATATGGGTATCAAAACGACGGGAAAATTTTTTTGAACTAACCCCAATAAAACGATGGGAAAAAAATTTAGAACAAGCCCCAATACTTTTAAACACTTGGGGGATTCGAATCCAACCCGATCTACCAAATTTTTTTAATTTTTTACTTTTTCAATTTTTTTTTTTGTTTTTCTTCTTGTGAAGAACAACAAGAACAATAACAACAAAATAATAACACTATGAATAAGGAACGGGATTTTGTAGGAACAGAACCCGAGCCTTGCTCTGATACCAACGATAAGGGGTAAAATACGCGGAATCAAATAATGATACAATAATGCAGAAGCGATAAAAATAAGATACGGGATATCTAAAAGATATCAAGAAATTCAAGACTAGGAAGGCAAGAAATAGAAGAAAGAATGGATAAACAACTCAAACAAGAATTTATCATCCAAAGGGAGAATTGAAACTCGAACCTTACACTGGTTTTATACTAGCGATGAATCTCCATAGGTTCCAAGTCGAGACATACATGAAGCGATCCGCTTCGAATTAGAAAGGCTCGGCCTCTTCTAAGGTCTCTCTCCTCTCTCAAGAATAAAAACAAAGCTCTTCAACCAAATGGCCAAGTGTTCCTAGTTATAGTTTTTTACAAGACAAAGTGAAATGTCTAAAATGCCCTCAAACTAAGTTAAAACAATATAAAAGTTGGGGACTCAGCATAGTAGGTGCTCGGCCTAGTCTTGGGCGGTCTGCCTGGCTGAGCCACTGACCTAGGAAGCCTCTGGCCGAGGCGCTCCGCCTGGCTGAGCCACTGACAAAGGCAGCCTCTGGCCGAGGCGCTCCATCGCTTGGTTGGCCTTGAGGCTGGGCGCTCCGCCTGGCCCTGATGCGTAGCTTCTCTCTTTTAATTGAGCTTAAATGCATGGCCTTCAAAATCACTTCCTAAGCTCTTGCCCTTGCATCCTCGCATCCTCCTAGCTTAGCTTTTGATGGTTGGTGTCTTGGCTCGATTTGCCCCTTATCAGTCTCCAATCTAGATCAGGTCCCCAAACTTCTTGTCTTGCATATTCAACATCTTATCGAAGTAGACATCCTCTTGTATGCGGATGAAAGTTGCCACTATCTCTGTGTCTTCTATAAGAGGTTGGACTTTAGCAGCTTCTGCTCTCCATCTAGTTGCGAATTCTCTGAAGGTCTCTGTGGGCTTCTTCTTCAGCTTCTCCAAATAAAACCGATCAGGCATGGCATCGGTGTTGTTCCCAAACCTATCAATAAATCTCCAACCATTGCCTGCCAGCTTGTCCATTTCTTTGTTTTTTGCTTTGAATACCATACCAGCGCATCTCCAGTTAGACTACGGTTGAAAAATTGCTTGCGAAT
Organism: Petunia axillaris subsp. axillaris; assembly: GCA_029990575.1. Taxonomy (NCBI): domain Eukaryota; kingdom Viridiplantae; phylum Streptophyta; class Magnoliopsida; order Solanales; family Solanaceae; genus Petunia; species Petunia axillaris. Next base: position 57,856,670 of record JARKNS010000006.1, on the reverse strand, counting down.
CTTTTTGTCATGTCAAACCCCAACTAACTTGTCACAGTAAGACCTCAAGTGAGCCATCGGACTGCCACTACCATCGAACATGTTAAACTTGGGTGTCTTATAACCCTCGGGGAGCTTCAAGTCAGGGTATATGCAGAGGTCTTCATAAGATAGTCCTCTAGTTTCCTTGGTGCCTTGGAATTGCTTGAATTTCTCCACTGGCCACTTGACTTGCTCCTTGGTGCTGTCTGAGTCCTCCCTTGTCCATGCATACATGTCATGATCTTTGGTGGGTGATGCAACAGTTTTGGTTTCAATAGTGAAAGATTGTAGGTTATTTTGTGGTTCTTTTGGTGGTACAATGTAGGTAGGATATGGGATGGTCTCAGAGAATAGTGGATATTTGCCGTGTGGACGGGTGGTTTTGTTTGGTTCAGTGATCTTATCAGCATGGACGAGAGGAATCCTATTTTCCAACTCAAACAGCCTTTGTTCTAGCTTAGTATAATCGTCATAGACAACCACACCTTGCTTTTCGAGATTTCCATTTCCAGCCTTGTCAAACTCACCCATGATATTGTGTCTCGCTTGTCCTTATAGGTAAAGGTGGAGGTGTTGGGATTGATCCTCTTGATCTCAACCGATATCGCGGCACGGCCAAAATGCACAAACCAAACTTCAGGGACTCGGGACTAACATAACCAAAAAAAAAATGTGAGTAAGTGTTAGCATTAATAAATTCGCGTCCTATTATGCAAGGGTGTGCAAGAGATAGGCCTATCAAAGATTCGAAGTAATGTTTGTGCCGAACACATTATTTCGTTTGCATAAGCATAATCAACACGTCTTCAAACCCAAAATAACAAAATTTTATTTGATTTGCTTGGCTTTATTACAATCACTAATTTGAGACAGCGAGTCGACTAAATGGAAAAAGACAAAAGAAAAAAGACTCGACTTAAAACGACCAGACTATGTGCCAAGCAAAGAGATTTTGAATTCAAGCATCAGTTCCAGCATCTTCTTTCTCCTTCTTCCCTTCGGTTTCTTCCTTAGGCTTGTGAACCAGGTTTATTGGTGGAGGGGCGACGAACGTCACCATCAGGTCCTTCCCAACTTGCATGTCACCCAGAGATTTTGTGAAGAATTCACAGATTTCCACTCCCATTGTTTCTTTTTCTTCTAACGGCACTGACTTAAAATAATCTCCCCATCCCTTCAGCAAGTCTTGTAGATTTCCAGCGGCTTGCCTTGCTGCCATGATTTTGCCTGTCCAATACTTAAGCTCATCCCCTTTGATCCTTTCCTTGTATTTCCTTCTCATCTCCCTCTCTTGTGTAACCCTTAACTCCTTCTTATTTTGGTCGAACTTGTGCCGTAGCTTCTTCTACTTCTCAGCGACACTTGGAGCTTTGACTTTTCTTTTTAGCTTAGTCTTTGATCGAAACTTCTCCCAATCTTCACTGAGCAACTGAGGATAAGTCAAAGTAGCAACGAGGTTTACCCTGCTGTCTCGGCCACAACAAAAAATCATAATAAGCCTTCCTTCCCACATTTTCAATATCGTACCAACCATCGGATGCTCAATATCCTTTATGTCAATGTTGAAACTTCTCCCTTTTGTCAACTGAGGAGTTTGTTGTTTCATCCCTACTTGCCGGAGAATTCTTAGAGGAACATGGTGATGAGTTCTTCGGAATCCAATCAACATCAAGAAAGTGGCGTCATGACCTTGTATGGAAACGATGAAACCAACACAGTTTTAAATTACCCATTGCACCTCTTCAAATTTGGTGTACCATCCTCTCATGTTTGCGGGGTCTTTCCACACTGTCGTTCCAGCCATGCAGGTGCTCTGTGAGCGAATGCCTCCATCTCTTGATGGCCTTGGTGCTATTGGATTGCTGGGGACACTGTGTAAATGTTCTATCAACCATATTTGCAGCAAAAGGTTGCACCCCTCAAAGAAGTCTCCTTCCTTTCTACATTTGGTTAAAAGGGAAACCCGGTGCACAAAGCATCCCGCATTCGCAGGATCCAGGGAAGGGCCCCAACCCAAGGGGTGTGATGTACGCAGCCTAACCTTATGCAAGCATAAGTGGCTGTTTCTAAGGCTTGAACCCATGATAGAGCCCTATAAACTTCCCCCATAATCATTGGAATCAAACTCACTTGGCGCTTGTGGGTGCCTTTGCGCAACCCTTCGACTACTCTTCCCAGCCTTATGTCGATCCTTCCTTCTTTCTCAGGGAAAACCATGCTCCACAGAAAAGCGATGATGAAAGTATTTGACTCAGTCTACTACAAATCTTGAATTTCTCATGCCCCAATCTAGTCATGCCTAAGAGTTGGATACATAATTCAAGAATATAAGTACTCTAAAGTGACCTTTCCATCATGCACACCTTCGACATATGGATCATAGGAATCGTTCAACAGTTCAATGAACTCCTTAGGGTCCACGTCTCGGGGATAAATCATGGTCTCGGGCCCAGGCTCTAACCCTACTAGTCCTCCAAATTCTTCTAGCATTGGTGCCAGCTCCAAACCTTTGAAATGAAATACCACACTTTTGTGGTCCCAGAAATGTGTAGCAGCCTCGACTAAACCAGGCATGGCGGTGTAAGCCTTGAGAGCCACTAGTTCTCCCAACACCTTTTGAAGCAGCCAAATCTTCCCACCAGAGTCTGATCAAGTGAGGATCTTGGGAAACAGTCTCGAATTGAAGTGTACCTCTTGCAGCCATAGTCTGAAAACAAAACAGGAAAAGTAAAGATCAAAACACTCTTACAGTCTTGATCATACTTAGACAAATGATCATTATTTTGCGCAAACATTTCTTCGAGTCCATGCAAAGATGCAGTTTTGTCTTTTTTGAGTTAAGAACCCTTTCGACATTTAGATGTAGGTTTACTAATGGACTATGACGTGCCAAGGACGTATAGCCTTCCTAGGTTTGTCATGATGCAAGGAAAATAAATATGCATTTTGTTGCCAATTGTTTTCATAGATTCCCAAAACATTTTTTGAAATTCAGTGCATGACGACTTTTGGAAATAAAAGATACAAAAGAAATGAAAATGACACTTGACTAGGCAGCACGCTCCTCCTCCAGCCTGACTCTTTTTGCTTCTCAGGTAATCTCCTTGACTTCTTCCATAGCTTTGGTTAAGTATCTTTTGGCCGCCACTAAGTGTAAAATATCCACCTCAGCATACTCCGAATTCCATTGATAAGCTTCATCTCCCACGCCTCTATCTTTCCCTCTAACTCTAATGTACGTTTCTTCCACACTTCGATTTCTTCTATGTTTTCTTTGTCCATTTTGACAGCTTTCAACATGAACTCTCGATATCGAATGAGGCGGTCTCTTATGTCATTCCCTCGGCTCGGCCCTACTACCACAATTCCTTTTATGCCAGAACATAACCAACTATTATAATTTGTTTCGCATCCAGCATTGTACCGATCTGATGCTAATGACTCCTTCCCCATGACTTGTATACTTACCCAGGATTTTCTAATGCTTTTGACTTTTGGAACAATATATTCAGTATAATCGAACTGGTAGGCCTTCGTGTCTGGTATGAGTGGGATGATTTACTTTCTCCCTGCTTGACTCATCACCCTTAGTGGTTGATAGGGTTGGAGACCTCTTAATCCCATAAGTATCACAAAGGATGCCTTCTCTGAGCTAATGATGAAATTTTATAAAGGAAACCAAATGAACATCCATTGAATTGAATCCTTCGTTATGCTTTCAAACAATCTTACCCATTTCTCTGTGCTGCTTGAATTTTGGAACCCCGTACCATTCTCCAATCAAGTAGTTGGAACCAGTTGGCTTAGACAATTCTTGCGCAACTCTTAATTTCCTCAAATGCTCTTTGAAACACGCTTGCAGTAGAAGGTTGCAACCTTAAAAATATTTTGCTCCTCTTTTGCAACAACCCAAAGCCCTATAAATGTCTTCCACAATCATAAGAACTATAGTATAACGATAACCGTCAATCCCATTAAATACCACATTAGTAACCATGGCAAGACTCGAACATATATCGCGATTCGAGCTTTCAAGGAACACCATTACTCCTAAGAAACAAACAACAAATGCAAATGGTCTAGCTCTCCTCCAGTCATTGTAGGACTTGAACTCTTTCTTACGGTCGTCGAATGCACTCAAATACCCAAACCTGTTGTAAAATTAGGAAAAGGGTACGCATTTTCTTTTGTTGTAAGAATTCTACATTCACACTTGCTGCCATCCCTAATTTACCACGAAACTCCTCAGGTATGGGGACACTGGGAGCTAAGATGCAACTTCCCTGCCAACGATGTTTGTCTAGTCCCAAGTGTGATATGAACCCTCCTATCTCTTCTAACAAAGGTGTTAACTCTATGTCCCCAAATCTAAACACATTTAGTTTTTCATCCCAAAATGACAACGACATTTCAATCATTTCTCTACACAACTCCATTTCTAATAGAGAAACCAAATGACCCAATTGTTGGCGTACTTCGGTTTTTTCGCCCAACGACAAATTATTCCACCAACTAGTTAACAAAGGAGGTGCGCCCATAGTTATTCCAAAACGGTGAAACTTTTGATTCATGATGTCCTATAAGAAAAAGAAAATAAATGATTAAAATACCCTTCCCCTTTTGAGAACAGTTGGACAAGTCAAAATGTGTATCTATTTTATCTCACATTTCTTCTCTTTTCTCTTTTTTTTTCCTTTTTCTTTTCTTTTCTCTCAAATGCACATAAGCATGTCCAAACGTTCCTTCGGGGTTAAAAACCCCTCAAGTAGTATGGACAAGTTGAAGACTAGTCGTTCCTATGGCATGATGCATGCGCATTATATTCAAAGAGTGGTGTAATTCTAGACACGGCTCCCCAAGTGGACAACCAAGGGGTGGGACCAATTGAAATTGTTGGTTGCACCACGGACCAACTATATTCCAGAACGTCCCTCCTAAAGGGTTTTTTGAGATGGAACGACCGTGAGATCCACGTAATCGCCCGTGTGTGTGCAAAGTGTTGTTTTTCAAGAGTGGAGGAATATGAGTGAAATATGCCAATATTACATCAATTTTCAAGTACATATAAATAAATAAAAAAAGAAAAATAAAAAAGAAACCAAGTTAGTAAAATAATAATAATATGAATAACAAGATAATACTCAATAAAAATCCCAAAAGAAAGACTCGTTATGGTTAGGACTTTGAGTATCCCCAGTGGAGTCGCCATACTATGATACCCAGTTTTAAACTCAACTCGGAGCGAGTCAGGTTTCAGGTTTAACTAGGTAACTCGTTTGAGTTAGGAATTGGAGTCGCCACCTAATATGGATTTCTATGGTATATTAAGTCACCTAAGCGTCTAAGGTCTGGTCTATAGTAAACCGGTCTAGCTTCAGAGATTTAGTGGGTAAGAAGTCCATGTGACTCGGGGAAGAAGGTGTTAGACACTTCCCCAAGTCCCACAAAAAGTGGTTCCCGCCCGAGTCTATATTTTGTGATGTCTATGCAAGTTATGAATTATCAATTTCAAAGAGTCAATTTCACAATTGCTTAAAGAATTTAGTCTATTCGTGAAAACTAGTGTATAAGAGCAGCATGATTGGGCTTAAATTTGCAAGGATGGCCTAAGCCCTATGCCTAATTGCACACTTAGTCTCAAATTAATAAACATTGAATTAAACAAGCCAATTTTGAAGGAAATAGTCTACATTTCCAAGTATCTATTTATAAATTGCAGTAATAACCAATTTCGCAAAAATGTCCAGCTTTGAAAAATTAGCCAATTTTAGCGAAAAAAAGTTTTGGTTAGAAAAACGTATTGAGGTTATTTTTGAAATAAAATGTTAGCCATTTAGGGTCGGTGTGACTCGTCATTACTTGTCGAAACCTAACCTTAATGGCTATTTGATTTAAGATGTCAGTTTTGAAATATAAATAGGTAGGCTGTTTTTGAAAATAGGTTTCGAAAAAGGCACGTAAATGAAAATAAGGGGGTTTCCGCACATAACTATAAATATAGCTGTGCACTCTATTTTAAAGGAATACAAGCAGGGAATCCTAACAAATATACATGAAAAGGGGCAGTTCCTAAATTGGAATGGCACGCAGAAAGGAAGAAGATCTAAAAGTATGATTATCATCACAATATCAGTATTAAGTAAGCACTGTATAGTGCTATCATCATGGTCACTTAAAGTCTTTATTCCTGTGGTTAAAATAGAATTGGTATGGCTTGTTAGAGCCATCCAAACAAAATGTATACAGAAGATTAGTGGGAAGGGCAGAAACAAATGATCACACAACTTTATTAATTCTCAGACAAGATCGAGGAAAGGCTAATAGGCAGTTATAGTGAGGCTAACTCAGAAAAAAGAGGTAAAAACAACAGGCAACCAGGCATGGTGAATAAATAAGTGCAATATATAATCAGGATTAGGGAGATACCTTGCAGAAGTGTCAGACAAGTAACAAAAGGCAGACAAGTGATCAATACTTGCACAAACAGAACCAGGAAGCAAACATGACAAGACTCTTCTAATTACTTTTAAAAGAAAATCAGAGAGGGAAGAAGTGTATGCCTCTGAAGTGCTCTGTATGTTTCTGTGTGTAAGACTTTGTTCAGTGTATATTTTCGTGTGTGTCTAGGTGCGCTGAAGTGCAGTTTATATAAGCTTGGTATAGGCCTCTTCTGAATTCGAAATTGAGTGTGAAAGGGTCATAAAATTGGTAAAACTCAAAGGAGGAAAGAGTGGATTATGCAGTCAATCAAGGGGAATTAATTTCCCATTATATTTTTCATAAATAAAGTCCGTTTGGAAATTGACTAAGATTCTCATCCTAAAATAGGTTAATCAGAGTCCCTAAGTTAGGGTAAAAAAAAATCATAATCATTTATACTCCCTCCCCTTTAAACCTAACAAGGGCTAGGTTAAAAATTAATGTTCTACACTGATTTAGGCTCGAAAATAATTTAACAAATTCTGAAAGGATCATATAATTTACCAGAACCAATTCCCCCTTTTCAGTGCCAATTACAAATTCGAATTAGGCCTAATCATGTTCCCATTACATCACTATTTTGGTTTTCATCCAAAACAAATTTTAGGTCATCAAAATTAACGCATTTCAAAATAGGAAGTTATATACAATGTAATGAGCATGAACAACCAATTCAAAACTGTTAGGAGCTCAAAACTTGCATCTTAATAGAAGTGATCTGAGAACCAACTGCAAGCATATCACATTCAACATGCAAGAATTTCAAAGTAATGTTTGACGAATCAATGAACTAATTAAGAGTTAATTTGCAATAGGAATTTTAATTAGTCAATTCAACATACAAGCATGTTAGTACATAGAAAAATTAGGCAAGTTTTAGGCTCAAACAACCACATAGGTTCAGAGACAAAAAGATAATAAGGATTAGGGTTACGTTTCTAAATCGAAGTCGGATCAATCTTGACCCGTCTCAAACGCATTTGTGTGAGGGGGTTTCTTCCTTCTTTAGCATCGATGATGCCATAAGCTCCATTTAAACATGACCAAAATATTTTTCGGCGATAGAAACTTCCTTTGACGAGGGGTCAATTTGACCTTTATTTGAATATAAATAAAAGCGTATGGGTTTTGTAGCATATGAGAAGAGGAATACAAATATATAATTTTCTTCAGATTCCGTTGGTGCAAATAGCCGAAAATTGCAATTGACAGTGGTGATTTAGGTTTTCGTGGAGAGAGAATTGAGAGAGAGGGGCGGCTGAGACCCAAGGGGGAAATGAGGGAGTGTTTTAGGGTTTGGGGTTGGATTTATGGTTAAAATAGGAAATTTTAATTTTTTCCATTGGATTAGTGTCGTGGACGGCCAGGATTTGGCCATGTAGGCGCATAGGTGGCAAAAAGCTGATGAGTATATGTGTGTATGTGTAAATTGTATATATAATATATAAAGGATGTATAAAAATGCATATAAGCGTATAAAATGCATATAAATGCGTGGAAAAATTGTGCAGAATACTTTTAAAATTATATAAAATGAGAAAATGAATTGTGAAAGCTAAATGATTAAGATAACCTATTATTTTATGTTTTAAAAACTAATTTAGGTAATCTTGTTAAAAACAGAAATATTTGTGAGAAATTATGACAAGATATGAAATTTTGTAAAATTGCAGTTGTTTATGCAAATGCTTTTAAAATTGCCTAATTGGTGTGCGTATGTAAAGTAGTGGCCTAGAATAAGAGTGAGGGTATGGTAATTGCGTGGTTATCAGTGCAATTTTGTCTGAATAAAAAGTTATCAAAACAGGAGGGACAAAATTAGGTGTCAATAATACCCCTAAATATTCTTTCGTTGTTGGACGACAATACATAAGCTACATCGCACCCTAGAAATTTAATCCCAAGGCGACGCAAAGCCACCGCCAACCGTGGCAACTAAAGAGATGGGTGGCGAAGAAGAGAATGGTACCATAGAGGTTGGTGGTGTTGAGTCAGAAACTCCAAACCCCAAGAGAGAGAAATCTCCCTTGAGAGAACTTACACCGGAGGATGTCATTCCCTCGAAGGTTGACCTCTTGAACAACTCCATGATACAAGTCCAAACCGAGGCCGATATCAGAAGAAATAGAAACATTCCAGTGGGAGACATTCTGAGCCTGATCACACAAGCCAATATTCATTCGGTTCGTGAAGACTGCAAATGGGGCCCCGAGGTCCAAGTTAGCATCCCCGCTCTGGAGAGTCGAACTTGTGACATAGTGGACGGGAGCTCTTTTGTTTACACCTACCCCTTCACAATAGGATTTACTCTTCCTATTCACGAAGTGGGGGATGCCTTCTGCCAAACTTACAACGTGTGCATAGCTCAGATTGGCCTTGGTTTCTGGAGGATCGTAGAATGCATCGACTACTTAAGTAAAGAGGCTGGGGTTCTATTTACTTTTGATCATTTTATTTACCTTTTTTCCCTGCTTTGCATCAGGACAAAGTCGTTCAACTCAATAAACGAGGCAGGTTCTCGTTGATCACCAAAGGTGAGGACACTGAAGACCGAGGGTGGAATGAACAGTTTGTGTTGCTGCCCACGAGCCTTCTCTCTTTAAAGGCTGGTTTCCTCGAGAGGTGGAATCTGAAGCATAATTTTTGCTTCAGTTATTTTTGTCAAACCTTCATTTCATCATCTTTCCTTTAACTAGCTCCATCACTTTTCAGCCAAGTCAATTCCCATCACACCCCTGAAAATTTGACGGCTTGGGTGCAAGCTATCATCAGGGCTAAGCCAAGGGAAGAAAGATCGTGGATTGTTATGGCTGCATTGGACAAGAACCGATGGGCTTGCAAGCGCCACATTGAGACATTCTTCCTTTATGTTGAATTGTTCTCCTAAAGCTTTTTCCTCATTTTCTTTTATTTTCCTCAGGTCTCCCTAGTAAGGCGATCACTGCCCCAAAAGAGAAGAACAAAAACGATAAGAAGAGAAAGGTCCCCGAGACAGGGGAAGCTTTGAACGAGCTCGAGGATCTCGTTGGATCCTACGGAAAGAAGAAAGATATAAAAGAAGAAAGAACTGCCCTGAGAGGCCATCAGGCCAAGGTAAACATATTCCCTCTTCTTTATATTTAACTCTGTTATTCTTTGCCGACCCTTTCTTCTTTTTCCTCATTTATTACAGCTTCCAAGAGGAAAAAGAAATCCTCGAAGAAATCCTTCGTGGCCAAACGGGCCAGAGTGGAGGAGGATGTCATCCTCGAGGGGGTCACTCCCCCTCATAGAGGGTTAGTTGATGAGCCTAAAGAAATGGAAGCTCCAAAGGAAATCGAGACTATTGACCTCGAGACTCCGGCTCAATCGCTTGACAAGATTGAAGGAACAACTCCCTCGTTGGCGGATAAAGGGAAAAACATAGATGAAAACCCTCGTTCTGAAGGAGGGGCCTCGCGAGCAACATCTGAGCCTGCTCGTGACCCGACTCCTAGAAGACCAATCAGGATGAATGAGCATCCTTCCAACCTTTGCCTTTTGAATAATGATGTAGTAGTACCCATTAGCTGTAGAGGACTCCTTGGTTCATTAGAGCGTGAGCGTATCAGGAAGTCTCTTACTACCGAGCTGATGACTACCGCAACCCAGCATGCAATTCAGGTATTTTTCTTTCTTCTTTCCCTAGGGCTAGTTACTCCCTTTCTAGCCATAACTCCTTTGTTGATCCCTTGCAGTGGTACATTCATGCGATCAGAGCTGTCGAGATCGAGACTCATCGGGTTGCCATTTTGCAAGAAACCAACGATGAGTGGGACTAAATAAGGAATAGCCTCCAGTCTCGAATAGTTGATTTGGAAAAGAAACTTCTCGAAGCTAAGATTAAATTGGATAATGCTCGGGTAGCTGCTGATAAGGTTGACCTCGAGGCGACCAAAGCTCTTGAGGCTGCCTCTGCTATTGAGGATAGAATTATTTCCCTAAAGGAGAGTTTGAAAAACGAGCTCGAAGCAATACGCATGAGGATCACTGATGAGGCTAAGGCTATCCTTCACAGAAATGCCAAAAAATATCGAGTTGTGGTGATGGAGAGTTCCCTGAAGGTGAATGAGCTAACTACGGAGAAGAAGCATCTCGAGGCTGAGTTAGTGACCCTTTGGGGTAAGTTGGCTTCCTCTTCAGTAAGGAAGAAGAGGAGAGCCACAAGAGCTAAGGTTGTCAAGAACTGGGCTGTCATTCAGACGAGGCAACGACTCTCAAACAATGCAAAGCAGGACAGATCTGGATGTAGAAATAATCAAGGATAAGAGTGATGCCGTGAAGGCCCAACAATTATTGAATCAACTCCCGTCGAGTAGTGAGAGGTCGAGCAAGGAGGAAAACGAGGGTTTAGATGCTTCAACTTCTGGGGCCGAAGAATGATGTCTTGTCAGTGTACCTTTTATTTTTTGCGTTCTAGGCCTTGGGCCGTTTGTAAGCATTTTTATAGCCTTCGAGCTTTTTAATGAACATGATCGTTCTTGTCAGTGTTTGCTTGAAAATTTTGATATATCATTTGAATGCTTGCTTGCAAGACTTAGATATTTTTTTTAATAAATTCAAATGTAAGCTAGCATAGAACGACGTTTCGTTTTCGAGCCGGGGCATGAATAAAAACTAGCCTTCATGCATTAGATAAAAGAGAAACTGAATCAAGTTTTATTCCATCGATGAGTTCGAGGCGATTTACATAAACTTTTAGTCGTACTGAGACTTTGAACAAATTACAATTTACAAATCCGTTTCGAGTAATGAATAGCTAGGCTAACTCTTTAGGGAACAGTCCTCGGCGTATGGATAGCTGCTCAGAGTCCTCGATTCCCCTTGCATCCCCCTCAGTGGTCGGGTGTGATGAATGAAGTACCGAGCACTTATACTGTTCGACCCGAGCATTTTGAGCACCATCATACTAATGCCACCGGTGAAGGATTATGTGTTGACGAAGGATATTGTTCCTTAATGTCAAAAATAATAACGCTTTAAATTGGAGACATTCCAATTCAAAGGCTCTTGGTTGCCTCGAAGATCTTCGAGCTGATACGATCCCTTTCCTATCACAACCTTAATTCAATATGGCCCCTCCCAATTTGTATTCTATTTTCCTGCTTTCTTCTCCTTTTTCGTTTGATTTGAGGCCTTCAAGACGTAATCACCAACTTTAAAAGCTCAAAAATTAGCCTTTTTCTGTTCAAATAAGCTTCAATCTGCCGCTTTTGAGCAACCAAATGAACCAAAGCCATTTCCCTTCGCCCTTCGAGCAGATCAAGCTCCACGTGCATAGATTGCTGATTTGACTCTTCAGAAGCATGAGCATATTGAAGTCTAGGCTCACCAACTTTGACAGGAATCACCAAATCAATCCCATAGGCAAGGAAAAAATGGGGTTTCCCCAATTCTATTCTTCTCAGTTGTTCTCATTGCCCACAATACCCCGAGCAACTCATCTGGCCACGATCCTTTAACTTCATCCATTCTTTTCTTAAGGTTGTCCACACTTATCCTGTTTGAGGACTCAGCTTGCCCATTAGCACTAGGAAGGTAAGGCGTGGAGACCACCCTTTTAATCCCCCATTTGGCGAAGAAGGTTGTTACCTCCGACCCAATGAACTGCTTTCCGTTATCACACGTTATCTCTCTCGGAACTCCAAACCTGCATATAATATTTTTCCAAATGAAGTCGATAATTTCCTTTTGCCGAACCTTGGCAAAGGACCCTGCCTTGATCCACTTGGTGAAATAGTCAGTGAGCACGAGGATAAATTTCACGCCACCTTTCGCCTTTGGAAGTGGCTCTATGACATCCATTCCCCATTTCATAAACAACCACTGTAACACAATCGAGTGCAAAAGCTCGGCATGTTGATGAATCAACGAGGCATATTTCTGACACTTATCACATTTTTTGACAAATGCCTTGGCATCCTCACTCATCTCAGGCCAATAACAGCCAGCTCGTAGGATTTTACGCACAAGGGCTTTTCCACCAGAATGATTTCCACATTCACCTTCGTGCACTTCTCGCATTACATAGCTATACTCACCTAGGCCTAAACGTTTAGCCATCGGGTCGCAGTAAAGCTTCTTATACAACTGTCCATGCACGAGCAAATATCGAACAACTTACCTTCAGAGCTTCTAAGCATCCCTTTAGTCTGTTGGCAAAATTCCCAAACCCAAATAAGAGATAAATTTGGTTCACCAATCCCAATGCCTATTGACTGCGTTAACTTCCAACTTCATTTTTCCCACGGCGGATATGAATACTCAAACCTCTGCGTCAAGCCCCGAGTCCTCAGTTTCGATTACCGAGGCCAAGTTTGCTAACGCATCGGCTTCAACGTTCTCTTCTCATGAGATTTGCTGAATCTTCCATTCTTGGAATTCTCCAAGGACCTTTTGTGCTCGAACCACGAACTGCTTCATCCTGGACTCCCGAGCTGAAAAATCACGGAGGATCTAATTTACCACGAACTGCGAGTCACTTTTTAACTCGATCCTTTCAGCCCCCATTTTCTTAGCCAACTCCAACCCTGCTATCGCTGCCTCGTACTCAGCTTCATTTTTGGTCAGCTTTCCAAATTTCACGAAATGTCTCAGCTTCTCCCAGTTGGGGTTACAAGCACTATTCCCAGCCCCGAGCTATTGGAATTCGTTTTACCATCAGTGAAAAGTTTCCATACTCCATTAGCTGGACCTCTCAAAAGCACATTTCTTTTTGTGCCTCGGGGAGTATCCTAGCACTAAAGTCGGCTATGAAGTCTGCCAATACTTGAGATTTTATGGCAGTCTGAGGCCGGTATCTAATATCGGGTTTACTCAGCTCAACCGCCCATTTAGATAATATCCCCGACACTTCAGGTTTATGCAATATTATTCTCAAGGGGAAGGTCGTAACTACAGCTATTGGATGGCATTGAAAATATGGACGAAGCTTCCGAGCCACCATAATTAAAGCAAGCACTAATTTCTCTAAATGAGGGTACCTTGTTTCAGCGTCGAGAAGAGTTTTGCTGATATAATATAATGATTGTTGCTTCCCTCTTCTTTTCGAACCAGCACAGCGCTAACAGCTACCTCGGAGACAGCCAAGTATACCAACAACGTCTCCCCATCTTTTGGCTTAGCGAGTAGCGGAGCATTCTCCAGGTAGTGTTTTTGTTGCCTCAATACCTTCTTACATTCAAGAATTCATTCGAAGATTGTGTTCTTTTTCAAGACAGAAAAGAACTTATGGCATCGCTCGGATGATCTTGAGATGAACCTACTCAGCACAGCAAGTCGACCAGTTAGATATTGGACTTCTTTTGGGCTTGTCAAATCCTTGGGGATTTCTTGTATAGCTTTTATTTTATCAGGGTTTGCTTCAATGCCTTTTTCAGAGACGATAAACCCCAAGAATTTTCCCGAGCTGACCCCAAAGGCACATTTTTCAAGATTCAGCTTCATACAATAGTGTCTTAGGATTGCAAAGGCTTTCCTCAAATGATTTAAGTTATCCTCCAACTTAGTTGACTTCACGAGTATGTCATCTATGTGAGCTTCCACTGTTTTGCCGATGTAATATTTGAATATCCGACACACCAACCTTTGATAGGTCGCCCCTACATTCTTAAGACCAAAGGGCATCACCTTGTAGCAATACATCCCTTCATCACTGATGAAGGACGTTTTTCTCATCGCTTGGTTCCATAAAAATTTGATTATATCCCGAATACACGTCCAAGAAGGTTAATAGTTTATGTCCAGCCGTGGAGTCTATCAATCTCTCTATATGAGGCAAGGGATAGAAATCCTTTGGACAGGCTTTGTTTATGTCGGTTTAGTCAACGCACATTCGCCATTTACCATTTTTCTTTGACACTACCACCATGTTGGCAAGCCAATCGGGGCTTTTTACTTCCCTGATGAAGCCGTTATCAAGAAACCTTCTCGTTTCATCTTGTATAGCTTTCTTCTTTATACCAGCATGCTGTCTTTTCTTTTTCTTCATCGGGGGTGTTTGGGGTCCATGTTCAGTCTATGTGTCATTATTTCTGGGTTAATCCCAACCATGTCTGCGTGAGACCAAGCGAAGAAGTCGTTATTGTCCTTTAACAACTCAATAAGAGCTTTCTTTTATTCGTTATCCATTCCTGAGCCAACGAAGACCTTTCTTTCTGGAAATTCCTTCGACAGAGCGAAAGGCTCCAGCTCTTCGATGGTAAAGTCCTTAGTTTTTTGCTTCTGAGTTTCTTATATGAATGTTGGGGCCCTTTCTATTTCTTCTTGGGAAGTAATTTTGAGGATCGAGGCCTCCCCCTTGTCGGGCTCCGAGCTGGTTAATTGCATCATGGATGATCCTACTGAAGTCATCCCTTTTTCTGCAGCAATCGAACAGCTCGCTCGAGCTGTTTGTTGCTCACCTCGTATGGCTCGAATTCCTTATGGAGTTGGAAATTTGACAACCCGGTGTAAAGTAGATGGAATGGCTCCCATTTCATGAATCCATGGCATGCCAAGGATTGCATTATAAGCCATATCTTTGGTCATTACTTAAAACATAGTTTTCTTACAAACTCCCTCAGCGGTTGTGACGAGGGTAACTACCCCTAGCATCTGCTCTATGGAGTTGTTGAACTCCATCAATGTGATCGTTTTTGGAATGATGAGGTCCTCTAAGCATATTTTCTTAATGGCACCATAATTGATGATATTTACCGAACTTTCAGGATTGACCAAAACTCGTTTGACATCACAATCATTGATCCTTAATGTGATTATTAGAGCATCGTGATGGGGAAAAATCATCCCCCTGTAGTCCTCCCCATCGAAGGTTATTTTGTTCTCCGCCCTATCGTATTGAGTCCTTCCTTCGACGGTGACTGATAATTTGATGATTTTTTTTTGGTGGAAGCGAGGTTAACGCTATTCACTTCTGACCCGCCCAATATAACGCTCACTGTCTTCTTTAGAAACTGCGCCCCAGCCATCGTAACGTTATAAGAGCGCAATTTTGGAACAAACTTTATTGCCAGATCCCAACAGACGGCGCCAATTTGTGTTGGCTTAAATCTGATTAAAACAACAAATCGAATTTGTATAGGGTTATTTAACAATTATTCGTATCAAAGCAATGAAAAAGATAATAATAAAGAAAACGAGAGAAGAATTCGGGTAAAGAAATGAGACAAAAGGTTGAGAACAAAATATAAGTGTATTTCTGATATGTTTCTGGATGCATTACATAATATTCACATGGCTATTTATAGCTTGTAAGGATAAGAATAATAATAAATATACTTTATGACAATTCATCCCACGTTATGATTGTGGCTGATCCACGATCTCCCCATTAAATGTATAAGCAACGGTCGTCAGTTACAAAAGATGAGAGCTCGTTCATCGTGGGGCAACATCCTCCCCGAGGAGTGAACCTCATGCCTCGTGATGGTTGTCTACCGATAACCTTATGGGGAGGTTTGTGGCCATCCTCCACATCATGCTTGAGACAGATGGCCACAAGAGATTAGCGTGCGAATTTAAGAGACCGTTTCTAGAAGATTCAATCAAACCATGCATCGAGCCCTGTCGTCAAGACCTAGGTAAATGTTCACCCAATACAGTAGAATTATTGAGCTTGCGATAGTCCATCCATACTCTCCACTTGGACCGTCTTCACCCTTATCATTATGCACAACCGTCATGCCTCCCTTTTTAGGAACACATTGAACCAGCGAAATCCATTCACTATCGGACAAAGGCACCACAACACCCGCATCCAACCGTTTTATAATCTCCTTCTTCACGACTTCTTGCATGGCCAGATTCGAACACCTTTGATTCTCAACCGAGGGCTTGGAACCCTCTCAAAGAATGATTTTGTGGGTGCACACTCCCGGATCAATGCCTCTAATGTCTTCTAAGATCCACTAAGTAGCTTGAATTCTTTTCCTTACAACTTATAAGGCTTCTCTTCTTGGTTTGGGTTAGGTGGGATGAAATGATTATTGGGAGAGTTGTGTTGGGACCAACATAGAGATATCTCAAGGGACTTGGTAAAACTTTGAGTTCAAGAATGGGGCGTTCATAAATGGAAGGTTTAATAGGTGGAGTTTCTCGATTTTCAAGGCCAAGTGAAAATTTCTTTGAGGAATATGGCTTAGTTCCAAATCCTTCCAATGCAAGCACACATTATTTCACACTGTCCTCATCATCAGGGACAACACGGATTCCATAATATCAAACTCTCTCATCAAGCTCTCATTTTCAACTAATGCATCAACAACTACATCAACATAAGAATATGATGCATCTTCAACTGGTTGATTCATTGACTTACACACATAAAACGCCACCTTCTCACAAATGAATTTGAATGTCAATTCCCCATTCCCCACATCACATAAGGCTCTTACCGTACCTAAAATTGGCCTTCAAAGAATAATTAGAACATCATAATTAATGGCACAATTCAATATAACAAAATCCACCGGAAAGATAAAACGATCTACCTTCACAAATACATTGTCAACAACCCCAATTGACGTTTTCATTGAGCGATCAGTCATTTGAAGATTCATTGAGGCTGGACTTGGCTTACTTCCTCCTAAGGTCTTGTAGACAGCATAGGGCATAATATTAATACTTGCTTTCAAATCACACAATGCCTTCTCAAATTGTCTTCTCCCTATAGTACATGGTATAGTTAGAGCAATGGGGTCCTCGATTTTCAAGGGTATAACATTAGACATAATGGAACTACATTGATGCGTGACTTTGATGGTTTCAAATTCCCAAAACCTCTTCTTAGTCACCAAATCTTTCACTAACTTTGCCACATCCGGCATTTGGACTAAAGCAACAACTAATGGGAGGTTAATAGAAGTTGAAGCAATTTTCTCCCACACCTTTTTGGCATGATTGGCTCTTCTCAAATTTTCATTTCTTGGGGGGAATGGTTGAGTAGGCTTTGAGATAGTGGTTTTGGTAGGAATGACTTCTTTTGTGGCGGAGTATGTTTGCTGGCTTTTTGGGTAATAATGGGTTTTGGGAGTGGAATTTCTTGTACATGAACATTTTGGGATTCCTCCTCAACTTGCACATCATCCACATCATATACTACATTAGGCATCACTTCCACTTCTTATTCAACCACTTCAAGCATAATTTCATTAAGATCACCTACCAACTTGGGGTCATCCCAAGTTTTACCACTTCGAGTCATGATAACCATTACTTGATACTTTGCAATACTCTTAGGATTCACTACTGTATCACTTGGTAGTGCCCCTTGAGGCCTTTTGTTTGCTTGATGAGTGATGCAAATAAACCCGTGGGTTTACACCTTGCAATCGGAGACAACAAACAAGACGCGGAAACGATGAAGTATAGATGCGGAAGCAGTAAGAAACAAAGACAACAAGAAATCGGGGAAGGGGGAGAACAGAAATAGAAGAAAGAACGGATAATCACAGTCAAGACATTGATTGATTATCCAAGGGAGAAAATGAAACTTGAACCTAACAAGGATTCATACTAGTGATGAAATCCATTTCGGTTCCAAGCCTAAGAAGGCATACACGAAGCCTCGAGCTACAAACAAGAATGGCTCGGCCAATTCTATCTCTATTCTCTCAATTCAATATCAACTAACTGACTTATAATGAGCTATGCTAGGAGTTTATATAGACAACATTAAAAAGGGCAAAATAGTAAAGTGGTCACAGGCGACCAATGAGATAAAGCCACGCAGGGCTGGAGTAGCTTATGTGTTCGGCAGCTCAGCTTGAACACATTGTCTTCGGACGCTTGTTTGCCTCGGTCACGTTTGGAATCGAACACCCTTGCCTCGGGCACACTTGTAGCCCTTTGATCGATTCTCTGTTCGGCGTCGCTCTTCCTTGGTTCGGTTGCTTTCAGCTTCGGGCTCAAACTTGATCGTTAGTTGTGCTCGATCTCACAGCCCCGAAGTCAGTGTCAGCAACGGTCACAGTCACTTGTTGTCTGCTCGGTGGATTTCCATCGTTGCTGCTCGGCGAGGCAGTCTTCGGTATCTTTCATTCCGGCCAAACTTTGATCGTGGGCGCCATGTGACTCCTCGGTGGACTTGCTTGATGAATCAAACAGGTGAGCCTGGTTCGTATTGCATCATCCTCCCCTTCTTGAAAGGATTTCGTCCTCGAAATCAAACCGGCAAGACCTGCAACAAGGCAAAGACAAACAAAGCTTCCTACTTTGGAAGTAGGTTAGTATTTACGAGTGGAAAACACACTCTTATGGTAGAGCCAAGCATCAATAATGATCAAACAGCCTACGTCTCCGAAGGAAACAACAAGTTCTTGGCTCAAATAGGAACTAAACCGAACACATGAGCGTTCGAAGAGATCAATAGGACACTTTGCATGTAAGATGTGATTAAAGGACCTATTACCTCCCAACCCATGGTCATCATACCGAGCCCTAAATTCACTTTTATCACCATGGGGCTTATAGACTTCGGTATGCACTATACTCGAGGTGTGATCAACATGTGGAATGGAGTAAGTAAAATGATTGACTCGACAACTAACATCGAATACTCCACTCCCCTTCTTAAAAGCAATCTTATTCACACCAAGAGAGAGCTTTTCACCTCCCAAATGAACTCCAAGACAATCCTTCTCTTTAGACAGACTTCCGAAGAAGGTCTCAAATAATGGATTATCTACGGGGTTAAGCCTTTCAAACCGAAGTGGTTCTCCTAGAGTCGGATGCTCATCACCATCTCCTTCGAACAGAGGGTTAGTGAAAATAAGTTCACTGCCCATCAAAGTTGCATCCGAACCCAGGTCATCGACCACACTTGAGGAGTCATCGAATATAATCCGATCCAACTCATCCACTAAGGACTCCTCAAGGGTATCATCTTCCTCACTACAACACACAGATCCACCATAGGCAATAATTTCAACAAGGGTATGATCAAACAACTCATTTTCCCCTTTATCAAAGATTGGTGCTGTGTCATAACAAGGGTCACAAGTAAGGTCAACTACAACTTCATCACTAAAGAGAGATTCGATGAAGATCGAGCTCACATCATGATGTGGCATATCAATTCTCTCAACTAGTGGTTCACATTCACTCACAAGTTGACCATTCGAATCTACACTAGTTGCAAACACATTGTAATCATACAAATCATCAACTAGCATAGAGTTTTCACATACAATTTCACAAGACAAGGAAGTATCATGCTCACGGGAAGGAAATCGAACACTTACCTCGGAGTGACCTTCGGTTTCTCTCACTGTCTCCGAAGTCTCATAAGTAGTTTCTTCTTCGTGGAGCTCACATGAAAGATCTTCTTCACCTTGTCTATCTACTTCGGCAAATGGTTGAGGCTCCATCGGTTTGCCTCCAAGAGTTCCTGCACAAGATTTCGAACAAGTAGAAGGAGAAGATAAGAGGTTAATGTTAGAATAAGGGGTGTCCTCACTCTCATCGATTCTTTTTCCCTCTTTCTTTTCCCTCATTTTTCTTTCAAGGGCAGGTGTGGGTTTGGGTGGTGAGAACTCACTCACATCACTCTTCACAGCCTCTCCTTTTTCCTCTCGAGAGTTGTCACCGGTCACTCCCTTACTCCTCTCTATCTTTTGTCTCTCATATTCGGGTGAGTTTGGTCGGGGACCAAGAATACCCATAGCTGGAGTAGGTGGAACTTTGACATCGACCCGAAGTCTAGGACTCGAAGACTCATCAACCGAGGTCTCATTCTTCGTTATCGGGGAACCACTTGACTTCGAAGCTTGTGGCTTCGGGTTCAATGTATTGACTTCGGTCGATTCTTTTTGTGCACTCTTCCCACTGCTCCTTGTGGTCGTAGGACTCCTCGATGGCACTCTTTCGATCCTGGATTGGAGTTCTTGCTCTTTTCTCATTTGTAACTTCGAAGCATATGCACTAATGGACATCTTTCCCTTCAACCCGTGAGGTGTAAACGTATAAGCCATTTGTAGTTCTCTGTTGTACACAAGGTATACATCCCTCTCATCCATATATAGCATCTGCTTGCTGCGCACCCATGGATCTCCCAGCCAAACATCAAGATCGGGCATGGAATACACATCGCACCAAACATATTCTCTATAATCTCCATGAGATATGAGTACTCGAGCCTCATACGAAACACTCACTCCCTTATATGTATAAGGATGCTTCAATTTATAGCATGGTATTTTTAGGATCCGTACCAAATAAGCGCTAATGCAATTGACATCGGTACCTCCAATCTTGAGCAAACTTCCTCCATAACCATTCACCTCAACAGCGAACCTACTTCTACCCAAGTTTCGGATATGAAGATCCAAGTATGCACTTGAGTATCCCAATCCGTGGGTTCTCCTTATTCCTCCATTAGTGGTAGCACCACTAGAATAACTCCCACTTCCTTTCACTCTTTCAACATTAGAAGTTTTGTTGAAAGTCGAGGAAGGAGTTTTAGCATGGAACCCGTGAGAATTTCTCCTCGAAGAAGGTGTTCGGTAGAAACCTCCTCTACCCTCCGCGGGTCCATAACCACCAGCGCTCCTCGAGCCACCCTTTCCATAGGACTTGGAAGCATTGAATCGTGTGCCACGACTATAAGTTGCAAATCTTCCTCCTCCCATGGAGCAACCTCCACCACCTCCCAACCCGATGGAAGGGGTTCTACTACTCCCTTGTGCTCCACATTAGACACCGACGGAAGAAGACATCAAATAGTTTGCTCAGTCAACTCCGTCATCGACTTCCTCGATGTCACATTCATCATATTCAAGGTCATCACAATGAGAGTAAGTAGAGTCATCGTACCTCGAAGCGTCACTACCTTCGTATTCTTGACCCGAAGCAAAAGATTCTTCTCGTTCATCTTCACAGGCTTCGTAGTCTTCTTCGTCTTCGTATTCACCATAGTGACATGCTTCGTCCTCGTAAGAGCCATAGTCCCCGGTGTCATTATAACAATCATCACCTCCGTAGGAACCATAGTCTCCATCATCTCCACACGAATCATACCCTCCGTAGCTACCATCATCCGAAGACATAGCTGCAACAAACAAGAGTAAAGGACCTCAAAAGTTCACTCCCTCACGTGTATCACTCGAGTGATGTTCGCTCAATTTTCTTTCCACTCGTGTTTACACTCAAGGTCGTTTGCTTTTGTGACCTCACTCTATTGTTCTCACCACTTAGCCTTTTTCCACTCAAGTTGGCCTTGCCTCCTTGTTAGGAAACCGAAGTGATAAATCACAACTAGTACTTTTCAAGCTTAGGTTCGGAAGGAGTTTATATGACTCGATGGAACGGTAGCTATTTAACTGCGCACGGGGAGTCAAAGAAATCTCTACGAAGTTGGACTTCGGTCACCCCACGCACGAGTTCCTATAAGCTCAAATTCGATAGTACGACCTCGAGTAGAAAGGATTACTCCAGAGATCCACTATCGAGAATATTTGGACACAAGAAAAGTGAAATCAGAAGAGAATCTACCTCCTCCTTGGTTCCGCTTCGGAATTTTCCGAACACGTGACCTCGGTACAAGTGTTTCCTCCTCGGTTCAGATATGGTTTAACCTTATCCTTTTTTCCCTTTTCCAGCCGACAACCTTTCACCTGGGGTTTTAGATTTTGACAATTTACCCCTTTCTTCTTCAATGGAACAGTGAATCTTTACTCCGGTGTACGGACAGTATCAAGATTCGTTCACAGTCCACTAACAACAGATTAAGCTCAAGATTTGGGTCGTCTCCGGTTTTACAACGTCGGAGATCACTCCAGTTCCAAGCGAAGCTAAGAACACAGCTCACGTCGTCCGTACACTGTCAACAATGTCAACAAGCTTCCGGCGTACGGACAGTGTCTACAAGCAGTGGAACTTCGATTTTAAGCACAAAATCGACCCAAATACCTCAACAACCTCCAGTTTTCATCGGTAAACACCAAAACACAACTGGGGTTCAATTTTCAACAATCACCACGTCAAGAACACGGTCCAAAACGATGGAAAAACCCTAGTTACAAATGTTGTACGTCGGGTATCCAAATTGATCCTAAGACAGTGGTGAATCCAAATATATGACTGTTTAATCCAACAATCAACACAAATTTTTGAATTTTCTTCTTTTTACTTTTTTTTTTTTTGTAAAATAAGAACAGACAGAAAATTAAAGATAAGATGAACAAGGAACGTGGATTCGTAGGAACGAAATCCAAGTCTTGCTCTGATACCAAACTGATGCAAGCAAACCCGTGGGTTTACACCTTGTGATCGTAGGACAACAAACAAGACGCGGAAACGATGAAGTATAGATGCGGAAGCAGTAAGAAACAAAGACAACAAGAAATCGGGGAAGGGGGAGAACAGAAATAGAAGAAAGAACGGATAATCACAGTCAAGACATTGATCTCACAGCCCCGAAGTCAGTGTCAGCAACGGTCACAGTCACTTGTTGTCTGCTCGGTGGATTTCCATCGTTGCTGCTCGGCGAGGCAGTCTTTGGTATCTTTCATTCCGGCGAGGCAGTCTTTGATAGCTTCAACATCTTTTTTATCATACCTTCCAGCCTTGAACTTTTGGGATTACTTGAACTTTTTTGGAACACATTGGGACCTCTTTGAGTATCATGTTGATCTCTCCCTTGATTGGTTCCACTCCATCTATGGGTGCTACCCCATTAGTTTCCTTGTTGTTGATATGGCCTCCATTGGTCTTGAGCTTTATAGCCTTGTTGATTATATGGAGGTCTTTGGTATTGATAGGCAATAACATAATTAGCTTCATCATTCTATTCTTGTCCACCTTGATTTGCATTTTCCCTTATTAGACTTGACATGCAAAACACATAGGAACATAACCCAGTGGAGCATAACCCATATGTTAGGGTTGATATGAATAATTGGGACCATGATGCACCTCCTTGGGTGGCATGTCAATAACATTCATTTGCTTGTTAGTGGGCTCTTGATTTTGCTTCAATTAGCTCTTGGCAAGTAACTCAACCGTTGTTACAAGTTGATCCATTTTTTATTCTTTAAACTTAATTGCCTTTTACATAGCATAATTATTAGGATCATGAACACCCAACTTTCTCACTCTTGACTTCCATGCTCTTGATTGCTTTGTGACCTTGTTGATGAGGTTGGTTGCTTGTTGAAAAGTACCCTCCATTAAGCCTCCTTGAGCAACATTATTTATGATTATTTGGTTATTGTCATCAAGACCACTATAGAAAGTCTCCAATAGAACTCTATTCAAAACCATGACCGGGACAAGAATGGATGAGTTGAGAAACCTTTTCCAAGTTTTATATAATGGCTCACCCGCTTGTTGTTGAAAATAATAGATATCATCCCTCAAATCCACAAACTTTCCTGGTGGAAAGTACTCATCAAGAAAAACCTTTTCCAACTCATCCCATGTGTGAATACTTCTCTTTGGAAAACTATCCAACCAATCCCTAGCTTTCCCTTTTAGAGAGAATGGGAATAGCCTAAGGCAAAGAGCTTCATCGGTCACCCCGGCATGTTTATTAAGAGTGCGAATCTCAAGGAAAGTTTGGAGATGCTTGTTGGGATTCTCATCTTCTTCTCCTCTAAACATCCATTAATTGTCAAGTGAGTTCATTGTGGCTAGTGGCATTTGAAAGTTAGTCGTGGCCCTAATTGGTTGAGGCACAATGGCTCCACAAAAACTATCATCATTCACCACTTCCCTTCTTGCATTGCTTCTTACTTTACCTCCTTGAGCTTAAGCATTCAGTTGTGCTCCATCTACTTGCTCCCCTGGTGGGTCAAGTATCTCCACATTGTCTTCAACACCAATATCCTCCGCATTTTCATTAGGAGGTGGAGAAGGTGGTGGTGGAAGTTGTTGGCTATCTTCAAGTAGTGGTGGGACACCTCCCACATTGTTTTGAACGTCATCTCTCGGTGGAATTTTGGTAATTACCTACAAAGAACAAGAAACAAAAACTAAAAGTGGAAGATGCTTGGATAGATCAAACTAACATAAGAATTTAAACTAATTCAATTATGTCTACCGAATTCTCAGCAACGCCGCCAATTTATGGCTTGTAACAAATGTGGGTAGGGGTAAAAAATACTCTAATAGAAGTAGGGATCAAACACGAGGACTTGCACAAGATGAATTTTTAGTTGAATGGGTTCAAATTAGCTTGTTCTAGTTAGATAATTGTAGTGGTTGTAGTTGAAAGTATCTATAGCTAAAAGAAAGCAATAAAAGACTAGATTTAAAAATTAACAAAGAGACTAAGATACTAATCTCCCCCTAATGTTGTTACTCAATTTTGTCCCGGAAGTCTAATTAAAGTTTTAATTGTTACAAATTAAAGTCAATTTTTGAAATTTTAAAGTGGAAATTTATGAAATTTAAAAATAAAGGCTATATATATATATACATATATATATATATATATATATATATATATATATATATATATATATATATATATATATATATATATATATATATATATATATATATATGCATACACACACCTTCACAACCCATCCAAATTCCTTTCCCCATCGGCCGAAGCCCTAATTCCCTTTCCCCTTTGCACGCCGTCGTCCTGTTTCCCTCTCAAATCAAACACATCGTTCCCCTTTTGCCATTTCCGGCCACACCCAAATCCCGTCCCCACTTCCCTTGTCACCCCAAACATGGTAATGGTCCCCTAATCCGACCTTTTCATTTCCCCCTAAAAACAAGACCCCACAGCCATGAAATTTAATCTCAAACCTCCATTTTAGTCTCCTTTCATCATCAACGGCTGGGATCGAACAAAAACAAGTGTTTTGAATTCAAAATTGGAGGAAAAGGGAAGATTCAATTTTTTCTTTTTCTTTTCTGATTTTTTATTCAAAAGTCTTGTACAAAAGTTGAAATCAGAACGTTGTAAAAGGTATGTAAAGGCTTATTTAGTCTTTTCACTTCTAGGTCGAAAACCCTAGAGAAGTTTCCCTATAAATATATGCTTAAGTTCTGTTTTAAGGGGTTGGGAAAAATTTTAAAAAGAGGCAGTAGCATATAGAAGTTGATAGCAACAGCAGCAGCACTCTTTAGAGTTCAAGTTCTATTTAGTGTCACTGTTTCTATACTGTCTTGGATTTGCATATCGCTTTCTGTGTTCGAGTCGTCGACATCGCTCGAGTCGCTTGTTCGTGTCGTATTCTTCAGCTCGTCGCCTTAGTTCATTGCTCCGCAAGAGGTGATAATCTTATCTTAACTCATTTTCTTTTGCCTTGAACGCAATCTGCTCGAAATAATGTGTTTGTGGTTGATATGTTGTTGCGTAGATGATTCTGATTAGCTTATATCGTGCTTGATTTTCTTAGTCGTTGCTTCAAAATATGATGTCTTCACTGTTGCTTTATTCTACATAATAAAGTCTTTGCCTTTATGTTAGTTTATGAGATTGGGATTAGTATAGTTCAGTATTCTGACATACAAGTTTGCTAAAATTTGAAAGTTTCATTTTGTTTGAATCAAATTCTATGTTTTTTTTTAGTGTGATTCCTGAGTTGTTTCCAGTAAATAAAGTTTGTGTAAAGCTTGAAGTTCAGGAAGTTTGTAGGTGGTGCAAGTGTGTGTAGGAGTAGCAGGGGTCCTTGAGGATTGTTTGGCTTTGGGTATGAGTTGTTGTTTCAGTTTCAGGGCTGGTTGTAGCATAAGTTCATGGTGGAGTAGCTTGTTTTGTTGAGCAGGTTGCAGGGTGTGGTGCAGGGCGTCTATGAGTTTGTGAGGGGCATAGGGAGACAGTTTAGTTATTGCAGGTGGAGAAGTAGTTGATAGTTTGGGGTCAGTTTGCTGATTGATTTTGAAAGGATGCATGTATGCAGCTAGTAGCAGTTAGTATGCAGTGGAGGAGCTTAGGTTAGAGTCTGAGGTTAGTAACAGTAGTTTAGTTTAAGAGAAGTTTAGGTTGGTTTCAGTGTGTGTGTTGTCCCAGGTTTGTTTAGGGGCTTGTCATTGATTGTTCAGGGATTGGTGCAATGCAAATCCGAAGGAGTTGCTTAGCACAATCGCGGAAGATAAACAACAAAGAAATAAAGATAGAAGCAAGACAAAACTTGCTTCTTTTGAAAGAACAGTGAGGAACCTGTGTCAAAGCTCGATCAAAGGGACACAAGAATCACCTAAACTATGCAACAATCCTCAAGAGAACATTGCCTCTTGCAAACTGATTGATCAAAGAGGAATGTTCAATCGGATTAACCGAAAGCCACAAGTCCATAAAAGCCCACACAGGGGGTTGCTCACGACGGAGACAAGAAATGTGCTCGGCACTTTCATTAATTCATCAATGTTCAAAAACTGGGTACCTACAATGAAAGGAAACAAGGTTTATATAGGAAATACTAAGGGTAAACTAGTAAAAGAGTCACAGGCGACCAATAGAAATAAGCCACGTAGGGCTGAGTTTAAAGATGTGTTCGGCAGTCTTTGACTTCGGTGAGCCTTGGCTTCGGTTCTCGATTGCCTGCTCGAACACACTTGTCCTCGGGCGCGTGACTTAGCTTCGAACACTTGTTGTTGTGTTCGGCTCTGTGCTGCCCGGCGCCAAGAGCTGCTGTTCGGTAACCTTGTCCTCGGGCTCAAATTTGAAGATGAAGCCCTTGGTTCCAACATTTTGCAATTCTCCTTCCGAACACATGCTTCCTCCCGACATAGCCAACTGGATGTGCATGTCATGGAGCAGCTTGGCTTGGCTTCGAGTGATTGGCCCCCTCGATTGATCAGTCACTGCCTTCGGTTGAAGTCTCCTCGGTTGATCAGCACTTTGGGCTGCATCATCCTCCCCTTCTTGAGAGGATTTCGTCCTCGAAATCGATTCATCCTCTGCTTCCGATATTTGGCCTACAACACAAGGAGTCAAATCAGCAACATTGAAGGTGTTAGACACATTATACTCACCTGGGAGGTCGATGACATAAGCATTGTTGTTTATTTTGCTCAGCACTTCAAATGGATCATCCCCTCGAGGAGCCAACTTTCCTTTCCTTTGGTTCGGGAAGCGTTCCTTTCGGAAGTGAACCCAAACCCAATCTCCCTTCTTTAATTCCAGCCTTTTTCGCCCCTTGTTTTTCTTCAAGGCAACCTTTGTATAGACTTCCTCGAGGTTCTTCTTCGCCTTGGCATGCAACTCGAGCAAGGCAGCTGCTCGTCGAGTACCTTCAAAATCAAGAACAGAATCTCGAGGCAATGGGGTTAAATCAAGTGGAATTAAAGGGTTAAATCCATACACACACTCGAACGGGGTCATGTTAATCATTCGATGCACCGTTCGATTGTATGCAAACTCCATCATGGGCAAACGATCAGCTCAGTTTCCAACCTTCCCTTTGGTCATTGCCCGAAGCAACGATCCCAAGGTTCGGTTAACTACCTCGGTCTGTCCATCAGTCTGAGGATGGTGAGACGTCGAGAATAGTAGCTTGGTGCCGAGGGAACCCCACAAACACTTCCAAAAATGACTCAAAAACTTTGAGTCTCGATCACTCACAATAGTACGAGGTACACCATGCAATTTTAACACATTAGTAACAAACAATGTAGCTACATGCTGTGAATCATCACACTTTTTGCAAGGAATAAAGTGAGCCATTTTTGAAAAACGGTCAACCACAACGAAGATGCTATCATGTCCTCCCCCCGACCTCGGTAACCCTAAGACAAAGTCCATGGATATATCAACCCAAGGTCGATCAGGCACAGGCAACGGGGTGTACAAACCATGAGGGTTGGACTTCGATTTTGCCTTCTTGCAAACGAGACAAGCGTTGCAAAGCTTTTCCACATCTCGACGCATTTTGGGCCAATGGAACTGCTCGGTCAAGATACCAAGAGTTTTATCGACACCGAAGTGTCCCATCAGTCCACCAGAGTGAGCTTCTCGAACCAAGAGCTCTCTCCACGATGACACTGGCACACAAACCCTCCCATTCTTGAAGAGGTATCCATCATGCCATTGATATTTCTCAACCCTTCGGCCACTCAAGATTGCGTCACGAACACATTTCAGCTTGGGATCGTCCTCGTACATCGACTTGATGCTTTCGAATCCCATGAGCCTAGAGGCGAGAGTGGTCGCTAAGGCAAATTTCCTTGATAGCGCATCGGCCACAACATTGTCTTTACCCTTTTTGTAATGAATTACATAGGGAAAGCTCTCAATAAATTCAACCCACTTGGCATGTCTTCGATTCAATTTCTCCTGACCTCGGAGATGTTCCAAAGACTCATGATCACTCTTGATCACAAACTCTCGAGGCCACAAATAATGCTGCCAATGGGCGAGTGCTCGAACGAGGGCATACAATTCTTTGTCATACGTAGAGTATTTCAAAGTTGCACCCTTAAGCTTTTCGCTAAAGTAAGCGATCGGCTTCGATTCTTGCATCAGCACTCCTCCGATCCCAACTCCAGATGCATCACACTCGACTTCGAATGCTTTGCCGAAGTCAGGGAGTTGCAACAACGGGGCAGAGCAAAGCCTCTGTTTCAACTCTTGGAAAGCCCTCTCTTGGGACTCTCCCCACACAAATGGATGGTCTTTCTTCACCAGCTCGGTTAAAGGAGCTGCGATGGTGCTAAAGTCACGAACAAACCTTCGGTAAAAGCTAGCTAAGCCATGGAAGCTACGAATTTGTGTTACCGAGGTTGGAGTTGGCCAATCTTTGATGGCTTCGACTTTTGATTCGTCGACTTCGACACCATTAGCACTGACAACAAATCCAAGAAAGACCACACGATCGACACCGAAGGCGCATTTCTTGAAGTTGGCATACAACTTCTCTTCTCGAAGCTTTTCGAGCACTTGCCTTAGGTGTTCGACATGTTCATCCATGGTTCTACTATAAACAAGTATGTCATCGAAATAAACGACAACGAACTTGTTTATGAACGGTTTGAGCACATGGTTCATCAATCGCATGAATGTGCTCGGTGCATTGGATAAGCCAAAAGGCATTACCAACCATTCATATAGACCAAATTTGGTCTTGAATGCGGTTTTCCACTCGTCTCCGGGCTTCATTCGGATCTGATGGTAACCGGACCTGAGGTCAATCTTTGTAAAGCATGAAGAACCATTCAATTCATCAAGCATGTCATCTAATCGAGGGATAGGATGACGATATTTTACCGTGATTTTGTTGACTGCTCGACAGTCTACACACATTCGCCATGTTCCATCTTTCTTTGGGACAAGTATAACAGGAACGGCGCAAGGACTCAAGCTCTCTCGAACAAGGCCCTTGTTCAACAACTCATCAACCTGCCGTTGGAGCTCTTTGGTGTCTTCGGGATTACACCGGTATGCAGGTTTGTTAGGGATTTGAGACCCTGGCACGAAGTCAATTTGGTGCTCGATTCCTCTCAACGGAGGTAATCCACCTGGCATTTCCTCGGGAAACATGTCCTCGAAGTCCTGCAAAACTTTACGAACAAACAAAGGCAAAGGGTTACCATTAGAAAAATCATCATTAGAGTTTAGAAAGATAACCTTGTGCACGAGGCAAAGCATCATCTGACCGTGGTCGTTGCCTCGTAAGATCTCACCGGGTTGCATGATTGCACAAATTCCTTTCACTTCGGGCGGTGAGTTTGTCTCTTCGGGCCCCAATTTTGCTCCCATCGGAAGCTTAGCTTTGGCCGCTTTTTTCAATTCTTTCATCCGTTTATAGTCCTCGGTGACTTGTTTTGGAGACAAGGGTTTGAGTATGAAACTCTTTCCATCGAGCTTTACAGTGTAAGTGTTGGATCTGCCATTGTGAACAGCTGTTCGGTCATACTGCCATGGTCGACCCAATAGCAAATGACAAGCTTGCATCGGAACCACATCGAATATCATTTCATCTTGATACTCTCCGATTTTGAACTTGAGCCACACTTGTTTGACAAATCTCAATTCTCCACACTCGTTCAGCCATTGTAATTTGTAAGGGTGGGGATGCTTCATCGTAGGCAATCCCATTTGTGAAACCAAAGTTTGGCTTACTACATTGGCACAACTACCGGAATCAACGATCATCGAACACACCTTTCCCCTCACTCGATATCGGGCATGAAAGAGGTTTTCTCTTTGGTTGTCCTCTTCTTCAACAGTTATGCAGCTCAAATTCCTTCGAACCACAAGAAACATTTTCGGATGATCAGCTTCGGCAGCCTCATGATCATCCTCACCTTCAGCTCGGTCAGTCTCCTCGATAAATTCCTCCTCCGTGTCACTCGCTTGCTCATGGACGGTTCCATCTTCGAGCAGAAGCATAACCTTGCGAGTTGGACACTCTTTTGCCATGTGACCATAGCCTTTGCATTTGTGACACTGAATATTTGAAGCACTAGGAGAGTTGAGTTGAACTTTACCTCCCACTTCTCTCGACTGGTTAACGGTCACACCTCTTTCGAAGGGTCTCTTCGAATCTCGAACAGTGTTGGCACTTGTTTGGTTTGGACTCTTCCATTCTTTACCTCGGTTCAAAGGAGTAGAAGTAGTGACTCCTCGATACCGGTTTGCCTTGTCGTCCTTCACCAATTTTTCGGCTTCGGTGGCAGCATCGAACAGATCTTCCAACGTGTGATACACGTGGAGTCTCAAGTGAGATGACACATCCCTAGCCAAGCCATTTTTGAATCTGATAATGGCCTGTTCTTCATCTTCGACCAGATCAAGATTCAATCGAACCTTTTCGAACTCATCGTGGTACTCTTGGACAGACTTGGACCCTTGCTTTAACTCATAGAGCTTTTGCATTTGAGTCTGCCTGTACTTGGCACTCAAATACTTAGCATCCATTGCTCTTCTCAATTGCGGCCAGGTAGTGACTTCAGGATAGTCATTCCTTCGTCTATGTCTCTTGTCAGATTCCCACCACGTTGATGCATAAGCTTCGAACGAAGCAATGGCATGGGCAGCTTTCCTCTCATCGGTCATCTCATTGGTTTCAAAGATGCGCTCCATTTTAAGCTTCCATTCAAGATACTCATCGGGATCACTAGTTCCTTTAAAGGGAGGAATAGTGATCTTGACACTGTTCAAGTTTGAGTCTCGAACACCTCTAGCCTGTTCGGGAAACTCATCTTCTCGATCATTAGCCTCACGCTCAATATTTCTTTCAACATTTGCGCCTCGGCCTCGACCTCGGAAATTTCCACGACCTCGGTGAGCTTGCCTTCGTTGAGCGAATGGCGGCTCACGCTCATATTCGTCCTCGGGAAATTCCTCTTCATCAACCTCCTCGGCAACGGCTCCAAGATCTCTTTGGGCCTTTGGAGGTGGTATTCTTTCTCCTCGGGGAATGCCCAAGTTTTGATAAGCAGCTTGGGGATTGCCCAAGTTTTGATAAGCAGCTTGGGGGTTGCCCAAGTTAAGTTCTCTTCGAATTGCTTCACTCGTCAACTGATGTTGTCGTACAAGCTCAGAATACAGCTCAGGTTTCATCGGAGTGGATTGGCTCGTTCCAACGCCGGACCCATTCATGGCCACGGATGCGCTTCCCTGCTCGAGGAGAGTTACTCGAGCAGTTACTCCTCTTATTTCGGCACTAACGCCTTGTATCGCAGCCATGAGATCGGCTAACGACACTTCGGGCTTCTCAATGCTTTTGCCACCATTTCCAGCCATGGTACCTGCAGAAGTCAAAGATCAAACAAATGTTAGGGTTAGAAATCACCTCACACACTCCCTCACCTTTGATGGGTGGCACTCGGGTCCACTCAATTTATGGGTTCGGTTTTTGATCACTCAAGGAATTGTTAACAGTGGCTTGTCTGATTGATCTGTCCTCTAAGATCCTTCAAGTTCGACAATAGTCAGTGTCTCTTCGGGAAGAGTGAAGTGATGTTTGACTCGATGGAACGGACGCTTTTAACTGAGCTCGGGGAGTCAAAATAATTTCTACGAAAGTTTGGACTTCGGTCACCCCTTCGCACGAATTCCTATCAGCTCAAAGAGTTAGTACGACCTCGAGTAGGACAATTACTCAAAAGATCCACCAACTAGAATTTTGACTCGAAAGAAAGTGAGAACCTAGGAGAATCTACCCTTTGATTCCCTTTTGGAATCTTCCTCGTTCACACCAACTCTTGTCCGTACAAGAGTGGTCCCTCCTTGGTACGGATAGGGTTTTACCTTATCCACTTTCCTTTTTTCTCAGCCGACGAATTTTCACCTGGGGTTTTGATGTTTACACTTTACCCCTTCTTCTTCAATGGAACAGTGACCTTTGCTCCGGCGTACGGACAAATCAACTTCGGTTCACTGAACGCAAGTCTCAACAGATCTGGGCTGTTCTTTCGACTCCGGTCTTAAACGACATCGGAGGAAGTCAAAGTCCTCTGAGCTAAGAACCAGCTCGCCGTGTCGTACGCTGTTACAATTTTGCAACAATTTTCCGGCGTACGGACAACGTTTTCAAACTCAGAACTTTGATTTTCAACAATCAAAACAAACCCAAATCACTCAAGAACCACCAATCTTCACCGGTTTCTTCCAAACTCGATGGGGTTCGAGTTTTCAGTCACCATTAAAGCTCAAACAGTCCAAAAATTCACCAAGAAACCCTAGTCACAAAATTAGTACGTCGGGTACTCGTTGGATTCAGAACTCGATGGTGAACAAGAATCAATGGTTGTTTTTCCCAAACAACCAAAAATCAAACACAAATTTTGAATTTTCTTTTTAACACTTTTTTTTTTTTTTTTTTTTTTTTGTAAAAATAACAACACCAACAGTAACAAAACCAAATCAAGAACACGAAACGGAAAACAAAGACACAACGCACAAAAATAAAGATACTTGAACAGGATTTGGGGTTGTAGAAACAAGCCCAAACCGTGCTCTGATACCAAGATGGTGCAATGCAAACCCGAAGGAGTTGCTTAGCACAATCGCGGAAGATAAACAACAAAGAAATAAAGATAGAAGCAAGACAAAACTTGCTTCTTTTGAAAGAACAGTGAGGAACCTGTGTCAAAGCTCGATCAAAGGGACACAAGAATCACCTAAACTATGCAACAATCCTCAAGAGAACATTGCCTCTTGCAAACTGATTGATCAAAGAGGAATGTTCAATCGGATTAACCGAAAGCCACAAGTCCATAAAAGCCCACACAGGGGGTTGCTCACGACGGAGACAAGAAATGTGCTCGGCACTTTCATTAATTCATCAATGTTCAAAAACTGGGTACCTACAATGAAAGGAAACAAGGTTTATATAGGAAATACTAAGGGTTAACTAGTAAAAGGGTCACAGGCGACCAATAGAAATAAGCCACGTAGGGCTGAGTTTAAAGATGTGTTCGGCAGTCTTTGACTTCGGTGAGCCTTGGCTTCGGTTCTCGATTGCCTGCTCGAACACACTTGTCCTCGGGCGCGTGACTTAGCTTCGAACACTTGTTGTTGTGTTCGGCTCTGTGCTGCCCGGCGCCAAGAGCTGCTGTTCGGTAACCTTGTCCTCGGGTTCAAATTTGAAGATGAAGCCCTTGGTTCCAACATTTTGCAATTCTCCTTCCGAACACATGCTTCCTCCCGACATAGCCAACTGGATGTGCATGTCATGGAGCAGCTTGGCTTGGCTTCGAGTGATTGGCCCCCTCGATTGATCAGTCACTGCCTTCGGTTGAAGTCTCCTCGGTTGATCAGCACTTTGGGCTGCATCAGGGATACAAGTTCAATTCTCAGGATTTATTAGGAGGCTGTGAGCATGATATTTTAGTGGGAAGAGAAGTTTTGATCAGGGTATGCGAGGGAGTTTTAGAGTTTAATGTAGTTGGCAGGTTAGTACAGATGAGGTTTGGTTGGCTGCAGGTTGGCCTGAGAGTTATTTTGATTGGTTTGTGGCCTGGCAGTTAGAGAGTTTGCTCTATTCCAGTGAGCTGGTAGCAGGGAGTCATAGGAGCAGAGTAGGAGTAGCTGGTTCAGGGTATTATTAGGTCGTTTTATGGTTTGAGGGAGCTTGTAGGGTGATGTTTCAGTTATTCTTGATTGTAAGAAGAGGTCGGGTGGTATTTGCCGAAGTGTAGAGGAGTTGTAGGTCTTGGTTCTTAGCTTCGAGTTGGTCCGATGGTCTGAGATCAGTTTATCCATGATCTGCTTTGTTTCAGTTTCTTATATTCAAGTTGCTCTTTTTCTGAGTATGTGTCTGTGATAGCCGTTGCTAGTATGAACTCAAATGGGCTCTTAGGTTAGTTTCAGGTCAGTTCTCCAGTCCCTTCTTGGTGTATGTATCTTAATGGTTTTTGTACTTTCCTAAGTAGGTTCTGAAGTGCATTTCTCCCTAGCTGTTTATTAAGGTCAGGATTCAGCCATTAGATCAAGTTTCCTGTTTTATGGGTATGTCTTGCAGTCAGTCTATCTGGTTTCTGTTTCATTCAATTAGTCTTGGTTATCTAAGTTCCTAATCTGCTCTTTTTTTAAAAGTGCCCTCTTATGGTGTTTCCTGTTTTAAGTTATTGCAAATAGTCTGCACTCTTAAGATAAAGTTATAATAAAGCTTTCACTTTTCAGTTTAAAATGAGTGCGCAATTCTTCATGTGTTGATAGCAGTTTGTCCCTCCTTGCGGTTTCCAAGTCCTCTCCCATACTAAATGTTCAGTTTCAGTCTAGTGTAATATCATATGTTCTGGTTTGTGTTGTTGGAAGTTTGTTGGTTTGTAAGTTGAAATACACTGTATGCTATAGCTTTTAAAAGCAGCTTGGGGTCTAGGCACCCATATAAGATTCAATAGTTACTTAGTTTGAATATTGAAAGTTTTTGTGTTTAGCTGTCTGTATGCTTGCATCCTTACTTCCTATTTTTTCCTTGAAATATTGAATAGAGATAAGATTACCTTTAGTGGAATCATTAGTTTGTTATTTTATTAAGAATCTGGTAATACTGCCTTGTTCAACAAAAAGTATAAAGATGCGATTGAGTGTTAGCTGAACCTATCAAGTCTAGATAAATTCTAGAATAGGAATATATGCTGAACTATTATTTATGCTATTTGGTCTCAAGGTGCACGCTTAGCAGCTTAGGACCTCATTTACTTAAAGTTAATTAAATGGAGAAGCTGAAGTGTAAACTCTTTTGCTAAGTCTTGTTAAATTTCAAATTGATTCTTTTTGAGGATGTTGGGATGATGCATAAGATAAGACATAAGTGGAAGTTTGAAGTTCTGATGTATCTTGAATTCAAGTTTAGCCAAACCATGAGATAATGTTCCTCTGTTATGTGTTCAAGAGACTATGTTTTAAGCCTATGTCATTAATTTATGTCAAAATACTTCTTCATTGCTCACTCATTTCTTTAAATTTCTAATCTTTATTCCTTCTTATTTTGGCATGTAACAACTTGGGACGAGTCATTTGATCTGCCTTGCATTTTCGGGCTTGAGATCCCCGAAAAATGAAAAAATGAAAACTTATAAAATTCAAGGCTCATTTATGAGTTGCTATCCGGGTTCTACCTTCTAAACTCCTTCTCTTCCGTCCCCTTTAGAAAGCATGTTTTAGGATCCCCGTAAACCGGGTTAGGACTTTGCATGATTAGAAGCTTGGTAGGATAACTGCTTTATCAAATTGTTATTGCATGTTTAGGATTGATTATACAATTGCTTATCCCGTTTCTTTGGGACTCGCAAATTAGTTTAAGATAATAGGAATCTTTGATTAACTATCGAGTGCAAAAGAATCAACATTAAAATTGCATTCATTTATTCATTATTTATATTTAAATTAATTATTTATCCGCCTATTATTTATTTACTCATTAATTAAATTGTTTAAGTGGTGTTTATTTTAGTTAACTTATTTATTTATTTAATTATTTAACTTTAGTTAACTATTCATTTCTTTAATCAATTATAATTATTTATTTATTCAGTTATTATTTATTTAAACAATTATTATTCATTTTTTTCCTGATTTAATTGAATTCATATAAATATTTATATATTAAATTAAGTTATTATTTATTCATTATTTGTCTATCCAACCAATTAATTAATCAATTATCATTATTTATCTAATCATTTATTTTATTTATTTATTTTTATTTAGCTTTTATTTATTTAATTAATTAAGCAATCAACCATTATCTCATTAGCCATTTAATTAATCTTAAGTTTTTTTGTTTATTTATCTAAGTATTGGCATAATCAAACCTTATCTTATTTATATTATATTATTCATTATCCATTTATCTTTATTTAAAATTTATCCTAAACTAATTATCTTTAAGTAAAATTCGTGAAAATCGTCAGATTAACCGCTTTTAGCGGATTTTCGAAAGTGCTCCCGTTAGGGACCTTCTTTCGAATTTAATAAAACCACTTACCTAAGAATCTCTGAATTATTTTCTTTTAAACAAGGAATAAAATTGCACTCTTTAGTTAACTTAGGTTCCTAGTAATCCTTAAATTAGGTGGCGACTCCAAAGAAGCCCTTTGGAGTCCCATTTTGTTGAAGTCAAATCCCGATACATATTTTTGTTCATTTTTTGGGAGGGTTCAACACCTAATACTCTAATCTAATGAGTTTAGTTACAACCTTTATCACACTTCAGGTCGTCCAATGGACCTTGCTCATATTTACTCAATTCACCCCTTTCGGTGATGAATCAAGACTACTAACTGTTGCCCTTTCGGCACTAAGAGTTGGTGTTTTGAGTGCTAGCAACTAGTCCCAAGTAGGGTATTTCCCTTTCTGTGTTCAACCCATTATCCCGGGGTAAATACGACACACTTACCCCCAGTACTATGTCATTACACTTCCCATTCCTAGAAATGCCATTTCGGTGTAGATCCAATACTGTAGGGCTCAACTTCAGTTGTACACCTCAAATTGTTGTAATGTAATCAAAAGTAGTGAAATAGGGTATTCCTAAGTGTTTTAAAGCTTATTACACTATATCCATTCGGTAATTGGATTAAGGTTTAAATTAGCACACTAGCGAGTGATTTAGCTACTCATGCTATGTAATGAATCAAAACATGTAAATAATGGATATGGCATTGAAATAAATAATTGAAAATAATTCTTACAAAGTGTGATGTTCTTCACAATCCAAAAAAGCTTGACAAAGAAGTAATGGTTTTTTCTCTCTATCTTGCCTCTCATGTTATGTAAAGTGAATAATATTCTCAAAAACCTAAGTCTAGCTATATAGTGTTTGCTAAAATTAATTACAAAATTGCCACTTGTAGGTTGTGCGGGGGCCCTTTTGTCAAAGGGCAGAGTGATGCAACCCAAATTACATCGAGACCATTCACTCGAAGTCAAGCCAAGGAGATACAAGACATTCACTTACACTTGGTTTGGAAGGGCATGGATGATGCGAGCTCGGGGGATACTTTGAAGACCATGCATTGGAGCTCGATAGACGAAGGAATGGAGGACCACAGCATAGTGGGCGGAGCGCCCAGCACCACAGGGCGGACCAACCGCCCAGCACCACAGGGCAGACCACCCAGCGGAGCGCCTAGCAGCCCCTAGGCGGAGCTCCCAACCACACAAGCCACCAGCCGGACTGCGTCACCCTAGGGCGGAGCGCCCAGACCACTTTACTGCTGGTTAGATGGGGCGGAGCGCCTACTCCACGGGCGGAGCGCCTGAATTGCTGAAGCTTCCAACTTTTTGTGTAAAGTTCCTAGTTTAGCCCTAGGTGTTCTATTATGTCCTAAACTACTTAAGGGGCTTTTAAGTCATTCCATTACTTGTAGAAGGGTGCTATAAATACACCCTTCATCACTTATTTCCATTTACTACACTTTGAATACACATTAAATGAGCTTTGCTCTCAAGAACACTTGTAACCATTTTGGCTTGAAATCAATTGGAAGAATCCAAGTTGACCTTCAATCCATCTTTGATCATTCTATTTGCGAGAGTCGAGCATCTCTTGAGGATAGTTGCATAGCGTAGGTGATCCTTGCCATCGTTCGGGGTGTAACGAAACATTTTTCTTCGTTACTACTTGAACAATCGTGTGAGTCTTCCTCTCGTTCTTATCTTTTATCGCTTTCGTAGTTTCGATTACATCACAGAGTTCAGGAGCTGGACTAAGGAAATGGGCTGGAACCCTTTCTAGAGTTGTATGAGAGGGCGACCACCTTTTCTTCATCTTCAAGAAAGGGCTGAGTCCTTCAGCAGCACTGCTTGTCGCCCCTTCTTCTTACAAAGTTCCTTCACAAGTGCTATAGGGGCCGCCCTTTGGATGGGTAGTTGCCTGGTCATCAATTCTCCAAATCTTCAAATTCCTTCAAAGGGCTGGGGCCTTTTAACTTTCCCATTTTTGAAGCTCAACATGGTTTTCACATACCTAGAAAGGGCGGTTGCCCTTAGCATGGAGGCTGCCCTTTTGATGTTTCTGCAGCCTCTTAAACTTGATCACTATCTTGGGCATTTCTTGCTCTTTTTGGTCTCTTATCTTTCCATTTGGCACTAACACATTAAAAAATGCAAAACACATCAATCTTCCCTAAGGATTAGTCACTTTTGGACTCAAAAATAAAAGTTTAAGCGAGTTAAAGTATGCAAAATGCTCGCGCATCACTCTCAGCAAAACACTGTGAACTTGTTCTTTTGGTTGAATAAAATAAGGCAATTTCTTTCACTAATTATTCAATTTGCAAGAATCATAGTATTCTTGAGGATTGTTGCATAGCATAGGCGCTCTTTCAACTCCATTCAAGAGGTAATTAGACTAATTCCTAATTATTGCTTGAATAAGTCTGAATTTGTGTCTTGTTTCTATTTTTCCCATTCGTTCTTAATCTTGATTACATCAAAGTTCTGGGAATCAAGATCATACCTGATGTGTGGGAAAAAATATTCCACCTATTGTTACGGAGATACGAGTCCATCTGGCGAGATTAGACTTATCCTACAAGTCTCCGGGCACACTGGATAAACGCTTATTCTACGAGTTACGACCATCCAGGTGGTACGGGCGTAGAACGCAAGGCATACATCCTTCCGCCTTAAGGTTACAGTCCTAGTTAGGGTTTCGTATATACCACTGCCTTGAGTTTATAGGCCCATGAGCCGTATCTGTCTTTGTATTTTACCATAATTAAGACTGAGTATCCACTACTATAAATACCTCTCCTTACATTATATTGTACATGAAGCGATTCATCACTGAATCCGACTATTCTCAAGGAATAAAACCTCTTTACTTTCTTGTCAATTATTTTTCTTTTATTTACTTACTTTACGTCGTATTTTACTATATTGCTTTTGACCCCATCATAAATTTAAGTGTTTAACCTACACGTACAAATTTAGGCATAAACACCTGAGTCATCGAAAAGATGAGGATTTCTCTCGCGCATGGTGGAATGAATCTCCCAAGTGTGCCCCTTGTGAGGACGGTTGTGCCATCGCACTTGAACCATCAGAATCTGCTTCAAACGAAGCTTCAGGACATATCGGGCAACTATAGCAATTAGGAATTCCTCATAGGATGCAGCTGAGTAGGATCTAACTCAATCACTTTGGTACAATCCCAGATACACTTCCAAAGCATCAATACATGAAATACCGGATGAACTGACTAGAATCTGGCAAATCGAGCCAATAAGCCACCTTACGAATGCACTTCTTGATATGAAGGGCCAATGAATCTAGGATTGAGCTTCCCTTTCTTCCCAAATCTCCTTACACCCTGCATCGGTGACACTTTCAGAACTACCATGTCATTGACCTCGAACTTTAACTAAGGCTCCTCCCATTGGAGTATGAAATCCGTGTGCTCTGAGCGGTGCACAGATAATCCTGAATATAATAAAAAACATCCCGAGTCTGCCAAACCATCTCTGAATTTATTACTTCAATATCTCGAGACTCAATTCAAGCGATACGAGAACGACATCTACGGCCATACAATGCCTCGAATGGAGCCATCTGAATGGAGGACTGCTAGCTATTATGATAAGAAAACTCTGCTAAGGCCAAATGATCATCCTATTGGCCTTCGAAGACCAATGCACAAGCTCTCAGCATATCCTCCAGAACCTGAATAACCCGCTCGGACTGACCATTAGTCTTAGGATGGAATGCCTTACTGAGCTGCACCTGGGTCCCCAACTCCCTCTGAAAAGATTTCCATAACTGGAAAGCAAACTGGGAACCCCGATCTAAAGTAATAGATACAGGAGTATCGTGCAGCCTAATCACCTGCTCAATGAAAACCTGAGCCAACCTCTAAGCTAAATCAGTAGTCTTCACAAGAATGAAGTGAGCTGATTTTGTCAATCTGTCAATAATAACCCAGACCGAATCATGGCGCCGCAAGGTCTTTAGAAGACCAACCAAAATATCCACTGTGATCTGCTCTCATTTCCATTCGGGAATAGGAAATGTTTGAGCGATTAGTGACTACATGATTTTACTGTGCAAATTTTCCAGAAAGAATGCTAAACCACCAACTCTTGCTAGCCTTTTTTTTCGGATTGTGCCTGCACTGCAAATAGAATTCCACAACGATACTATTTTTCTTTTGTTAAGATAACTTGCACATATAGACTCTAGAAAAAATATAGCCTAAAAGTACTTGTACATTAGATAAAATACATTTATATTAAAGTGAAAAATTTTCCATTCCCAAAATAAACAACTACTTTTCACAAAAACTAGCACAACTTCGAGCCTACGACAAGTTTGAGCCAGCTATCCGCACACTTACCCATTAGTTCTGCCTATTTACAATGTTCAGAAATGCATAAGATAACACTAGAATTTATAAACTACGAAAGATATATTATTAACTCCCCCAACTTAGAACACTTCATCCTCCCGGATGATAATGTCGCATGAGGAAGTATCCTATTTCTTATTCACTTTCCATCATCAAATCCTTTTTTTAATATCTTAACATTGTTTAATTCTTCATAAGAATTAGATTCATCATCTTCCTCAATCATCACATCTTTTCATTTTCCCTTCAGAGTTTCTTGAGTCTTAGTTTTTTTTTTTTCTATTGGGACTCCCCTCCAAATTCACCCCGCATGAAAAGATTATCATCATAACTACCACTACATTACATAAAGACTCCGTTGTAACCGGCACACTTTTGTTGGTGAAATTCACTAAAAGCGCCTCGTTAAAATCCCAACTATACTTATCACTCATTCGAGGAAGAGTTTCCTCTACATTGACAACGGAAGAGAAAATGACGAGAAGATCACGAATTTCCTCTAGCTTTTAGTTTTCTCATGCACCTCCCAATCCCCAAAGCAGTTGGATGCCGAAGGGGCAAAAGGGTCTAATTTGAAGTCAACAAGATAGTAACTCAGAGTTATCATCAGAAAAGGGAAGGAGATGA
The DNA here is from genome assembly GCA_029990575.1 of Petunia axillaris subsp. axillaris. Taxonomy (NCBI): domain Eukaryota; kingdom Viridiplantae; phylum Streptophyta; class Magnoliopsida; order Solanales; family Solanaceae; genus Petunia; species Petunia axillaris. The sequence continues at coordinate 57,814,824 of JARKNS010000006.1, read as the reverse complement.
ATGGAATGTTGCTGCAAAGCGGTTGAATTTTTGCCTATTTTATTGGAGAAGTTGGGGATAAAATGGTAAGGAAAAGGTAGAAGGAGCAAAAAAGATATGAAGGAAGATATGAAATAGTAAGAGTAGTGAGGATATGAAAAGGCGTGATAAATACCAGTAACGATAGAGTGCAATACTGGCTCTTGGGAAGACATAAAAACACTAGGAGGTGAATCAGACATTAACATGTATGCTTGCTCAGGAGCGAATTGTTATTTTGTAGCCAAAGTGGTGCAGACGGCACAGAGATACAGATGGATCTCTACTGGTGCATCACTTTACCTCACTTACTTCAGTACTAAATAAGTGGGCAGACAAACTTTGTGGGTATAAATCATGTCATCCATATTTAACGTACGTTGAGGCTCATTAACCCACGTGGAACGGGTTGAAAGATGACTGATGCAACGGACTCAGAGGTACACGTTGTTTATGCCTAAAATCAGCCTCCTAGGTTAAAAAATTAAATTTATAGTAAGGTCCCAAGCAATACAACAAAATACAAGAAAAAATAAATAAAAACTGAGCAACAAGTAACTAAGCAGAAGAGTAAGCACTTGTATTCCTTGAGAGTAGTCGGATTCGGTCTGAATCACTTGCTTTTACAATACAATATAAGAAAGGGTATTTATAGCTATGATTTACCCAATCATAATATGGTAAAATACAAAGACTAATAACTGTTGACACCCAATTTTGTCCCTCATTTTTCTAAAATTGGCTATAATTCAACTTAAAAGTGCACTTTGACTATGTGTGCAAAATGTGCATTAGAAATCATGCATTTACGTGCGATATCCTCTATTTATATATTACATACCTAAATATAGCTATATTATGTAATTTTGTATTATTTAGGTTATTTATCAAACTGTAGCTGTTTGTGCAATTTAGTACATTTATAATATCATATAATTGTATTATTTAGCTACATGTCAAATTTTTATCAATTTGTGATCATTTATGCAAATTAATAATTATCTGTGATTAACTATATTTAAATAATTTTATTTGAGTTTATTAAATGATTATTTGTGCATTTTATATATATGTATATCTATATCTTATTTTTTACACTTTTAAGTTAAATATTGGCCAATTAAAAAAAATGTCCAAATTCCTTTTATATTAATTTTTCCACATCTCAAAATCCCTACCAAAATTCTTTATTCATTTATATTCATCTTTATTTACTTTTTCTATTTAATTACATTCTTGCTTTGAACCTAGACCAAATTGTTAACCAAATACATCCTTATTATTTGAATTTTAAATCCCAAATCTTCTTCCCAATTCTACCTTGAATCTGGACCAAATATAGTCTAGATACATCTTCCCGCTCAAATCTCCCTCTAATTTGTCCTATCCCTTTAATTGGGAAAAATCATTAGAAATCCCCAAAATTACTCAATTTCACACTTTAGTCAAGATTCCAATTTCCCATTTTTACTCCTAAATCATTATCCTAATCCCCTCAATCTCTCAAAATCCCTCAATCTCCTCCCTTAATTCCTAAAACACTCCTGACACTTATTTTTCCTTACATATAGATACACATACAATGACAATCATCAGGACACATCCGAAAACAATCAACACACGCACATACACACTATCATATACAATCAACAGCCGACCCCACGACCCTCCATTCTTCTTCCCCAAACCAATTCTTTCCAAGAAGCTGTGCACATACACAAATCAATACACACACTCTCCCCCTACAACACACACATAGACCACTGCACATCAAAGACCATACCCTCCCTTAAACGATTACAGTGACTACACAGACCCCACATAAAATTTTACTCCTTTTGGATCATCTTCCTCGACGCCCACACCCACAAAATCGAACCCCTCTTCATCCTCATCCTTCAATCCAAATTAACACACAAAACATCAAAACAGAAACAGATCGAGATTGGGGATGGGGGGTCAAGATTCCGAAAAGGGGTAAAATTAAAACTCCCTCCATCGTCATCAGTTGAGATCGAAAACAAGGAGAAGGAAAGTCGAGGGCGGAGTTGCAGTGACGCCGCTAATAGGCAGTCGCTCCTCCATCCCTCACTTTGTTGTTTGTTCCGTCGATACTGTTACTCCTCCTCGCCCGAGTTCGATTGACAGTATCTGGAATTGGTTCCGTTGCTTGTCTGGCACGCTGGCTACTGGGTTGATTCAATTTACGTTGCCCCTTCTGATGGGTCACTCTTCGGTTTATCGTGACCATCGAAAGCCGACAGGAATTTTAGTCGGCGATGCCTTATTGTTCTTGGACCTATACACTTTGTTGTTCGCCTTCTCTACTTCTCGTTTGGTTTCTTCCCTGATGTTTTTTGTTGCAGATGTTGGCTTTGAGGACTTTCCGTTTTAGTGGATGAGGGAGCTTTGACTGTGGAATTACTGCTTTGGGGACCCACATTGTCTTGTGTATTACAATTGTTATTCTAGTTTGTTTCTTGTGCTATTGCTGTTGATGACATACTACTGGCCATATTTTTTTAGATTTGGCAACAACTGCAGGACATCAATTGATGCTAATTGGCACTTACTAGTCAAGAACTAGGCCAACAAAAATAATTATTTATTTGAGGCCTATTTGACTAAATTGAACATGATACTACACTTGATCGACTCATTCCCGTGTCCCTAAAACAAAACAAAAGGTTATGATGGCACGTATGAGCCGTGATTGCAAAACAAACTGGTGATGGAGTGGTGGGACAGGTACGTGGCATGATAATACGACCGGCCGGCGTGTTTGCAGCCGTACTGACGTCTCTAACCTCCACCCAATTCATACACACATGAGCCGACATTTTTTAAAAATCCCTTTCCCCTTTATTTTAAAATTATTATTTTTTTATTACTATTACTATTAACATTTTCATTATTATTATTATTATTATTATTACTATTATTACTCTTATTATTATTATTATTATTATTATTATTATTATTATTATTATTATTATCATTTTCTTTATTTTCATTATTATTAATATTATTGTTATTATTCACTAACTCTTTTCTTTAAATTTTGCGAGGTAAAATTGGATGAGAGACGACAACCTATTTAGGAGAAAACAAAGACCCTTTTATTATTATTATTATTATTATTATTATTATTATTATTATTATTATTATTATTATTAGTAGTAGTTATTACTATTATTATTTATTATTTATTATTATTGTACTAACTCATTTTTATCTTTTTGCAAGGTGAAATTCTCCTAGGAGGAAGCCAGTAGCAAATCACATTTTTTTATGTAATACTATATGCATATTTTACTAGTCATTCAAATTATTTGTCTATTCTTAGTTACTTAGTTTATTTGCTTAGCTGTTCTAGTTTGAATCCCAAGTATAAGTTTGGCCGGTAACCACATTTGGTGGAGCTTGAGAGGTACATAACCCCTTCCTCTCGAGTTAACTTGATCCTCTTACCTAGATTTCTGGTTCGTAGATTAAGTTTCAGAGTTAATTCTAAAATTAGCTAGAAACAAAATAGGTGCCCTAATACGCCTAGTTAAAAAATATGTTAGGTGGCGACTCCAACTCTTTACCCGTGAGTTACCCAATAAGTCGAGCCCTGTTTCGAACCTTAACCGGTTCGGATAAAAATAGGATGCGACAGAATGGCGACTCCGCTGGGGACATCAAGGTTCAAACCATAACTGACTTTAAATTGGAATTCTTTATTTGCTTTATTTTCTTTCCATTTATTTCAATACTAACTTTTTTCTTCTTTTTCTTTTTTATAGGATTAAGGTTTATTTTTTGAATTTTTTAAATGTCATACCCAATTTTGGACTCAACTCGAGGCGAGTCGGGTTGCAGATTTGATTGGGTGAACTCGTTTGAGTTTAAATGTTGGAGTCGCCACCTAACATATTTTTTAACTAGGCGTATTAGGGCACCTATTTTGTTTCTTGCTAATTTTAAAATTAACTCCGAAACTTAGTCTACGAACCAGAAATCTAGGTAAGAGGTTCAAGTTAACTCGATAGGAAGGGGTTATGCACCTCTCGAGCTCCTCCAAATGTGGTTACCGGCTGGACTTTATAATTGGGATTCGAAATAAGTAACTAAGCGACTTAAACTAACTAATTAGATATAAACAAATAACTATATAATATAATAATTGAGATAAGAGATCCTAATAGGCTTCCTCCTTAAGAATTGCACCTTGCAAAAAAGATGAAACTGAATTAGTAAAGTAACAATAATAAATAATAAATAGTAATCAAGATAATAATAAATACTAATAATAATAATAATTAGAACAAAATAATAATAATGACAGAAAGGTTTCTCTCTAAATTGCTCTCTTCCAAAATAGGTTATCGTCTCTTTCCAATTTTTACCTCGCAAAATTTAAAGAAAAGGGTTAGTGAATAATAATATTAATAAAAATAATGAAAATGATAACAACAACAATAATAATAATAATAATAATAATAATAATAATAATAATAATAATAATAATAATAATAATAATAATAATAATAATAATTTTAAAATAAAGGGAAAGGGGATTTTTGAAAGTGTCGGCTCAGGTGTGTATGAATTAGGTAGAAGTTAGGGACGTCGATACGGCTGCGAACACGCTGGCTGGTCGTGTTGCCATGCCAAGTACCGGTCTCATCACTCCATCACCGGCTCGTTTGTAGTCACGGCTTATACACTGCATCATAGCCTTTTGTGTGTTTTAGGGATACGGGGATGGGTGTTGAAGTATAGTATCATGTTCAAACTAATCAAATAGGCCTCGAATAATTTATTTTCCTTGGCCATAATTAGTCCGTCAATTCATTGTATTTCCGTCAATTTCTTGTGTAGGCTTCAATATATGTAAAAATATATTTTTTATTGGCTATCAACAATAAGGCATAATAACTGCCCAAATTGACAGATACTGCCCATATAAATTAGCATCAAAGGATCTGCGATCAACAGCCTCAGGAAAAGGTCAGTAGCACAAATAAATCTCTTAGAAACATAATAATGCCATTTATAATAGAAGCCAAGTGCTGATTATATCAAAAGAAACCAAAGAGTCAAACGATAAAGGACAGTCAACAAAACCAATGTAATCAGTATTCTCAATTTCTTGAGACAAGAATCACAAAACCCGTCGTTGACCCAAAATCGCCGATGGGATGAAAGACAAGGGCAACGAAGTCCCGATTCCAGTCAACGTCTTAGTCAGAGACGACGTCGCGACAGCAATGACGGAAATGGAGCAGCGACAACCGGCAGGTCTCGACAAAAAACTCTGGCGACCTCGTCGGCGCCGCTGCCACTCTGAGCCTCGTCACGCCCATCTCCTTTCCCGTCGACAATATTCAATAACAAGAGTCATAATGAAAGAGGAAATTGAATAAATATAGAGAAATAGAGAATATGGGATGGGGTTCCCGATCGGGTCCCGCTTTGTACTACTCCCTGCTTTTGATTGCTTTCTACTGGAATTAATGGTGGCTTCACCTTGTATGCTTCTGATCTGTACACCCACCCCCGATCTCCCTCTGTTTCGGTTTATTTTATGTGTGTGGATGTGTCTTGGAGACCGTGAAGGGGGGTATGTGATTTTGGGGAAGATGACAGTAAGGAGGGGGTTGGAGTCTGCGTAGATAGGTACTGTGAGGAAGAGAAAGTTCGTGTGGTGTGTATTTTGTGTTGAGCTGTATGTATCTGTTATTGTATGTGTTTGTGTGTAATGGTGAGGACAAGGTGAGGGAGATGGAGTTTGTGTATCGATTTTGTGTTGATTTGTGGGTTTTGTATATTTCTGTTTGGGGCGTGAGGAGATGGAGAAGATGACTAAGGGGTGTGGGGATCGGTGTGTATTATGCCCTGTGTATGCGTGTGTGTGTCCCCGATATGTACTGATTGTGTTTTTGTGAAGGAGAAGAGTTGTAAGGAAGATGAAGTGGGGAAACTGCATGAGAGAGTGATGTTTGGCATTTTATGCCTATATTTCCTTAATATTTCCTCACGTTTGAGCTTGTTATTCGCTCGTTTTATGGTTTATGAATGTGCTTTTGCACTAATTTTATGTCGTGTGTATGTAGGTTATTATGCAGTGCGATTGGAGCTTTTAAGAGCATGATTGAGCAAGAAAAGATTGGATTTTGATTGAGGATTGGATCGAGCACACGAAGGCACAACACGAGACGAGAAAAGGAGAAACGAAACACAGAGAAATTGGCTGGCGCCACAGGTGGCGCGCCGCGCCAGGCAAAGCGCCCAGCCTGTGGCGCGATTTCTCACATGGCACGGGGCTAAAGCGTGAAGATTTTGACGGGTTCTGCTTGTTCCAGCGCGTTACGAGGTGCGGGGCGCCCGTTATAGCGCCCTTGTGCGGATTTTTACTTCCTATATCGTCTAGGCTTGGGTCTAACTTATTACTAGGTGTTTGTAAACCTTATAAATACTCTTTTACTTAGTTTTAGAGGGAGTTCAGACTTTGGAGCAAATTGGAGAGCTCATAACATCTTGAACAAGGGTTTTTCTTCCTTCCATTAATCTTTTACATCACTATTTCATTATTTCATCAAATCGTTGTGTTATTATGAGTATGAGTAGCTAAATCTATCGTTCTAGGGTTAGAGTATTTCATGAAAGTTGATGTTTGAAGATTGATTTCCATTGATTGAATCCCATAACTAGTTACTTATTCTTTCTTGATTTCACTTGTGTAACAGTTAGTGCCCGATTATTACGCATTATCTATGGTTTTTAGATTGAACTCGAAAGAGAGAATTTAATTACGTAATAAGAAAGAATAGAACTAGTTTGTGAACCCGGGCATCCGAGAACCAATTTGCGAGTAGGATAGACATATACTTGCGTGCCTAGTTTAACTCATTACAGAATTCGTTAATGCGTGCACGTGATTCAGCCCATAGACATATAGGGATTTGAGTAGCTTGCATAGACCGTGAAGAATCGAAAGGTTTTCACGGGTACATTTAATCTGTTAGTTAGTAATCCGGGATTTAAGAAGTGGAATCAATTGGAAAATTCAACTCGATTGTTCGTAACTCTGACCCTGAACCGTCTCCTTATTACTGATAACAACCAAGTCTTGCTGCATTGTTTGAATTCACTTTTACCCTCTTAATTACTGTTCTTTAGTTACTAAACTCATCACTATTGGAAAAGATCCCTGAATAGTTTATATAAATTGTTTGCTGAATTCAGTCTGAATAGTCCTCGTGGGAACGATACTCGATTTATCACTTTATTACTTTTCGACCACTTATACTTGCGTGTGCATTTGGGAGCAACAAGTTTTTGGCGCCGTTGCCGGGGACTAAACAATTGACTGATTTCTTTTTTAACAGTTTATTATTTTCTATTCAGGTTTAATTTTTGTTTTGAGTTTTGTGCTGTTTCAGGTATTTGGTCCTGCTTGATCTTTACCTACAGGAATGGCAGCAGAACTAGCTTTAGCTGTGCGAGATGTTGCTCTCCCCAGCCTGGAGGGAGTAGCCTCGAGCATAGTTAAGCCTGAAATCACCGGGCACTTTGAGAGTAAGTCCGGCATGATACAACTGTTACATGTGACTGGACAATTTGCTGGATTACTCAGCGAGGATCCACAACAACATATCCAGAATTTCTTGGAGATCAGTGATACTTATACACCAGCGGGAGTTCCTACTGATTATGTTCGCTTGACGTTGTTCCCATTTTCACTGATTGGGGCAGCAAGGAAGTGGTTAAAGGCTGAAAAGTCTGGGTCTATCACTACTTGGGAGGATTTGGCTAAGAAGTTCTTGGCTAAATTTTATCCATCTGCCAAGACAGCCCGGCTGAGGAGTGAAATTATGTGCTTCAGACAAATAGAAGGAGAGTCTTTGTATTCAGCCTGGGAGCGATTTAAAGCTTTATTGAGAGATTCTCCACACCACAACCAATCCAATGAGGTTGTTGCACATACTTTTGTTGAGGGGTTGAATGCGCATACTAAGATCGTGGTAGATACTGCTGCTGGAGGCCAAGAATTAGCCTTAAATTTTGACCAGATCTATGATTTGCTAGATAAGTTTTCGCAGAGCAATCCTGATTGGCAGGGAGATGGTAGAGCTATTACGCAGAAATCTGCAGGGGTACTTCAGTTACATGCAGTTTCAGAGATAAGGGCGAGGATGGATGCTATTTCCAATCAAATTAGCAAGTTAGCTCTGCCAAAGACTCAGCAACCAGTGGCTCCAGTGCAACAACTCCAAAATTTTTGTGAGGTTTGTGGTCAAGACCATGCTACAGAGGTTTGCTCATCTAATCCAGAGTCAGTTTATTACATGGGTAATCAAAACAGGCTGCAGGGTCAAAATCAGTTTGGTAATGGTTATTATCAAGGCAGTACGAGAGCCCCGAATAATTACCACCCACTTCCAGCTCCACCACAGCAGGTTAGCAGTTTAGTTGAAGATATGTTAAAGCAGTTAATGGCAGGCCAGCAGAGAATGATAGCTGACACTGCTGCCCATGCAGTGGCCATACAAGATATTGCCAATGCTCATAAGAACCTGGAGCACCAGTTGGGGCAGTTGGTGGGAGAAATAAGGACTGTTAAAAAAGAGCATGAACAATGTCTTGCAGTGACACTAATTGAAGGTGGAGAGCTGATGACCAAGACTGAGGAGAGAGCTGAAATAGAAAAAGTTGAAAAAGTGGAGAAGGTAAAGAAGAAAGAAGAGAGAAAGGAGACACCTCTGCCGCCTCCACCATTCCCGCAGAGACTTATACCATCGAAGGATCTGGCCCAGTATCAAAAATTTGTAAGTATATTGAAAGAACTCCAAGTTAATATTCCTTTGACTGATGTGTTTGAATTGATGCCATCCTTTGTGAAGTTCTTAAAAGAGATTTTAGTCAAGAAGAAAAAGTCTCAAGAGATAGATACAGTTGAGTTAGTTGAGGAGTGTAGCACAATCTTGAGCAAGCTACCTCCAAAACTTCAAGATCCTGGGAGGTTTACTATTCCTTGCACCATTGGAGAGCATAATATCACTGGTGCATTGTGTGATTTGGGTACGAGCATAAATCTCATGCCTCTGTCTGTTTGCAAAAGGTTAGGGCTGGGACCAATCAAGCCCTCTTCAGTTACTCTTAAGATGGCAGATGGATCTCTCACTCACCCTGATGGTAAGTTGGAGAATGTGTTGTTAAAAGTTGGTAAGTTTACATTCTCCACTGATTTTGTAGTCCTAGATTATGAAGAGGACCGAGAAGCTCCAATCATTTTGGGGAGACCATTCCTAGTCACCTCGAAGGCAATTATTGACATGGAGCTGGGTGAGATGACTGTTAGAGCGCATGGAGAGAAGGTTACTTTCAAGGTGTATACTGAGAAGGAGCACATAGCTAAGGTTGAAGAGTGCTCTATGATTGAATGTGTCAAACAAGAACATAGAAGTACACCACATGTGAAGTTGAAGAGGGGTTCTCTCAAAGAAAGGAAGAAAGCAAAGGTTCGGTGTAAGAAGAGAAGACGTAACTGCTGGAAGTGAGCTAAAAGTGTCGTCGTGCCACGACGTTAACTAAGGCGCTTCTCGGGAGGCAACCCGAGTTTGTACTTGTATTATTTTTTTTTATAGTGTCACGTTGTTTTTGTTTTTCATTGGATTGCAGTTTCATGTAATGTCGAGGCTAAGTGTGGGGTGTCCTCACCCTTACCTAATATTGATGACCAGTTGGGGGAAGTCTGAGTACCTCATACTATATGGAAGCTTGGAGGATTCTAGCACCAAGGACTAGAATCTTCAGGGAAGTTTTCTTTACCTTGCACTTTCTTATTTTTAGCACTGAGGACAGTGCTTAGTTTAAGTGTGGGGTGGGGGAACTACCCTTTTATTTATTTTTGAGGTTAGGGATGCATGTGCCGTAGGATTTTTCTTTTGTCACTTGACTTTATTTTGATTTGTTTCTTGCTTTAATATATGAACAAAAAATTAGAAAACCAATGAAAAATTACAAAAAGATTCTCCTTTTAGTTTTTATTAGTGGTACATGTCATCCACCCCGTGGTTTTTCTTATGGCCTCGGTTCTTTTCCACGGGGAGACCTTTGAACTGGGTAGTTTTTATTTTTATTAGGATTAGAGTAGTTAGTTGTTAGATGACCCTAGACGAAGGAAATAGGTAGAATGCTAGGTGCCTTTGAATTGTTTGATACCGGTGGACTTGAATTGATTGCATGTGCTATTTGTGGTGTCCTTGGGTTTTAAATTGTGATGCATGCCTAGAGAAAAAAATTGGAACGATCCCCTTGAGATGCTTGAGTCCGCTTGCTTGACTTGATTGTGAACCTTTGTGCATTAGTGCTTAAATTTCCACAAGTTGCACTCTAAATGCTTGATTGAGAGTTGTGATGGAGCCTTTTTGTGTGGGTCGTGTGCGATGTGTGTGTGAGGCATGTTCTTGTTTACTCCATGTTGCATATTAATTTCTAGAACTTGCCCCGTGTGTGTGCAAAGCGAAATCCTAGGTTCGCTCTAGTCGGGAAATGATACAAGGCTTTCTTTTGATTTGCCTACCCTTACATATACACCTTGAAAAAAATTGTTGTTGTGAATTCTTTGACCTTTTTGTTGGCACCCACACCCCAAGCCTACCCACTTGTTCTAAATTGTCTCTTTCGGCCCTTTACTCCTTAAGCACTTTAGTTGATATTGTGTTGTTATTTTGGAGTTGTGGTTGGATTTTTGGGAGGTTTTTGAGTGGAACCAATGAGGGGAATATTTGAAATAATTTGTGAAGTAGTGAAAAGCATTGGAAAGGTTTGGAGAGTAATGAGATTGAAAAGAAAAAAAAAAGAGCAAAGTTGAAAAGAAAAGAAAAAAAATTTGTGGAAAAAGAAATAAAGAGAAAAGAATATCCATTCCTTGCTAGTGTGTGCTTAAAAGAAAAATGCTACTTGTTGAGAAGGTGTGTGTGAAAGTTGTTGATTGGGTGGCTTTGATGAGAATTGTGTTTGAAATAATTGTGATGTATTAAAGTGCTTACGGAGGTAGTCACTATTACCCATATGTATCCTACCCGCCCCATAGCCTACATTACAACCTTTTTAAAGTCCTAGTTAATCCCGATTGGAGTGAGCTTACATTAGTGGAGTCCTACACTACGGGCAAGCCTATGGTACATTGTGTGTGACATGTGAGACTTTCATGAGAGTGAGTGAATTCATTTGTTATTGTCCCCGTTCTATTCATGATATTTATTGTTGTGTGTGATATTTGGGGGACACTCTTTTGCTTCATATTGGTGAGGGCGCATGGTTTGCATGAAATAGGTGAAGTTGATGGCTTCTTGGTTGAGTAGATAGGTGTGATGTTGTGGGAGCATGGTTGCAATGAGTTGAGTTGTGCATTTGAGCTATTTTTGGGTGGTTGTTCTCATATTTTTGAGTTTGTTGAATTGTTGGCAGGTTTGTGGATCCATAGTAGTCATGTGTACATTGGTTCAATGGTCGGTATCAACCATGGTCATAGGCAGACCTGTTTTACCTAGGTTGGGAAGTTAGTTGTGACTTGCTCGAGGGCGAGCAAGGGTTCAAGTGTGGGGTGGTGATGTTTGTCATTTTATGCCTATATTTCCTTAATATTTCCTCACGTTTGAGCTTGTTATTTGCTCGTTTTATGGTTTATGAATGTGGTTTTGCACTAATTTTATGTCGTGTGTATGTAGGTTGTTATGCAGTGCCATTGGAGATTTTAAGAGCATGATTGAGCAAGAAAAGATTGGATTTTGATTGAGGATTGGATCGAGCACACGAAGGCACAACAAGAGACGAGAAAAGGAGAAACGAAATTGAGAAATTGGCTGGCGCCACAGGTGGCGCGCCACGCCAGGCAAAGCGCCCAGCCTGTGGCGCGATTTCTCACGTGGCGCGGGGCTAAAGCGTGAAGATTTTGCCGGGTTCTGCTTGTCCCAGCGCGTTACGAGGCGCGGGGCGCCCGTTATAGCGCCCATTGTGCGGATTTTTACTTCCTATTTCGTCTAGGCTTGGGTCTAACTTATTACTAGGTGTTTGTAAACCTTATAAATACTCTTTTACTTAGTTTTAGAGGGAGTTCAGACTTTGGAGCAAATTGGAGAGCTCATAACATCTTGAACAAGGGTTTTTCTTCCTTCCATTAATCTTTTACATCACTATTTCATTATTTCATCAAATCTTTGTGCTGTTATTATGAGTATGAGTAGCTAAATCTATCATTCTAGGGTTAGAGTATTTCATGAAAGTTGATGTTTGAAGATTGATTTCCATTGATTGAATCCCATAACGGGTTACTTATTCTTTCTTGATTTCACTTGTGTAACTGTCAGGGTCCGATTATTACGCATTATCTATTGTTTTTAGATTGAACTCGAAAGAGTGAATTTAATTACGTAATAAGAAAGAATAGAACTAGTTTGTGAACCCGGGCATCGGGGTACCAATTTGCGAGCAGGATAGACATATACTTGCTTGCCTAGTTTAACTCATTACAGAATTTGTTAATGCGTGCACGTGATTCAACCCATAGACATATAGGGATTGGAGTAGCCTGCATAGACCGTGAAGAATCGAAAGGTTTTCACGGGTACATTTAATCTGTTAGTTAGTTATCCGGGATTTAAGAAGTGGTACCAATTGGAAAACTCAACTGGATTGTTCGTAACTCTGACCCTGAACTGTCTCCTTATTACTGATAACAACCAAGTCTTGCTCCATTGTTTGAATTCACTTTTACCCTCTTAATTACTGTTCTTTAGTTACTAAACTCATCACTATTGGAAAAGATCCCTGAATAGTTTATAAAAATTGTTTGCTAGAATTCAGTCTGAATAGACCTCGTGGGAACGATACTCGATTTATCACTTTATTACTTGTCGACCACGTATACTTGCGTGTGCGTTTGGGAGCAACAGAGAGTGTGTGTAGTCTGCCGTGTGTGAGTTGTGGGTGAAGTGTGTGTATAATTGATGATGAAGTGAAGAAAAATCAACCATTATAATAAAGAATTTGAAAAAATATAGTTGTTGGGTAATTGAGAGGTGATTGAGGGATTTGGGGAATGATTGTAGGGATTAGGAAATTAGAAAAGATTTGGGAGGGATTTTAGGTAGATTTGGGGATTTGATATGGGGGGACGAACTTGGACATGTTTTTTGCAAAAGGATGTATTTGGATAGAAAATTTGTCTAGGTTCGGTGATGTAGGAAATCAAACGCGGAAAGTAAAAAGGATAAGAACGAGACGTAACTCGATCTCTAATCCCAAGTAGCAACGGAGAACTTGTTCCGTTACACCCCGAGAGAAGGACAAGAACACCTACGCTATGCAACTACCCTCGAGCTAACGCGAGCACGCAAGTAGAATGGTCGGAGAGGAAAAGTATTCATCTAGATCCGCTAGAAGAACTACAAGTCCCAAATCAAAGGGTTTCATTCAATAACCAAGAGCCATGCTCATGTTCAATATTCATCAACTATCAATAATGGACTAAGTTCAAAATAGGCTTAGCATGGCTATTTATAGTGTTTGCCAAGCTTGCACAATGACTAAAATACCCTTACTAATAAGGTTTACAAAATAGGCCACGTAGGGCAAAACAGTAAAATAAAAATAGGCCTTCACAGCTGGGAGGGGCGCCTGGAATCTGGGAGGGGCGCCTGGGATTGCTGTCAGCTAGGCGGGGCGCCTGGCATCAGGCGGGGCACCTGGCTAGGCGGGGCGCCTGTGTGGGGCGCCAGGTTAGGTGGTCCGCCTGTGCACTTTCAGCTCCTTAGGCAGTGGGCTTGCCAGGCGGGGCGCCTGGCTCTGCTGGGCTATCTTCTTCCTTAGGCGTGAGGCCTAGTTTGAGCACCCGGAATGGCTTCCACTCGCTTCCTTCCTCAAGTCCTCTCCTCTCCAAGTATAAATGCACCTCTTGGACATCCTTGGCTTGGCTCCGAGTGAATGTTCTCCTTGTGGTGGATTGCCCGGCATCATCCTCCCATTCTTGAGAAGATTTCGTCCTCGAAATCGTTGCATCATCATCGACGACCCCTTCATTACCTACATCCAAAGGAACCAAGTCACAAACATTGAAAGTATTAGAAACTTGATACTCACTTGGCAAGTCGACCACATAGGCGTTGTTGTTTATCTTTGAGAGCACTTGGAATGGGCCATCTCCACGGGGTGCTAACTTTCCTTTTCTAATGCTTGGAGACCTTTCTTTCCGGAAGTGCACCTACACATAGTCACCCTTCTTGAGTTCCACCTTCTTGCGTCCCTTGTTCTTCTTAAAGGCTACCTTTGCATAGGCTTCCTCCAAGTTCTTCTTCGCCTTAGCATGTATTTCCATCAAAGCCTTGGCTCTAGTTTTACCTTCAAAATTAACAACCATTTCCCTTGGCAAAGGGGTTAGATCAAGGGGAATCAAGGGGTTAAAACCATACACACACTCGAATGGAGTCATACCAATCATCCGATGCACGGTTCGATTGTAGGCAAACTCCATAAGAGGTAGCTTATCTATCCAAGTCCCACCCTTACCTCGGGTCATGGCTCTAAGAAGAGCACCCAAGGTTCGGTTCACCACTTCGGTTTGCCCATCGGTTTGGGGGTGGTGGGACGTAGAAAACAAGAGTTTGGTGCCAAGGGCACCCCATAAACTCCTCCAAAAATGACTTAGGAACTTAGTGTCCCTATCACTCACTATGGTTTGAGGCACACCATGCAATTTCAAGATATTATCAATAAACAAGGTAGCAACATGTTGTGCATCATCGCATTTACGACATGGAATGAAATGCGCCATTTTGGAGAACCTATCCACAACAACATAAATGCTATCATGGCCCCCCCTAGTCCTTGGTAAACCCATGACAAAGTCCATTGATATATCCAACCATGGACTAGTAGGTACGGGGAGTGGGGTATACAAACCATGGGGGTTCGACTTGGACTTAGCAACCTTGCATTCAAGACAAGAGTTGCAAAGTCTCTCAACATGGGTCCCCATTTTTGGCCAATGGAATTGTTCCCGAAGGATGGCCAAGGTTTTGTCCCTACCAAAGTGACCCATGAGTCCTCCACAATGTGCCTCTCGCACAAGCAATTCCCTCCATGAGGACTCGGGTATGCACACTTTACCATTCTTAAAGATATATCCATTAACCCACTGGTATTTCTCAACTCTCTCCCCCTTTTCTAGAGCTTCATGGATGCTCTTGAGCTTCGGGTCATGAGCATACATCAATTTAATGCTTTCAAAGCCCATAAACTTAGAGGTGAGAGTGGTGGCTAGAGCGAACTTTCTAGAAAGCGCGTCCGCCACAACATTGTCTTTCCCTTTCTTGTATTGGATAACATAGGGAAAAGACTCAATGAATTCAACCCACTTGGCATGTCTCTTATTGAGCTTCTCTTGGCCTCTCAAATGATTGAGTGACTCATGGTCACTCTTGATTACAAACTCACGAGGCCAAAGATAGTGTTGCCAATGGGCAAGGGCTCTCACAAGGGCATACAACTCCTTGTCATATGTAGAATAGTTGAAGGAGGCCCCTTTCAATTTCTCACTAAAGTAGGCGATGAGTTTGCTATCTTTCATTAATACACCACCAATTCCCACCCCCGAGGCATCACATTCAACCTCAAATGCCTTTCCGAAGTCGGGCAATTGCAATAGATGGGCGGTACTCAACCTACTTTTCAACTCATGGAAGGCCTTCTCTTGAGGCTCTCCCCAAACAAAAGGTTGGTCTTTCTTCACCAATTCGGTGAGTGGAGCGGCGATGGAGCTAAAGTCTTTCACAAATCGCCTATAAAAGTTAGCAAGACCATGAAAGCTCCTCACTTGAGTCACGGTAGTAGGAGTAGGCCAATCACGTATGGCCTCTACCTTAGACTCATCCACCTCCACTCCTTGGGCACTCACAACAAACCCAAGGAAGACAACCTTCTCCACACCAAAGGCACACTTTTTGAAATTAGCATAGAGCTTTTCGGCTCTTAAAGCTTCAAGCACTTGCCTAAGGTGGTCAACATGTTCATCAATTGTCTTACTATAGATCAAGATATCATCAAAATAGACAACAACAAACTTGTTGATAAAAGACTTCAAAACATGATTCATGAGTCGCATGAAAGTGCTAGGTGCGTTGGAAAGCCCGAAGGGCATTACCAACCATTCATAGAGACCGAATTTGGTCTTGAATGCGGTTTTCCATTCATCCCCGGGTTTCATCCGGATTTGATGGTAATCGGACCTAAGGTCGATTTTGGAAAAGACACACGACCCACTCAATTCATCCAACATGTCATCAAGCCGTGGAATAGGGTGACGGTACTTGATCGTTATCTTATTCACAGCTCGGCAATCTACGCACATTCTCCAAGTGCCGTCCTTCTTTGGAACAAGAATGACCGGTACGGCACAAAGACTCAAACTCTCCCTTACCAAGCCTTTGGAAAGCAAGTCATCAACTTGTTTTTGCAACTCCCTTGTATCCTCGGGATTGCTTCTATAGGCCGGCTTGTTCGGGATTTGAGAACCCGTAATAAAGTCGATTTGATGTTCAATACCTCTCAAGGGAGGTAAGCCATCGGGCATCTCATCCGGGAACATGTCCCCGAAGTTTTCCAAGACATTTTTCAAAGCATTAGGCAAAGGGGTAGAAGAAAAATCACAATTAGAGTTAAGGATCATACCTTTGTGCACTAGGCATAGGAGAAACTTGGTGCCATCATTACCTTTCAAGAGCTCGCCCGGTTGCATCATGGCACACATGCCACCGGTAGATGAAGTAGGTGGGATTGCCACCATGCTTTTGGACAAAGGGCTAGTCTCAATGAGTGACTTAGCCTTTGCCACCTCTTTCAACTCCTTCATTTTCTTGTAGTCATCACTTACTTAGTTAGGAGTGAGAGGTTTAAGCACAAATCTCTTCCCTTCATGTTTGACCGTGTAAGTGTTGACACGACCATCATGCACCACTTGCCTATCGAATTGCCATGGCCTCCCTAAGAGTAGGTGGCATGCTTGCATAGGCACAACGTCAAACAAATGCTCATAAACATAACTCCCCATTTTGAATCGAATCATCACTTGCTTTACTACTTTAAGTTCCCCACATTCGCCTAGCCATTGTAGCCGGTAAGGTTTAGGATGCTTCATGGTAGTCAACTTCAATTGAGACACAAGTGATTGACTCACTACATTCGCACAACTCCCGGAATCAATTATCATAGGGCAAACAACATCTTTGACCCG
Organism: Petunia axillaris subsp. axillaris; assembly: GCA_029990575.1. Lineage (NCBI taxonomy): Eukaryota > Viridiplantae > Streptophyta > Magnoliopsida > Solanales > Solanaceae > Petunia > Petunia axillaris. Next base: position 57,797,525 of record JARKNS010000006.1, on the reverse strand, counting down.
GCATCTAGCATGGAAAAGATTTTCCCTTTGCAAGATTTCACTATCTTCCACAATCATAGCCCCTAGGCTCCTTCTCACAACCAAGAAAGTATGAGGATCCTCCTCCTCCCCCGTGTCATCAAGCAAATCATCCTCCTCTACTCCCTCATCTCCCTCTACTCCCTCTACTCCCTCATCTTCCGATTCACTCTATTTCTCATATGCATCATTACCAACAACAATCATGGTCCTCTTTGTAGGACATTCCCTAGCAAAGTGACCATAACCCTTGCACTTGTGGCATTGTATTGAAGAAGAAGTAGGAGCATGTAATTGAGTTTTAGAGTTACCTCCCACATTAGGTGTGTTCTTCTCATACGGCTTTTTCACATCCTTGGTAGCATTTGCACCACTTGTTCCACTTGCACTTGGGAACCTTGCATTTGTAGTAGGAGGCTTCCAATCCTTTGGTTTGCTTGTTGGAGTAGTAGTGCTACTCTTGTAGCGAAGGGATTTCTCCTCCTTGAGCCATTTCTCGGCCGCAACCGCATCTTCGCATAGCTTGTAATGATCATCATATTTGTGGAACTTCAATTGTGAAGCTATGTCTCGGTTCAAGCCCCCTTTGAAAAAGATCATGGCCATTTCATTGTCTTCATCATCTAAGTCAAGGATCATTCGGATTTGCTCAAATTCATTGAAGTATTCACCAACCGATTTGTAACCTTGCTTCTACTCATATAGACGCCTTTGTTGTTCAACCCGGTATTGGTTAGTCAAGTACTTCTCATCCATCACACGGATCAACTCTTCCCAAGTAAGATTAATAGCCATACCCGTCCTCCTTCTATTCCTCTTCACCGACTCCCACCAAGTAGAAGCAAAAGATTCAAAGGAGGATATTGCATACTTGGTCTTTTTCACTTCGGGCATATCATTGGTGTCAAAGATACGCTCCATAGCCAATTTCCAATCAATGTACTCCACCGGGTCACTACTTCCTTTGAAAGAAGGAATAGTGAGCTTCACACTATGAAGGTTGTTGTTGTTGTCACGACCCCCTTGGAATGGCTCCGGTTGGCCTCCATGGTGATCATCGTAAGCAACATAGTCCATTCTAGCATTCCTCCCTCCATATCCTAAGGGTGGCCCTCGACCTCGGCCTCTACCCCGATCCACATTTCGACCCCAATTCATAGCTCGCCTTGGTTGAAAGTGATCATCAAACCCATACACATCGTCACCATAATCAACTTCCTCCCCTTCTTGAGCCTCATCAACTTGCTCAAGAGGTTGCACATTTCGGACGGGTCTTGGTAGTGGAATGTTTCTTGGGGGATTATCCAAGATACGGGGAATGCCCGTTCGTTCAATTCTCTCTCGATCCTCCTTTACCCGTTGTTGATTGAGCAATTCAACAACTTGCTCCGGGGTAAAGGTAGGGCTACTTGAGCCTTCACCGGTCTCAATTTGGACACTCGGGGTCCCCTTTTCAATTGGGACACTCGGGGTCCCATGGTCACCTTGAGTACTCGAGGCTCCCTTTTCAAGAGAATCAATCCTTTGGTTCATGAGGTCCATCTTGGCAAGAAGATTAGCCAAGGCCTCCTTAATGAAATCTTGACCTTCGTTGGCCATTGTACCTACAAAGAAAGAAACAAGAGTTAGTTAAAACACCTCACTCGCTCCCTCACTTGTGTTCACTCGGATCACTCTTTTGGGTGGCGGTGGATATTTCACTCAACTTGTAGTTCCAAAGCTTCACGTAGATGATTAGCAACTCCTCAACTCAACTAAACTATTCACGAGTCACGCACACTCCGGGGTGAGTGGAATTAATGGGACTCAATGAACGCTAGGCACTTTGAAGTGAGGACTTGAGTTAAAAGGTTCTACGCTTTTTCTTAGAAATCTACTCTCCTTGCTAGGCACGAATCACTTAAGAGCAATCAAAGGGTTAGCACTATTCAAGTAGATCGGTTACTCAAAGTAGTACTAACTAGATATTATGTTATCAAACAAAGGGAAGTACCTACGAAAATCTACCCGAAACAATACGTTCAGCACTCAGGAGGGGCGCCTGAAACTCAGGTGGGGCGCCTCACTGTGCAGGCAATCAGGCGGGGTGCCTGGGACCTAGGCGGGGCGCCTGAGGTCTTAGGCAGTAGCCAAGTCAGGCGGGGCGCCTGGGCCTGGGACAGTTTCAACACGTTCCAAACTTGTTCCAAGTCGATTTTCAAGCCTCAAATCCGATGTTTTCAACTTGTTTTCACAATCCAATGATACCCAAAGTTGTTTTTGATCTTCCTTAACAAAACCCAGTCAAATTATCAACCAAACAATCAATCAAATCAGGATTTCAAGTCTAGAACTTCAAGAACACAAGGGTTTATCAAAAGGGTTTCAACAAGGATTGTGATTCATCAAACTTGGTGTTATACATGTTCAAATCCCACAAAATTGGTACCGAATTGTTTGTTTTTCAATGAAGATCAATCCCCAATAACAAGTTTTCAATCAAACATCAATCCAACCCAAGAATCAAGCCAAAATTCATCAAGAACAAGTTCTTCAATTGTTTAAGGGGTTTTGGGGTTTCAAATTTCAAACTCCACCAATCCAAACAATTTTGATACCTAAGCAACGGGAAATCAATCACGATCAAGAATCCATAACACCCATATCACAAATCATCCAAATCAACAAGTTACACCAAATTTTTAGATTTTCAATTTTTCAATTTTTTTGTAATTTTCTCCTTTCTAATATCTTCAACAAAAAGAAAACTAAAAGAGGATACTAGGCACGAAGAACCAAGGGTCGGGGGTTTGTAGAAACAAAACCCGAGCCTTGCTCTGATACCAAATGATGTAGGAAATCAAACGCGGAAAGTAAAAAGGATAAGAACGAGACGTAACTCAATCTCTAATCCCAAGTAGCAACGGAGAACTTGTTCCGTTACATCCCGAGAGAAGGACAAGAACACCTACGCTATGCAACTACCCTTGAGCTAACGCGAGCATGTAAGTAGAATGGTCGGAGAGGAAAAGTATTGATCTAGATCGGCTAGAAGAACTACAAGTCCCAAATCAAAGGGTTTCATTCAGTAACCAAGAGCCATGCTCATGTTCAATATTCATCAACTATCAATAATGGACTAAGTTCAAAATAGGCTTAGCATGGCTATTTATAGTGTTTGCCAAGCTTGCACAATGACTAAAATACCCTTACTAATAAGGTTTACAAAATAGGCCACGTAAGGCAAAACGGTAAAATAAACATAGGCCTTCACAGCTGGGAGGGGTGCCTGGAATCTGGGAGGGGTGCCTGGGATTGCTGTTAGCTAGGCGGGGCGCCTGGCTAAGCGGTCCGCCTGTGCACTTTCAGCTCCTTAGGCAGTGGGCTTGCCAGGCGGGGCGCCTGGCTCTGCTGGGCTATCTTCTTCCTTAGGCGTGAGGCCTAGTTTGAGCACCCGGAATGGCTTCCACTCGCTTCCTTCCTCAAGTCCTCTCCTCTCCAAGTATAAATGCACCTCTTGGACATCCTTGGCTTGGCTCCGAGTGAATGGTCTCCTTGTGGTGGATTGCCCGGCATCATTCGGAGTAAAAATGTAAATAAATAAAATAAATAAAGATAAATAAAGAATTTGGGGTAGTAATTTTGGAATAAGGAAGAATTAATAACAAAAGGAATTTGGACACTTGAATTGGCAAATATTTAACTTAAAGGTGTAAAAATAAAATATAGATATACGTATATTATAAAATGCACAAATAAGTACTAAATAAACTCAAATAAATTTTTTTAAATATATTTAATCACAAATAATTATTAATTTGTACAAATAATCATAAATTGAAACAAACTTGATATGCAGCCTAAATGACGTAATTATATAATATAGCCACTAATATTATAAATGTACTAATTTCATAAATAGTCATAGTTTTGACAAATAACTTAAATGATGTAAAAATTACGCAATATAGCCACACTTAAGTATATAATATCTAAATAGAGGATAACGTACGTAAATGCATGATCTCTAATGCACAATTTTCACAAATAGTCACTTTTTATCCTTAAGTTGAATTATGGCCAATTTTAGAAAAAGGAGGGACAAAATTGGGAGTCAACATTAAATTTATGTGTTTTATTCTTGAATTATTTGATTATATTTTATTATTATTCATATCACTCACAATTCCTCCACTTTTGGGCAGTTTACACTTGCACACACCATAAACGGTTACGTGGATCTCACGGTTGTTTCACTCTCAAAAAATCCTTTAGGGGGAACGGTTGAGGTATGGTTGGTCCGTGGTACAGCCAACAATTCCAAACGTTACCACCCCTTGGTTGTCCGCCTAGGGGAACCATGTCCTTGTCTAGTAAACCTACTCTTGGAAAGTTCTTACAACACGTCCCACACTTCAAATATTTTCAAATCTTCCATAAATTACTAAATCTTCTTTTTCTTTAAAACAATTTCACTTCATGATTCTTTTTTTTTTCATTTTTTAATATTGGCTAATCCTATTTTTCAATACTATCGTGCTTGTTTTGTTTTTTTAAATCATTTTTGTGACATACTTCAATATGTGCATCCTTACCATATAATTGTTAAATCTTTTTCTTTAAAAAAAAATTTACTTAATTTAATATTGTCTAGTTTCTATTAAGTCTATTTTTTAAAAACTAATATCTGTATGTTTTGTTATCCTTTTTAAAACTTATTTTGTTAAATATTTCTATATGTGCATATTTACAACACTTAAGCATTTTTAGGGAACATGTGCATTTCTTTCAAAACTCATACATTTTTAACTTGTGCGTGCATACCTTCCGCCACTCCTGGCAACTTTCTAACTCGTGCGCTGAAAACACGGTGGTTGCAACCACCTCTTCCCTCACATAAAAAACTCCTTTAGGGGGAATGACTTGGAATCTATTTGGTCTGAGACGTTCCCGCTCCCGAGCTGTCCGCTTGGGAGGATATTAAAACTCGGTCTAGCCAACTCTATTCCTTAGTAGCGGCGCTAGGAATCATGCATCATGACATGTCATTAGTTGACTTGTTCTCAAGTCCTATAGGCCAACTTGTTCAAATAATCTGAACGGGATTTTAACCCCCAAAGAGCGTTGAACATGATTTGTTTGCTTAAATGGTTGAACGTGAAAATGTGGACCGTTTATTGGCATTGTTCTGCATTCAGTGCTACTCAAAGGCACAAAGGTTACCCAATGGGCGTTAAAAGTCCAAATTGAATCAGAAATGATTGTTTATCCATAAACAGTAGGCATTATTCTGTATTCAATGCCATTCAGAGGCACAAAAGTTACCCAAGAGGCGTCAAACGCCCAAATTGAATCAGAAATGATTGTTTATTCATAGACAGTCGAAATTATTCTGTATTCAACACCATTCAAAGGCACGTAGGTAACCTAAGAGGTATCAAATGCCCAAATTGAATCAAAAATGATCGTTTATTCATAAACAGTCAGAATTACTCTGTATTCAATGCCATTCAAAGGCATGAAGGTAATCTAAGAGGTATTAAAAGCCCAAATTGGATCCGAAATGATTGTTTATTCATAAACGCTTCGACTTATTCTGTACTCAATACTATTCAAAGGCACGAAGGTAACCTAAGAGGCATTAAAAGCCTAAATTGAATCAGACATGACTGTTTAATCCTAAAAGATTGTAATCATTTTGTATTCAATACTATGCAAAGGCATGAAGGTAACCTAAGAGGCCTTAAAAGCCCAAACTGAATCAGAAACGACTGTTTAATCCTAAAGGATTGGAATCATTATATATTCAATGCTACTCAAAGGCTTAAATAGTAATCGACGAGGCATTAAAAGCCCATTTCGAAGAAGAAATAACCGCTCGATAGATGGGATGACACATAACACACGGACCTGACATCCTTGGCATGTCAAAAGTCCATTAGCAACTTTCGTTTGAAGTGTCTGAAGGGTTCTCAACCCACAACGACACATCTCTTCATATCCTCTGTTGCATTATTTTCAAAAGCTTGCGCCATACGTTGATCCGTTTGCTCACAATAAAGCGAATCTTAGGCATTTCCTTCTCCCTTTTTTCTATCATCCTTCACCTTTTCCAAAAGATCATGACCACTAGAACATTTGACATGGTTGTTGAAATCCCTCAGTTGCTCAGAGATTGGTGGAGAAACCTAAGCATAGATCAACAAGATCGAGTTAAAGTGGTATTGGGGAGCCAAGATTTCATTTATGGAGCACACTGCAGTGGAAGGGATGATAGAAGCAGCAGTACACTATTGGCATGTAAACTGAGCAGTTTTTCACTTTGGGAGTGTAGAGTTGACACCATTACTGGAGGAAATAGGTGGGTTAACTCAATTACCATTCGAAAGTGAAGAACTCTTGATGCCTTGGAACATTACACCTGAGGAGTTCTTCGAAATGGTAGGATTTAAACCCGAATTATGCACAGACAGTATAAGGCAATCGGGAATTTCTCTAACTTCCCTGTACATCAAATTTGGATATGAAGAAGCATTTCAAGAATCCGAAGACTATTTCAGCATCAACCAGGCAGATTGGCAAGAGCGGAGGATACTTGCTTTTGTCACCAGCTTTATAGGGACTGTCATCTTTCCACAACACAAAGGACGAGTTGATGTTTGCATTGTCTCAATTGCGGATGCCTTACTCAAAGACACTAACAAGAAATACACTTTTGTATCGATGATTGTTGCAGAGATGTACCGAGCTTTAGAAAGATGCAAGAAGGGCGCTGGTTTCTTTGAAGGTTGCAATTTGCTTTTACAAATTTCGCTGATGGAGCATTTGCAAAGGATGGATGACACAGACCAAGCTTTCCATTCCATACCGAAAGAAAACTACATCTTGACTTATACCGCCCGCATGGACAATGCTTTTGGGAAATGGGGCCAACCAACAACTACCAATTGTTGGCACCACATGTTCTGTCAACTGACGACTGGAAACATTCAATAGATGTTTGATTACTTTCCCAGCACAACAGTAATCACACGGTCCGAAGAAGACTCATTTCTCATTTTAGTGGGCTTTAGAGGAGTTTATCCATACGCTCCTTTAAGGACACTAAGACAAGCAGGGAGAAAGCAGACAGTACCCCAAATTGCAGACATCAGAAGTTTCAAAGCGAATATTCTCGGAGGAGTGATACCTTTTAAAGACAAGATAATAGAACTTTGGAAAGAAAGGCAATAAATGGGAATCGAGTCCAAGACAGGTTTGACGCTGGCTATGACGAAGATTACCCAGACTGGCTTAGGAAAGACGTAGCAAGGGCAATTCAACCAAGTGCAACACAAAAAGGAAAAAAAATGCTGATGAGTTGAAATCTGAGTACAAAAGGTTACGCGAACAACTGGCAAAGGCACGAGAGAAAATAGCAAAGAAGCAAAGTTTGGTTGAAGTAAAGAACGAAGAAAAAAGTAAATGGCGCAGTAAGGCAGCACTCCTGACAAAACGCATAGAGTCTATTGGCGTATGGGCTCACGAGGGGATGAACTCTGTGGCAAACATAGGAATAGAGGAGAACGGAAGAAAGGCTTGGGAAATGTTGAAGAACTTAACATTTGACATATCCCGGCTCTTAACTGATGCAAACAACATCATTTTCCAAGGATACTCATCAGAGGCAAGCTTGTCCGAGGAAGACTCGTCCGAGGAAGAAGAAGAAGAATCTTCTTGGGAAGGATCAGCATGAAAGACGTTCACCTGGCCACGATCTATTCCTCTATCATTGCTTTCCACCTTTGCACTATTTCAATATCAGCCAATGTAACAAAAGTTCAATAAATGTAATATTATCCTTTAGGCTCCGCAATTTGTTAAGCAAATGAAATGATGCATGTGGCTAAAAGCGCTTTCCAAAATCATCGTGCGTAAAACGGTCCTTCATATCATAAGATTCACTTCTTATCTGATATGTGTGCATTGCATGAATTCATCTGTTGTTATGAGTCTCTTTCTACCTAAGAAATCCTTTATCCAAATTCAATCGCCTACCGAGGCACCTCCTCTCCCTACTCTATACCCAAATCCTGATATCTAAAATCTTTCGCATGTCCAAACTGTCTCTAACTCACTACCAAACTCAAAAGTCTATTACCCAAAAGGTTCGCTTGAGTTGAATACCAAGGCAAAGGACATGGTTAAGCGAGTGCACTTGTCAGGGATTTTTCGAACTAAGGAGTCTTCACAGCAATTCCCACCAGCTCTCTCCTCTCACTACAAACTACCAATAAGGTTTGCTAGTCTGGAAATGTGAGCATTTTCAAGAAGAAAGATGAAGTCTCTTTTGTCGCAACCATTCAAGACTCTACCTTCAACTACTATTATCAAACAGCGCCACCATTTTATCCCTACCCTCATATACCACTTAAATATCCCATTTACAACAATCAACCCACTCGACCTATATTCCACATCCCAGCACTCAACCATCCACCATACCAGCAAAAACACTCAATCCAACTACTAAAATACACTACCATGCCCTCCTAGACCTCTCCCTGATGCAAACCAAAGACCAAAGGAAGCTACACTCCACTAGCCGAATCCCATACTCAATTCTTCAAGAGACTGGAAACTGCCTGGCTTATTGTCCCAAGTACCTCAATTGTTCCAGCAAGCACTATGACCATAAAGAGATAATTGAGAAAGCAAGAGAAATATTGGTCAAACTCAAAGGCACATGACTCACCTTAAGACTTTTTGACACCAACATCTAAGGATCGCCTTTGTTGCATCTGTCTACACAATCGCACCATTTACAATACATGACTGTTACCCAAAGCACTTTTCAACTCGCTCCAAGCATTCAAAGGGCCAGTGAAAGATAATTTTGGAAAGACAGAGGTGTAGCAAATACTTGTGCACAACAATCAAAACAAGCAAGCCGATTCAAATTGCAGAGGAGAGACAAAAACACAATGACAATGCCATCATTGTATGACAAAACTGGAGACCCTTGGAGCAGTTGGAAGCATGCAAAGATAAAGCAAGACGATGTGGTTATTAGAGACACTTACCATAGCAAGTGTTGAGTTGATATAAAGGCACAAGCGAATAGACTTCTTGGAGCAATTGTGGTCGAAGGCTTTGTTGGAGGGATATGAATTCTCATGACAACGACCACAATAAGACGCAACAATCTAAGAATGAACACAATACGTAGCAAACCTACAACGGCTCAGCAATAAGATATTATCCAATAAGGAAAGTTGTTGCAAGGACTATATTGTATCAATTGGTTGACAAGTATGAAAGTCGCTAAGCATCTCTTCGAGGACACATAGCCATCATGACAGACAAATTTTTAAGGAAAGATGACAAATGCACTCAAGGTCCTGGTATTCGACAAAAGCCAACAACCCTTTCTGTCACACAACACAATCTATTCCTTAACACAGTGTCGTTACCACCTTTCAATGACATTCAACTCCTCACCTCCCGCTTAAATAAGCATCGGTCATCTGGCCAAGATCCTTGTGTTGACTGCTACATAAGGCACTTAGGCAATCTCTTGTGATATCTATATGACCTATCACAACCTCACAATTCAAGCGCTAATCCGTCATCCACAGTCTAGGCAATCTCTTAAGGTCATGTGTCATTTTTACTTCAACTCTTTGCTAACATGCCCACACTATTTTGTGCATTTCACCACCGTGTTAAGGTTACCTTGCGCTTGAACACTGAAATCGATCAAGAATCTGCATTCAAAAAGCCGAAACAACAAACCAAGCTGAAAACACTTTCTCCTACCACAGAGTTTTTGAAACCATCAGCATATGACAGCCAGAGAATTCGGACAATCCCAATACTGTACAACCCGGATTATACTCACACGAGAGTCACAACCAAGAAGTCCAAATCACTATACGACCTAGCTCATGAACCTCACATATTTATTCATTTGGCTCAGTCAAAAGACATTGCACCCAACTTACACAATAAACAACCTCCCCTCTGTTAAGACTTTCAACTACAATCTCATCAGGCTCAACCCAATCATGGATGTACAAAAAGACAAACCTCACACCTTTGTTCCTTTAGCCCACTCAAATGACATTGCAACCAGCAGACAAGCTACTCCATGGATACCCATTCCTGAATTCGATCCAACAAGATCTACACTCAAACATTCCATACCATGACACTGCAAGACATCCAACACTGAAACACAACTTTCAGAATCCTATTGACTAAAGCAAAATAGTGGTACAGCAAAGAACCAACAAAGGGAAACTGCAACTCCCGAACCACAAACACACTTTTGACAAAGGCCAATCCATCAAAGTTAGCTCCATGACTTTTGAAAAGAAAGGCTTGAAACGCTAAAACAACCCGTGATAACCTAAAACAAATACCATTTTTGACAACCTTCAAAATCCAACAAAATCCAAATATCAAAACCAGTCTGAGTCTGCAAAATATCCGCATACTCATAGTCATCAATACATCCAATTGTCACACTAAAGGGCGAACACAGATTTTAGCCAATACATTGGTGTTCGGTGCAATACAACCACCTTTTCTCGGTGATCTGTCATAAACAATAAACTGGGGCAGAATTTTTGAGGATCTCTTCAAAAATTCCAAAAGACGCAAACTTGACACTGGGGCAGAAATTTTTGAGGTCCCTCAAAAATTTCAAGAAAAGTCCTTACCAAAAGCAACATGATAGCCTCCTTAGCACATCGCATGACATAACAATAGCATTCTACTTGTTTTACTTTACATTACTCTTGATGCATCGACTAAGGGTACACAACCCGATGTCAAAATTTTGCACTTAAAATTAGTTGAGAGTGTTGACACCCAATTTTGTCCCTCCCATTTTTAAAATCAATAGTTTTTGGATTTCACACACGATTGTACATCAACTCTTGCCCCGTCCATTCTTTTCAAATTATCTCCTCATAATAGTCTAACAATCAAGGTCATTTTCAAAAGCATCGTCTCAAACCATAGCTATTCTTACAATTTCTGCGATTACCTCTATTTTTGACAAAATTGTTTAAATTGTTTTAAATCCCAAAATTAAAATTTTATGCATATCCTAGCCATTATAACACTTTAAAATTAATTTTATAATTTTTCTATGATTTTATATCCATTTTATACAATTTTTATACCTAATTTATGCCTAATATACACCAGATATACACTATGTATACACTTCATATTTTACACCTCACATTTTACACATATATACGCTTACACACATCAGCAACATTTTATACACATCACGCCCACGTGGATCGATCTCGATCGTCCACGTAGACGATCAAACGGCCATAAACTATACTTCCTATTTTAACTATACACCCCCCAAAACCCTACATTTTCTCTCATTTTCCCGTACACACACTCAGCCGCGACACCTTTTCTCTCTCTCATGGCGAAAACCTAATCGTCGCTGTCGACGGCGATTTCCGGTCGATTCCACCGGTGAAATCAAGAACAAATCGCACCACAATGATCCCCTCACTCTCCTCTACAAAACTCCTATGGGTTTGTTACTGTTTGATGAGAGTTGAGGTCGACCCTGCATCGATTTCAATCAATGTCACTGGATCTCCGGCAAAACTTGGTAAGAACCGAACGATGTGACTTAACGGAGGGGAAAGCTCTCATGTTTACGTGATTAAAAAAATGGGTCAAGGCTTACCCGACTCGAATTCTAAATGGCTAATCCCTAACTCGCTCTTCTGGTTATTCCTATGTGATGTCAAGCATACGTATTCCCTACTCTTTCGATGTTTTAATCTATTTAACTAGTTTAAAGTGGCTGTTCATGAAAATTTTCTAAGTGTTGCCTGCCTTATTTGTCCAAACATGAAATTGATTTTCTTATATGCTTAAGTTCAATATGATATTGTGATAAGAATCAAAAACGAAACGCAGAAATAAAGATAAAGAGCGAGACACTACTCGAACTCCCTACGAAGTAACTATGGAGAACTAGTTCCATAATACCCTCGTATCGGTGTCAAGGAGGACCTACACTATGCAACTACTCTCGAGTCACACTTGGGACTCGCAAATAGAATGATCGGGTTTTCGGTTCAAGACTCAACTAGGTTCCACTAGTGAATTCAAGCAACCAAGACAAAGGGTTCTCCAAACAAGAGATAGTTTCTTTTCATCATTCATAAAATTCAAGGTAGACTAAGGTTTGAATAGGTTTGTGAAGTATTTATAGACTTCACTTACATGTAATGAAAGCTCAAAAATACCCCCAAATTGGGTTAAAACAATAAAGGCCTCACAGGGCTATAGTTGTCCAAAACATAGCAAATAAACTAGGAATCCCGCATCCTTCAGCTCACTAGGCGCCCCAAGTAGGCGCCCAGCCTAGTGGAGTAGGCGGTCAGCCTACTTGGAGTGGGCGGCCAGCCCCTTTGGAGTAGGCGGTCCGCCCGTTTTACAGAGGCGGTCCGCCTAGAGGAGATCCAGAGAGTTGTTCAAAACTAGGCGGCCGGCCTAGTTGAGTAGGCGGTCCGCCTGGTGCTGTGGCCTCTTGAGTTGCTTCCAAAAGTGCTCCGGATGCCTCGTCAAGTGTACTAGAAGGTCCTCCATCCATGGCACACCAAAGCATAATCTTCAAGTCGCTCCCGGGGCCTTCTTCCATACCCTTCCATATCAAGTGAAGATGGGTATCTTGGATCAACTTGGCTTGACTCCGAGTGAAGGGTCTTGAGGGGGTTTGGGTCTTATCATCCTCCCCTTCTTGAGAAGATTTCGTCCTCGAAATCGAAGCATCATCCACGACCTCTTCATCATTATGCACAGCCTCTTCATTACCTACATTCAAAGGAATCAAGTCACAAACATTGAAAGTATTAGAAACTTGATACTCACTTGGCAAGTCGACCACATAAGCATTGTTGTTTATCTTCGAGAGCACTTTGAATGGGCCATCTCCTCGGGGTGCCAACTTCCCTTTCCTAAGGCTTGGAAACCTTTCTTTCCGGAAGTGCACCCACACATAGTCACCCTTCTTGAGTTCCACCTTCTTGCGTCCTTTGTTTTTCTTGGAGGCGACCTTAGCATAAGCTTCCTCCAAATTCTTCTTCACCTTTGCATGGAGTTCAACCAAAGCCTTGGCTCTAGCTTTACCTTCAAAATTAACAACCGTTTCCCTTGGCAAAGGGGTTAGATCAAGGGGAATCAAAGGGTTAAATCCATAAACACACTCGAATGGAGTCATGCCTATCATGCTATGCAATGTGCGATTGTAGGCAAACTCCATAAGAGGTAGACGATCAATCCAAGTCCCGGCCTTACCTCGGGTCATGGCTCTAAGAAGAGCACCCAAAGTTCGGTTTACCACTTCCGTTTGCACATCGGTTTGGGGGTGGTGGGACGTGGAGAACAAGAGCTTGGTGCCTAAAGCACCCCATAAACACCTCCAAAAATGACTTAGGAACTTAGTGTCCCTATCACTCACTATGGTTTGAGGCACACCATGCAACTTCAAAACATTTTCAATAAACAAAGTTGCCACATGTTGTGCATCATCACATTTCTTGCATGGAATGAAATGAGCCATTTTGGAGAACCTATCCACAACAACATAAATGCTATCATGGCCCCCTCTAGTCCTTGGTAATCCCATCACAAAATCCATTGAGATATCCAACCATGGACTAGTAGGTACGGGGAAAGGGGTATACAACCCATGAGGGTGGGCTTTAGATTTGGCACGTTTGCACTCAAGGCAATTAGTGCAAAACTTCTCCACATGCACCCTCATCTTTGGCCAATAGAATTGTTCTTGAAGAATGGCCAAAGTCTTTCTTGTGCCAAAATGTCCCATGAGTCCCCCGCAATGTGCTTCATGCACAAGCAACTCTCTCCAAGAGGACTCCGGAATGCACACTCTACCATTTTTGAAGATATAACCATTAACCCATTGGTATTTGTCAACTCTCTCCCCTTTCTCTAGAATGTCATGGACACTCTTTAGCTTTGGGTCATGAGCATACATCAATTTAATGCTCTCAAAACCCATGAGCTTAGAGGTGAGAGTGGTGGCTAAAGCAAACTTTCTTGAAAGCGCATCCGCCACAACATTGTCTTTCCCTTTCTTGTATTGGATCACATAGGGAAAAGACTCAATGAATTCAACCCACTTGGCATGTCTCTTATTGAGCTTCTCTTGGCCTCTCAAATGCTTGAGTGACTCATGGTCACTCTTGATTACAAACTCACGAGGCCAAAGATAGTGTTGCCAATGGGCAAGGGCTCTCACAAGGGCATACAACTCCTTGTCATATGTAGAATAATTCAAGGAGGCCCCTTTCAACTTTTCACTAAAGTAGGCGATGGGTTTGCTATCTTGCATTAAAACACCACCAATTCCCACCCCCGAGGCATCACATTCGACCTCAAATGCCTTTCCGAAGTCGGGCAATTGCAATAGAGGGGCGGTACTCAACCTACTTTTCAACTCAAGGAAGGCCTTCTCTTGAGGCTCTCCCCAAACAAACGGTTGGTCTTTCTTCACCAATTCGGTGAGTGGAGCGGCAATGGAGCTAAAGTCCTTCACAAATCGCCTATAAAAGCTTGCGAGACCATGAAAGCTCCTCGCTTGAGTCACGGTAGTAGGAGTAGGCCAATCACGTATGGCCTCTACCTTAGACTCATCCACTTCCACTCCTTGGGCACTCACAACAAACCCAAGGAAGACCACCTTCTCAACACCAAAGGCACACTTTTTAAAATTAGCATAGAGCTTTTCGGCTCTCAACTTTTCAAGCACTAGCCTAAGGTGTTCAACATGGTCGTCTATCGATTTGCTATAGATCAATATATCGTCAAAATAGACGACCACAAACTTGTTGATGAATGGCTTTAGAACATGGTTCATTAGCCTCATGAAAGTGCTAGGTGCATTGGAGAGCCCAAAGGGCATCACCAACCATTCATAGAGACCAAATTTGGTCTTGAATGCGGTTTTCCATTCATCACCGGATTTCATCCGGATTTGATGGTAGCCGGACCTAAGGTCAATTTTGCTAAACACACATGAACCGCTCAATTCATCTAACATATCATCAAGTCGGGGAATAGGATGACGGTACTTTACCGTTATTTTGTTCACGGCCCGACAATCAACACACATTCTCCAAGTGCCGTCCTTTTTGGGAACAAGGATAACGGGCACGGCACAAGGACTCAAGCTTTCCCTCACCAAGCCTTTAGTGAGCAATTCATCAACTTGCCTTTGTAACTCCCTTGTATCTTCCGGGTTGCTCCTATAGGCCGGTTTGTTCGGGATTTGGGATCCCGGGACAAAGTCTATTTGATGCTCAATTCCCCTCAAAGGAGGCAATCCATCCGGCATTTCATCCGGGAACATGTCACCAAAATCCTTCAAAACATTCTCAAACACACTAGGCAAAGGGTTAGAAGAAAATTTACAATTAGAGTTTAGAACCATACCTTTGTGCACTAGGCATATGAGAAGCTTGTTGCCATCATTTCCTTTTAGGATCTCGCCCGGTTGCATCATGGCACATATGCCACCGGTAGAAGTTGGTGGGATTGCCACCAAGCTTTTGGACAATGGGCTAGTCTCATCCACCGACTTAGCCTTTGCCACTTCCCTCAACTCCCGCATCCGTTTGTAGTCATCACTCACTTGTTTGGGAGTCATGGGTGAGAGTACAAACTTTTTCCCCTCATGTGTCACCGTATAGGTGTTGGCATGACCATTATGAACCACACGTCGATCAAATTGCCAAGGCCTACCAAAGAGTAGGTGGTATGCTTGCATAGGCACGACATCGAACATGTGCTCATCCACATAGTTCCCAATCTTGAATTTGATCAAACACTGCTTAACCACCCTCAACTCACCACACTCACTAAGCCATTGTAGCCTATAAGGATTTGGGTGTTTCAAGGTAGGTACTTTCAATTGGGAAACTAGTGTTTGGCTAATAACATTAGCACAACTTCCCGAGTTAATGATCATAGAGCAAACGAGACCCATGACTCGGCAAGTGGAGTGAAAAAGGTTCTCTCTTTGTAAGGTCTCAACATCCTCCACACATATCGCTCCTAGACTTCTCCTTACAACAAGGAAGGCACGGTCATCATCTTCTTCCCTCATGACAATCTCCCCATCATCTCCTTCCTCCTCACCCTCTACTCCCTCTTCTTCTCCCCCCTCGGGCTAACTATCTTGCTCATAGACCAAGTCACCAACAAGAACCATAGTTTTCCGGGTAGGGCAATCTTTAGAGAGATGACCATAACCCTTACACTTAAAGCATTGAGTAGAAGAAGAGATTGGATTACTCAATTGAGTTCTAGAATTACCTCCCACGGGTTGTGTAGACCTTTCAAAAGGCTTCTTCACATCCTTGCTAGCACTTGTACTTGGGAATTTGGCATTCGTCGTGGGAGCTTTCCAATCCTTTGGTTTGTTCATGGAAGTAGTAGTGTTGCTCTTGTAACGGTTGGACTTCTCTTTCTCAAGCCATTGCTCGGCTTGGATAGCGGCATCAAGAACCTCTTGAAGTGATAGATAAGCACGCAATCTCAATTGTGAAGCTATACCATAGCTCAACCCATTCATGAAACGGATCACGGCTTGCTCCTCATCTTCGGTGTCCATATCCAAAGCCATTCGAGTTCTTTCAAACTCATCATAATATTCATGCACCGTCTTGACACCTTGCTTGAACTCATAAAGCTTCTTGAGTTGCTCTTGACGATATCGAGGAGTAATGTACTTGATACTCATGATACCCTTCAAGTCAATCCAACCCACATTCACGGGGATGCCCGCCCTTCTCCTTGATCTCTTGACGGATTCCCACCAAGTAGATGCATAGGATTCGAAGGATGAAATAGCATAAGTGCCTCTCTTCTCATCGTACATCTCATTTGTGTCAAACAACCTTTCCATTTGTAGCACCCATTAAATGTAAGCACTCGGATCACAATTCCCTTTGAAGGGTGGGAGATTAAGCTTCACACTATTGAGGTTGGTATTGTCACGACCCCCACGGAACGGCTCCGGTTGGCCCCCATAGTGATCTTCATTCACACCATACTCCCTCCTCGCATTCCCTCCAACATATCCCATAGGTGGCCCTCGTCCTCGGCCCCTACCTCGATCCACATTACGACCCCAATTCATACCTCGTCTCGGTTTAAAGTGATCATCAAACCCATACATATCATCACCATAATCGGCTTCCTCCCCTTCTTGAGCCTCATCGACTTGCTCAAGAGGTTGCACATTTCGGATGGGTCTTGGTAATGGGATGTTTCTTGGGGGATTATCCAAGATACGGGGAATGCCCGTTCGTTCAATTCTCTCTCGGTCCTCCTTTACCCGTTGTTGATTGAGCAACTCAATGACATGGCTTACTTGTTCCGGGGTAAAGTTAGGAGTACTTGAGACTTCACCGGTCTTAATTTGGACACTCGGGGTCCCCTTTTCAATTGGGACACTCGGGGCCCCTTGGTCACCTTGGGTACTTGAGGCACCCTTTTCAAGTGACTCAATCATTTGAGTCATGATGTCCATCTTGGCAAGAATGCTAGCCAAGGCATCCTTGATGAAATCTTGACCCTCGTTGGCCATTGTACCTACAAAGAAAAGAAACAAGAGTTAGTCAAAACACCTCATTCGCTCCCTCACAAGTTTTCACTCGGATCACTCGTATGGTGGTGATGGCTATTTCACTCTTGCTTGAACTCAAAGCTTCACGAAGTTGAATAGTAAACCTAAACTTAATCACTCGACTCAAAAGCCCAATGTACTCCGGGGTGAGTGGAGTTAATAGGACTCGATTGGAACGCTAAGCACTTTGAGTGAGGACTTGAGTCAAAAGGCACTACGGGTCTTCTTTGAGTTCTAGTCTCCGTTCTAAGGCACGATGATCCTAGTAGCTCGAAGTAATTAGTACTAATCGAGTAGGATTATACTCTAATAATACTAATTAGAAGCAATGCAAACAACAAAACAAGCAAACCTAGAAGAAACTACCTGATTCCCAACTCTTCAGGAAGTAGCCGCCCCATCTGTTTGGACTAGGTGGTCCTCCTGGTGCCTGCAGTGGGGAGTAGGCGGTCCGCCTCTGTAAAGTCCAGAGAGCAAGCAAAAATCAGGCGGTCCGCCCGTTTTACTAGGCGCTCCGCCTACTGCAAGTTTCAGCACAGTTCAAACACGATTTTCTTGGTTTTGCACCCAAAAATTCATCAATCCACACGTTGTTTTATCTATCCGAAGGTACCCAAGCGTTGTTTCAAGCACAGAGATCAAACCCCAATCAATTTTATCAAACCCCAATCAAAGTTCAACATTCCACCATGTTCATCATGTTCATAGCTAGGGTTTCAAAATTTTCAAATTCTTCAAGGGTTTCAAATTTTCAATCCTTGTGTTTCTACTTCAAATTCGATGCTCAGGGTACCAAAAGAACGGGTTTCCAACAAGGAACAAACCTCAATATCAATCAAGCAATGGGTCCAACAAACCAAGATTCTATGATCATATTTTTGTGTTTTTCAACTTTTTCTATTTTTTTGTGTTTTCTTCTTTTTCTTCAACAACAAATAAGAACCTAAGATAGAAACCAACCTAGGCACGAAGAATCAAGGGTCGGGGGTTTGTAGAAACAAAACCCGAGCCTTGCTCTGATACCAAGATGATAAGAATCAAAAACGAAACGCGGAAATAAAGATAAAGAGCGAGACACTACTCGAACTCCCTACGAAGTAACTATGGAGAACTCGTTCCATAATACCCTCGTATCGGTGTCAAGGAGGACCTACACTATGCAACTACCCTCGAGTCACACTTGGGACTCGCAAATAGAATGATCGGGTTTTCGGTTCAAGACTCAACTAGGTTCCACTAGTGAATTCAAGCAACCAAGACAAAGGGTTCTCCAAACAAGAGATAGTTTCTTTTCATCATTCATAAAATTCAAGGTAGACTAAGGTTTGAATAGGTTTGTGAAGTATTTATAGACTTCACATACATGTAATGAAAGCTCAAAAATACCCCCAAATTGGGTTAAAACAATAAAGGCCTCACATGGCTATAGTTGTCCAAAACATAGCAAATAAACTAGGAATCCCGCATCCTTCAGCTCACTAGCCGCCCCAAGTAGGCGCCCAGCCTAGTGGAGTAGGCGGTCAGCCTACTTGGAGTGGGCGGCAAGCCCCTTTGGAGTAGGCGGTCCGCCCGTTTTACAGAGGCGGTCCGCCTAGAGGAGATCCAGAGAGTTGTTCAAAACTAGGCGGCCGGCCTAGTTGAGTAGGCGGTCCGCTTGGTGCTGTGGCCTCTTGAGTTGCTTCCAAAAGTGCTCCGGATGCCTCGTCAAGTGTACTAAAAGGTCCTCCATCCATGGCACACCAAAGCATAGTCTTCAAGTCGCTCCCGGGGCCTTCTTCCATACCCTTCCATATCAAGTGAAGATGGGTATCTTGGATCAACTTGGCTTGACTCCGAGTGAAGGGTCTTGAGGGGGTTTGGGTCTTATCATATTGATTAACATTGTTTTTCTTTTTGATCTGTTTCTGTTAGCACGTAAAGTTCAAAATCCCTGACCTTCTGAGTTGAATGTGCTCATCTTTTGATTTCATGATCAGTTAGGATGCATAATCTGCGTGATTATATGTCTTGATTTGAAGTGGTAATCTGATTTAGTTAGAAGTTCTTTTTAAAATTAAAATGATTGAATGGGGATCCTTGATTGAAACTGGATTGGAAGTTAGTTCCTATGATTGATATAATATCAGTTTGAGGTTAATCAACGGATTTTTCGAGCCTAATTAGATTTAAAACACTTGGGTAGATGGATTCTTTGAACCTGGATGAGTTATTGGTCGAGGGGAAGGGACTTTACTTGCTGAGAGGTCTGATTTACCTTAATTTTAGGGGTAGAAGGAGCTAAACTTGGTAATATCAATTAAATGGGATTCTTTTAGGATGGGAAGACAATATTCCCCTACCTTTTATACTTTCATCCATTTGAAATTAAGTTTTCACACTCCTAATTTATTGGAATAAAGTTCACAACTCTCACCTATATAAACATTGGCTGCATTCCTCACTAGACAGTTCTTACACACTAAAAACATCAAAAAAAAAAAAAAAAAAAAAGCAATCTAGGACTATTGCAGACACCTCTCTCTTTTCCTGGAAAGGTTCTTGCTCTCTCTCTTTGCTGGGAAACAGAGGATCTCTTATCTTATTGTTACAAGCTTCTCCTGGCTGCATTCTCTTGTCTACATTCTGCCTGTTTGAGTTTCTTTTGACAAGGTATAAGCTTCTTTCTGGACTTATGATGTTGCCTTCTTAAACCTGCTTCCCCTCATCCCTTCCTTTTAATTGTCCCTGACCCTATATCATTACAGGTCTTAAATTTCACTAACCTACAACATGCTCATCATACATGATTTGATATCTACTCTATATGTGATCTGTGGGGGAGACTCTGCTCTCATTTGCTTCCTTCCTTTGAAAACTTGCAATCTATGTTAGTGTGGCTTTGTCACAATGAATGTCCAGACCTCTATTTTAGCCCTGTCTAACCCCTGAATGCAGCTTTGAATGGATGGCTTTAGAGGCCATACCAGGTTGGTGTAATTACAGATTTGAGATCTTGAGGGATCCATCAATTGTGCTATGCAAAGATAGTTGCTTGATACCCCTGCTCTGTTTGACTTCATTAAAGGCAGCCCACCTGTTTTGTTTGCGCTTTTCCCATTAGAAACTGCCCTCTATCTGTGTAATATTCATTAGGTCTCCCCATTTGTACTTGTATAATACAGGGCACACAGCTACTAGGCTGTGTGCATAGGCTACCCAGGAGACTCTTCTTCCCTTTTTGCCTTCTTATGTGCTGCATCATTCATACCCATGGCTTTTTTCCTTTGAAAACTGAGTAGCATGACAAGTTACATCATATCTTTAAAGCCTGCATGCTTCCTGAACAACGACAATACTGTATATGATATGCCTCGCAGGTCTAACTGTTTGAAAACGTATTTTGTGATGATAAGACTGGAATTCTTTTTAAAATCAAGGCTATTTGTGAAAATGCTAAAATCTGGCCCATTTCTGTTGAGATTCAACTGTTTCTGTTTGCACAAGTGATCCAGGCCCAAAAACCTTTTCAAAAACGGCCTTTGTGTGTGATAAAATTGATTTTTTCAACTACTCACGCTCCTATACACTAATCTAATAGTGTATAGGGGTGTATAAAAGCTTGGGGTCATTTATACACTTTAAAAAGTATTTCTTAAAGCTATAATTATAATTTGGATCATGTATTTGCATGTTTATATCTATATATATATTCTTACATGCGACAACCTCTTATTTGCATTTATGTGCTTCTGTGACAATCATTTTTTAAAACAGCCTCTCTGCTTATATATCTTTCCAAAATCCAACCCCTATACAAAAAAGACCATTTAGGTTAGGGCTCGACAAATAATGACGAGTCACATCGACCCTAAATGGCCAACATTTTAAAACAAACTCCCTTTTGGTATTTGTAAAAATCTAACTTTCGTTTGCAAAATAGACTGTTTGCGCAAATTGTTTTCAAGTGTGTGAATTACATATATAAGTTGAAATTAAACATCCCTTTGTATGTTAACACCTGTTTACGATTAGGCGTTTGATATTAGAAGCCGTAAATACGATTAGGCTTAAATATAGGCCGAATGTGAAACTATTTGTGTGTGTTACATCTTTTAGTTAAACAGTTAAATTAAACTTCCAAATTAGTATTCACGATGATATATACTCTTTTATCCCAAAATTTAGACTCGGACGGTAACCACTTTTCGTGGGACTCGGGGAAGTGCCTAACACCTTCTTTCCCGAGTCATTTGGACTTCTTACCCATACAGAATCTCTGGAATTGACTAGTTGACCTATCAAACTTGACCTTAGATACTTAGGTGACCTAATACACCTTAGAAACTATATTACGTGGCGACTCCAACGTCTAAACTCAAACGAGTTCACCAAGTCAAATCCGAGACCAGACTCGCCTCGAGTTGAGTCCAAAATCGGGCATGACAGAATGGCGACTCCGCTGGGGATACTCAAAGTCCTAACCATAACGAGTCTTTGCTTTTGCGATTTATTTAATTATTATCTTGTTATTCATTATTATTGTCGTACTAACTTGGTTTCCTTTTTGTTTTTCTTTTTTTTTTCTACTTTATTTATTGTATTGAATTTAAATTTCAATGTGACATTTTGCATATCTCACCCATACTTCCCACTCCTGGGAAACGATACTTTACACATACACGGCGATTACGTGGATCCCACGGTCGCTTCTCCACGAAACACCTTTTAAGAGGGACATTTTGGAATTTAGTTGGTTCGTGGTACAACCAACAATTTCAAGTGATCCCACTCCTTGGCCGTCCGCCTTGGGGAACCGTGTCTAGATTACACCATTCTTCTAATGTAATGAGCATGCATCATGCCGTAGGGAGGGGCACCCCGTGAGCCGACTAGTATTCAACTTATCCAAACTACCTAAATAGGTTTTCGACGCCAAAGGGACGCTTGGACATGATTATGTGCATTTGAGAGAACAGAAAAGAAAAGAAAAGAAAAGAAAAGAGAGAAAAAGTGAGACGAGAATGAAAACGCATTTTGATTTTTCCAATTATTCTCAAAAGGGACAGGGTTTTTAATCTTTTATTTTTCTATATTTTTTAGGTCACAATAAGTCAAAAATTTCATCGTTTTGGAATGACTATGGACGCACCTCCTTTATTAACTAGTTGGTGGAGTAACTTATCACTAAGAGAGCAAACCGAAGTACGTCAACACTTGGGTCATTTGGTTTCACTACTGGAAATGGAACCGTGTAGGGAGATGATTGAAGCATCAGTGTTGTTTTGGGATGAAGAATTGAACGTGTTTAGATTTAGGGATGTCGAATTAACACCGTTGTTGGAAAAAATAGGGGGTTTGTGTCACACTCGGGGTTAGACAAACATCATTGGCAAGGGGGTCGCATACTATGATGCGGGTCAAAATAAAAGACGATAAAATGATAGGAGCGAGACTCGTCTCGGACTCCCTACAAGGTATCCACGAAGAACTTGTTCCGTGAAACCCTCGTATCGTGCCAAGATTTACCTATGAGTCAAACGAGGAACTCACAAGTAGAATGATCGGGGGGGTTTGGGGATCAACTAGCTCATGTAGAAGACTCAAACCAACAAAGGGTTCATTCATTCATTCAAAGAGTTCCTACTCTTGAAAATTTGTTCATCATTCACCAAAGCTAACTAATGGAAATGAAAGACTAATGCAGTATTTGTAGGCTTCATCTAGACATAATGAAAGCCCTAAAGTACCCCTAAAGTGGGTTTAAAAGTTATAGGCCACACAGGGCTAGATTAGGAATTACATAGCAACTTAAATAAAATTTCCGTCAAACAAAGGAAGGAGTGGGCGGTCCGCCCCTTGGGGGAAGCGCTCCGCCCCTGCAGTGTTGGTCTTGGCCTCATAGGGAATTTGGCGGTCCGCCTAGTCAAAGGGGTTGTCCACCTGGTTGAGATCCAGAGAGTTGATTTCAAGTGGGCGGTCTGCCTAGTGAAGTGGGCGGTCCGCCCCTTCCTGGGAGCTCTTAAAACGCCTTGAAATGTGTCTCGGACGCTCCTCCTTCCATGGCGTTCCAATGCATGATCTTGAAGTGCCCTTCCTTGGCCTTGGATGGTGCTTTTGGATGGTTGCTCTATTTTTCCCGCATCATCCTCCCTTCTTGAGAAGATTTCATCCTCGAAATCAAGGCGTGGTCTCTCATGGCATAATCACTTCTCGGTGTGGCACTTAGTCTCCTCCCTTGCCCTTCTTGAATGTCACTTTGACATAGGCTTCTTCCAAGATCTCCCTTGCCTTAGCATGGAGCTTAGGTCCTACAAGCAACGACAAGCAAACTTCCTACTTCGAAAGTAGGTTAGTGCAAGAAGTGTGGAAAACACACTCTTTGATGTAACCAAGCATCAATAATAAGCATAAAAATCAATTCTCCAAGGAGATCATCAAGTACTTGGTTTAGTGAAAACATGCAATCATCACAATAATGAGCAAATAGGCCATGGGGACATGGAAAATGCAAGATCAAACTATCAAAATTCCCTTGGATCTTAAGCTCAAGATCAACACACCAATCAATCCTCAAGGTGTGATCAACATGTGGAGTGGAGTGAGTCAAATAACCCAATCGACAAGTAGTATCAAGTACTCCACTCCCCTTCTTTAGAGAATACTTACTCACACCAAGGTATTCCTCTTCACCTCCAATTTTATCACCTAAGCAGCCCTTCTCAAAAGACAAACTATTAAGAAAGGTATTGATAATGGCCTCTTCTTCATCATAACCCAAACAAGCAATAGTAGGGTCACTCGAAGAGTCATCTACCTCACTCAAAGTCTCACACAATGGGTTGCCTAAGGAGTCAAACCCTTCACACCGTGGAGGTTCCATTTTACTACTCACCCTAGTCCGATATAAGTCATTACCACAAATGATGATGCTTTCAAACAATGGATTAGTAAAAACATGTATCTCAATTTCATGATTATGCATAGGCAAGATATCAAGACTAGGTTCATTACTATCACTTGAGGAGTCATCATAGACAACCTTGTCCAATTCATGCAATTTGGACTCTTCAAGGTTACTTTCATCCTTACCACAACACAATGGTCCACAAAATAGAAGCATATCAATAAGGGTATGATCTACTATTTCATCTTCCCCTTTGTCAAAGATTGGTGGTGTGTCATGGAAAAGGTCACAATCACAGTCAAATTTTACATCTACACTAGAGAGAGATTCACAAAACAATGAGCTCACATCATGATGTGGCTTAGCATTTCTCTAAACTAGTGATGCACAAGCACACTCAAGTTGACTACTAGACTCTTCACTAGTGGCATATTCACTAGATTCATCACAAACACCAACTAGTGTTGAGTCTTCACAAGACAAATAGTTAGTAGGCTCATGAAAAGGTGAAATAACACTTACATTTGAAGTACTTCCTTGATTACTCACAAGGCTTGAAGTGTCATATGAAACTCCTCCTTCATGAAACTCACTCCTCTTGTCTTTCCTTCATAGCACATGGTTGAGCCTCCAATGGCTTGTCTTCAATTGTACCTACACAAGAACTAACACAAGAAAAGGTAGAAGATGGAGAATAGTTTGAACAATGGGTGCTCTCACTCTCAATTTTTCTTTCCTCACCTCCCCTTTCTTTCATTTTTCCCTCAAGGTCAACTGTAGTTTGTGGTGATTATCCACCCACATCACTCCTCAAATCCTCTCCTTTTTCCTCTCTTGGATTGTCACCGGTCACTCCCTCACTTCTCTCTTTCTTTTGTCTCTCATTTTCAACTACAATGGATTGGGACTTAAGATTATCTTCATTTGGAGTAGAGTGACTCTCACTTTCTTCATGCAATGGCAAGACAATAAGATTGTTTGCTTTGGGCTCATGTAAAATAGGTGACTTTGCTTTGGCCGCTGATGCAGGGTAAAATAGAGGAAGCAAACAATACGATACAAACTATGCGGAAGCGATAAAAGATAACAAGAAATCGAGACTAGGAAGGCAAGAAATTAGAAGAAAGAATTCAATTCAACTCACATACGTTGATTGAATTCAAAAAGGGAGAAGGGAAACTCGAACCTTACAAGGAATTCACGCTAGTGATGAATCTCCATAGGTTCCAAGTCGTACAAGATACATGAAGCCTCGGGCTTCAACAAGAAAGGCTCGGCCTTCTCTTAATTCTTTCTTCTTAAATTCTATGTTCAAAAGCTAATTAATGAGCTAAATGGCCTAAGAAAGGTATTTATAGTCTTCCTTTACATATATTGAAAGGTCTAAAACACCCCCAAAGTGGGTTATAACAATACAAGCCACTTAAGGGCAAAATAGGAAGTTTATACAAAATCCCGTCAAGGCAACAGGGGGGAGGCGCTCCTCCTCAGAAAGGGAGGCGCTCCGCCTCAGGGTTCTTCAGTGAGAGGCACTCCGCCTCAGTGGGAGGCGCTCCGCCTCATGCTGCTTAGCTCTCTGGACTTTTGTAGGCGGTCCGCCTCATCTTTAGGCGCTCCGCCTCTTCCTGGGAGGTATGGATACGACTCAAAATGGACTCTAAGTGTTCCTCCTTGGTCCGTAGTCGGTCCCCCCCTCAAGCGTGCTCAAGTCCATGGCTTCAAATCACTCTCGAACTGTCATCCTAAGGGCTTGACTTGCAACCTTTGTGCTCTTCAAGCTTGGTTCTTGATGGTTATCGTTTAGGCCAATTTGCCCGGTATCATCCTCCCCTTCTTGAATGGATTTCATCCTCGAAATCAAACCATCAAAACCTACATTCAAAACAAGCACAACCAAAGTTTCCTACTTCACAAGTAGGTTAGCTTAATAAGAAAAAGTGCAAGTGGTGTGGAAAACACACTCTTGGGATAGAGCCAAGCATCAATACCCATTAAGAAACTTATGTCTCCCAAGGAGACAACAAATCCTTGGCTCAACAAGAACAAGCACTCAAAATCATCACAAGCAAAGAGATCAAGGGTACGCATGTAACAATCAAATGTCCTATGACCCCTAAGCTTACTATCAACACACCAAGCCTTCAAATCTATTTTATCACAATGTGACACATCGGCTTTGGCTTGTCCAACACTCAAGGTGTGCTCAACATGTGGGATGGAGTAAGTAAAATAGTGCAATTCACCACTAACATCGACTACCCCACTCCCCTTCTTAAGAGCATTCTTACACACACCGAGAGGTACCTCCTCACCTCCCAAATCAACCCCAAGACAATCCTCCTCACTAGTCAAACTCCAAAGGAAAGTCTCCAAAATAGGTTCTTCATCATTATAGTCCACACAACGAAGGCTAGGACCACTAGAAGAAAGGTCAACACGACCAATATCAAGACTACTCTCCTCGCTTGGAGTCCCAAACAATGGATTATCCCTAGAGCCTAACTTTACAAACCATGGAGGCTCGATTCTACTACCGACCCTAGTCCGATACAATTCACCACCACAAACAAGATTGCCTTCAAACAATAGAAATGTAAAGGCATGCACCTCAAATTCATGGTTACACAAAAGCATAGAATCAAGACTAGGTCCTTCACTCTCACTCGAGGAGTCATCGAAAATAAATCGATCCATCTCACACCCAAGAGACTCCTCAAGATCAAATCCACCCTAACTACGACACAAGAGACCACCACTGTCAGTTAAGTAATCAAAGGGAAGAATAAGATTATCATGCAATTCATCTTCTCCTTTATCAAATATGGGTAGGGTGTCATAACAAGGTGCACAAACAAGGTCAACTTCAATATTTTCACTAAAGAGAGGTTCAATGAAAATCGAGCTCACATCATGATGTGGCTTTTCGACCCTCTCAACTAGTGGTTCATTTTCACACACAAGTTGACCCAAAGGCTCTACACTAGTTGCAAACACATTGTAATCATACAAATTATCAACTAGCCTAGAGTTTTCACAAATGATATCACAAGACAAGGAAGTATCATGCTCAAGGAAGGAAGAACTAACACATACCTTTGAGTGGCCATTTTGCTCACTCAATGCACTTGAAGTGTCATGAATGTCTCCACCTTGTAGCTCACATTCGGCATCTCCTTCACTTTGTCTTTCCATCTTGAAACATGGTTGAGGCTCCATCGATTTGCCTCCAAGAATACCTACACAAGTACTCAAACAAGTAGAAGAAAAAGATAAAGGGTTAAGGTTAGAATAAGGGGTGTCCTCACTCTCACTTTTTCTTTTTCCCTCTTTCTTTCCCTCATTTTCTTTTCAAGGTCGGGTGTAGATTCGGGTGGTGACAACCCACTCACATCACTCAACACAACCTCTCCTTTTTCCACTCGAGAGTTGTCACCGGTCGCTCCCTTACTCCTCTCTATCTTTTGTCTCTCAAATTCGGGTGAATTGGGGCGAGGCCCAAGAATACCCATAGCCGGAGTAGGTGGACTTTTCACGTCAACCCGGAATCTAGGACTAGGAGACTCATCACTTGATGTCTCCTTTTTCTTTGTTGGTGAACCACTCGGCTTTGCAACTTGTGGTTGGTTCACCTTGTTGACATTCATCAACCCCTTTGTAGCAGTTGTCCCACCACTTCTTGTAATTGTAGGGCTCCTTGAATGCTCAATTTTACCCATGGAATGAAGTTCTTGCTCCTTGCTCCTTTGCATAGCCAAAGAAGGTACACTAGTAGGCACTTGGCCCCTTGCCCGATAAGGCACAAAGTCATAAACCCTTTTCCCTATGCCCACAAGATACGCATCCTTCATCACACTATATTGCACCCTCTTACCTTGCAACCATGGCTCACCTAGCCAAATGTCAACATGTTGCATTGGATACACATCACACCACACATAGCATCTATAATTCCTATGAGATAGAAGTACCCGAGCTTCCTTGGAAACCCACACTCCCTCATACTCATAAGGATCCTCTAGCTTACGGCATGGTATCCTCAATTTTTCTACCAAAGAGGCGCTAATACAATTGGCATCGGTCTCATCAATTTTGAGCAAGTATCCTCCAATACCATTCACCTCAACAACGAACCTTCTCCTACCCAAGTTTCCTAGAGATGCATCCAAGAGACAACTTGAATGCCCATGACTATCAACACCAACAACTTGGGTCTTCTTTATCACTCTACTAGTGGCAACACCACTAGAACAATCTCCACTTCCCGTCACTCTTCCAACATTAGAAATGTTGTTGGAAGTCGAGGAAGGACCCTTGCCATGGAACCCATAAGTGCCTCTAGCCTTGGTTCCATGGCCCATAGTACTACTCCTACTACTACCTTTCAAGGCATTGAAAGAACAATTCAAGCCCTTAGTAGCAAAAGCAACACCATCCCTCAAACCAACCTCCACATGGAAATTAGAAGCATTAGGTTGCTTAGCGTACCTAGAAGATGCAAGCTTCTCCTTCCCCATGGAACAACCACCACCACCTCCCATACTAATGGAAGGTCCTCTACTACTCCCTTGTACTCCACTAGCAACACCAGGAGAAGATGCAAATGAATAATTCATGTACTCAACCTCATCATCAACTCTATCTAGGTCACTATCAACATTATCAAAATCTTCACAAGAAGAGTAAGTAGGATCTATGTACCTTGAAGCATCACCATCCTCGGGTTCTTGACTAGAAGCATAAGGATCAACAAATTCATCTTCATGAGCTTCATAGTCTTCTTCGACCTCACGATCATCATAGTGAACCGCTTCATCTCCATAGGAGCCATGGTTTCCATCATCATAGTAATGACCATCATCAACATCATAGGAACCATAGTTTCCATCATCACCATACGAGTCATAGCAACTCGCATCATCCCCACATGAGTCATAACCCCCACATTCATCATCCGACATGGTTGCAACACCAAAGCACAAAACCTCCCGAAAGTCACTCCCTCACGTGTATCACTCAATATATGAACACTCAAGAGCGAGGCCTTTACAAATTGGGAACCAAGGTGATCACAACTAGTATGTCCAAATAAAAGTTCGGAATGGAGTTAATGAGACTCAATGGACGGACGGTTATTTAAAGTGCGCACTTGAGGCCAAAGAAAGTTCTACGAATCTTCTTTGATTTCTAATCTCCTCTAAGCACGAATGTCCTAATACGCTAGTAAGTTAGTGTCTTTTGAGTAGGCCAATTACCCTAGAAACACTAACCAAGAAGCCCGTGGGCGATTAACAATGGAAACCTAGGCAAAAAAAACTACCCGAGCCTCAGGAAGGAGGCGCTCCGCCTGGCAAAATCTAGAGAGCAGCCCAGAGGGAGGCGCTCCGCCTCAGAATGTAGGCGGTCCGCCTAGGGGGGTTTTCCTGCAACTTCGCAAAACGCGATTTTGGTCCGTTTTGCCCAAATTTTCCAATGATTTCAACCCGATACACAAAACTAATGATACCCAAAGGTGTATACAACTATAATAACCAATCCCCAATGATTTTCAACCTCCAACAAACAACAACAAGCTTCGATTAAAGATTGAAGTGTTTTCAAGAAATTTTCAAACTTTTAGGATTTTGATTTTCGAAATTTTGATTCGTAACACCAAAACGTGATATATGGGTATCAAAACAACGGGAATACTATAAGGAACAAACCCCAACACGTTTTAACACTTGGGGATTCGAATCCAACCCGATCTACCAAATTTTTTTCAAGTTTTCAAGTTTTTCAATTTTTTTTTTGTTTTTTTCTTTTTCAAGAACAACAAGAACAACACATCAACAATACTAACATATGGAACAAGGAACGGGGGTTTGTAAGAACATAACCCGAGCCTTGCTCTGATACCAACTGATGCAGGGTATAATAGCAGAAGCAAACGATACGATACAAACTATGCGGAAGCGATAAAAGATAACAAGAAATTGAGACTAGGAAGGCCAGAAATTAGAA
This sequence comes from Petunia axillaris subsp. axillaris, assembly GCA_029990575.1. Taxonomy (NCBI): domain Eukaryota; kingdom Viridiplantae; phylum Streptophyta; class Magnoliopsida; order Solanales; family Solanaceae; genus Petunia; species Petunia axillaris. The sequence continues at coordinate 57,766,962 of JARKNS010000006.1, read as the reverse complement.
GAAAGAATTGAATTCAACTCACATACGTTGATTGAATTAAAAAAGGGAGAAGGGAAACTCGAACCTTACAAGGAATTCACACTAGCGATGAATCTCCATAGGTTCCAAGTCGTACAAGATGCATGAAGCCTCGGGCTTCAACAAGAAAGGCTCGGCCTTCTCTTAATTCTCTCTTCTTAAATTCTATGTTCAAAAGCTAAGTAATGAGCTAAATGGCCTAAGGAAGGTATTTATAGTCTTCCTTTACATATGTTGAAAGGACTAAAACACCCCTAAAGTGGGTTATAACAATACAAGCCACTTAAGGGCAAAATAGGAAGTTTATACAAAATCCCGTCAAGGCAACAGGGGGGAGGCGCTCAGCCTCAGAAAGGGAGGCGCTCCGCCTCAGGGTTCTTCAGTGAGAGGCACTCCGCCTCATGCTGCTCAACTCTCTGGACTTTTGTAGGCGGTCCGCCTCATCTTTAGGCGCTCCGCCTCTTCCTGGGAGGTATGTATACGGCTCAAAATGGACTCTAAGTGTTCCTCCTTGGTCTGTAGTCGGTCCTCCCTCAAGCATGCTCAAATCCATGGCTTCAAATCACTCTCGAACCCTCATCCGAAGGCCTTGACTTGCAACCTTTGTGCTCTTCAAGCTTGGTTCTTGATTGTTATCGTTTAGGCCAATTTGCCCGGCAGCGGAAGCAAATAATACCATACAAACTATGCGGAAGCGATAAAAGATAACAAGAAATCGAGACTAGGAAGGCAAGAAATTAGAAGAAAGAATTGAATTCAACTCACATACGTTGATTGAATTCAAAAAGGGAGAAGGGAAACTCGAACCTTACAAGGAATTCACACTAGCGATGAATCTCCATAGGTTCCAAGTCGTACAAGATACATAAAGCCTCTGACTTCAACAAGAAAGGCTCGGCCTTCTCTTAATTCTCTCTTCTTAAATTCTATGTTCAAAAGCTAAGTAATAAGCTAAATGGCCTAAGGATGGTATTTATAGTCTTCCTTTACATATGTTGAAAGGTCTAAAACACCCCCAAAGTGGGTTATAACAATACAAGCCACTTAAGGGCAAAATAGGAAGTTTATACAAAATCCCGTCAAGGCAACATGGGGGAGGCGCGCCACCTCAGAAAGGGTTGCGCTACGCCTCAGGGTTCTTCAGTGAGAGGCACTCCGCCTCAGTGGGAGGCGCTCCGCCTCATGCTGCTCAGCTCTCTGGACTTTTGTAGGAGGTCCGCCTCATCTTTAGGCGCTCCGCCTCTTCCTGGGAGGTATGGATACAGCTCAAAATGGACTCTAAGTGTTCCTCCTTAGTCCGTAGTCGGTCCTTCCTCAAGCGTGCTCAAGTCCATGGTTTCAAATCACTCTCGAACCCTCATCCGAAGGCCTTGACTTGCAACATTTGCGCTCTTCAAGCTTGGTTCTTGATGGTTATCGTTTAGGCCAATTTGCCCGGCATCAGCCGCTTCCTTCAACTCCTTCATACGCTTGTAGTCTTCTCTGACTTGCCTTGGAGTCAAAGGTCTAAGCACATACTTCCTTCCATATTGCTTGACCGTATAGGAGTTGGTTCAGCCATCATGTACTACACACCTATCATATTGCCATGGTCTACCAAATAAAAGATGGCGAGCTTGCATCGGGACCACATCAAACATGATCTTATCTTTATAGTTCCCAATGCTAAACTCTATCAACACTTGTTTCACCACCGTTAGTTCACCATACTCACTAAGCCATTGTAAACGATATGGTTTTGGATGCTTTTGAGTGGGTAATTTCAATTGGGAAATCAAAGTTTGGCTCACTATGTTCGCACAACTTTCCGGGTCAATAACCATTGAACACACTTGCCCCATCACACGACACCTAGCATGAAAGAGGTTTTCTCTTTAATCATTTTCCACCTCCTCTTCAATGAATACGGTGCTCAAACTCCTCCTAACTACCAAGAACAATTGAGGATCTTTTCCTTCTTCGGTAGCCTCTTCACAAGCAAGTTCCTCATCTCCCTCTAATCCCTCATTTTCGGGCTCACTATCTTGCTCATACACCAAATTACCAACCACAACCATGGTCTTGCGAGTAGGACAATCTCTAGCAAAATGACCATAGCCCTTGTACTTATAGCATTGAGTAGAAGTAGAAGTAGGATTGCTCAAGAGAGTTTTAGAAGTACCTTCCAAGTGGGGTGTAGACTTCTTATATGGCTTCTTCACTTCTTTGCTAGCACTTGCACTTGGAAAGTTTGCATTTGGAGTCTTCCACTCCTTTGGCTTGCTTGTGGAAGTAGGAGTGTTGCTTTTGGACTTCTCTCCCTTAAGCCAATTCTCGGCTTGAGTTACGGCTTCAAAGATATCTTGAAGTGAAAGATAAGCATGCAACCTCAATTGGGAAGCTATATTATAGCTCAAGCCATTCTTGAAATGGATCACGGCTTGTTCTTCACCCTCGGTATCCATATCCAATGCCATCCGGGTCTTCTCAAATTCATCATAGTACTCATGAACCATCTTGACACCTTGCTCTAGATCATAAAGCTTCTTGAGTTGCTCTTGATGATACCTTGGAGTCACATACTTTTTATCCATAAGAACTTTCAATTCATCCCAAGTCACATTCACATGCACACCCATTCTTCTTCTTCACCTCTTTATGGACTCCCACAAAGTAGAAGCATAGGCCTCAAAGGTAGAAATAGCATATGTGCCTTTCTTCTCCTCGGTCATTTCATTGGTTTCAAACACTCTCTCCATGAGTAGTACCCATTCCATGTATGCTTCCGGATCACAAGTTCCCTTAAAGGTTGGAAGATTGAGCTTAACAGTATTGAGGTTGTTGTTGTCACGTACCCCACGGTTAGGCTCCGGTTGGCCTTCATAGTGGTCATCATAAGCAACATATTCCCTCCTAGCATTCCCTCCATCAAATCTCATGGGTGGCCCTCGACCTCGGCCTCTACCCTTATCCACATTTCGACCCCAATTCATTTGCCTCCTAGGTTAATAATGAGCATCATACCCATAGGCTTCATCACCATACTCGGCCTCCTCCCCTTCTTGAGCCTTAACAACTTGCTCAAGAGGTGGAACATATCTAACGGGTCTTGGAAGTGGAGCATTTCCTTGGGGATTGCCCAAGATGTGGGGAATGCCCACTTGTTAGGGATTTCCGTACACTCGCTCTTGTGGAGCCACATCATTCTTTAGCTCATATCTCTTGGCTATCTCCGCAAAGTATCCGGGGGTCATAGTAGAACCTTGGCTCGTCCCTTCTCTGGATTCAATTTGGACACTCGGGGTCCTCCTTTCAACATTCTCAAGCCTCAAGGTTATGTCCTTCAACTTGGACATGATAGTTTCCAAGGCTTTCTTCATGGGATCATCTCCCTTATTTTCCATTATACCTACAAAATCAACAAACGTTAGTGAAAACACCTCACTCACACCCTCACGTGTATAGCACTCGGTTCACTCGTTTAGAGGTGGTAGATATTTCACTCAAGTTTGAATCTAGAAGCGTCACATAGTTGATCAACAAACCACAATTCAATCACTCAATCCACAAGTCAAGTGTACTCCGGGATGAGTAGAGTTAATGTGACTCTATTGGACGATAAGCACTTTAAAGTGAGGACTTGAGTCAAAAGATACTAAGAGTATTCTTCGAATTCTAATCTCCTAACTAGTCACATAGTTCCAACTAAGTAGGAATGTTACTTAGAGAAGAACTAGCTAGATGATATGCAAGCAAGGAAACAAGAGAACCTATGATAAACTACCCAAACCACACCTTTTCAGAAACAAGTGCCACACCTCTTTCAGAGTGGGCGGTCCGCCCGTATCTCTGCAGTGGTGAGTGGGCGGTCCGCCCCGCCAAGCAAAAATCCAGAGAGCTCAATCCAAGTGGGCGGTCTGCCTCTGTGTTTAGGCTCCCCGCCTACTGCAAATTTCAGCACAGTTCAACTTCGTATTTCTTGGTTCTAGCACCCAAAAATCCAACAAATCTCACGATGTTTTAGCAATCTGAAGGTACCCAAATGTGTTTTCAATCACAATAATCAAACCCCAATGATTTTTATCAAATCCTAAGCAAAAACAATCAAATCACCATGTTCATCAAGCTTTTATCAAGGGTTTCAAGAACAAGGGTTTCAAATTTTCAAATCTTATTTTACAACTCTAAATCGAGAGTTGTTGGTACCAAATCGACGGGTTTCCAACAAGGAACAAACCTCGATATCAATCACACAACGGGTCCATCAATCCAAGAACACATGATCGAATTTTTGGTATTTTTCAACTTTTTCTATTTTTTTATATTTTTCTTCTTTCAATAACAACAAACAAGAAACTAAGAAAGAAACTGACCTAGGCACGAAGAATCAAGGATCGTGGGTTTGTAGAAACAAAACCCGAGCCTTGTTCTGATACCAAGATGATGCGGGTCAAAATAAAAGATGATAAAATGATAGGAGCGAGACTCGTCTCGGACTCCCTACAAGGTATCCACGGAGAACTTGTTCCGTGAAACCCTCGTATCGTGCCAAGATTTACCTACGCTAAGCAACTACCCTCAAGTCACACGAGGAAATCGCAAGTAGAATGATCGAGGGGTTTGGGGATAAACTAGCTCATCTAGAAGACTCAAACCAACAAAGGGTTATTTCATTCATTCAAAGTGTTCCTACTCTTTAAAATTTGTTCATCATTCATCAAAGCTAAATAATGGAAATGAAAGACAAGTGAAGTATTTATAGGCTTCATCTAGACATAATGAAAGCCTTAAAGTACCCCCAAAGTGGTTTTAAAAGTCAAAGGCCACGCAGGGCTAGATTAGGAATTACATAGCAACTTAAATAGTATTCCTGTCAAAAAAAGGAAGTAGTGGGTGGTCCGTCCCTTGGGGGAGGTGCTCTGCCTCTGCAATGTTGTTCTTGGCCTCATAGGGAACTGGGCGGTCTGCCTAGTCAAAGGGGTGGTCCACCTGGTTGAGATCTAGAGAGTTGATTTAAAGTGGGCGGTCCACCTAGTGATGTGGGCGGTCCGCCCCTTCCTGGGAGCTCTTGAAACACCCCGAAATTTGTCTCGCACACTCCTCCTTCCATGGCGTTCCAATGCATGACCTTGAAGTGCCCTTCCTTGGCCTTGGATGGTGCTTTTCGATGGTTGCTCAATTTTCCCTGCATCATACTAGCACCTAGCGTCCCCACGATTGGAGAGTTTCGTAAAAAGTTAGGGATGGTAGCAAGTGTGAATGTCGAATTTTTACAAGAAAAGAAGATACCCTTTTCCTATTTCCATACTCGGTTTGGGTATTGAAGGGCGTTCGACAACCATAAGAAGGAGTTCGAGTCCTATGGTGATTGGAGGAGAGCTAGACCACTTGCATTTGCCATTTGCTTCTTAGGAGTGATGGTGTTCCCCGAGAGTTCAAGTCACGATATATGTTCGAGGCTTGTCATGTTTGCCGACGCAGTGTTCAATGGAATTGATGGTTATCGTTATACCATAGTTCCTATAATAGTAGCAGACATTTATTGGGTTGTTGCAAAAGAGGAGAAAAATACTTCCAAGGGTGTAACATTCTACTACAAGCATGGTTCAAAGATCACTTAAGGAAAGCAAGAGGTGTGCAAGCATTTTCCAAGCTGGCTGGTTACAACTACATGATTGGGGAACGACACGGGGTTTCAAAACTCAAGAAGCCAAGCAGTACAGAGAAATGGGTAAAATTGTTTGAAAACATAACGGAGGACTCAATTCAATGGATGTTCACTTGGTCTCCTTCATCAGATTTCATCATTAGTTCTGAGAAGGCATCCTTTGTGATACTTATGAGGTTAAGAGGTCTCCAACCTTACCAACCATTAAGAGTAATGAGGCAAATAGGGAGGAAGGAAATCATATCGTTGATACCAGAGATGAAAGACTATCAGTTTGATTACACTGGAGATGTTTTTTCAAGGGTCAAGAGCATTAGGAAGTCATGGGTAGGAAGACAAATCATGGGAGAAGCATCACTAGCACCTGATAGATACAACGCTGGATGCGAACTAAACTACAAAAGCTGGTTACACTCTAGCCTAAAGGAAAATGTGGTGGTAGGGCCGAGTCAAGGGAATAACATAAGAGATCGTGAGGTGGAAGCTCAAATTCGACACCGAGAGTTCATGTTGAAAGCTGTCAAAATGGATAAGGAAAACAAAGAAGAGATCGAAGTTTGGAAAGAGCATCCATTAGAACTAGAGGAAAAGATAGAGGCGTTGGAAATGAAACTTGAGCAATAAAATTCGGAGCGTGCAGAGATAGACATCCTACACTTGGTAGCAGCCGAAGGATACCTAACCAAAGCTATAGAAGACGTCAATGAGATTACACGAGAAGCAAAGAGGACCAAGATGGAAAGGGAGTGTGCTGCCTAGTCAAAGTGTCATTTTCATTTTTTCTCTTGTATTTTACTTTTATCATGTTGGGGGAATTTATGAAAATAATTGGCTACAAAATGCATATTCATTTTCTTTGCATAGTGACAAACCTAGGAAGGATAAACGCCCTTGGCACATAATAGTCCATTAGTAAACCTACGCCAAATGTCAAAAGGGTTTTTAACCCGAAAAGTGACAAATTGCATCTCTGCATTGATTCGAAGAAATGTTTGCACAATACATTGATTGTCTGTTATCAAAACTATAAGAATGTTTCGGTCTTTACCTTTTCTTGTTTCATTTTCAAACTATGGCTGCAAAGGGTACTCTCCAATTTGAGATCGCTTCCCGACCTCCTCACTTGATCAGACTCTGGTGGGAAGATTTAACCATTGTCAGCAAAGCTCATGTTCAAAAGATGTTGGGAGAATTGGTATCTCTCAAAAACTACACTTCCATGACTGGTTTGGTTGAAGCTGCTACGCATTTCTGGGACTACAAAAGGGCTATGTTTCATTTCAATAGTTTCGAGTTGGCACCAATGTTGGAAGAATTTAGAGGGCTAGCAGGGTTAGAGCCTGGACCCGAGACTATAATTTATTCTCGAGACGTGGAGCCTAAGGAGTTCATTGAATTGTTGGGAGCCCCTTATGATCCATACATCGAGGGAGTGCATGATGGGAAGGTCACATTGGAATACTTACATTCTAGATTTGGAGATCCAACACTTAGACATGAATGGGCTGGGGCGTGGGAGATTCAAGATTGGGAGTGGACTGAACCCAATGCTTTCATCATTGCTTTTCTAGGAAGCATGGTTTTCCCGGAGAAAGGAGGCAAGATCGACATAAGGCTAGGGAGAGTAGTAGGAGGGCTGCGCAAAGGAGCTTTCAAACGTCAAGTGAGTTTGGTTCCAATGATTTTTTGAGAAGTTTATAGGGCCTTAACCAATGTAGGAGATGAGGAGATTTCTTCGAAGGATCCGCTCACGTAGCACCCATATGGCTGGGATAGTTGCATTGGAATACCCTACAAACATGGAGGTGCAGTGGGTGATTGAAAATTGTGTTGGCTTCGTTGTCTCCATACAAGGTCAAGACATCACTTTCTTGACATTGATTGGATTTCGAGGAACTCATTACTATGTTCCTCTAAAAATCCTTTGACAAGTGGGAATGACACAACAAACCCCTTAGTTGACTGAGGGAAGAAGTTTCAACGTTAACTTAAAGGACATCGAGCATCCGATGGTTCTCACCATATTGACAATGTGGGAGAAGAGGCTTACTATGCAGTTTTGCCATGGTCGTGACAGTAGGGTGAACCCTACAGTTACCCAGGCCTACCCTCAATGGCTCGGCGAAGATAAGGTAAGGTTTCGATCTAAGACTACACTAAAAAGGAAAGCTAAAGCTCCAAATGCTGCTAAAAAATACAAAAAGCTGAAACACTAGTTTGACCAAAGAAAGAAGGAGTTAAGGGTGAGACAAGAGAGGGAGATGAGGAGACAATACAAGGATAAGATCAAAGGGGACGAACTCAAGTATTGGACGGGCAAGGTCATGACTACAAGGCAAGCTGCTGGGAAATTACAAGATCTGCTCAAAGGATGGGGAGAGTATTTTAAGTCAATACCGCTGGAAGAAAAGGAAACAAAGGGGATGGAAATCTACAAGTTCTTCATAAAAGCTCTGGGTTTCATGGAGGCTGGGAAAGACCCGCTGAAGAAATTTGCTGACCCTCCGCTCATTAGTTTGGTTCACAAACCGAAGGAGGAAGTCAAAGAGGAGAAGGAAAAGGAAGACACCGGAGCTGATGTTTTAATCTAGAGTCTCTCTGCTTGGCACCTAGTCTAGTCGTATCGAGTCGAGTCATCTTGTCCCTTTTTGTTATTTTCTTCTTAATCGAGTCATCATCTTTCAATTAGTGGTTGTAATAAAGGCAAGCAAATAAAATAAAATTTTGACTATTTTTGGGTTTTAGACTGGTGATGATTATGCTTATTCAAATGAAATGATGTGTTTAGTGCAAACGTTACTTCGAATCTGCGATAGGCCCACTTCTGGCACAAAAGAGGTTCCATGCATGATAGGACGCGATTTTATTTAAACTAACGTATACTCACATTTTCTCTTCTTGTTTTGATGCATCAGTCCCCAAGTCCCCGATAATTTGGTTTATGCATTCTGGCCGCGCCGTAATAGCGTATGAGGTCCAAAGGATCAATCCTAACGCCTCCCCCTTTACCCACAAGGACAAGGATGAGACGAAATATCATGGCTGAGTTTGACAAAGTTGGAAATGGAACTCCTGAGAAACAAGGCATGGTCGCCTATGAAAGTTATGCTAAGCTAGAGCAGAGGCTGCTTGAATTTGGAAAATAGGATCCCTCTTGCCCGCACTGATGAGATCATTGAACCAAACCAAACTACTCACCCTCGCATCAAAGATCCACTCTACCCTAAAAAAGACATTCTTTACCCTACCTACAATGCACCACCAAAAGCACCACAAAACAACTTACCCTCCTTCATCGTTGAAACCAAAACCATCGCATCACCCACCAAAGATCATGAAATGTATGCATGGACTAAGGAAGACCCAGACAACACCAAGGAGTAAGTCCCATGGCTGGTTGAGAAGTTCAAACAACTCCAAGACACAAAAGGAACCCGAGGGTTAGCTTATGAGGACCTTTGCTTATATCCCGACTTAAAGCTGCCCGAAGGATACAAGACACCCAAGTTCAAAATGTTTGACGGTAGTGGAGATCCAATGGCTCATTTAAGATTTTACTATGACAAGTTGATTGGAGTTGGATACGACGAAAACATCTGCATGCAGTCGTTCAACCGCAGTCTAACTGGAGATGCGTTAGTATGGTACTCTAAACAACAAACAAAGAAATGGACGAGCTGGGAAGCAATGGCTGGAGACTTCGTCGATATCTTTGGGCACAACACTGATGATATGCCTGACCGGTTCTTCCTAGAGAAACTGAAGAAGAAGCCCACTGAGACTTTTAGAGAGTTTACAACTAGATGGAGGGCCGAAGCCGCCAAAGTCCAACCTCCTATGCAAGATGCTGAGATAGTAGCAACTTTTATTCGCATACAAGAAGACGTCTACTTTGACAAAATGCTGAATCTGCAAGATAAGAAGTTTGGAGAGTTGATCAAGATTGATGATATTGTTGAAGATGGACTAAAGACTGGAAGGATTGTTAGCATGTCTGCACTACAAGCTGCTAACAAAGCCCTATAAGCTGGCAGCACTACCACCTCAAGAAAGAAGAAGGACGATGCCTTTTTCGTGGCCGCATCACTTGACCACTCCCCTACTCATAATCACTACTACCAAACGCCTCATCCATCCTATCCATACATACCACCCACATCTACTTACCCAGTCTATAACACCTAGCCCATGTACCAAAACCCACCACCACAAAGACCAACATACCCAAAAGTCCCAACTACCGAAATACCAATACCTATTCACCAAGGCCTCACGCCAATAACAACCCAAAGACCCAAAACAAACTACACCCCGTTGGCTGAATCTCACACTCAGTTGTTCGAGAGACTCAAAGCAGCTGGTCACATACAACCCGTGCCATTCAAAATGCCTGATAGGATGACGCCCCATTTTGATCAAATCAAAACTCGTGCCTATCACTCTGGAGGACCTGGTCACGATACTGAGAAGTGCTACGCCTAGAGGGACAAGATACAAGACTTGATAGACCAAAAGGTGATGCACTTGAAGACTCCAAACATGCACAACAACCCCCTGCCCAATCATGGAGACAATAGGGTGAACCTGATCGAGCTAGATGAGGAATGCAACTTAGAAAGGGACTATTGTTAAGGAAAAAGAAAATGCACCAGCCACCTGATGCCGGGCAATCCACCACAAGGAGACCATTCACTCGGAGCCAAGCCAAGTATGTCCAAGAGGTGCATTTATACTTGGAGAGGAGAGGACTTGAGGAAGGAAGCGAGTGGAAGCCATTCCGGGCGCTCAAACTAGGCCTCACGCCTAAGGAAGAAGAGAGCCCAGCAGAGCCAGGCGCCCCGCCTGAGCCAGGCGCCCCGCCTGGCAAGCTCACTGCCTAAGGAGCTGAAAGTGCACAGGCGCCCCGCCTGATTCCAGGCGCCCCGCCTAGCTGAAGGCCAAGCCAGGCGCCCCGCCTGATGCCAGGCGCCCCGCCTAGCTGACAGCATTCCCAGGCGCCCCTCCCAGATCCCAGGCGCCCCTCCCAGCTGTGAAGGCCTATGTTTATTTTACCGTTTTGCCCTACGTGGCCTATTTTGTGAACCTTATTAGTAAGGGTATTTTAGCCATTGTGCAAGCTTGGGAAACACTATAAATAGCCATTCTTAGCCTATTTTGAAGTTAGTTTATTATTGATAGTTGATGAATATTGAACATGAGCAAGGCTCTTGGTTATTGAATGAAACCCTTTGTTTTGGGACTTGTAGTTCTTCTAGCGGATCTAGATGAATACTTTTCCTCTCCGACCATTCGACTTGCGTGCTCGCGTTAGCTCGAGGGTAGTTGCATAGCGTAGGTGTTCTTGTCCTTCTCTCGGGGTGTAACGGAACAAGTTCTCCGTTGCTACTTGGGATTAGAGATCGAGTTACGTCTCGTTCTTATCTTTTACTTTCCGCGTTTGATTTCCTACATCACCACCGCTTCAGTTGCTCAAGCCGCTACAGCACCAGAGCCCATTGAGGTGGAGGTGGCTCCCGAATTCTATGTTGATGTGGTACCCCCATACAGCGACAAAGCGGTACCATGGGATTATGAAAGGGAAAAGAAGAACAAGTCCGTAGTTGAGACTGTTGCCGCACAAGGGATGACTATGAGTGGGAGGATTTACACTCCCGAGCATCTTGTTCAAGATAGACGAGGCATTAGCGAGGAGGAGTCCGAGGGACTGTAGAAGAAGGTGCAAGCAAAAGAGTACTCTGTAGTTGAGCACTTGGGCAAAACTCCAGCACAAATCTCTATTTTGGCTTTGCTCCTAAAATCTGAGAGCTACCGAAGTGCTTTGATGAAGGTGTTGGATGAAGCACATGTTCCGGTGGACACTTCAGTTGAAAATCTGGCTAGCATGGTTGGACAAGTCATGGAGGCCAACCGAATTGCTTTTCACAGAGATGAGCTACCACCTGAAGGTTTGAATCACAACAAAGCTTTTCACATCACTGTCAAATGCAAAGACTGGTTCGTAGGAAGGGTTTTGATCGGCGGAAGTTCAGGTTTGAATATATGCCCGTTCATCGCTCTGAAAAGAATGGGAATTGACCAAAGCAAGATAAGGGAGAGCAACATGAAGGTGAAGGCGTTCGATGGGTCGCAACAGAGCACCATTGGGGAGATTGACCTAACTATCATGGTTGGTCCCGTGGAGTTCACTGCTGAGTTCCATGTCATAGACATCTCTGCTTCCTACAATCTGCTACTAGGGAGCCCTTGGATCCATATGGCTTGTGCGGTGCCTTCCACACTGCACCAAACTGTGAAGTTCGAATGGGACCACAAAGAGGTGGTAGTGTTCGGTGAGGGGAACAACTCTATCTACAATGAGCAAACCATACTGGTAATCGAAGGGAATGCTCCTGATGGGCAGATATTCTATACTGTAGAACTTGTGGAAGCAGTGCAAGGCATTCGAGGAGGACGCCACAAGAACTACAATTCAAGTTGGAATCCCAAAGACACGCTCCAAGGAGGTTATACTGCACACTTTGCTCCCAATGGTCAACACACCACCTGGGTTGAAGAAAGAAAGAGGAACTTTTACAGTGCTTATTGGGATAGCCAAGGCAAAGGCTACGAAGGAAGGAATTTGGTCTGGGAGCCAGTCATGTCTGAATGGGGAGTGCCCTCACGCGAATTTCATGAGACCCTACCAGCTAAGACCAAGAAGCGACCAATGTACTCACCCAATCCTCGTCCCAATTGGAAACGCATCTCTGAAGAAACAAAGGGAAAGCAAGTGTGGATACCCAAAGAACCTGAACCTATGGAGGTAGTGCTCGAAGAGCCATATGTACTCCCACAGCCTACAAAATGACCCAGAGACTAGGTTATAGGCATCATTATCAAGCAAGGCTATGAATCGGGCAAAGGTTTAGGCAAGAACTTGGATTGTATGGTCGAGCCAATCAGAATTTTGATGAGGTTCGACAACGAAAAGGCTGGCATAGGGTACATTGTGACCTATGAAAAGAGCATGGAAGAAGCGTCACTGGATTTCAAGTTCTATAAGAAAAGCACCAAGACTCTCTTGCATATCTTCGTCTCGTCTAGATAATTGGATGGTCGAAAAGGGGAGGTGTCTGCAGCACAAGGAGTGGAGCCGAAGGTAGCCGATGCTGAAGAGGATTTACTGGTAGAAATGCAAAATCTATTCATATCCGATGAAGACTACTGTGTAATCCTGGAAGAATATGTTGAATCTTTTGGACTGACAAAGGCTGGATCTGGCGCAACACTGAACAACTGGATCAGCAACCGGGCCCGAGCTTACCGTGGACCTTGGTAGAACTGAGGGGATAAAATTTATTTTGTGTTTCCTAAAATAAAACCCGACTTTGAGTCGTGGGATTTGCTTTCTCTTCTTCATTGCACATGTCTCCCTACAAAGTTTGTTTTGCAAGGATTCATAAATAAAATGTCGCACTATTTCCTTTTCAATTTTTTGCTTTAATCTTTTAATTTTGCAATATTTTTACTTATTTCAGCATTCATACTAATAATCCCATTGAGTCCACAATCGCAACGTGTAATGAAACAATGGAGCTTGGGAAAACTGGAGCTAATTATGATGATTTTGATAAAGCCACACAAGAAGAAATTGAAAGATTTGAAAACAAACCTAAGCCGAACCTTGAGGAAACTGAGATGATAAACTTAGGAGAAGGGGAAGTTGTGAAAGAAACAAGGATTAGCGTACATCTCAATGCCGAGGATAAAAAGTGATATACTGAGTTTCATAAAGAATATGAGGACATATTCGCCTGGTCGTACGATGATATGAATGGCATAAGCACGGATGTGGTAGCTCACAAATCACCTATCAATCCGGGCTTTCTGCCAGTCAAACAAAAGGCCCGAAATTTCAAGTCATCAGTTCTGTTGAAAATTGGTGAAGAAGTAACTAAGCAACTCAATGCAGGGATTCTGAAAATAGTCAAATATCCAACTTGGTTGGATAACATTGTCCCAGTACCGAAGAAAAATGGGAAACTCCGAGTTTGCTTGGATTATAGAGATCTGAATAGAGCAAGTCCGAAGGATGAGTTCCCTCTGCCAAACATAACACATCCTGATTGACAATTGCACGAAACATGAACTGCAATCCTTCATGGACTGTTTCGCTGGTTATCATCAAGTTCTCATAGATGAAGATGATGCCGAGAAGACAGCCTTCACTACATCTTGGGGGACTTATTGCTACAAGGTTATACCGTTTGGTTGGGAGAATGCTGGGGCAAATTACATGAGGGCTATGACAACTATGTTCCATGATCTGATGCACAAAGAGATTGAAGTCTATGTAGATGATGTGATCATCAAATCAAAGAAGAGCTCGGAGCATCTTGACAACTTGCGTAATTTTTTCAACCGCTTGCGAAAGTACAATCTGAAGCTAAATCCGGCAAAGTGTGCTTTTGGTGTCCCAGCAAGGAAGCTCCTGGGTTTCACCGTTAGTAGAAGAGGTATTGAGCTGGATCCGTCCAAGATCAAAGCCATCAAAGAATTGCCACCGCAAAAAAGCAAGAAAGAAGTCATGAGTTTCTTGGGAGGCTCAATTACATCAGCCGCTTTATAGCACAATCCACCGTCATTTGTGAGCCAATCATCAAGTTGCTGAAGAAAGATGCAGTGATCGAGTGGACAGACGATTGCCAAAAAGCATTTGATCGAATAAAGGAGTACTAATCTTGCCCACCTGTGTTGGTCCCACTTGAGCCTGGGCGACCTTTGATCTTGTAACTGTCTGTAGTAGACTCGGCCTTTGGTTATGTATTGGGACAATATGATTCAACTGGGAGGAAGGAGCAAGCAATATACTATCTAAGCAAGAAGTTCACTCCTTATGAAGCCAAGTACACATTGCTGGAGCGCACGTGCTGCGCGTTGACTTGGATAGCACAGAAGTTGAGACACTACTCGACATATTACTCAACGTTGCTGATATCAAAAATGGATCCTCTCAAGTACATTTTCCAAAAACCAATGCCTACCGGAAAACTGCCCAAATGGCAGATGCTGCTTAGTGAATTTGACATCACTTTCGTCACTCAAAAGGCAGTGAAATCTCAAGCCTTGGCTGATCATATGGCCGAGAATCCAGTGGAAGATGACTATGAACATTTACACAACTATTTCCCTGGTGAGGAGGTTATGTTCGTAGGGGAAGACATCACTGAAGAATACGATGGTTAGAGGCTATCCTTCGATGGAGCAGTAAATTTCAAAGGAGCCAGCATTGGAGCGGTATTAGTTTCCGAGACCGGACAACATTATCTTGTCACGGCCAAACTAAGGTTTCCTTGCACCAACAACATGGCGGAGTATGAGGCCTGCATCTTGGGTCTTAGATTGGCAGTGGACATGAACATTCAAGAGCGATTGGCAATCAAGGATTCTGACTTATTGATTCACCATGTTCAAGGAGAATGTAAAGCAAAGAATTTGAAGATATTTCCATACCTGGAGTGCATAAAAGGTTTGAAGCAAAGATTCACTAAGATAGAGTTCCGGCATGTACCTAGACTGCAAAATGAGTTCGCGGACGCTTTGGTTACCATATCTGCTATGATCAAGCATCCCGACAAGAACTACATTAACCCAATACCCATGACAGTGAGGAAGCAACCAGCCTACTGCTATCACGTAGAGGAGGAATCAGACGGATAGCCTTGGTTCTACGACTTTAAAGGGTTTCTCAAAGACGGTAGTTATCCAAAGAATGCAACAAGTCTCTAAAAGAAGATACTGAGAAGGTTATCAAGTGGCTTCTTTTTGAACAGAGAGGTTTTGTACAAGAAGACACCCAATTAGGTTTGCTGAGGTGTGCAGACGCAAAAGAAGCTGCTAAATTGTTAGAAGGAATACATTCTGGGACGTGTGGTCCAGACATGAATAGTTTCGTGCTTGCAAGGAAGATCTTGAGAGCTGGCTATTTCTAGATGACAATGGAGCATGACTGCATAAAGCACGTGAAGAAATGTCACCGATGCCAAGTCCATAGAGATATGATTCGAGTGCCTCCTAATGAAAAGAACATTATGGGATCGCCTTGGCCTTTTGCTGCAAGGGGGATGGATGTCATAGGGCCTATCGAGCCAGCTGCTTCCAATGGGCATCGCTTCATATTGGTAGCCATTGATTATTTTACCAAATAAGTAGAAGCTGCATCATACAAATTAGTAACGAAGAAGGTGGTTCCAAACTTTGTCCGTGATAAGATGATCTGCCGATTCGGTATCCCCGAATCCATCATCACCGACAATGGGTCCAGTCTCAACAGTGACCTTATGAAAGCAACCTGTGAGGTTTTCAAGATCAAGCATTGCAACTCCACTGCATACAGACCTCAACTGAATGGCGCGGTTGGGCGGCAAATAAGAACATCAAGAGGATATTGCGCAAGATGACAGGCACTTCAAAGAAATGGCATGAGAATCTACCATATTCCCTGTTAGGATATCGCATTATAATGAGAACATCAACAGGGGCTACTCCTTATTTGTTGGTGTATGGCACCGAAGCAGTGATACCCGCGGAGGTCGAGATATCATCTTTGAGAATAATCCAAGAGACACAATTGAAAGATGCTGAATGGATCAAAGAAAGAGTGGAGCAATTGGCCCTCATTGATAGCAAGAGATTGAATGCAATATTTCATGGGCAATTATATTAGAGGAGGATGGCTAAGGCATTCAGAAAGAAAGTTGGAGAAAGATTCTTTGAACCAGGGCAGTTAGTACTGAAGAAGATATTTCCAAATCAAGAAGAAGCAAAAGGCAAGTTTGCACCAAATAGGAAAGGGCCATACATGGTTCACCGAGTTTTGAATGGAGGAGCATTGATATTGGCAGAGATGGACGGAGAAGTCTGGCCTAAACCGATCAACTCAGACGTTGTCAAAAGATACTATATATAGGAGTTTATACTGATTAGTGATTTCCCCATTCTACAATGCATTATATAATCTGAACTGCGTCACGACCTGATTCCCCAAGTGGAATACGTAGGCAACCTATTCAAGGTTCGGTCGCAAAAATACAAAAAAAAATTCATTTTCCCACGAAGCAAACACTGGGGCAGAATTTTTTGAGGAACTCTCAAAAATTCCCAAAGGACGAACGTAATTGACACTGGGAAGAAATTTTTGAGGAGCTCTCAAAAATTTCAAATACGAACAGGGGGCAAAATTTTGATGTCGCCCTCAAAATTAACTTAACGAAGTTTGGAACAGCATGAAGGACGACAACTTTTGCTTTACACAACGCGACTTGTGACTCAATGGGACAAAATATTTCATTTAACTTCTTTCTTATAAAAATTATTTTTGAAATCATTTGCTTTATATACTACTGTATACATATCCATATCAGCTCGGCCAAGATCCCGGCACTCGTGCACAGCGAGCGCAAAACAAGCCATGAATGCACAGGCCAAACCACCCCTCAACACTCACTGATCTTTCTTTGGGTGCAGGCACAAAAGATACCTAATTCAGCAATGCACGACAAAGATGTTTCAACAAAAAGTTTGTCATTTAAATTAGCTGAGGGTACACAGCTCAAAGCGTCGATTGAAGGCACACAGCCCGATATCGATTTTTCATTTACATTAGTTGAGGGTACACAGCTCAAGGCATCGGTGGAGGGTACACAACCCGATATCTATTTGCATTTTAAATAAGCTGAGGGTACACAGCCCGATATCGATTCGTATTTTAAATTAGCTGAGGGTACACAGCCCGATGCGTCGGTTGAGGGTATACAGCCCGATATCGATTTGTCATTTAATTTAGCTGAGGGTACACAGCCCGAAGCGTCGGTTGAAGGTACACAGCCCGATATTGATTTGTCATTTACTTTAGCTGAGGGTACACAGCCCGAGGCATCGGTTGAGGGTACACAGCCCGATATCGATTCACATTTTAAATTAGCTGAGGGTAAACAGCCTGAAGCGTCGGTTGAGGGTACACAACCCGATATCGATTCGTCATTACTTTAGCTGAGGGTGCACAACCCAAGGCTTCGGTTGAGGTTACACAGCGCGATATCGATTCGCATTTTAAATTAGCTGAGGGTACACAACCCAAGGCGTTGGTTGAGGGTACACAGCTCGATGTCATTTACATTAGCTGAGGGCACACAACCCAAGGCATCGGTTGAGGGTACACAGCCCGATATCGATTTGCATTTTAAATTAGCTGAGGGTACACAGTCCAAGGTGTCGGTTAAGGGTACATAGCCCGATATTAATTCGCATTTTACATTAGCTTAGGGTACACAGCCCAAAGCGTCAGTTTAAGATACACAGCCCGATATCTATTTGCCATTTTATTTCTTTGCAGAGGTACACAGCCCAATGCACGGACGGAGGGCATACAACCCTATGTTGAATCTAACACTTGACGGCAAAAGTCACACAATTGTGGCATGGTGGACACAATCTCATACTGAAAGAATCCTGGAAAGACAATCCAGCCCGGCAGGAAGGTACATTTTATATATACATTATGCTGCAAACCCATCTTCACTACAGGACATACACCCCAAGCAAAGCAAGCATCTCATCCTGACACCCTACATTCTCTTAGGCCATAGGCTCCTCTATAGTCACGACAAAATTGGCCGCACTGTCAACGTCTTTGCCCGAAGATTCTTTCATCATCCCCGGGTAAAGAGGGGCAGCTGTTGACACCCAATTTTGTCCCTCCTATTTTCAAAATCATAAGTTTTCATATTTCACACACGATTGTGTATCCACTCCTGCCCCGTCCATTCTTTTCAAATTATCTCCTCATAATAGTCTGACAATCAAGGTCAATTCAAAAGCATCGTCTCAAACCATAGCTATTCTTATAATTTCCGCGATTACCTCTATTTTTGACAAAATTGTCTAAATTATTTTAAATCCCAAAATTACAATTTTATGCATTTCCTAGCCATTCTAATACTTTAAATTAATTCCATAATTTTCCTATGATTTTATATCCATTTTACATAATTTTTATACCTAAATTATGCCTTATATACACTATGTATACACTTCATATTTTACACCTCACATTTTACACATATACACACTTACACACATCAGCCACATTTTATACACGTCATGCCCACGTGGATCGATCTCGATCGTCCATGTAGAAGATCCAACGGCCAGAAACTATACTTCCTATTTTAACTATACACCCCCCAAAACCCTACATTTTCTCTCATTTTCCCTTACACACACTCAGCCGCGACACCTTCTCTCTCTCTCATGGCGAAAACCTAATTGTCACTGTCGACAGTGATTTTCGGTAGATTCCGCCGACAAAATCAAAAACAAATCGCACCACAATGATCCCCTCACTCTCCTATACAAAACCCCTATTGGTTTGTTACTGTTTGATGAGAGTTGAGGTCAACCCTTCATCGATTTCCATCAATGTCACCGGAGCTCCGGCAAAACTTGGTAAGAACTGAATGATGTGGATTAACGGAGGGGAAAACCCTTATGTTTACGTGATTAAAAAAATGGGTCAAGGCTGACCCGATTTGAATTATATATGGGTAATCCCTAACTTGCTCTTCTGGTTATTCCTATGTGATGTCAAGCATAAGTGTTCCCTACTCTTTCGATGTTTTAATCTATTTGACTAGTTTAAAGTGGCTGTTCATGAAAATTTGCTAAGTGTTGCCTGCCTTATTTGTCCAAACATGAAATTGATTTTCTTATATGCATAAGTTCAGTATGATATTGATTAACATTGTTTTTCTTTTTGATCTGTTTCTGTTAGCACGTAAAGTTCAAAATCCCTGGCCTTCTAAGTTGAATGTTCTCATCTTTTGATTTCATGATCACTTAGGATGCATAATCTGTATGATTATATGTATTGATTTGAAGTGGTAATCTGATTTAGTTAGAAGTTCTTTTTAAAATAAAAATGATTGAATGTGGGATCCTTGATTGAAACTGGATTGGAAGTTAGTTCCTATGATTCATACAATATCAGTTAGAGGTTATTCAAGGGATTTTTCATTAGATTTAAAACACTTGGGTAGATGGATTCTTTGAACCTGGATGAGTTATTGGTCGAGGGGAAGGGATTTTACTTGCTGAGAGGTCTGATTTACCTTAATTTTACGGGTAGAAAGAGCTAAACTTGCTAATATCACTTAATGGGGTTCTTTTAGGATGGGAAGACAATATCCCCTTACCTTTTATACTCTCACCCGTTTGAAATTAAGTTTTCACACTCCTAATTTATTGGAATATAGTTCACAACTCTCACCTATATAAACATTGGATGCATTCCTCACTAGACAGTACTTACACATTAAAAACATTAAAAAAGCAATCTAGGACTATTGGAGACACCTCTCTCTTTTCCTGGAAAGGTTCTTGCTCTCTCTCTTTGCTGGGAAACAGAGGATCTATTATCTCATTGTTACAAGCTTCTCCTGGCTGCATTCTCTTGTCTACATTCTGCCTGTTTGAGTTTTTCTGACAAGGTATAAGCTTCTTTCTGGACTTATGATGTTGCCTGCTTAGACCTGCTTCCCGTCATCCCTTCATTTTAATTGTTCCTGACCCTATATCATTACTGGTCTTAAATTTCACTAACCTACAGCATGCTCATCATACTTGATTTGATATCTACTCTATATGTGATCTGAAGGGGAGACTCTGCTCTCCTTTGCTTCCTTTCTTTGAAAACTTGCAATCTATGTTAGTGTGGCTTTGTCACAATGATTGTCCAGTCCTCTATTTTGGCCCTGTCTAAACCCTGAATGCAGCTTTGAATGGATGGCTTCAGAGGCCATACCATGTCTGTGTAGTTGCAGGTTTGAGATCATGAGGGATCCATCAATTGTGATATCCAAACACAGTTGTTTGATACCCCTGCTCTGTTTCACTTCATTAAAGGCAGCCCACCTGTTTGTTTGCGCTTCTCCTTTTAGAAACTGCCCTCTATCAGTGTAATATTCATTAGGTCTCCCAGTTTGTACTTGTATAATACAGGGCACACAGCTACTAGGCTGTGTACACAGGCTACCCAGGAGCCTCATCTTCCCTTTTTGCCTTTTTATGTGCTGCATCATTCATACACATGGCTTTTTTCCTTTGAAAAATGAGTAGCACGACAAGTTACATCATATCTTTAAAGCCTGCATGCTTCCTGAAAAACGACACTACTGTATATGATATGTCTCGCAGGTCTTAACTATTTGAAAACGTATTTTGTCATGATAAGACTGGAATTCTGTTTAAATTAAGGCTATTTCTGAAAATTCTAAAATATGGTCCGTTTCTGTTAAGATTGTAACTGTTTCTGTTTTCACAAGTGATCCAAGCCCAAAAACCTTTTCAAAAATGGCCTTTGTGTGTGATAAAATTGGTTTTTTCAACTACTCATGCTCCTATATAGTAATCTAATAGTTTATAGGGGTGTATAAAAGCTTGGCATCGTTTATACACTTTAAAAAGTATTTCTTAAAGCTATAATTATAATTTGGATCATGTATTTGCATGTTTATATCTATATATATATACACATGCGACACCCTCTAATTTGCATCTATGTGCTTCTGTTACAATTATTTTCAAAAGCCGACCCTACACAAAAAAGGTCATTACGGTTAGGGGCTCGACAAATAATGACGAGTCACACTGACCCTAAATGGCCAACATTTTAAAACAAATTCCCTTTTGGTATTTGTAAAAATCTAACTTTCGTTTGCAAAATAGACTGTTTGCGCAAATTATTTTCAAGTGTGTGAATTGTATATATAAGTTGAAATTAAACATCCTTTTGTATGTTAACACCTGTTTACGATTAGGCGTTTGATATTAGAAGCCGTAAATACGATTAGGCTTATATATAGGCCGAATGTGAAACTATTTGTGTGTGTTACATCTTTTAGTTAAAGTGTTAAATTAAACTTCCAAGTTAGTATTCACGATGATATATACTCTTTTATCCCAAAATTTAGACTCGGACGGTAACCACTTTTTGTTGGACTCGGGGAAGTGCCTAACACCTTCTTCTCCGAGTCATTTGGACTTCTTACCAATATAGAATCTCTAGAATTGACTAGTTGACCTATGCAACTTGAACTTAGACACTTAGGTGACCTAATACACCTTAGAAACAATATTAGGTGGCGAATCCAACATCCAAACTCAAACGAGTTCACCCAGTCAAATCCGAGACCCGACTCACCTCGAGTTGAGTCCAAACTCGGGTATGAACTAGAATAAAGGTTAAAAAAAGACACTCAATGATCTACCAAGAATTGCAAGTAGGAACTAGTCTACTTATCTTCTTGATGAAGCCAAGGAGGACATATTCTATGCAACAACCCTCAAGACAACTAGGAATTGAAAGTTGAATAATAAAGAAGAAGGAAGTTGTTCAATTCGATTTCACACAAAAAGAACAAGAATTCCCACATGAAGTAGGCTTATATAGATGAGCCTCATACGCCTAAAAGGTAAAGAAATAGCCTCCAAGTGGGCTAAATGTCAATAGCCACGCAGGGCTAAATAAGCACTATAAAATAAATAAGTCTAGCTATGCAAAAGCATTAAAGAGTCATGAAAAATACAGCACATTAAGGTTAATAAATGAGCCCACCATGCGGCTGAATTGTCTTAGAAATTGCGCCCGCGTGCCACGCGAGTACCACACACCAAGCATTCTTCTAGAACGCCCCTTCTCCAATACTAATCAACGAACACTTCGGCTCTTCTAACATGCTTCCCGAAAAAATGTTCTCCAAAGAATCTTCTCCAAGCTGTCATCCAAGATTGATGAAGGTCCGATAACTCCTCAGCCCGACTCTTAGAATCATCCTCAATTTGGATCATCCTCCCTTTTTTGAAAGGATTTCGTCCTCAAAATCAAACCATCATCAATACGGCAACAATGGATATTTATCTTTTCTCTTCCATGGATTACATCTACATCATTCTCCCTCTCTTGAGAAGGATTCGTCCTCGAATCTAATTCATGCAAAACATGGACAACCATGAGTTTAGATAACTCCCAAGTCTCAACTAGGCAATAGACAAATACCCCCATAATAACACACCTATGAGATGGCATAAGCCAAGAATGATAACACTAATCGCCATGGATTTGGAAAGCCCAAATATAAGCATAAGCCAAGAAAACATACCATCCTCCTGGAGTTTACAAGTTCGGGTTGCATACCACAATAACTCCCACGGAGCATCTTTCCAACAGCCCTCCACTTGTATTACTTTCAAACACACGGAGTACTTTCCAAGGTTACACATAACACTAGTAGGACATATCAAACCAAAACTTGGGAACATCTTACCAGCCCATTCCAAAGCCATTAATTCAAGCAAGTGACCAATTTTAAGCTCAATTCCCGGGTCAAAAACCAATGAGGTCAACACATCAAACATGACACATATCTCAAGAAATTTATATTGTAACAACAAGCTGTAGGAACAAGGATGTATCCAATCACAACAATAGTATACCAGAAAAGCATGAATCTTGAGATACAAGCATTTCCCATCCTCTATCCTAGAGTAAGCAAAAGCATCAAGACATGTGTAACAATCAGAATTTTCATCCTTCTCACAAGAACTCCTAACACCTTCATGACTCTCATCATAGGTAAATAAATAGTAAAGAAAAGTGTTTCCTAGTGTAACTTCATCAATGGTCTCCACAACAATAGGCATATTTTCATAAACATGTATACACCCAAGCTCAATGCCAATATTTGGAAAACACAAAGAAGAAGATGGAGTTAAACAAAGATTCACACTTCCTTTCTCATGACAATGCCCTCTACCAAGTGAACTACTATCAAACAAGGAGTTACTTCCATCACAAGAAGGAATGTTAAGAAATTCGAATTCACTATCTGAACAACAAGTATCTCCATATAAGAATAGATTCACAAGATAGGTCTCACTTAAATTCACATCACCATTGACATGAAAAGTACCAAACTCATCACATAATTCAGTCTCATTACCATGGTCCATTTTGACATCAAAAGAACTAAAAAAGGACTCTACACCTTCAATTCCAGGATCAAACAAGTGATGTTTAAATTCTACTTCTAGGGTAACATGCAATCTTTCATCAATGACATCCCTAGAAGCATTACTTTGAATATCTAGACCCTCAAAACAAGTGTCAACACTAGTTTTCATTATATCAATCACACAAGTAGTTTCAACTTACAGCACATTCAAGAACAACTAGTGTATCATCACAAATCTTATCCAAATATCCATTACAAGGCAGCGGCAATTTAGGGTCCAAACAAAAAATACCACTACTCATACTCTCATCATTAACTTGCTCTTCACTAGCTTCTAGAGTATTGAGTGTAGTAGACTTACCTTGAAGGTCACAAGATTGATCTTGTTTACCTTCATTGTCTTCCTCAAGCTTAGAGTCAACATGGGCAGACCCTACATCACCATGGGCGGCCCCTAAAATGCCTTCTTCTTGCACTTCCAATAATTGGTGTTCACTTCCAAGCTTGTTTCCAATGGTACCTACAAGAGATTTTAAACAACTAGAGCAAAAAGAAGAATTACAAGTGTTAGAGTAAAAATCTTCCCCTCTTTTCTTTTCTTTTCTTCTTTCTTTTCTCTCATATTGTTTTCAACTACATCCTCTTGTCTCTTTGGTGGTAGCCCAACTACATTATTCATCCCAAACTTTCCCTTTTGATTTTTACACTCCTCTTCGTGCATTAAAGAGGCATAAGCACTATTGGGACTTTTCTTTGCATGCGGGAATGGCATTAGAGGGCATCCTTCGTCGTCCACCACATGCCTTATCCAATCTCGCACATATGGAACATTGTGATGTAAGAACCATGGCTGCCCAAAACACAAGTCACATGTTTGAAGAGGATACACATCACACCACACCCTTGTTGAATTTTCCTTGCTTTGAACGTGTAAACCTTCTCCCAAACCTTAAGGAAAACTAATTCCCTTACTTGGAAAGTGGGTAAACTTCTCCCATTTGAATTGGAATTTGTTTACCTCTTGAATTAGGCTTATGTTTTCCTCTATCTTCCTCACAAGTGCAGCTGATTTCGAGCCTCCTTAACACCACAATTTTCAGCAAAGAACAAGATCAAAACGTGTAGAAAGGCTAAGGATTCATGATCAAAAACGAATTCTTTCAACCAAACTCAAGAACAACAAGTTGTTATTCAAGAATTCTTATATTTTTTAGCCAAGAACACGTTTTTAAGCTCAAGAATGGTTCAAGAGGCGCTGCACTATTACTCAAACAAGTTTTCAAGTATTCTCCTTAAAAAAATCAAGAATCAAAGCAAGAATAGATGAAAATCAAGAAACACACCAAGAATGTTCAAGAAACTCTTCAAGAATCGTTTCAAACTTCAAGATACAAACAAATCCCTTCTTTAGTAAAGTTTTCTTGTAACCTACGTGTCCCAAATACAATACACGGCTGATCTTTTGGTTTTTTCCACGTTTTTCCTTTTTTTTTATCAAAAACGGAAATTTCAAGAAACTAACTAAGAAATCTAATTCTAGGCACGAAGAACAAGATTGGGGATGTAGAAACAAACCCTTTCAAGCTCTGAATACCAACTGATGCAAGATTAACAACGAAAAATGAAAGTAAAGGATAAAAAGAGAAACACTTGATGATCTACCAAGAATTGCAAGTAGGAACTAGTCTACTTACCTTCTTGATGAAGCCAAGGAGGACCTATTCTATGCAACAACCCTCAAGACAACTAGGAATTGAAAGTTGAATGATCAAGAAAAAGGAAGTTGTTCAATTCGATTTCACACTAAATAGAACAAGAATTCCCACATGAACTAGGTTTTAGCAAAAGCTGCGTTTCTTTTTAATAATGTGTAAGGTGCTGAAAATAAACTAAGTGTTACGCTTAAATAGATGAACCTCACACGCCTAAAAGGTAAAGGAATAGCCTCCAAGTGGGCTAAATGTCAATACCCACGCAGAGCTAAATAAGCACAACAAAATAAATAAGTCTAGCTATGCAAAAGCATTAAAAAGTCATGAAAAATACAGCCCATTAAGGCTAATAAACGAGCCCACCACGCGGCTGAATTGTCTTAGAAATTTCGCCTGCGTGCCACGCGAGTGCCACGCGCAAAGCATTCTTCTAGAACAGCCCTTCTCCGATGCTAATCAACGAACACTTCGGCTCTTCTAACATGCTGCCCGAAAAAAGGTTCTCCAAAGAATATTCTCCAAGCTATCATCCAAGATTGATGAAGGTCCAATAACTCCTTAGCCCGACTCTTAGAATCATCCTCAATTTGGACTGCATCATCCTCCCTTTCTTAAAATGATTCCGTCCTCGAAATCAAACCATCATCAACACGGCAACAATGGATATTTATATTCTCTCCTCCGTAGATTACATCTGCATCACAGCCCGAAGAATCGATTGAGGGTACACAGCTCCAATATCGATTTGCATTTTAAATTATCTGAGGGTATACAGCCCGAAGCATTGGTTGAGGGTACACAGCCCAATACCGATTTGTATTTAAATTTAGCTGAGGGTACACAGCCCGAAGCGTCAATTGAGGGTACACAGCCCGATATCCATTTGTATTTTAAACTAGCTGAGGGTACACAGCCCGAAGCGTCGATTGAGGGTACACAACCCGATATCGATTTGATTTTAATTAGCTGAGGGTACACAGCCCAATGCATTGATTGAGGGTTCACAGCCCGATATCGATTTGCATTTTAAATTAGCTGAGGTTACACAGCCCGAAGCGTGGATTCAGGGTTCACGGCCCGATATCGATTTGCATTTTAACTTATCTGAGGGTACACAGCCCGAAGCGTCGATTGAGGGTACACAGCCCGATATCGATTTGCATTTTAATTAGCTGTGGGTACACAACCCAAAGCATCGATTTAGGGTACACAACACGATATCGATTTGCATTTTAAATTAGCTGAGGGTACACAGTTCGAAGCGTCGATTGAGGGTACACAGCCCGATACCGATTTGTATTTTAAATTAGCTGAGTACACAGCCCGAAGCGTTGATTGAGGGTACACAGCCTGATATCGATTTGCATTTTAAATTAGCTGAGGGTACACGGCCCGAAGCGTCGATTAAGGGTTCACAACCCGATATCGATTTGCATTTTAACTTAGCTGAGGGTACACAGCCCGAAGCGTCGATTGTGGGTACACAGCCCAAGATCGATTTGCATTTTAATTAGCTGAGGGTACACAACCCGAAGCGTCGATTGAGGGTACACAACCCGATATCGATTTGCATTTTAAATTAGCTGATGGTACACAGTCCGAAGCGTCGATTGAGGGTACACAACCCGATATCGATTTGTATTTTAAATTAGCTGAGTACACAGCCCGAAGCGTCGATTGAGGGTACACAGCCTGATATCGATTTGCATTTTAAATTAGCTGGGGGTACACAGCCCGAAGTCGATTGAGGGTCCACAGCCCGATATCGTTTTGCATTTTAAATTAGTTAAGGGTACACAGCCCGAAGAGTCGATTTAGGGTACACAACCCGATATCGATTTGTATTTTAAATTAGCTGAGGGTACACAACCTGATTCATCGATGGAGGGTACATAGCCTGATGTCGAAACTGTCACCGCAGAGGGCACACAGCCCGATGCAAATTTTGACTTTGTAACAGGAAGACAGCTTGGGAGGCAGACAGCCCGGTGAAAGGACAACATGACAAAGGATTTACAACCAAAACGAAAGAATGATAAGCAACCTTGCATGAAGAGATACACAACTTAATACGAAAGAAGTACAGCCTGACGTGACAATACACATTTAAAGGACGAAAACCACACTGGCAAGACGATCCAACAACAGTTCAGCACGACAAAGCAACTACCTCCTGAGGAGAAGCACTTAGCAAATGGACATCCCCCAGAGGAAGGGCGCACATTCCCTAGCACTGAGCACCTGAAAGCGGACCAGACAAGGAAGAGCTCAACTCAATAGGGAAGTTTACTTTATCTTTGTCGTTATCTCAATTTTCATTTGCCTTGATTTTTCTATAGGGACTCTCCGATATCTCGACAAACCCCTGCGTCCCACTCTCACCTCTGCTCCCAAAATCACTACCAGTTATGAAAGCGCAAGACCTCAAATACACATAAAGCATCATCCTAAGACCCAATTCAAAAGCCCTAATCCTACAGACAATGCTTTTGCTACACCCCCAAGTTGTCTAGTTTTTCGAGTTCCAAAGCGTTCAAAGCTACAGTTCCGTACTCGCACCAGTGATCTACCCAACCTTTCCTTGACAATTGGGTACCAGCTCTGTATTCCCTCCTATTCGTGCCTGCCTATTTGAATCGTGCGTATTTATCGTGCTTTACTCCTCAATGTTCCTTAGTTCATTCAAGACAATGTTGAGGCCAAGATAACTCCTCTTTCGAGTTATAGCGGAAAATGTGCCAATGTAAACCCCTCGTTATGGGTGTGTCGTGCACCATATCTTCATAACTAGGACGTTTACAAGCCTATTTCACCACACTTGATCTATCAATGTTGACTCAACTTCGACAAACGCCTTTGTCCTTCCTGCAAAATACCTATTCTGTCGAATTTTGACGTGCCCAAAAGCTGATCATTTCATACCCTCACAAGTAATCTACCTAATCCTCCATTGCGAAGTAGGATGTCATTTCGCATTTCCTTCCAACTAATGCCTACTTTGCTTATTCAAGCCTATCTGCGTCAATCGTGCGTGTTTTCGTGCTTAATCGTGCCCATTTATTTGAGTCGTGCGCATTTATAAAACTCGCTCCTCAAATTCTTCCTAGCTTAGTCCAGGCAATATTGGAGGCAATTCCACATCTTCATAACTAGAATGATTATAAGCATTTTTTCCCACGCTCGATCTACTGATGTGATCTCATCTTCGATAGTACCCTTACTGTATTCATCATTCATTCCGCCGAAAAGGCAAAGCATACACGAATCTAAACTTCACATACTTGAATAAGTTTAGTCATTATATCCAAAATCGTGCGTCATAAACATCTCATATAGGCAACATGCAATTCTAGAACTACACACGGCCTGATTCTCATGAAACCCGAGATATATCAGAGACCGGGGTTTGGCCAAAAATACCCCCAAAACTCCCAATTTCCCTTTTCAATCATTTTGCCAAGCAATCATGAAAAAATTGGCTACTCTGTCAACTATCTTTGCCCGAAGATTCTTTTCATCATCCCCGGGCAAAGAGAGGCAGCTGTTGACACCCAATTTTGTCCCTCCTTTTTCAAAATTAGCTATTATTTAACTTAAAAGTGCAATTTGACTATGTGCGCAAAATGTGCATTAGTAATAGTGCATTTACGTGCGATATCCTCTATTTATATATTATATTCCTAAATGTGGCTATATGATGTAATTTTACATCATTTTGATTATTTGTCAAACTGTGGCTGTTTGTACAATTTAGTACATTTATAATATCATATAATTCCATTATTTAGGCTACATATCAATTTTTTATCAATTTATAATCGTTTGCACAAATTAGTAATTATCTGTGATTATCTATATCAATATAATTTATTTGAGTTTATTTAATGATTATTTGTGAATTTTATATTTATGTATATCTATATTTTATTTTTTACACCTTTAAGTTAAATATTGGCCAATTAAAAAGAAAATATCCAAATTCCTTTATATTAATTTTTCCATATCTTAAAATCCATACCAAAATTCTTTATTCATTTATATTCATCTTTATTCCCTTTTCCCATTTAATTACATTCTTACTTTGAACCTAGACCAAATTGTTAACCAAATACATCCTTATTATTTGAATTTTAAATCCCAAATCTTCTTCCTAATTCTACATTGAATCTGGACCAAATATAGTCTAGATATAGCTCCCACTCAAATCTCCCTCCTAATTTCTCCTATCCCTTTAATTGGGGAAAATCATTAGAAATCCCCAAAATTACTCAATTTCACACTTTAATCAAGATTCCAATGTCCCATTTTTACTCCTAAATCATTATCCTAATCCCCTCAATCTCTCAAATCCCCGAATCTCCTCCCTAATTCCTAAAACATTCCCAACTCTTATTTTTTCTTACATATAGAGACACATACAATGACAATCATCAGGACACATCTAAAAACAATCAACACACGCACATACCACTATCATATACAATCAACAGCCGACACCACGACCCTCCATTCATCTTCGCCAAACCAATACTTTCCAAGAAGCTGTGCACATACACAAATCAATACACACACATAACACTAGTAGGACATATCAAACCAAAACTTGGGAACATCTTACCAGCCCATTCCAAAGCCATTAATTCAAGCAAGTGACCAATTTTAAGCTCAATTCCCGGGTCAAAAACCAATGAGGTCAACACATCAAACATGACACATATCTCAAGAAATTTATATTGTAACAACAAGCTGTAGGAACAAGGATGTATCCAATCACAACAATAGTATACCAGAAAAGAATGAATCATGAGATACAAGCATTTCCCATCCTCTATCCTAGAGTAAGCAAAAGCATCAAGACATGTGTAACAATCAGAATTTCCATCCTTCTCACAAGAACTCCTAACACCTTCATGACTCTCATCATAGGTAAATAAATAGTAAAGAAAAGTGTTTCCTAGTGTAACTTCATCAATGGTCTCCACAACAATAGGCATATTTTCATAAACATGTATACACCCAAGCTCAATGCCAATATTTGGACAACACAAAGAAGAAGATGGAGTTAAACAAAGATTCACACTTCCTTTCTCATGACAATGCCCTCTACCAAGTGAACTACTATCAAACAAGGAGTTACTTCCATCACAAGAAGGAATGTTAAGAAATTCGAATTCACTATCTGAACAACAAGTATTTCCACATAAGAATAGATTCACAACATAGGTCTCACTTAAATTCACATCACCATTGACATGAAAAGTACCAAACTCATCACATAATTCAGTCTCATTACCATGGTCCATTTTGACATCAAAAGAACTAAAAAAGGACTCTACACCTTCAATTCCAGGATCAAACAAGTGATGTTTAAATTCTACTTCTAGGTTAACATGCAATCTTTCATCAATGACATCCCTAGAAGCATTACTTTGAATATCTAGACTCTCAACACAAGTGTTAGCACTAGTTTTCATTATATCAATCACACAAGTAGTTTCAACTTAGAGCACATTCAAGAACAACTAGTGTATCATCACAAATCTTATCCAAATATCCATTACAAGGCAGCGGCAATTTAGGGTCCAAACAAAAAATACCACTACTCATACTCTCATCATTAACTTGCTCTTCACTAGCTTCTAGAGTATTGAGTGTAGTAGACTTACCTTGAAGGTCACAAGATTGATCTTGTTTACCTTCATTGTCTTCCTCAAGCTTAGAGTCAACATGGGCAGACCCTACATCACCATGGGCAGCCCCTAAAATTACTTCTTCTTGCACTTCCAATAATTGGTGTTCACTTCCAAGCTTGTTTCCAATGGTACCTGCAAGAGATTTTATACAACTAGAGCAAAATGAAGAATTACAAGTGTTAGAGTAAAAATCTTCCCCTCTTTTCTTTTCTTTTCTTCTTTCTTTTCTCTCATATTCTTTTCAACTACATCCTCTTGCCTCTATGGTGGTAGCCCAACTACATTATTCATCCCAAACTTTCCCTTTTGATTTTTACACTCCTCTACGTGCATAAAAGAGGCATAAGCACTATTGAGACTTTTCTTTGTAAGCGGGTATGGCATTAGAGGCCATCCTTCGTCGTCCACCACATGCCTTATCCAATCTCGCATATATGGAACATTGTGATGTAAGAACCATGGCTGCCCAAAACACAAGTCACATGTTTGAAGAGGATACACATCACACCACACCCTTGTTGAATTTTCCTTGCTTTGAACGTGTAAACCTTCTCCTAAACCTTAAGGAAAACTAATTCCCTTACTTGGAAAGTGGGTAAACTTCTCCCATTTGAATTGCAATTTGTTTCCCTCTTGAATTAGGCTTATGTTTTCCTCTTTCTTCCTCACAAGTGCAGCTGATTTCGAGCCTCCTTAACACCACAATTTTCAGCAAAGAACAAGATCAAAATGTGTAGAAAGGCTAAGGATTCATGATCAAAAACAAATTCTTTCAACCAAACTCAAGAACAACAAGTTGTTATTCAAGAATTCTTATATTTTTTAGCCAAGAACACGTTTTTAAGGTCAAGAATGGTTCAAGAGGCGCTGCACTATTACTCAAACAAGTTTTCAAGTATTCTCCTTAAAAAAAAATCAAGAATCAAAGCAAGAATAGATGAAAATCAAGAAACACACCAAGAATGTTCAAGAAACTCTTCAAGAATCGTTTCAAACTTCAAGATACAAACAAATCCCTTCTTTAGTAAAGTTTTCTTGTAACCTACGTGTCCCAAATACAATACACGGCTGATCTTTTGGTTTTTTCCACGTTTTTCCTTTTTTTTTAATCAAAAATGGAAATTTCAAGAAACTAACTAAGAAATCTAATTCTAGGCACGAAGAACAGGATTGGGGATGTAGAAACAAACCCTTTCAAGCTCTGAATACCAACTGATGCAAGATTAACAACGAAAAACGAAAGTAAAGGATAAAAAGAGAAACACTCAATGATCTACGAAGAATTGCAAGTAGGAACTAGTCTACTTACCTTCTTGATGAAGCCAAGGAGGACCTATTCTATGCAACAACCCTCAAGACAACTAGGAATTGAAAGTTGAATGATCAAGAAAAAGGAAGTTGTTCAATTCGATTTCACACTAAATAGAACAAGAATTCCCACATGAACTGGGTTTTAGCAAAAGCTGCGTTTCTTTTTAATAATGTGTAAGGTGCTGAAAATAAACTAAGTGTTACGCTTAAATAGATGAATCTCACACGCCTAAAAGGTAAAGGAATAGCCTCCAAGTGGGCTAAATGTCAATACCCACGCAGAGCTAAATAAGCACCACAAAATAAATAAGTCTAGCTATGCAAAAGCATTAAAAAGTCATGAAAAATACAGCCCATTAAGGCTAATAAACGAGCCCACCACGCGGCTGAATTGTCTTAGAAATTTCGCCTACGTGCCACGCGAGTACCACGCGCAAAGCATTCTTCTAGAACGGCCCTTCTCCAATGCTAATCAACGAACACTTCGGCTCTTCTAACATGCTGCCCGAAAAAATGTTCTCCAAAGAATATTCTCCAAGCTATCATCCAAGATTAATGAAGGTCCAATAACTCCTTAGCCCGACTCTTAGAATCATCCTCAATTTGGACTGCATCATCCTCCCTTTCTTAAAATGATTCCGTCCTCGAAATCAAACCATCATCAACACGACAACAATGGATATTTATATTCTCTCCTCCGAGGATTAAATCTACATCACAGCTTGAAGCATCGATTGAGGGTACACAGCTCCAATATCGATTTGCATTTTAAATTATCTGAGGGTATAAAGCCCGAAGCGTTGGTTGAGGGTACACAGCCCAATACCGATTTGCATTTAAATTTAGCTGAGGGTACACAGCCCGAAGCGTCAATTGAGGGTACACAGCCCGATATCCATTTGTATTTTAAACTAGCTGAGGGTACACAGCCCGAAGCGTCGATTGAGGGTACACAACCCGATATTGATTTGATATTAATTAGCTGAGGGTGCACAGCCGAAAGCATCGATTGAGGTTTCACCCCCCCGATATCGATTTGCATTTTAAATTAGCCGAGGTTACACAGCCCGAAGCGTGGATTCAGGGTTCACGGCCCGATATCGATTTGCATTTTAACTTAGCTAAGGGTACACAACCCGAAGCGTCGATTGAGGGTACACAACCCGATATTGATTTGCATTTTAAATTAGCTGAGGGTACACCGTTCGAAGCGTCGATTGAGGGTACATAGCCCGATACCGATTTGTATTTTAAATTAGCTGAGTACACAACCCGAAGCATTGATTGAGGGTACACAGCCTGATATCGATTTGCATTTTAAATTAGGTGAGGGTACACGGCCCGAAGTGTCGATTAAGGGTTCACAGCCCGATATCGATTTTCATTTTAACTTAGCTGAGGGTACACAACCCGAAGCGTCGATTGAGGGTACACAGCCCGATATCCATTTGCATTTTAATTAGCTGAGGGTACACAACCCGAAGCGTCGATTGAGGGTACACAACCCGATATCGATTTGCATTTTAAATTAGCTGATGGTACACAGTCCGAAGCGTCGATTGAGGGTACACAGCCCGATATCGATTTGTATTTTAAATTAGCTGAGTACACAGCCCGAAGTCGATTGAGGGTCCACAGCCCGATATCGATTTGCATTTTAAATTAGTTAAGGGTACACAGCCCGAAGCATCGATTGAGGGTACACAACCCGATATCGATTTGTATTTTAAATTAGCTGAGGGTACACAACCTGATGCATCGATGGAGGGTACACAGCCTGATGTCGAAACTGACACCGCAGAAGGTACACAGCGCGATGCAAATTTTGACATTGTAACAGGAAGACAGCTTGGGAGGGAGACAGCCCGGTGAAAGGACAACATGACAAAGGATTTGTAACCAAAACGAAAGAATGATAAGAAACCTTACATTAAGAGATACACAACTTAATACGAAAGGAGCACAGCCCGACGTGACAATACACATTTAAAGGACGAAAATCAATGGACATACAATTCGGTGCCACACTGGCAAGACGATCCAACAACAGTTCAGCACGACAAAGCAACTACCTCCTGACGAGAAGCACTTAGCAAATGGACATCCCCCAGAGGAAGGGCGCACATTCCCTAGCACTGAGCACCTGAAAGCGGACCAGACAAGGAAGAGCTCAACTCAATAGGGAAGTTTACTTTATCTTTGTCGTTATCTCAATTTTCATTTGCCTTGATTTTTCTATAGGGACTCTCCGATATCTCGACAAACCCCTGCGTCCCACTCTCACCTCTGCTCCCAAAATCACTACCAGTTATGAAAGCGCAAGACCTCAAATACACATAAAGCATCATCCTAAGACCCAATTCAAAAGCCCTAATCCTACAGACAATGCTTTTGCTACACCCCCAAGTTGTCTAGTTTTTCGAGTTCCAAAGCGTTCAAAGCTACAGTTCCGTACTCGCACCAGTGATCTACCCAACCTTTCATTGACAATTGGGTACCAGCTCTGTATTCCCTCCTATTCGTGCCTGCCTATTTGAATCGTGCGTATTTATCGTGCTTTACTCCTCAATGTTCCTTAGTTCATTCAAGACAATGTTGAGGCCAAGATAACTCCTCTTTCGAGTTATAGCGGAAAATGTGCCAATGTAAACCCCTCGTTATGGGTGTGTCGTGCACCATATCTTCATAACTAGGACGTTTACAAGCCTATTTCACCACACTCGATCTATCAATGTTGACTCAACTTCGACAAACGCCTTTGTCCTTCCTGCAAAATACCTATTCTGTCGAATTTTGACGTGCCCAAAAGCTGATCATTTCATACCCTCACAAGTAATCTACCTAATCCTCCATTGCGAAGTAGGATGTCATTTCGCATTTCCTTCCAACTAATGCCTACTTTGCTTATTCAAGCCTATCTGCGTAAATCGTGCGTGTTTTCGTGCTTAATCGTGCCCATTTATTTGAGTCGTGTGCATTTATAAAACTCGCTCCTGAAAGTCTTCCCAGCTCAGTCCAGGCAATGTTGGAGGAAATTCCACATCTTCATAACTAGGATGATTATAAGCGTTTTTTCCCACGCTCGATCTACGGATGTGATCTCATCTTCGATAGTACCCTTACTGTATTCATCATTCATTCCGCCGAAAAGGCAAAGCATACACGAATTTGACTATGTGCGCAAAATGTGCATTAGAAATAGTGCATTTACGTGCGATATCCTCTATTTATATATTATATTCCTAAATGTGGCTATATTATGTAATTTTACATCATTTAGGTTATTTGTCAAACTGTGGCTGTTTGTACAATTTAGTACATTTATAATATCATATAATTGCATTATTTAGGCTACATGTCAAATTTTTATCAATTTGTAATCGTTTGCACAAATTAGTAATTATCTGTGATTATCTATATCAATATAATTTTATTTGAGTTTATTTAATGATTATTTGTGAATTTTATATATATGTATATCTATATTTTATTTTTTACACCTTTAAGTTAAATATTGGCCAATTAAAAAGAAAATGTCCAAATTCCTTTTATATTAATTTTTCCATATCTTAAAATCCCTACCAAAATTCTTTATTCATTTATATTCATCTTTATTCCCTTTTCCCATTTAATTGCATTCTTGCTTTGAACTCAAATCTCCCTCTTAATTTCTCCTATCCCTTTAATTGGGGAAAATCATTAGAAATCCCCAAAATTACTTAATTTCACACTTTAATCAAGATTCCAATGTCCCATTTTTACTCCTAAATCATTATCCTAATCCCCTCAATCTCTCAAATCCCTCAATCTCCTCCCTAATTCCTAAAACATTCCCAACTCTTATTTTTTCTTACATATAGATACACATACAATGACAATCATCAGGACACATCTGAAAACAATCAAAACACGCACATACCACTATCATATACAATCAACAGCCGACCCCACGACCCTCCATTCTTCTTCGCCAAACCAATCCTTTCCAAGAAGCTGTGCACATACACAAATCAATACACACACATCATACCATTTTTGTTCTCCCCCTACAACACACACATAGACCATTGCACATCAAAAACCATACCCTCCCTTAAACGGTTACAGTGACTACACAGACCCCACATAAAATTTTACTCTTTTTGGATCATCTTCCTCAACGCCCACACCCACAAAACCGAACCCCTCTTCTTCCTCATCCTTCAATCCAAATCCAAACACAAAACATCAAAATAGAAACAGATCGAGATCAGGGATGGGGGTCAAGATTTCGAACAGGGATAAAATGAAAACTCCCTCCATCATCATCAGCTGAGATCGAAAACCAGGAGAAGGAAAGTCGAGGGCGGAGTTGCAGCAACGCTGCTGATAGGCAGTCGCTCCTCCATCCTTCGCCTGGTTGTTTATTCCGCCGATGTCGTTACTCCTCCTCGCTGGAGTTCGATTAACAGTATCTGGAATTGATTCCCTTGCTTGTCTGGGACGCTGACTACTGGGTTGATTGAATTTACGTTGCCCCTTCTGATGGGTCACTATTCTATTTGACGTGACCATCGGAAGCCGGCAGGAATTTTAGTTGGTGATGCCTTATTGTTCTTGGACCTATACACTTTGCTATTTGCCTTCTCTACTTCTCGTTTGGTTTCGTCCTGATGTTTTCTGTTGCAAATGATGGCTTTGGGGACTTTCCTCTTTAGTGGATCGGGGAGCTTTGACTGTGGAATTACTACTTTGGGAACCCACATTGTCTTGTGTATTACAATTGTTATTCTAGTTTGTTTCTTGTGCTATTGTTGTTGATGACTTAGTACTGACCATATTTTTTGGTATTTGGAAACAACTGCAGGACATCAATTGATGCTAATTCAGCACTTACTAGTCAAGAACTAGGCCAAGGAAAATAATTATTTATTTGAGGCCTATTTGACTAAATTGAACATGGTACTACACTTGAACGACCCATTCCCGTGTCCCTAAAATAAAACAAAAGGCTATGATGACGTGTATGAGTCGTGATTGCAAACGAACCGGTACTTAGCATGGCAATACGACCGGCCGGCGTGTTTGCAGCCGTACCGACGTCTCTAACCTCCGCCCGATTCATACACACCTGAGCTGACATTTTTTAAAAATCCTTTTCTCCTTTATTTTAAAACTATTATTATTTTATTATTATTACTATTATCATTTTTATTACTATTATTATTATTATTACTCTTATTATTATTATTATTATTATTATTATTATAATTATTATTATTATTATTATCATTTTCCTTATTTTTATTATTATTAATATTATTGTTATTATTCACTAACTCTTTACTTTAAATTTTGCGAGGTAAAATTGGATGAGAGACGACAACCTATTTTGGGAGAAAACAAAGACCCTTTTGTTACTATTATTATTATTATTATTATTATTATTATTATTATTATTATTATTATTATTATTATTTTATTCTTATTATTAGTAGTAGTCATTACTATTATTATTTGTTATTTATTAATATTGTACTAACTCATTTTCATCTTTTTGCAAGGTGAAATTCTCCAAGGAGGAAGCCATTAGCAAATGCATATTTTACTAGTCATTCAAATTATTTGTCTATTCTTAGTTACTTAGTTTATTTGCTTAGCTGTTCTAGTTTGAATACCAATTATAAGTCCAACCGGTAACCACATTTGGTGGAGCTTGAGAGGTGCCTAACCCATTCCTCTCGACTTAACTTGAACCTCTTACCTAGATTTCTGGTTCGTAGACTAAGGTTTGGAGTTAATTCTAAAATTAGCTAGAAACAAAATAGGTGCCCTAATGCGCCTAGTTAAAAAATATGTTAGGTGGCGACTCCAACTCTTTACCCGTGAGTTATCCCATAAGTCGAGCCCTGTTTCCAAACTTAGGTAAAAATAGGATGCCACAATAACGTCATGGGCCTGTTTACTCAAGGCGGTGGTATATATTAACCCTAGCTAGGAGACTGTAAATCCTAAGACGACGGGATGTATGCCTTACGTCCCAAGGCTCGTGCCTGCTGAGAGGCCGTGGCTTGGAGAGCAGGCATGTATCCTCTGCGCTCGGTGACTTGCAGGCTAAGTCTAATATTCGCCAGCTGTACTCGTATCCCCGTAATCATAGGTGGTGTATTTTTACCCATACAGTTAGACCCCCACTTGTTGAGTGCTGACGTAAGCAGCCAGAAAGTGAAAAAGGTATACAACAGAGGAGTGTGAAAAGATATCTCACCGACTCCTTGATACAGACTCTATTCCTTCTATAATCTCACGTGTCTTCACTCGATAGGCTATTATCGATTCCATGCACCTTTCCCATAATTTTCTTTTACTACACCAAATCGTTTCATATTTCCAGGCCATAATTACATTGATCGTTTCGTGCTCCATCCTTATCTATTTCCGCCAATAAAAAGGGCTTCATAGTAGACGTAAATCACAAACTCCTTCAGAAAATATACTATCCTTCATAAAATTTCACATGAAAGAACAACTTATTTTCTTAAAAATATTTGCCTTTGATCCTGGTTTGATATTCCAAAAAAACTTCCTCATTGGGAATGGATGATGTTTGAGGAAACTGAGTGTAGAGAAACTTTCATAGTTATCCTTCTTTTCTCTTCCATCCATTACAGGATGAGTGAAGTCCCCGAGTTACCACGTATGATTACGATCCTAATGACATTTTCCAGAATGTCTTCTTTATGGCATGTGCACTGATTACGATGCGCTTGTTTTATAATGCAGGGGTTTTTGTGATATTCCTCTTTTCATGTAGAGCTCATCATGGGAGAATTGCCTGCCAAGCAGCACTTCTGCATCTGCTTGTCTTTTGGCTCTATGGGACAAATGGTCTACAAATAGCACCACCTAAAGCAATGAGGTCCTTGCTATGGTCTTCTCTCCTCCCCGGGGGTATTGATATATAACAAATTTCTCCAAAATTTTTGCATTCGGGGTGGTCGGATACCTCCACCCTTGTTTGCAGTATGGAGATTGCATTAACTTCCAATCAATAGGAGAAGAGAGGTAACATGGTGCTCCCGCAGCCACCTGTAGTTCCTTATTTGTGTCTCTCCATTTGATTCCAGATGAAACTGCCTGATTACGCGCTACTTTTTCCACTATTCTACTAAGGGATTCCTCAGTTTGACTGGATTTCCAGCACCTGTGGGACGGCAGCATAATGATCTTGCTGCTCGGGGTTGGTAATGTCGCTCTTCACGCACCGAGAGTGATAAGAATCAAACGCGGAAAATAAAATGGATAAGAACGAGACGTATCTCGATCACAAATCTCAAGTAGCAACGGAGAACTTGTTCCGTTACACCCCGAGAGGAGGTCAAGAACACCTACGCTAGGTAACTACCCTCGAGCTAACGTGAGCACGCAAGTAGAATGGTCGGGGGGATTGGAATTCATCTAGATCCGCTAGAAGAAGAATAAGTCCCAAAATCAAGGTTTTTCATTCAATAAGAGTTCAACTCTTCAACACAAGTGTTTGTTTTCATCAAAAGGCAAGCTAATGAAAATAATAAGACAACTAGCTATTTATAGGTGTTTTTAGACACCATATGAAAGGTCTAATATGCCCACACTTAGGCTTAGGAACATAGGACCACGTAGGGTCAAAATAGTCTTAACATAGCTAGGAATTACGTCCTTCAGCATTCCTGGTGGAGCGCCCAAGATTGGGGCGGAGCGCCCGCACTTTTGATCAGTGGGGTGGCCTAGGCGGGGCGCCTGGGATTTGGGCGGAGCACCCAGGCCTAGGTTTGCCCAGGCGGAGCGCCTGGCTCCTTCAGGTGGGGCACCCAGGCCTAAGCCTCTTCAGGCGGGGCGCCTGGTTCTTCAGGCGGGGCGCCCAAGGCTCTGGACTTCTCCCCTTGCACTTTAAGCACTCGGAACGGCTTCCAATCGCTTCCCTCTTCTAGGCCCTTCCTCATCAAGTGTAGGTGTACTCCTTGGATGTCCTTAGCTTGGCTCCGAGTGAAGGGTCTTGTGGGGGTTTGGGTCTTATCATCCTCCCCTTCTTGAGAGGATTTCGTCCTCGAAATTGGAGCTTCATTCACGACCTCTTCATCATCATTCATGACCTCTTCATTACCTACATCCAAAGGAACCAAGTCACAAACATTGAAAGTATTAGAAACTTGATACTCACTTGGCAAGTCGACCACATAGGCATTGTTCTTTATCTTAGAAAGCACTTGGAATGGGCCATCTCCACGGGGTGCCAACTTCCCTTTTCTAAGGTTTGGAAACCATTCTTTCCGGAAGTGCACCCACACATAGTCACCCTTCTTGAGTTCCACCTTCTTGCGTCCCTTGTTTTTCTTAGAGGCTACCTTTGCATAGGCTTCCTCCAAGTTCTTCTTCGCCTTAGCATGTACCTCCATCAAAGCCTTGGCTCTAGCTTTACCTTCAAAATTAACAACCATTTCCCTTGGCAAAGGGGTTAGATCAAGGGGAATCAAGGGGTTAAATCCATAGACACACTCGAATGGAGTCATGCCTATCATGCTATGCAATGTGCGATTGTAGGCAAACTCCATAAGAGGTAGACGATCAATCCAAGTCCCGGCCTTACCTCGGGTCATGGCTCTAAGAAGAGCACCCAAGGTTCGGTTTACCACTTCCGTTTGCCCATCGGTTTCTGGGTGGTGGGACGTGGAGAACAAGAGCTTGGTGCCTAAAGCACCCCATAAACACCTCCAAAAATGACTTAGGAACTTATGTCCCTATCACTCACTATGGTTTGGGGCACACCATGCAACTTCAAAACATTTTCAATAAACAAAGTTGCCACATGTTGTGCATCATCACATTTCTTGCATGGAATGAAATGAGCCATTTTGGAGAACCTATCCACAACAACATAAATGCTATCATGGCCCCCCCAGTCCTTGGTAATCCCATCACAAAATCCATTGAGATATGCAACCATGGG
The DNA here is from genome assembly GCA_029990575.1 of Petunia axillaris subsp. axillaris. NCBI lineage: Eukaryota > Viridiplantae > Streptophyta > Magnoliopsida > Solanales > Solanaceae > Petunia > Petunia axillaris. The sequence goes on along the minus strand of JARKNS010000006.1, from coordinate 57,725,569 downwards.
CTAGTAGGTACGGGGAGAGGGGTATACAACCCATAGGGGTGGGCTTTGGATTTAGCACGCTTGCACTCAAGGCAATTGTTGCAAAACTTTTCCACTTGCACCCCCATCTTTGGCCAATGAAATTGTTCTTTAAGAATAGCCAAAGTCTTTCTTGTGCCAAAATGTCCCATGAGTCCCCCGCAATGTGCCTCATGCACAAGCAACTCCCTCCAAGAGGACTCCGGTATGCACACCCTACCATTTTTGAAGATATATCCATTAACCCATTGGTATTTGTCAACTCTCTCCCCTTTCTCTAGAGTGTCATGGACACTCTTTAGCTTTGGGTCATGAGCATACATCAATTTAATGCTCTCAAAACCCATGAGCTTAGAGGTGAGAGTGGTGGCTAGAGCAAACTTTCTCGAAAGCGCATCCGCCACAACATTGTCTTTCCCTTTCTTGTATTGGATAACATAGGGAAAAGACTCAATGAATTCAACCCACTTGGTATGTCTCTTATTGAGCTTCTCTTGGCCTCTCAAATGTTTGAGTGACTCATGGTCACTCTTGATTACAAACTCACGAGGCCAAAGGCAAGGGCTCTCACAAGGGCATACAACTCCTTGTCATATGTAGAATAGTTCAAGGAGGCCCCTTTCAATTTCTCACTAAAGTAGGCGATGGATTTGCTATCTTGCATTAACACACCACCAATTCCCACCCCCGAGGTATCACATTCAACCTCAAATGTCTTTCCGAAGTCGGGCAATTGCAATAGAGGGGCGGTACTCAACCTACTTTTCAATTCATGGAAGGCCTTCTCTAGAGGCTCTCCCCAAACAAATGGTTGGTCCTTCTTCACCAATTCGGTGAGTGGAGCGGCAATGGAGCTAAAGTCTTTCACAAATCGCCGATAAAAGCTAGCAAGACCATGAAAGCTCCTCACTTGAGTCACGGTAGTAGGAGTAGGCCAATCACGTATGGCCTCTACCTTAGACTCATCCACCTCCACTCCTTGGGCACTCACAACAAACCCAAGGAAGATTACCTTCTCAACACCAAAGGCACACTTTTTAAAATTAGCATAGAGCTTTTCGGCTCTCAACTTTTCAAGCACTTGCCTAAGGTGATCAACATGGTCGTCTATTGATTTGCTATAGATCAATATATCGTCAAAGTAGACGACCACAAACTTGTTGATGAATGGCTTTAGAACATGGTTCATTAGCCTCATAAAGGTGCTAGGTGCATTGGAGAGCCCAAAGGGCATCACCAACCATTCATAGAGACCAAATTTGGTCTTGAATGCGGTTTTCCATTCATCACCGGGTTTCATCCGAATTTGATGGTAGCCGGACCTAAGGTCAATTTTGCTAAACACACATGAACCACTCAATTCATCTAACATATCATAAAGTCGGGGAATAGGATGACGGTACTTTACCGTTATTTTGTTCACGGCCCGACAATCAACGCACATCCTCCAAGTGCCGTCCTTCTTGGGAACAAGGATCACGGGTACGGCACATGGACTCAAGCTCTCCCTCACCAAGCCCTTAGTGAGCAATTCATCAACTTGCTTTTGCAATTCTCTTGTATCTTCCGGATTGCTCCTATAGGCCGGCTTGTTTGGGATTTGAGATCCCGGGACAAAGTCTATTTGATGTTCAATACCCCTCAAAGGAGGTAATCCATCCGGCATCTCATCTGGGAACATGTTCCCAAAATCCTTCAAGACATTCTCAAACACACTAGGCAAAGGGTTAGAAGAAAAATCACAATTCGAGTTAAGGATCATACCTTTGTGCACTAGGCATAGGAGAAACTTGGTGCCATCATTTCCTTTTAGGATCTCGCCCGGTTGCATCATGGCACAAATGCCACCGGTAGAAGAAGAAGGTGGGATTGCCACCATGCCTTTGGACAAAGGGCTAGTCTCAATGATTGACTTTGCCTTTGCCACCTCTCTCAACTCCCTCATTCTATTGTAGTCATCACTCACTTGTTTGGGAGTTAGGGGCTTCAACACAAATTTTCTCCCTTCATGTTGGAGCGTTTAAGTGTTGACACGCCCATCATGAACCGTTTGTCGATCAAATTGCCAAGGCCTTCCAAATAGAAGGTGGCAAGCTTGCATGGGCACAACGTCGAACTTCATCAACATAACTACCCATTTTGAACTTGATCATTGCTTGCTTCACTACCTTTAGCTCCCTACATTCACTAAGCCATTGCAATCGATATGGCTTGGGATGCTTCACGGTAGGCAACTTCAATTGGGTTATAAGAGATTGACTCACAACATTAGCACAACTCCCGGAGTCAATGATCATAGAGCATACAACACCCTTAACACGACACCTAGCATGGAAAAGGTTTTCCCTTTGCAAGGTTTCACCATCCTCCACAATCATAGCTCCTAAGCTCCTCCTCACTACTAGAAAAGTATGAGGTTCCTCATCCTCCACCGTGTCATCTAGATCATCCTCCTCTACTCCCTCATCTCTCTCTACACCCTCATCATCCTCCGGTTCACTCTCTTGTTCATATACATTTTCACCAACAAGAACCATGGTCCTCTTCGTAGGACACTCCTTAGCAAAGTGTCCATACCCCTTGCATTTGTGACATTGAATGGAAGAAGAAGTAGGAGTATTCAATTGAGTTTTAGAATTACCTCCCACATTGGGTGTGTACTTCTCAAACGGCTTCTTCACATCTTTGCTTGCACTTGCTCCACTAGGGCCACTTGCATTTGTGAACTTGGCATTGGGAGTAGGATTTTTCCAATCCTTTGACTTGTTCATGGAGGTAGAAGTGTTGCTCTTGTAACGGTTGGACTTCTCTTTCCCAAGCCATTGCTCGGCTTGAATAGCGGCATCAAGAACCTCTTGAAGTGAAAGATAAGCATGCAATCTCAATTGTGAAGCTATACCATAGCTCAAACCATTCATGAAACGGATCACGGCTTGCTCTTCATCTTCGGTGTCCATATCTAAGGTCATTCGAGTTCTTTCAAACTCATCAAAGTATTCATGCACCGTCTTGACACCTTGCTTCAACTCATAAAGTTTCTTGAGTTGCTCTTGCCGATATCTTGGAGTGATGTACTTGATACTCATGATACCCTTCAAGTCATTCCAACCCACAATCACGGGAACCCCCGCTCTCCTCCTTGATCTCTTGACGGATTCCCACCAAGTAGATGCATAGGATTCAAAGGATGAAATAGCATAGGTACCTTTCTTCTCATCGGTCATCTCATTTGTGTCAAACAATCTTTCCATGTGTAGCACCCATTCAATATAAGCCGCCGGATCACAATTCCCTTTAAAGGTTGGGAGATTAAGCTTCACACTATTGATGTTGGTGTTGTCCCGACCCCCACGGAAAGGCTCCGGTTGGCCCCCATAGTGATCTTCATTCACACCATACTCCCTCCTCCCATTCCCTCCAACATAACCCATAGGTGGCCCTCGACCTCGGCCCCTACCTCTATCCACATTTCGACCCCAATTCATACCTCGCCTTGGTTGAAAGTGATCATCAAACCCATACATATCATCACCATAATCGGCTTCCTCCCCTTCTTGAGCTTCATCGGCTTGCTCAAGAGGTTGCACATTTCGGATGGGCCTTGGTAGTGGAATGTTTCTTGGGGGGTTATCCAAGATACGGGGAATGCCCGTTCGTTGGGTATTGCCCAACACTTGATCAAGTCTCTCTCGTTCCTCCTTTGCCCGTTGTTGATTGAGCAATTCAATGACATGGCTAACTTGCTCCGGAGTAAAGTTAGGAGTACTTGAGACTTCAACCGGGACACTCGGGGTCCCTTTCTCGACTTGGACACTCGGGTCCCTTTCTCCGAGGGGACATTAGAAGTCCCTTGCTCAACTAGAGCACTAGAGTTCACCAGCTCGAGGCTTTCAATCCTCAAGTGCATACTATCCAATTGGGCGAGGATAGTAGCAAGGGCACTCTTTGCAAAATCATCTCCTTCGGAAGACATTGTACCTACACAAGTAACAAACGTTAGAAAGCAACCTCACACACTCCCTTACTTGAGATCACTCGGCTCTCTCATATGGTGACGGTGGGTATTTCACTCGACTTGTGGTTCCAAAGCTTCACGTAGATGAATAGCAATTCCTCAACTCAACCAAACTATTCACGAGTCAAGTACACTCCGGGGTGAGTGGAGTTAATAGGACTCAATGAACGCTAGGCACTTTGAAATGAGGACTAGAACCAAAAGAAACTACGAGTCTTCTTTGGATTTTCTACTCTCCAACTATGGCACGAATTACCTAAAGCAATGAAGGATTAGTGTTAATTAAGTAGAAAGATTACTTAGATCAACACTAATTAGAGGTTAGGCAACAAAGAAACAAGTAATCCTAGAAGAAACTACCCGATTCCCAAGTTTCAGGGCTCAGGCGGAGCGCCCAGTGAAGTGGGGCGGAGCGCCTCAAAAATTGGTCAGTGAGGTCAGGCAGGCGGGGCGCCTGGGATCTAGGCGGAGCGCCTGGAGCAAGAACAGTTCAGGCGGAGCGCCCAAGGTCTAGGCGGGGCGTCTGGACGAAGAACAACCTGGGTTTCCAACAACGTGTTCTTCGATTTCAACCCAACTTTTTGGTCGATTCCAATGTGTTCTTCCCAAATTTGAAGTACACGAAGTTGTATTTTGGTATAACCACCAAACCCCAATGATTTTCACACCCAACCAAGCAACAAACAAGGCACAATCATGATTCAAGTTTCAAGTTGGGTTTTCTCAAATTTTCAAAAGGGTCAAAAAGGTGGGTTTCGATTTTTCAAAATCAATGTTATACAACTCCGATTCACACCAAATTTGTTGCAAATGGTTTGTTTTCAAAAGTAGATCAATCCCCGGTAATCAAATCAAAAACCCCATTAACACACAACCCAAAATCAAGCAAATTCCTCAAGAACAAGGGTTTAGTAGGGTTTAAGGAAAATTGGGGTTTCAATTTTTCAAACTTCACCAATCCAAGTAATTTTGGTACCCAAGCAACGGGAATTCAATCACAATCAAGAATCCATAACACCCATATCACGAATCACAAACACCAAAAAGTTATGCCAATTTTTGAATTTTTTTTTTTTTGTAATTTTCTTTTTCCCAATAACTTCAACAACAAAAAAACTAAAAGAAGATACTAGGCACGAAGAATCAAGGGTCGGGGTTCGTAGGAACGATACCCGAACCTTGCTCTGATACCAAGCTGATAAGAATCAAACGCGGAAAATAAAAAGGATAAGAACGAGACGTATCTCGATCACAAATCTCAAGTAGCAACGGAGAACTTGTTCCGTTACACCCCGAGAGGAGTTCAAGAACACCTACGCTAGGCAACTACCCTTGAGCTAACGTGAGCACTCAAGTAGAATGGTCGGGGGGGGGGGATTGGAATTCATCTAGATCCGCTAGAAGAAGAACAAGTCCCAAAATCAAGGTTTTTCATTCAATAAGAGTTCAACTCTTCAACACAAGTGTTTGTTTTCATCAAAAGGTAAGCTAATGAAAATAATAAGACAACTAGCTATTTATAGGTGTTTTTAGACACCATATGAAAGGTCTAATATGCCCACACTTAGGCTTAGGAACATCGGACCACGTAGGGTCAAAATAGTCTTAACATAGCTAGGAATTACGTCCTTCAGCATTCCGGGCGGAGCGCCCGCACTTTTGATCAGTGGGGTGGCCTAGGCGGAGCGCCCAGGCCTAGGTTTGCCCAGGCGGAGCGCCTGGCTCCTTCAGGCGGGGCGCCCAGGCCTAAGCCTCTTCAGACGGGGCGCCTGGTTCTTCAGGCGGGGCGCCCAAGGCGCTGGACTTCTCCCCTTGCACTTTAAGCACTCGGAACGGCTTCCAATCGCTTCCCTCTTCTAGGCCCTTCCTCATCAAGTATAGGTGTACTCCTTGGATGTCCTTAGCTTGGCTCCGAGTGAAGGGTCTTGTGGGGGTTTGGGTCTTATCAGAGAGACATCCCAATGCATGAGCTACTATCCAGATGAAGGATCTTGACCGTGCTAAATACAGAGGGACTTGCAGTTTTAGCCTTTTGAGACATTTTAATTTCTTAAGAGTACTTGTAATGAACAATATTATATTCGAAAGGATTTGATCGTACATTGTAAGCCTACGGGTGTTTGATATTAATGAAAATAGATGTTCATTAATAGTTTGTTCATACTTGCGTAGTTACTTGTATTCAAGCAGCATTGTTCAGGTGACTTTTTGGGTGTTTATCTTTTTAACGGGTGTGCGCTCGATGGACGATGTTTTATGCATTAACAAATGATGGCACACATTGCGTCAGTGATAGACGGCTTTTAGGGAAATGCCCACCTCCGCAGTGGAACATCTTTAGCCCGTTGTATGTAACGGGGCATTTTTCTATTCAAGCTAGAATGGTTGCGCTTGTCCACTCGATTGCTTAAGTCTTTAATGGCACGATGCAACAAGCTTCCCCGCAGATATATTGGTGCAAGTGTTGAATTTTCAATTTCAATGTACGATAATCTTGATCCAAGGTAAAATATGCGGATGCAAAATAGAAGAAGAACGAGATAGGAAGAGTAAGAAAAGAGATAAAAATAAGACACCAATTGAACTAGAACAAGGATTCAACGAGTAACTTGTCTCGTTATGCCCTTGTTGGAGTCAGCAAGTACCTATACTAAGCAAACTATCCTCAAGATTACAATGAATCTTTCAAAAGGTTTGATCAATGAGGATTTGAAGTTTAATTAGATTCACCAAGAGAAATCAAGTCCCAAGGGTTTCTTTCATTGAGAGAAATCTCAAAAGTTCAATATTCTATATCAGTGTAGGCTAATGAAATAAAAGACCTAATGAGGTATTTATAAGTTCCCCTAATGTGCTAAAGTTACGAAAATAGGCCACAAGTTGCTTTAATGAAATAAAGACCACGTAGGATCAAAATAGCAATAAATCTCAAAAGTCAACAAAAAATCCCGTCACTGCTGAATCCTCAAGAGGAAGTCCACCCTAGGCTTGGGGTGGTCCTCCTCAGCAACTCCAAAGGGTGGTTTCATGGTGGGCGGTCTTCCCTAGATTGAGGCGCTTCACGTGGCAAACTTCAGAGAATTACCTATTCAGTATTCAGCAAATTTTAACAGTTTTTTTGGGTTCTTAGATTATGGGCGGTCCGCCCTTCTTGGGAGGCGCTCCACCTTCCTTCTGGGGTGCTCCACCCTTCACCGAAACTGCAGCTTCGCTCAATTGTTCCTCTGAACTCTCCTCCAAAGTTCACGCCTTTGATTCCTCTTAGCTTGATACTTGATGGTTGGTATATAAGCTCAAAATATACTGCATCATCCTCCCCTTCTTGAAAGGATTTCATTCTCGAAATCAAATTATCATGTCCTACAAACAAAGATAGGCACAACTAAAACCTTCTACTATAGAGTAGGTTAGCTCGACAACGGTTAGTGCAAATAGTGTGAAAAACACAATCTTATGATAGAGCCAACCATCCATAACTATGATAAAGTCTTTGTCACCAAAGGAAACAACAAGCTCTTGGCTCAACGAATGAATGGGTTCAACGCAAGAACAAATAAAGAGATCAATAGGATATGGAACATGCAAGATCAAGTAGTCAAAGATCCTATTACCTCTAAGCTCATGAGCAACACACCAAACCCCAAATGTATGATTCTTACAATTTTGGCATAATGACTTTGGCATGCATACTACCGAAGGTATGATTAACAGATGGAATAAGTAGATGAAATAATGTAGTCTACTGCCAACATCAACTACTTCACTCCCTTTCTTAGGATCACTCTTACTCACACCAAGAGATACCTCCTCACCTCCACATTCACCTCTAAGACTACCCTCCTCACTAGACAAACTTCTAAGGAAAGCATCAATTATGCCTTCTTCATCATCACACCCGACACATTCAAGATTAGGACTACTAGAAGATGTACCATGACACTCAATAGCAAGACCAGTCATCTCACTTGGAGTTTCATATAAAACAGTTATCGATATAATCAAATCCCTTACACCATGAAGGCTCTAACTCACTCTTTACTGTAGCTTAATAAAAATCACAACCTCTATTAAAGATGCCCTCAAATGATTAGTAAGAGCAAACATCTCAATTTCATGACCAAGCAAAGGTGTAGTTCAATACTAGATTCATCATCATCCTCACTACGACACATAAGACCACCCTTATCATACATAGAATCAAAGGAAAGGAAAGGATAATCATTCAACTCATCTTTCCCTCTATCAAACATGGGTGGTGGTCATAACAAGGTTCACAAAAAAGGTCAACTACAAAATTTCACTTAAAAGAGGTTCCTTAAACACAGGGCTCACATCGAGATGCTGCTTACAAACCCTCTCAACTAATGATTCATGCTCACACACAAGCTGACCATTAGGCCCTACACTAGTTGCAAACATATTATAGTCATGCAAATCATCAACTATCATCAAGTTCTTACAAGACAAGGGATGCACATGCTCATGAAAGGAAAAACTATCACTTACACTCGAGTTGCTGCCTTGATCACTAAAAGCACTTAAAGTGTCTTGACATACTCCTTCTTCATGTAGTTCACAATAAGGATCTTCATCACCTCGCCTTTCTAACTTGGAACATGATTGAGGCTCCTTCGGCTTGCCTCCAAGAATCTCTGCACAATAGCTAAAACAAGTAGAAGAAGAAGATAAAGAGTTAGCGGTAGAACAAAGGGTGCTCTCACTCTCAATTATTCTTTTTCTCTCTCTATTCTCCCTCATTTTTCTTTTAAGGTCAAGTTTAGATTGAGGTGACAACCCACTGACATCACTCAACACATCATCTTCTTTTTCCACTTGAGAGTTTCATCGGTCACTCTCTTACTCCTCTCAATTTTTTGTCTCTCATGTTCGGGCGAGTTGGGATGAGCCCCAAGAATGCCCTTAGCCGGAGTAGGTGGACTCTTAATACCAACCCAAAATCTAGGACTTACAGAAAAATCACTTGATGTCCTCTTCTTCTTAGGTGAACCACGTGACTTTGAATCATGCGGTTTCAGGCTCAACTTATTGACAGTTGTCAACCCTTTACTTGCACTTGTCCCACTAATTCTTGTGCTTATAGGACTTCTTGTTTGCACCATTTCATTCATAGGATGAAGTTCTTGCTCCTTTCCTTTTTGAGTAGACCAAGAATGTATACTACTCGACATCTTGCTTCTTCTTCTGCTAGGCACAAATTCATAAACCCTTTAGTTCATGCTCAGAAGATACACATATCTCATAGCACTATATTGCAACTCTTTTTTGTGCAACCATGGTGCACCTAACCAAACATCAATACTTCTCATGGGATACACATCACACCATACCTAACCCTTATAATTCTTATGAGATATGAGCACTTTGGCTTCCTTAGAGACCTACACTCTATTATATTCATAAGGATGTTTCAACTCATAGTATGGTATCCCTAGCTTCTATACTAAAGAGGTGCTAATGCAATTGGCATCGGTATCATCCATTTTGAGCAAGTATCCTCCATACCCATCTAGCTCAATGACAAACCTACGCAATCGCAAGTTTCGTCGATTTTCATCCAAGTAGGACCCTTAATGATCATGACCAGTAATACTGTCTACTTCGATCCCCTTTAATTCCCTTTTACTAGCAATACCACCAAAGTAGCTTTCACTTCTTGTCACTGTTCCAACACCATTCACGTAATTGAAAATCGAGAAAGGAGTCTTATACCTTGTTGCACCATCTTGAGATTGGTAGCCCTCCTCAAGGTATCTACAAGGGCTTCTCCTAGTGGTAGGAGTGTAGTAAAAGTCCTCCTCCAATCTGCCTCCATATCCATCAAAACCTCCCTTATAGCTCCGTGTACCTGCAAAAGACATGTCAAGAAACAGGGAAGGGAAAAGGTTAGTATAAACAACCTCACTTGAGCTCCCTCACCTTTAGTGGTGGAACTCACGCTCTTCAGAGTTGACACTGCAAATACCACACCGAAAGTGTTCCCATTATCTCTTAAGAACCACGGTGATAAGATCACCAACTAGTACGTCCAAGTATTGGTTCAAAATAGAGTTTATGCGACTTTATGGATAGATGGCTCTTTAAGGTATGCACTTGAAGCCAAGAAATTTCTAAGAATGTTGGAAAGGATTCAACATACTCGAGTTTCCTAAAATTCTCAAGAGTTAGTACTAGTTGAGTAGGAAGATTACTCAAGGAATACTAACTAGAGTATATAACAAAGATCCAACGAAAAGCCTAGGGAAAAACTACAATGCTACAGAAATTTAGGCTGGGGCGCTCCACCCTGAAATTTTGGCGCTCCATCCTGGGACTCTGTGGTGGTCCACCTCTGTCTGGGGCGCGGACCCTGGGCAATTTTTTGCAATTTCTTGCAACCTGCAACTTCGTTTCAGGTCAGCTTTTTGCCCGTTTTTCAGCAGTTTTCCAGTCATTTTCACTTTTTCTTCACTCCCCTAATGATACCCAAAGGTGTCCTTAATGGTTTCTAACAATCCCTAATAAGTTCCAACCCAAATCAACAAATAACAATCTCATATTCCAGATTCAAATCAATTCAACGAGGGTTTTCAAAACTGGGGCTTCAAATCTTCAACCACAACACCAAATCATGTTTCAAAGGTACCGAATGATCGGGTAAACTTAGCATTACAATCCCCAATAGTAATCAATGATTGAGGAATCAGATCCAACTTGTTATGTGAATTTTATTTTTCAACTTTTCACTTTTTTTGGGTCAAAAATGAAATAACAAGGACTAAACTATTAATCCTATTCACTAGGCACAAAGAACACGACTAGGAATTGTAAGAACAATTCCTTGCCTTGCACTGATACCAACTGATGAAGGGTAAAACATGCAGAAGAAAAATAGATGAAGAACAAGATAGGAAGAGATAGAAAAGAGATAAAAGCAAGACACAAATTGAACTAGAACAAGGATTCAACGAGGAACTAGTTTTGTTACGCCCTTGTTGGAGTCAACAAACACCTATACTAAGCAAACTATCCTCAAGATTATAATGAATCTTGCAAAAGGTTTGATCAAAGAGGATTTGAGGTTCCATTTGAGGCTCAATTTGATTCACCAAGATCAATCAAGTCCCAAGGGTTTCTTTCATTGATAGAAATCTCAAAAGTTTAATACTCTATATCAATGCAGGCTAATGAAATAAAATATCTAATGAGGTGTATATATGTTCCCCTCATGTACTAAAGTTACAAAAATAGGACACAAGTTGCCTTAATGAAATAAAGACCACACAGGGTCAGAATAGTAATAAGTCTAACAAGTGGAAAAAAATCCCGTCTCTACTGAATCCTCAGGAGGCGGTCTACCATAGTCTTGGGGTGTTCCGCCTCAGCAACTCCTGAGGGTGGTTTCATGGTGGGCGGTCCGCCCTGGATTAAGGCGCTTTGCTTGGAAAACTTCAGAGAGTTGTCGATTCCATACTTAGCCGATTTTTCGGAGTTTTTGAGGGTCTAGGAGGGGAGGTGCTCCGCCTCTTCCTCTACTACTCCTGGGGTGCTCCACCTTCCTCTTGGAGCGCTCCACCCATCACAGAAACATCGGCTTCGCTCAATCGTTCCTCCGAGCTCTCCTCTGAAGTTCACGCCTTTGCATCCTCTTAGCTTGACTCTTGATGGTTGGCATCTAGGCTCAAAATATACTGCATCAAATCTGGTGGTGAACTAGAAGTGATCTATCTTTAAGCGAGTAGTCTACTATACTTTTGTAATGAAAAATGTGTGTATTACTTTAACTTAAGTTGTGTCGGGGCCATGAATAGCTAGATCGTATATGGGTCTGATTGTAAAACTAACTAAGTAGAATAGTAGTTTTGTTGATAAAGGGGGCATGGAGCCCATGAAATTTAAGCAAACTAACAACGACGAGGCTAAGTACCTATTAGAAGTAATAAAAATAAAGAACGAGAAAGAGAAAATGCATGTCTCGAGTGTGTTGGCCTACTGACCTTTCTAGAGCGGTATTTCCTAAGCCAAGTGATGGCTGCATCTTCCGTGTGCTTGGATGTGTTACCTGTCCTGCAGTAATCCTCCATGCTCAGCGAGGTTTTGACCCCCTAGAGACTATAAAGCACTTCCTGAAGATCCTTTACTGGCTGGTATTAGACCTGGGGGCATGACCTGTGGGCCGTTAACCACCTGATGGTACAATTCTCTGTTAATCAGACAATATGGAATTGCCTGCCTTCGCAGCTGGTTGCTTTCCGCCCTGTCATCATGGAGTATTCCCTTGTCCAAGTACTCAATAAATGTATGATGCCATTTTGAGACAAACCTTAGGTGTGGAACTTCGAGGTTCATCAGGTCCGCGTGGGTTAGCTCAATCATCGTCAATAGGATGCCTGAATTGGTATTAGCGTCCAAGACTGAACTAGCTGACGCATCGGCCCTCGTATTTCCTTCCGATGAATAAACTTCCACTGGTGAAAATTCTTCAAAAGGGCCCTAACTTTGGCTAGGCGTTCCGACGCACAAATGGTTTCAGCTGTGAAGACTTCATTTATTTGATTGACCACTAGCTGGGAACCGCTGTAGAGACTGATCTCCCTGGCCCCCAATATGTGGGCTAATTCAAGAACATGGATTGTGGATTTATATTCTGCCTCGCCGCTCGTAGAAAACAGCCATCTTGCAGTCTTACAAAAGATCTTCCCGGTTGGTGCTTTAATCCATAGTTCGAGGTTGGTTCCTTCGTCTTCGAGCACTATACCCGTATGGATTACCCATTGCCCAGGGCCGATCATCTCTGCATTCTTCATCACTTCCTTAGCTTCTATCATCAATATTTATGCCTAAAATTTAGTCGTATACGTTAAATAATTAAATTTATGAAAGGGCCATAAGAAATAAAGTAAATACACAGGAAAGTAAGTAAAAACTGAATGAAAAATAATAAGCAAGAAAGTAGATAATCTTATTCCTTAAGAATAACCGGATTTTGTGTGAATTGCTTGATTCTACAATACAATATAAGGAAGGGTATTTGTAGCTATGATTTATCCAGTCCTAATTATGGTAAAATACAAAGGCTAATAAGGTTGTGGTTGATGCAATCTAAACTACGAAAGCAAGAGCAAAGATAAAAACTAGATACGGTTTGAACTTCAACAAGGAATTTAGCAGGAACTAGTCTCCTCACCTCCCTGTTAGATGTCAAAGAGCACCTAAGGCTATACAAAAATCCTCAAGACCACTTGGATCTTGCAAATTGAATGATCAAAGAAGAGGAAACTAGTCAATTCGATTTCACACAAAAAGAACAAGTTTTCCAACATAAGATAGGTTTAGCAAAAGTTGCATTTTTGCATTCTAAGAGTGCTGAACGAAGATAAGGCCTAAGGCATGCTTACATAGGTGTAGATAAGCTTCCTATAATGTCAATGTAAAAGCCTCAGAGTGGCTAAATTTAAAAAGACCATGCAGGGCCAATAAAGTATCATTATCCTACTTAAGACTGTCTATTCAAAATAACAATAAAGAGCTCGTTGAGAGGCTTGTTGAGGGCATGAACTTGTTACCTGGAACGTCCAACACTTCAACGCCAAAGATCAGCTCATCCCCATGCTCGTTGAGCTTCCTAACATTCTACCTGGATAGATGGAATGCATGATAGCCAATTTGGTTTCCATCATTCTCCCCTTCTTTGAATGATTTCATCCTTGAAATCACAACATCATCAGCACGACATCTATGGCTCATCATCAAGGCCTCTCCTCTATGGATTACCTCTACATCATTCTCCTTCTCTTGAAAAGGATTTGTCCTCGAGTTTAATTTCTACAAAACATGGACAACAATGAGCATAGATAACTCCAAAGTTTCAACAAGCACGTAGCATTGATATGGCGTAAGAGTGCTACCAAACTGCCCAAAGATGGTAATGCTAACCACCATGGCTTTAGAAAGCACAAATATAAGCATAAGCCAAGAAAACATACCGTCCTCATGTAGTATACATGTTTTGGTCGCAAACAACAATAAATCCCAAGGAGTATCTTTCCAATAGCTATGTACTTATTTTGCTTTAAAACATACATAATGCTTTCAATGAATAAGCACAACACAAGTAGGACATCTCGAACCCAAATTTGGGAATAGTGTACCAGCCTATCCCAAAGCCATTAAGTCAAGCAAGTTACCACTTTTAATATCAATTCCGTGGTCAAAAACTAATGAGGTCAACACATGAAACTTAACACACGTCTCAAGAAACTCAGATAGCAATAACAAGCTATAGGAATAAGGGTGCATCAAATCACAACAGGAGTATACCAGAGAACCATGAATCATGAGATACAAATATTTCCCATGCTCTATCCCAGAGTAAGCAAAAGCATCAATCAATGTGTAACAATCAGAATTATTATCCTTCTCATAAGAACTCCTAACACCCTCATGACCCTTATTATAGGCAAGCAAATAGTAAATAAAAGTGTTTCCTATTGTAATTTCATCAATGGTGTCCACTTCAATAATCATATTTTCATAATCATAATTACAACAAGCTCAAAGCCTGACGGACAACACAAAGAAGAAGCAAGAGTTAAACAAAGATCAGCCCTTTCCTTCTCACGACAATGCCCTCTACCAAGTGAACTACTATCAAACAAGTAGTTACTTCCATCACAAGAAGGGATATTAAGAAACTACAATCCATTATCTAGCAAACAAGTATCTCCAAGTAAGAATAGTTTCACATGAAAGTTCTCACTCAAGTTCACTTCACCATTGATGTCCAAATAACCAAACTCATCACATAATTTTTTTTCATTACCATGCTCGGTTTTGACATCAAAAGAACTCAAAAAAGATTCTACTCCTTCAATTCCAGGATCAAATAAGTGATGCTTAAATTCTACTTCTAGGACAACATGCAATATTTCATCAATGACATCCCTAGAAGCATTACCTTTAATATCTAGACCCTCAACACAAGTGTCAACACTAGTTTTCATTACATCGAACTCAGAAGTAGTTTCAATTTTAGGAGCACATTCAAGAACAACTAGTGTATCATCATAAACCTTATGTAAATTTCCATTACAAGGCAGCGACGACTTAAGGTCCGAACAAGACATACCACTACTCATACTCACATCATTAACTTGCTCATCACTAGCTCCTAGAGTATTAAGTGTAGTAGACGTACCTTGAAGGTGACAAGATTGAACTTCTTTACATGCATTCTCTCCCTCCCCAAGCTAAGAGTCGACACAGGAAGCCCCATCCACATCATGGACAGCCCCTAAAGTGCCCTCTTCTTGCACTTCCAATAAGTGGTGTACACTTCCAAGCTTATTTCCATTGGTACCTGCAAGAGAATTTAAACAACTAGAGGGAAAAGAAGAATTGAAAGTGTAGAGTAAAATGTTTCCCTCTTCTAACTACAGCATTCACCCCAAACATTCCATTTGGATTGGCACTACAATTCCCGACATGACTAAAAGGAACATATACATTATCGGGACTCCTCTTTGTTAGTGGAAATTGCAACAAAGGCCATCCTTCATCGTCCACTATATGCCTAATCCAATCTTGGTCATATGGAACATTACGAGCTAAAAACCATGACTGTCCAAAACACAAGTCACATGTCCAGAGTGGATACACATCACACCAGACCTTTTCAAAGTATTCTCCACGTGATACTATCACCTTGACTTTCCACTGAACCTTATATCCATCATAGAGATATGTATATCCTCTTCTCACCCATGTTAAGTGCAAAAGATCAACAAGTTCAGGTGAAATAAGTGTGACTTCACACAAGTCATCAAGCTCTAGATTGAAGCTCTTATAACCACAAACATTCACCTTTACAAGTAGTTTTTTTAGTTATAGTATGTATTTTCCCTTCCAGGATTTTCAACTCGGGCTCCCATTACATGAATAGATCGTCCCCCTTCAGCCCTTGTTGCTCTCATCTCGGCCAAATGATCAGACAAGTTTAGCTCAGGGACACCCTCACATTTATCTCCTTCTCCAGTCATGTTCCTGCAGAAAAGCAATGCCTAGAAAAATATGTTAAGGTTAGAAAAATACCTCACTCGTTCCCTTACCTTTGAATGATACTCGGGTTCACTCAATTTATGCGGTAGAATCACACAAACTTGTCACCAATGGCTTCCTCGAATTGATCAACTTCTTCAATGACCTTCCAAGTTCACAAGATTACTAGTTTTATTCGTGATAAGAGTTAATTAATGAGACTCTATAGGCGAACAACTTTTAAAGTGCGTACGAGAAGCCAAAGAAAACTTTACAATAATTGAAAAAAATCGGAAATAGGCACAAAATCCTACAAGCTCAAAAATTAGTAATAGCTCAAGCAAAATAAATACTTAAGAATTACTAATTAGAAGTATTGTTTAACAAAGAATTAAGGAATTACTAGAGAAAATATGATTTACTACCCCTTAATAGGCGCCTAAGCTAAGCCTTTTTAGAGTAGAATAAGCTTTTCATTCATTTCCAAGATTTCCAACTCAGATTTGGAGAACTTTTACTTGTTTTCTCAACCCCTTTATGAAATTCTACTTCTTTTCCATAGGAAAAACGTCCAAACAACCTTCCCTTGTTGGAATGGGAATGGTTTTCCTCCTACTTTGTTTTTCAACTCAAATTTGGACAACTTTTACCACTTTTCCAACAACCTCACACATTTTTATCTTGCCAAATTTCCCTAGTTTTCAGTGTGTGTAAACTTTTCCTTATTTGAAAAGTAGGTGAACTTTTCCCTTTTTGCATGGGAGTTGTTTCGACCTCAAATTTGGACTAAATTTTCCCCTTTTTAATCCCAAAAGTAGCGTGCTTAACCCTCTCTATTCAGCTCAAAATTGTAGCAACTAAATAATCAATTCCAACGTGTAATGGCTAGTGAATTCAAGATCCAATCAAGTTTTTTCAACTCCTATTCAAGAACTACAAGAATTTGTTCAAGAACTATCAAATTCCAGCCAAGAAACACGTTCCAAAACTCTAAAAACAATTAAGTATCAGGCTGCACTTCTATTCTTTCAAGATTCTAATGATTCCCTTTTAAAAACTCAACTAAGTTTCAAAAATTCAATCAAGATTGCTTCAAGAATCGTACTACACGTTCCTTTTAACTTTTTTTCAAGGTTTTCTAGTACTTTTGATGCGGGGCAAATGCAGCCAAAACGCCAACCATCAAACAGCCAAGCTCAAGACCACAAAGAGGACAAGTCACAGGCTCCGAAAGCGACCTGAAGATCATGCATTGGAGCGCCATGGATGGAGGACCACTTAGGCTTCAAAGGGGAGGCTTGAGAGACACATTTTGAGGCGTTTCAAGAAGCTACAGGAAGAGGCAAACCGCCCACTTTTCTAGGCGGACCGGCCCCTCAAGTCTCTAAAGTTTACTAGGCAGACTGCCCACTCTCCAACAATACTCAGCAGGCTGCACACTAGGCAGGGTGCCTACTTTTTAGGCGGGGGGCCTACTTGCTGAAAAGGCATGACGGGATTCCTACTTATTGTGTGTGTAATTCCTAATATAGCCCTATGTGGCCTTTAGTGTTTTAAATCCAACTTGAGGGCTTTAGTCATTTCATAACATGTAAAAGGAATGCTATAAATAGACCCCTTAGTCATTTATTTCATTTATCCTACTTTGAATGATGAACATGAAACTTGAAAGCTTTAGATCATTTCAATGAAAACCCCTTGTGCGGGCTTGATTTCTCTTGGTGGATTCCAAGTTGAACTTCAATCTTTTATTGATCATTCTTTTTGCGAGAGCTGAGTGTCTCTCGAGGATAGTTGCTTAGTGTAGGTGTTCCTTGACAATCATCTGAGGTGTATCGAGACAAGTTCTTCGGTGCTACTTAGGCAATTCGTTCGAGCCACGTCTCGCTTTTATCTTTACTTTATCGCTACCGTATTTTTTGCTACATCAGCTGGTATCAGAGTAAGGCTCGAGTGTTGTTCTTACAAACTCTCATTCCTTGTCCATCGTGTCTTTTATCCTTGTTATTGTGTTCTTGTTGTTTGTTGTTCTTATTTGGAAAAAAATAACAAAAAAATCCAAAAATTTGAAAACTACAAAAAAAATTAGTTAAACCTGTTGGATTTGAACACCCAAATATTGAAAATCATTGGGGTTTGTTCTATGTTTGATTCCCGTTCTTTTGGTGCCAAAATATCGTGATTTGGTGTTGTGATTCAAAATTTGAAGAATCAAATCTCAAAGTTTTTAAAAACCTTATAAATTCTTGCTTGAAGATCTAAATCGATTTGTTCTTGTTTGTTGGGGTTAGAAACTACTCGGGTTGTTTTGTAATCATCCTATACACCTTTGGGTATCATTAGATTGGAAAAACAACTTGTTTTTGTTGGAAATTTGGGTGCTAAAGAATCAAAAACGCGAAGTAAAAAGCTGCAGGAAATTGCACTGGGCAGACCGCCTACTTACAGAGGCGGACCGCCTCTTTTGTTGCACACTCTTTGGACTTCAAGTAGGCTGACCGCCTACTCCTTACTGTAAAAATACTGGGCGGACCACCTGTTTACAAAGGCGGGGGCCTCTTTCTGGAACGTGTCCGGGTAGTTGTTTTTCGTAGGTTTTCGCTTTTTGTTGGCTTGTATCACTTCCGGCTAGTACTTTTGAAGTAACACTTCTACTTTACTAGTACTAGTTCATTGAGAAATTAGGACCTTCGTGCTTAGAGGAGAGTAGAAATCAAAGAAGACTCGTAGTACATTGTTTGCTTCAAGTTCTCACTTAAATAGCCTAGCGTTTATCGAGTCCCATCAATTCCACTCTTCCCGAAGAGTATTTGATTCTTGTGAACTTGAATGGTTATTGAAGAGGTTGTTCAACTATGAGGAAGCCTTTTGAAATCAAGCTTGAGTGATCGTACCCCCACCACTAAATTGAGTGTACCCAAGTGACATTCCAAAAGTGAGGGAGCGTGTGAGGACTTTTACTCTAATCTTTCGTTCTCTTTGATTTTTGTAGATACATGGCCGGAGACTTTGACGAGATCATTAAGGTCCCAGTAAGCACTTTGGCCTACCTCTTGGCCGAGGCGAGATCCATAAACCGAAGGCTTAAGAGCCTTGAAGAAGAATGGACCCCGAGTGTCCAAAAATGTGCCGGAAAAGGTACAAGTGATGGAATGTTGGGCATTCCCCAACCATTGGGCATTCCCCAACAAGTGGGCGTTCCCCACGACTTGGTCATTCCCCAAGTTGATGTAGCCTATCGCTCTAGAGGTAATTCTATCACTCCTATGAGCCAATCAATGGCAATTGAGGGAGCTAGGGGAAGTGAACGAGGTGATGGTGAAGAAGATGATGAGCTTAAAATGACACTTGTGGTACATAGAAGTTTGGGTGCCATAAGTCTTGAGGAGGAGGAGAATGTGCAAAGGGAGAATCTCTTCCATGCTAGGTGTCGTGTGATGGGGCAAGTGTGCTCAATGATCATTGATTCGGGAAGTTGTGCTAATATAGCGAGCGAAACATTGATTTTTCAATTGAATTGCCTACCATAAAGCATCTACATCCCTACCGTTTACAATGGTTGAGTGAGTGTGGAGAGTTGAGAGTGGTTAAGCGAGTCTTGATTGAGTTTATGATAAGGGGCAAACCCACGAAAGCGATAAAGAGATAAAAAGCGAGACGAGACTTACACTAAAGTTCGAGTAGCAACGAAGAACTTGTTCCGTTACACCCCAAACGATTGGAAAGAATCACCTAACACTATGCAACTATCCTCAAGAGACACGAGGCTCAAGCAAATAGAATGATCGAAGATGGATTGAAGAGCAACTTGGATTCATCCAATTGATTTCAAGCCAAAAAGAGTTACAAGTGTTTGAGAGCAATGCTCATTAATGTTCTTTGTTCAAAGTAAGGTGAGAGCAATAAATGAAAGAGGGGTGTTATAAATACACCCTTTTACAAGGTTTTCCTAGTTTCTGGTCCGAGACTGTCGAAGTGTTCATCGCGATCGCGCATGAGTATATGCGATCGCGAAGCACACTTAAAAACTAGTTGCGCGATCGCGCAAGACATGGCGCGAAGGCGAAGAGCAAAAAGAGACTCTTCGCGATCGCGAAGGTATTCACGCGATCGCGAAGAACAAAAATCCAGCTTCAGGCAGTAAGCTCAGCAGAATTCCCCTGTTTTGGCCCTGTTTTGGTCCCCTGCTTCTTGCACTGTTTCCTGTCCTGTTTCAACGTTGATTGAGCTCCAATGCATCGTTTTCAAGTCTTCTCCCGAGCTCGTATCGTCCATGCCCTTCCGGATCAAGTGTAAGTGAGCATCATGAAGTGCTTTGGCTTTACTTCTCGTAAAGGGTCTTGTGATGGTGGTTTGCCCCGCATCATCCTCCCCTTCTTGAGAAGATTTCGTCCTCGAAATTGTAGCGTCAACCTCCACGACATTGTCCTCTACGGCGCCATCACCTACATCAAAAGGAGCCAAGTCACTAACATTAAAAGTGTTTGAAATAGTGTACTCACTTGGCAAATCGATCACATATGCGTTGTTGTTGATCTTGGATAGCACTTGGAAGGGTCCATCTCCCCGGGGTGCCAATTTCCCTTTTCTAAGGTTTGGAAACCTCTCTTTGCGGAAGTGTACCCACACCCAATCTCCTTTCTTGAGTTCCAACTTCTTCCTCCCCTTGTTCTTCTTGAGGGCAACCTTGTCATAGGCTTCCTCCAATCGCTTCCTCGCTTTGGCATGGATTTCAAGCATGGCTTTAGCTCAGTTTTCACCTTCAAAATTAACAACCATTTCCTTGGGCAAAGGGGTTAGATCAAGTGGAATCAAAGGATTAAAACCATAAACGCACTCAAACGGAGTCAAGCCAATCATGCTATGCAATGTACGGTTATAAGCAAACTCCATAAGAGGCAACTTGTCAACCCATGCCCCGGCCTTACCTCGGGTCATGGCTCTAAGGAGAGCACCCAAGGTTCGGTTCACCACTTCGGTTTGACCATCCGTTTGGGGGTGGTGGGACGTAGAGAATAACAACTTGGTGCCAAGAGCACCCCAAAGACACCTCCAAAAATGGCTAAGGAACTTAGAGTCCCTATCACTCACAATGGTTTGAGGCACACCATGCAACTTTAACACATTATCAATGAACAAAGAAGCTACATGTTGTGCATCATGACTCTTCTTACAAGGAATAAAGTGAGCCATTTTGGAAAACCGATCCACGACAACATAAATGCTATCGTGCCCCCATTTAGACCGTGGCAAGCCCATAACAAAATCCATTGAAATATCCATCCACGGGCTAGTAGGAATAGGTAGGGGAGTATACAAACCATGGGAGTTAGATTTGGACTTAGCATACTTGCAATCCAAGCAAGTATTGCAAAGTCTCTCAACTTGCACACCCATCTTTGGCCAATGGAATTGCTCCATGAGAATGGCCAAGGTTTTGTTCCTCCCAAACTCACCCATCAAGCCCCCACAATGTGCTTCACGAACAAGCAACTCCCTCCATGAGGACTCGGGCACACAAACTCTTCCATTTTTAAAAATGTAGCCGTCAACCCATTGGTATTTCTCCACCCGCTTTCCACTCACTAGAGCATCATGAATGCTCTTGAACTTTGGGTCATGTTCATACAAAGACTTTATACTCTCAAAACCCATAAGTCTAGAGGCAAGAGTGGTAGCAAGGGCGAACTTCCTAGAAAGCGCATCGGCTACAACATTGTCCTTGCCCTTCTTGTAATGAATTACATAAGGGAAAGACTCAATGAACTCCACCCACTTGGCATGCCTTTTGTTCAATTTCTCTTGGCCTCTTAGATGCTTGAGTGACTCATGGTCATTCTTGATCACGAATTCCCGAGGCCATAGATAATGTTGCCAATGGGCTAAAGCTCTCACGAGGGCATACAACTCCTTGTCATACGTGGAGTAATTCAAGGTTGCGCCCTTTAACTTCTCACTAAAGTAGGCAACGGGCTTCCCTTCTTGCATGAGAACACCCCCAATTCCCACCCCCGAGGCATCACATTCAACCTCAAAAGCCTTCCCGAAGTCGGGCAATTGTAGCAAGGGGGCGGTACTCAACCTACTTTTCAATTCTTGGAAAGCTCTCTCTTGAGGCTCTCCCCACACAAAGGGTCTATCTTTCTTAACCAACTCGGTGAGTGGTGCGGCAATGGTGCTAAAGTCTCTAACAAAGCGCCGATAGAAACTAGCAAGGCCATGGAAACTCCTCACATGAGAAACGGTGGTAGGAGTAGGCCAATCTCTAATGGCTTCAACTTTGGACTCATCAACTTCCACACCATTGACACTAACAACAAAGCCCAAAAAGACAACCTTTTCAACACAAAAGGCACACTTCTTAAAGTTGGCATAGAGCTTTTCGGCTCGTAGTACTTCAAGCACTTGATTCAAGTGGCCCACATGGTCGTCTATTGACTTGCTATAAATCAATATGTCATCAAAGTAGACGACCACGAATTTGTTGATGAATGGCTTAAGCACGTGGTTCATTAATCTCATGAAAGTGCTAGGTGCGTTGGAGAGGCCGAAGGGCATCACCAACCATTCATATAGACCAAACTTGGTCTTGAATGCGGTTTTCCATTCATTCCCGGGTTTCATCCGGATTTGATGGTAGCCGGACCTAAGGTCTATTTTAGAAAAGACACCTAGAACCACTAAGCTCATCCAACATATCATCCAAACGAGGTATGGGATGTCGATACTTTACCGTGATCTTGTTGACCGCACGACAATCCACACACATCCTCCAAGTGCCATCCTTCTTTGGAACGAGGATCACGGGCACGGCACAAAGACTCAAGCTCTCCCTCACCAAGCCTTTGGTAAGCAACTCATCAATTTGCTTTTGTAACTCCCTTGTGTCCTCGGGATTACTTCGATATGCCGGCTTGTTGGGAATTTGAGATCCCGGGACAAAATCGATTTGGTGTTCAATACCTCTCAAGGGAGGTAGTCCATCCGGCATCTCTTCCGGAAACATGTCCTCGTAGACCTTCAAGACATTGTCAATGGCACTAGGCAAAGGGTTAGGGTTAGACAAATAATCACTTTCGGAATTTAAAACCATACCTTTGTGCACTAGGCATATGAGCATCTTGGTGCCATCATTACCTCTCAAAACCTCACCCGGTTGCATCATGGCACACATGCGACCGGTGGTAGGTGGTGGAGTCTCGGCCAAAGATTTGGCCACAATCGGGGACTTGGCCTTAGCCGCTTCCCTCAACTCTTTCATGCGCCGATAGTCTTCACTTACTTGCTTCGGGGTCAAAGGTGTAAGCACAAACCTTTTTCCCTCATGTTTCACCGTGTAAGGGTTGGCCCGGCCATCATGAACCACTTGTTTGTCGTATTGCCAAGGCCTTCCAAACAAAAGATGGCAAGCTTGCATTGGCACCACGTCAAACATGTGTTCATCTTGATAGTTTCCAATCTTGAACCTAACCAAGACTTGCTTCACTACCCTCAATTCCCCACACTCACTTAGCCATTGCAAACGGTAGGGGCTCGGGTGTTTAATGGTAGTCAACTTCAATTGTGTGACCAAGGATTGGCTCACCACATTTGCACAACTACCCGAGTCAACGATCATGGAACAAACTTGCCCCTTCACTCTACAACGGGCATGGAACAAGTTCTCCCTTTGCTCATCTTCCTTCTCCTCACTCAACATAGTTCCCAAAATGCGACGCACTACAAGGAACATGTTAGGATCATCCCCCTCCGTCGCTCTCTCTTCACCCTCACCCTCAACTTCCTCACTCTCCTCCTCAACATCTCCCTCGGGCTCACTTTCCCCCTCATAGACCAACCCATCATCCATTACAATCATTGTTTTCCGGGTAGGGCACTCTTTGGCAAAGTGGCCATAACCCTTGCATTTATGACATTGGAAGGAAGAAGAAGAAGGAGTATTTAAAGTAGTTTTAGAAGTACCTCCAACCTCTTTGTGGTCGCTCTTCGGGGTAGCCTTCTCAAAAGGCTTCTTTACATCTCGACTCCCACTTGCCCCGCTAGTATATGGGCTCTTCCATTCTTTGGTGCGAGTTGAAGGAGTGGTAGTGGTAGTACTCCTATAGCGAGGAGCCTTTTCTTCTTTAAGCCATTTCTCGGCTTCAACCGCGGCATCACAAAAATCTTGTAAGGAGTGAAAGACGTGAAGTCTCAATTGGGATGCAATCTCCCTACTCAAGCCACATTTGAAACGGATGATAGCTTGTTCCTCATCTTCCGTTTCCATATCAAGAGCCATCCGATTTTTCTCAAAGTCGTTGAAATATTCATCAACGGACTTATAACCTTGTTTCAATTCATAGAGCCTTTTGAGTTGCTCTTGTCGATACTTGGGAGTCACATATTTGTTGTTCATTATTTCTTTCAACTCTTCCCAAGTAATGTTCATCCGCAACCCAAGTCGCCTCCTTGATCGCTTCATGGATTCCCACCATGTAGATGCATAAGATTCAAATGATGATATAGCATAGGTGGCCTTCTTCTCCTCTGTCATATCATTTGTGTCAAAGACCCGCTCTAGTTGGACCTTCCATTCAAGAAATGCTTCCGGATCACTAGCCCCTTTGAAAGGAGGGATAGTGATCTTGACACTACTGAGATTAGTGTCACGACCCCCACGGGGATGTTCCGGTTGAACCCCATAGTTGTCATCAATATCTTCATATTCCCTTCCCAAGTTCCTTCCCATATAAGCTCTTGGTGGTCCTCGACCTCGACCACGACCTCTATCTATACCTCGGCCTCCATTCATCGCCCTCCTATTTGGATAGGGGACATCAAAGTAATCATCATCAAGTCCGAGGCCCTCCCCTT
Source organism: Petunia axillaris subsp. axillaris (assembly GCA_029990575.1). NCBI lineage: Eukaryota > Viridiplantae > Streptophyta > Magnoliopsida > Solanales > Solanaceae > Petunia > Petunia axillaris. The sequence goes on along the minus strand of JARKNS010000006.1, from coordinate 57,700,650 downwards.
CTTGAGCTTCATCAACTTGCTCAAGAGGTGCAATGTTTCTCCGTGGCCTTAGGAATGGAACATCTCCTTGGGGATTGCCCAAGGGTTGGGGATTGCCCAACATTCTTTCTCTAGCAAGAGCCTCATCCCTCAAATGTTGTCGACGAACTAGCTCCGCATAATGATCCGGCTTCATGATGGAATCATCACTAGTGCCTTCATTGGGGTCCTTTTGGACACTCGGGGTCCTCTCCTTTTCAAGAGCCTCCATTTTAAGGTTTAGGGCCTTCACCTCGGCTAACAAACTAGCCAAGACGTCGGTTGGAACCTCAATGGTACTCTTTGCTTTCTCCTCCGCCATGTACCTACAACAATCAAAAACAAGAAAGGAAGATTAGAGTAAAAGCCCTCACTCACTCCCTCACTTTTGTTTATCGCTCGGGTTCACTCAAGCTTGGGGTTGGTTTCACACAACTTGAAATCAATGGCCTCCTCGTAGTTGCGCAACCTCCTCAATGATCAAACCAAAAATACAAGAACCAAATGCTCTTCGGGAAGAGTGGATTGAATGGGACTCGATAAACGCTAAGCTATTTGGTGCGCACTTGAACCAAACAATTAACTACGAATCTTCTTTGAAATCTACTCCCCTTCTAGGCACGAGTATCCTAATCGAACGAGGGATTAGTACTAATTGGGTAGAAGTGTTACTCTCAAAGTACTAACCGAAAGTGGCGCGATCAAATGTTCAAAGATCGAATCGCCACTAAACGGATTCAGAATTGAATGAATTTTGGTTTGTGATCTAGAAACTCACCATATTTGATGATGCTATGGGAGTTTTGGTGGTTGGAAACTGTTACGATGCCTTTGCGAACATTCTGTCCAACTTCAGGAATTTCTGGAAATGGGTACCCTTCGCGATCGCGTGCAGTTGGGCGCGATCGCGATGACCAAGAATTCAGAAATGGCGCGATAGCGCGAGACCTTGCGCGATCGCGCAGGTTTGTTCAGCTGAACCAGAAACTCGACAGAAAACAGCAGTTTTTGCACACACAACAACCCAATTCCAACTTAGTTCAGTTTTCAAGCTTGCAAAAAGGTGTTTTCAACTGTGGTAAACAATTTCCAATGGTTTAAGCACCAAAAACATCCATCTAACAACTTGTTTTCAATGAATTTTGGTCAAGTTCTTCAATTGTTCAAAACCTTCAAAGTTCAAAATTTCGATTTTCACTACAATACTCCAAATGATGTTATGATGGTATCAAATCAACGGGAAAACTATAGTGAACAATCCCCGATACCAAACAATCACAAAATCATAACATCAATTGAGTTCTAGCAATTTTTGCAAATATTCAACCTAGGGTTCCAAATTTTCAATCTTTGATTTTCCAACTCTAAAACGTGTTTTGTTGGTTCCCAATTGTCGAGATTACATAAACATACAATCCCCGATAATCAATACCAACAAAATCGTAACAACAAGCAATTTCCTTCAAATTTTTGGGTTTTCAAGTTTTTGAATTTTTTTTTTCTTCTTTTTTTCAATATAACAAGAACAAGAAAATAAATGCAGAACAAAGATGACAAGCACGAAGAGTAGGACGAGGGCTCGTAAGAACGCAACCCTAGCCTTGCTCTGATACCAACTGATAAGGGGCAAACCCACGAAAGCGATAAAGAGATAAAAAGCGAGACGAGACTTACACTAAAGTTCGAGTAGCAACGAAGAACTTGTTCCGTTACACCCCAAACGATTGGAAAGAATCACCTAACACTATGCAACTATCCTCAAGAGACACGAGGCTCAAGCAAATAGAATGCTCGAAGATGGATTGAAGAGCAACTTGGATTCATCCAATTGATTTCAAGCCAAAAAGAGTTACAAGTGTTTGAGAGCAATGCTCATTAATGTTCTTTGTTCAAAGTAAGGTGAGAGCAATAAATGAAAGAGGGGTGTTATAAATACACCCCTTTACAAGGTTTTCCTAGTTTCTGGTCCGAGACTGCCGAAGTGTTCATCGCGATCGCGCATGAGTATATGCGATCGTGAAGCACACTTAAAAACTAGTTGCGCTATCGCGCAAGACATGGCGCGAAGGCGAAGAGCAAAAAGAGACTCTTCGCGATCGCGAAGGTATTCACGCGATCGCGAAGAACAAAAATCCAGCTTCAGGCAGTAAGCTCAGCAGAATTCCCCTGTTTTGGCCCTGTTTTGGTCCCCTGCTTCTTGCACTGTTTCCTGTCCTGTTTCAACGTTGATTGAGCTCCAATGCATCGTTTTCAAGTCTTCTCCCGAGCTCGTAACGTCCATGCCCTTCCGGATCAAGTGTAAGTGAGCATCATGAAGTGCTTTGGCTTGGCTTCTTGTAAAGGGTCTTGTGATGGTGGTTTGCCCCGCATCACGTAGGGAATTTGATTATTACATATTGTATGGCCTTGATCTCTTTGCTTGTGATGATTGTGAGTGCGTGTTCTTGTTGATCCAAGACGTTATTGTTCCCTTTGGAAACATACACTTTTTGATGGGTATTGATGCTTGGCTCTATCACAAGAGTGTGTTTTCCACACCATTTGCACTTATTCTTGTTAAGCTAACCTACTTGTGAAGTAGGAAACTTTTTTTGTGCTTGTCTTTGAATGTAGGTTTTGCTGGTTTGTTTTCGAGGATGAAATATTTTCAAGAAGGGGGGGATGATGCAGGGCAAATTGAGCCAAAATGCCAACCATCAAAGAGCCAAGCTCGAGAGCAAAAAGAGGACAAGTCACGGGCTCCGAAAGCGACTTAAAGATCATGCATTGGAGCGTCATGGAAGGAGGACCACTTAGGCTTCAAGGGAGAGCCTTGAGAGACACATTTTGAGGCGTTTCAAGAATACATAGGAAGAGGTGGACCGCCCACTTTTCTAGGCAGATGATACGAGGCTAGATATTGGAGACTTCAAGAACACGCGGGTGCCACGCGCAGTACAAGGCTGATGGGCGAAAAAATAAGGCTATTTTAGTACTTTTGCTCAGTTTATTACAGGGTATAAAAGCTTCTTTTTCCTCCATTATGAAAATACACGGGGAAAGAGGCAAAAAAAGAGGCCAGAGATTTGGAGACTTCAAGAACACGAGTTTTTCTTAATTTCTTCCTTACTTTTTGTAATTTATTCATTCATGATATATTTTGATATGACTATCATGTACATGAGTGGCTAAATTACCCATTCTAGGGTTGATTGAACCACTCCAATACTTATGTGTTATGAATATTTATTTCAATAATTGAAACTTGTGAATCCGGCCTATCTAAGTGTTTATGTTTTGATTGCTATTAATTAGAAGAGCTCCCAATTGATTGTTCCCATCATTCTTGTGTGTCTAGGGATAGATTCATAGGTTTGGGTTAAACACTCAGCAATATTTCAACTTAAAATCAAGGTATTACTTAGGTTGTCAATAAGGTGATTTGTGACCATTGATCCTGATTGTGAACTAAACTTGTAGTCCTAGTTATCTTCATTAATTAATTGAAAAATTAGTTAGTGAAAGTTACTACTATTACATGGAAGTGAATAGTTGTATAATTGGAGCAAATGTTCAACAGGAAGAAAATCAAGTTGAATTTGTTGAAAGAATTACTCTCACACATAGGTAGGAGTTGGGTAAATCAATCCCAGGCTTCTAAATCCTTGATCAGTTTATTTCTTAATACTTTGCAATTTACTGTTGTTATGCTGAAACTATTATACAATTACAGAACATCGAAGTTAATTGGTTAGATAAATTAGTTTGATTAGCAACTAGATTTCGAGTGTTCCCTGTGGGATTCGACCTCGGGACTTTAAGTACCGAGCTATATTTGCTGCGACCGCTTAGTCCCTTTTATAGGGCATAGTTGGGCGTGATCAGCAGACCGCCCTCAAGTCTCTGAAGTTTACTAGGCGGACTGCCCCTTTACAGTGGCGGCGCCAGCCACTCTCCAGCAATACTCAGCAGGCTGCACACTAGGCGGGGCGCCTACTTGCTGAAAAGGCATGACGAGATTCCTATTTATTGTGTGTGTAATTCCTAGTATAGCCCTATGTGGCCTTTAGTGTTTTAAACCCAACTTGAGGGCGTTTAGTCATTTCATAACATGTAAAGGGGATGCTATAAATAGACCCCTTAGTCATTTATTTCATTTAGCCTACTTTTAATTATGAACATGAAACTTGAAAGCTTGGGAGCATTCAATGAAAACCCTTTGTGCGGGCTTGATTTCTCTTGGTGGATTCCAAGTTGAACTTAAATCCTTTGTTGATCATTCTGTTTGCCAGAGCCGAGTATCTCTCGAGGATAGTTGCTTAGTGTAGGTGTTCTTTGACAATCACCCAAGGTGCATCGAAACAAGTTCTTCGGTGCTACTTAGGTAGTTCGTTCGAGCCACGTCTCGCTTTTATCTTTACTTTATCGCTTCCATATTTTCCGCTACATCAACTTTTGTCAAGAACTCTCAAGATCTCAATCAAGAACTCCTAAAATTGTTCAAGAACAATTCACGAATTCAAAGAAAACTAGTTCTTCAAGTCCAAGAACACAACACCTATTCAAGATTTCAAGAATCACGACTGAATTCTTCAAGAAACACGTGAAGAACTTCAAGAAAAGTTTCAAGACCTAACTAGGGTTTCAATAATCAATCAAGAACACTTTTTTTTAAGTTTTCTAAACCCTAGACGTGAACAATCCTTCAACAACAATAGTCATGACTGAAACTCCTCTTTTTCACATTTTTCCTTTTTTTTTTTTTAAATCTAAAAACGAAAATAACAAGAAACCTAAACTAGGCACGAAGAACGGGATTGGGTTGTGGAAACAAACCCTTTCTGAGCTCTGATACCAAACATTAAGAGCAAAATGCAGCCATTTCTACCAAAAGCTTAAGCTGATAGTAGAGGCGCAACCCAATTGTTATATAGCCTTCTTTCAGCAGGCACGACCCTAATAGAATCCATGGAAGGAAAAATCCATTGACATACTTGGATGAAGCTTTGGAAGTTCTTGGAAGGCATATAACAAGATCTCATATAAAGAAAGCTCAAAACAAGCCGATTGCACTTGAATTGTGAAGAGAAAGAGCTCCAGCCAAGGATTACCTTTTGTCTAAGTGATATAGATATTATATGGTCCAAATTGATGTACAAGTGATGAATATTCAAGTCAAAATTACTGCAATTTGAAGTGGAAACATTGGGTTCCAAATCAGTCTATTTTTGGACTAATTAAGGAGCTTAAAGTGTGCCAAACTTGAAGCCCAAGAAGAGCCATATAGGGTCACGTTTTTAGCCCATAAAATTTGCTTAGTTTTAGCCCAAAAACGTGCAAAGGATGGTCAAAGGATTTTCATGAAGTGTACTCCAAGTTGCTTGCAAGTTGCTATCAAGGTTTCCTAGTTCAAGTGGGATTTGTTTCCTAAATTAATTGGGATATATTTTCCTATATTGATTAGGTTTTGATTTCAATATTAATTAGAATTAGTTTATCAATATTATTTAGGATTAAATTTATTTTTACTAGTTTAGTAAGGGTTTACTTCCTTTTCTTATTCTATTAGGATTTTCTTTCCTAGTTGGTTTCTTTTCCTATTTCATTATTACTTAGAAACTATATTTGAGTAGGATTTTGTAAGGCCTATGGCCAGCTCCTACTCCTATATAAAGGGGGTTATTTTCTTTATTTTTAGATATACGACAACAACAATAGATTTATGAGGAATAAAAATTGAGAGGTTTTCTCTTGCACTTTTGTGTGTGTGGCTACTCTTGGATTTATCTTTCAACCTTCAAGTCAACACTTTTAGGTGATGAGGTATTTCTTCTTAAATCTTTAGATTACTTTTAGGTATTCAAGAAAGGCGGTAAATTCTATTTTACTGTTGTTCTTTGTTACTCTAACGGGGTTCGGGATTCCATAATCTACTTCTTGTGTTATTCTCTACCAAAGGCGATTAGCTAGTCTAATTGTTGTTGTTAGGAGTCTCTTTTCAAGATTTAGACTTGTCTTGAATTTCTAGTTTCATTCTTGAGATTCTTGATCCGTTCTTGATTTCAAGAAACTCTTTCTTGAATTCATTTTATCCTTATTTTCAATTCTTGTTTGGTTTTAGGTATATATTCTTAGCTTCCGCGTGTTTCTTTAAATTTCTTTATCAAGTTCTTGGATCCATAACGTGAGCGTTATCGAGAGGTATCGTGATTGTTATCAGACCCTCTCACGGGCTGCGTGCTGGATCAAACCCAGTCCATGCCCCCACCAGGGCCAATCTGCGAATGCTGTAAGGGGGATTTTAACCCGGGACCAACTCTGATACCAACTGATGCAATCTAAACTACGAAAGCAAGAACAAAGATAAAAGCTGGACACGATTTGAACTTGAACAAGGAATTTAGCAGGAACTAGTCTACTCACCTCCCCATTAGATATCAAAGAGCACCTAAAGCTACACAACAATCCTCAAGATCACTTGCATCTTACAAATTGAATGATCAAAGAAGAGGAAATTGCTCAATTCGATTTCACACAAAAAGAACAAGTTTTCCAACATAAGATAGGCTAGCAAAAGCTGCACTTTTGTATTCTCAGAGTGCTGAGTGAAATAAGGGAATAAGGCATGCTTATATAGGTGTCGATAAGCTGCCTATAACATTAACGTAAAAGACTCAGAGTGGCTAAATTTAAAACGACCACCTAGGGCTAATAAAGTTCCATTATCCTACTTAAGACTTTCTATGAAAAATAACAATAAGGAGCTCGTTAAGATGCTCGTTGAGGGAATGAACTTGCTGCCCAGAATGTCCAACACTTCAATGCCAAAGATCAGCTCATCCCCGTGCTCGTTGATCTTCCCAACATGCTGCCAGGATGAATGGAATGCATGATAGCCAATTTGGTTTGTATCAGTGGGCCTGTTTGCTCAAGGCGGTGGTATATACTAAATCCCAACGCGGAGACTTTAAACCCTAAGGTGGCGGAATTTATACCTTGTATCCTATGGCCCGTACTGGCTGAGCGGCCGTGGCTGGAGGAGCAGGCATGTATCCTCTGTGCATGGTGACGTATCCCTGTAATCATAAATGGCATATTTTTCCCCAAACTATTAGTCTATCCACTTGTTGAGTGTTGACGTAAGCAGTAAAGAAGTGAAAGAGGCATGATAGGAGACATATAGATGTGGCTACACCCGTACTCATCCCCGTCACTTCGCAATCTTTGTATTGAATGCCTTTACTCAAGTACGATGCAATCTACGCAATATGGTAAATACGCAGGAAAGTAAGTAAAACCTGAATAAAAAGTAATAAGCAATACAATAAATAATGTTATTCCTTGTGTCGACACCTATTTTTTCTCGAACCGGTTAAAGTTCAAAATAGGACTCGACTTATTAGAACTCACGGGTAAAGACTTGGAGTCGCCACCTACATATTTTATAACTAGGCGTATTAGGGCACCTACTTTGTTTCTAGCCAATTTTATAATTAACTCCGAAACTTACTCTACAAACCAGAAATTCTAGTTAAGGGTTCAGGTAAACCCGAGAGGAAGGTGTTAGGCACCTCTCACGCTCCACCAAATGTGGTTACCGGCCGGACTAAATAATTGGGATTCAAAATAATTAAAAAGTAACTAAGCAAGTAAACTGACTAAAACTAGACAAATAATTAAATGATTACTATAATATGCATATAATTAAGGTTGATAAAAGGTTCAATTCACTAATTGACCTTGGAGAATTCAACCAAATACACCTCGCAAAATAAATCAAATTAGTTAGTATATTAAAACTAATTAATAATGATAAAATGAAAACTAAAAGAAAAAATTGTAATTTCAAAGGTATTTTCTGGAGCGTCGTCTTTTAAAAATACTCATCCAAAGGTACCTCGCAAAAATATAAAAATAAATTAGTATTATAATTAATAATAATAATAATAGTAATAATAATAATAATAATAAAATATTAATAATAGTAATAATAGTAATAATAAAATAAAAGGAAAAAATAAATTTTGTAAAATTTTAGGCTCAGATCAGTGTATTGCAATCAAGTAGAGGTTAAGGATGTTGATACGGCTGCAAACACGGAGCCCGGGCCGATTTGCTATGCCAAGTACCTCCAATCCCGCCACTCTACTATCACTTACTTTGCAAAGTATTAAATATCATCATCGCCTATTTTTTCTTTGGAGGGGCAAAAGTCATAAAGGACATTGTATATGTGTATCGGAACGGGACTGTTGGCCTCCAAATCATCATTGACCGTAATATCTGTTCAAATCAGTCTGTAGGCCTCAACTTGATTATTCAATTGTTTTCATTGGCCAACAATATTAAAGTATTATTTCTCCAATCTCGTCAAAAGGGAAAATTTGTAAGCTTCACAAAAATAAGAGTTAGTGATATTCTCATTCTAACAGCAAACAATTTGAACAATGGGACACTGGTTTTTCCAAAAAGAGTCAATAATAAAGGCACCATTCGGACAACAGTTCAGTGGAGAAAAAAGATCCCCCGGTGACAAACAACGATTACTTCACATTCAGATTCGGAAACTGCACAAGTAACAAGGAGAAATAACGATAAAACCAGATCAAAGTTTAAAAGATTCTCAAACAGATTGTGAGCGGTGTCGTCGGTGAACTACGCAGCGATACCAAGGAAGAGCGACTGCCGATGCCTCCTCTAGTGAGCCGCGCACGACGTCACCGCCATTCCTTTGTCACTATTATCTTCCTTCTACTGTGGTGTTCCTCGTTTTATCTCCTCACTCCCATATCCCCTCTGTTTCGATCTATATATCAGTGTGGGTATGTGTTATGTTTCCAATCTTTCTATGAAGGTGAAAGAGAAAGATAAGGGTGTCTGCGTTGCACTATGTATTTGGGAAGAAGACAACAGAGGTGTGTAGTCATTGTTGGGTGTATGTATTGGTAAGGGAGAGGTATTGTATTGTGGGTCTTTTGTCACTGCTTCTTATGTGTGTTGTGCTGTGTATTGTTTGATATCAATTGTGCCCTTTGAAGAGCGAAGAAAGAGATCTTTATTTTGGAAATAAAGCAACGGCTATGTCCGAACCTTAGCAGTGATTGTCGGCGAGAAGATCTGTTGCCCATGACTTATACTGACAATGGCAAGAGGGAGACAAAAATGGGGTGAAATTAGGAAGAAACTTGATTTTTAAGGGAGATTGGGGATTAGGGGAGTAATTTAGGAAGAGAATATTAAAGAGGAGAGATAGGGGGGATTAGAAAGATTTGGGGGTGAGATAATTAAGAAAGATTTGCAAAAGATGTTTTCTTTCAAAATTCAAACGTATTAGGTTATGAATTAGGTCCAGGTTCCAGTTAAAGAAGAGTTTTCAAAAAGAAGAAAAAGAAACACTATTTGAAACGTAAATAATAATTTTATGAATATAAGAATATCAAAATTCAAAATAATTCGGACTAAATAATTGGTGATGAATAAAATTTTGACTTTATATTTAATTGGATTGATATTTTAAATTTACAGGTGCCAAATAAATAACGATATGAATAATGTATATATACTGTATAAAATGAAACGAGTGAACATCAATAAAGCACACGTAGGAGGAAATCAGGATATAAATCAACTTAAATAAGTATAAATAGTCACAAATATTTATTAAAATGTTATAAATACACTAAATTGCACAAAAAGTCACAGTTTTGACAAATAGCTTAAATGATGCAAAATTATATAGTATTTACAATTAATTTTATAATACATAGGTAGGTAATATCACACATAAATGCATGCCTTATAATGCAAATTTGTTCAATCAGTTAAATTGCACCTTTACGCTAAATTATAGCAAATTATGAAAAAAAAAGAGGGATAGAATTGGGTTTCCACAGCTGCCCCACTTTGCCCAGGGTTGATGAAAAGAGTCTGCGGGCAAAGATAGTTGATAGAGTAACCAATTTTGTCACGACGTTGGGTAGAATGAGAGTTCTGGGGGGGGGGGGGAGTATTTTGGCCGAACCCCGGTGTCTGAGTTGCCTACATATCTCAGTTTTCACGAGAATCAGGCCGTGTGTAGTTCTAGAATGGCATGTTGCCGGTGTGAGATGTTTATGACGCACGATTTTAGATGTCAGGGCTAAACTTGTCTAAGTATGCAAAGTTTATGTTTGAATGTGCTTTTCCTTTTGGCGAGATAAATGAAGAATAAAACAGAGGCACTATTGAAGATGAGTAAACATCAATAGATCGAGCACCGTTTAAGAGGCCTATAATCATCCTTGTTATGAAAATGTGGCGCGCTACACACCCATAAGGAGGAGTTTATACGTTCATAGTTCCACTTCATCTCGATAAATGGGTAATCTCACATTAAATATTGCCTTGACTAGGCTGGGAAATATTTGAGGAGCAAAATTTATAAATGCGCACGATTCAAACAGATGGGCCTGATTAAACATGAAAACACGCACGATTGACACAGATAGGCTTGAATAGACGAAGTACGCATTAATTGGAAGGAAATGCAAAATGGCATCCTAATTTGTAATTAAAGATTAGGCAGATTACTCATGGGAGCATGAGATGATCGGCTTTGGGCGTGTCAAGAATCCCATTTTTGAATATGAATTTGAAGAGATTCTCTTTATTATTTTAAATATAACTTTTTTATCTTCCACCTTATCTCCACAGCTTTGGGCGACCCCTTCCTCTTTTTTATCGTTTCAAGCATGGACCTTGACAGGAATCACTAGCCTTAGCTAGAAGCTCGAAAGGCACTCTAGTCTTCGTTGACCGGTCCCGGAAGAAGCTTCTTTTTATCGCTATAAGGCATAAGTAGTGAAAGAAGTAGACCTATAAAGAGACTCCTGTAAATAAAAGAAAGACAATAGGAGTCCTCTCAATAGCCGAGGGCCCACTTCCCTATATGCACTTACGAAAGGGGAAAAGCATGATTCTCATAGATTAGACAATACACATGTGCAAACAAGAAAATGATGTACTTGTTTTTCCTTTTTGCGTCGAGATTGGGTTGGTGTTCAGTGTCCTATCTGTGGTGCGCCCTATCACCCTAAATCTAAGCGATGGAAATTTGACAGAATATGTAGTTTGTAGGTACAACAAAGGCTTTGTCAAAAGATGAGGTAACATCGATAGATCGAATGTGGAGAAAGAGGCTTGTAATCATCCTAGTTATGAAGATGTGGTGCACGACACAACCACAAAGAGGAGTTTATATGGTCATAGTTTCCATTACAACTCAATAGATGAATCATGTTGCCTTCAACATTGTCTTGAATGAGCTGGGGAACATTAAAGAGTTAAGCACGATTAATGCGCATGATTCAAACAGATAGGCAAGATTAAGCACGAGAACGCGCACGATTGGCACAGATGGGCTTTAATAGGTAGGAATACGAAACTGGCACCGAATCGACAAGGAAAGATTAGGTAGATCACTGGTGTGAGTATGGAATTGTAGCTCTGAGCGCTTTGCAACTCGGCAAAATGGGTAGCTTGCGGGTGTAGCAAAAGCATTGTCTGTAAGATTAAGCTTTTGAATTGGGTTTTGGTATGGTGCCTTGTATGTATTTTGAGGTATTGGGGTTGTGCAATTTTGCGTGCGGTAGTGACCTTTAGGGAGCAAGTGTGAGGGTGTGGGAAACGACGCAGGGGTTTTGTCGGGAGATCGGGGAGTGCCCTACAGCAAAATCAGGATAAAATGCCAATAGGGCTAAAGATAAAGATAAAGATAAAATAAACTTCCCTATTGAGTTGACCTCTCCTTTGTCATGTAGTTGTCTAGTCTGCTTTCAGGTGCTCAGTTCTAGGGAATGTATGCCTCTACTCTGGGAGATATTCATTTGCTAAGTGCTTCTCGTCAGGAAATAATTGCTTCGTCGCGCCGAGCTGTTGTTGGATCATCTTGCCAGTACAACACCGGATTGTATGTCCAGAGATAAAAGTGAGTTTTGCAAAATAGTATGTATATAAATTCATAAAGAGACATTCATGTCGTTGGATCGTCTTTCCATTGCGTTGCATCATTTAAATGTGTGCTTCTCACGTCGGGCCGTCTACCCTTTGTCATGCCAGGCTTTCTACCACTCCTTTGATTGGGCTGTCTACCCTCCGGGCTGTCTACCCTTTGTCATGCCAAGCTTTCTACCACTTTTTTCATTGAGCTGTCTACGCTCCGGGCTGTCTACCCTTTGTCATGCCAGGCTTTCTTACCACCATTTTCATCGGGCTGTCTACCCTTTGTAATGCCAGGTTTTCTACCACTCCTTTTATTGGGCTGTGTACCCTCTGGGCTGTCTACCCTTTGTCATGCCAAGCTTTCTACCACTCTTTTTATTGAGCTGTCTACCCTCCGGGCTATCTACCCTTTGTCATGCCAAGCTTTTTACCACTTTTTCATTGGGCTGTCTACCCTCCGGGCTATCTACCCTTTGCCATGCCAAACTTTCTACCACTCTTTTCTTCGGGCTGTCTACCCTTTGTCATACCAAGGTTTCTACCACTCTTTTCATCGGGTTATCTACCCTCCGGACTGTCTACCTTTTGTCATGCCAAGCTTTCTACCACTCTTTTCATTGGGCTGTCTACCCTTCAGGCTGTATACCCTGCAAAAATAATAAAAGTAAAGCATAGCAAAGAATAACGGAATGCTTTTCATTGGGAGATGTTTGCCTGTTATGTCGAGCTGTGTATCCTGCAAACAAAAGTAAAGTGCAACAAACAGAATGCCATTGTTATGTCATGTAATGTGCAAAGATGCCTTTCTTGAAATTTTTGAGGGCATCTCAAAAATTTCTGCTACAGTGTCAAGCTTGCGCCTTTTGAAATTTTTGAGGGGATCCTCAAAAACTCTACCCCAGTTTATTGCCTATGACAGATCACCAAGAGAGGGTTGTTGTGTTGCACTGAGCACCAATGTATTAGCTCGAATCTGTACTCGTTCTTTAGTGTAGTGATTGGGTATATCTATGACTATAATTATATGGATACTTGCATGCCCAGACTGAGGCGTGATATTTGGATTTGGCCGGATTTGGAGGTTGTCCAAAATTGTATTTGTCTTAGGTTGTGATGGGGTGTCTTTATTTTTTTTCTTTTCGAAAGTCATGGAGCTAACTTTGATGGATTGGTCTTTGTAGAAAGTGTGTTTGTGGTTTGGGAGTTTGAGTTTTCATTTGTTGGTTCTTGTTATAGCATTGTCTTGCTTTGGTCAATCAAACTCTGAACTTTGTGTTTCAGTGTTGGATGTCTTGTAGTGTCATGGTATTAAATGTGTAAGTGATGAATATAGATCTAGTTGGATTGAATTTAGGAATGGGTATCTAGGGAGCAGTTTGTTTGTTGGGTGCTATATCTTCTGACTGAGCTAAAAGATTATAGGCGGGAGGTTTTGTCTTTTTGTATGTCCTTGATTGTGGTTAGCCTGATAAAGTTGTTGTTGAACGTCTTGACAGGGGGAGGGGGTTGTTTTTTTTGTGTAAGTTAAGTGCAGTGTGAGGTTGTGAATTTTGCCAGCTTCGTTTATATAATGATTGGATTTCTTTCTTGCGGCTCTTGTATGGGTATATTGGCAGCTGATTTTTGTTTACCCATACACAAGCTGTACAGAAGTAGGATTGGTGGTTTAAAAGTCCTTGTTCTAGAAGAAAGTGTTTTCAGCTTGGCATGCCACTTTGGCTTTTCTTAATACAGATTCTTGACCAATTTCGTTGTTCAAGCGCAGAGCGACCATAAAAAAGTGGCGAAATGAAAAAAATCGTGTTGGCACATTAGCAAAGATTTGACGTAAAAATGACACATAAGCTTAAGAGGATACCTAGGCTGCAGATGATGGATTAGCGCTTGAATTTGGAGATTATCATAGAACGCACAGATATCACAAGATATTACCTAAGTGCTTTATGTAGCAGTCAAGACAAGGATTTTGGTCAAATGACTGATGCTTGTTTAAGCGGGAGATGAGGAGTTGAATGTCAATGAAAAGTGGTAAAGATGTTGTGTAAGGAATAGATTATGTTGTGCGACAGAAAAAGGAGTTGGCTTTTATCGAACACCAAGAGTTTGAGTGCATTTGTCATCCATTCTTGCAAATTTGTCTGTCATGTCTTTCCAAAAGATACTCAACATCTTTCATATTTGTCAACCAACTGCAGCAATATTGTCCTTGCACCAACTTTCCTTGTTGGATAATATCCTATTGCTGAGCCACCGAACTCGATGTAGGATGCCTATCTATCATGTGTCCTCTTAGATTGCTACGTCCTATTATAGTTTTCGTCATGAGAATTCATATCGCCCCAATAAAGCTTTTCACCGAAATTGCTCCAAGAAATCTATTCACCTGTGCTTTTATATCAAAGCAACCCTTGCTCTTGTAACTGTCTCAAATAACTTCATCATCCTATTTTTATCTTTGCTAGTGGGTAGAAATATGCTTTCCAAATGCTTAGGGAGTTCCCAGGTGATGCAATCGAAAATACGAAAGCGATAAAGAGATAAAAGCGAGACAAGACTTACACTAAAGTTCGAGTAGCAATGAAGAACTAGTTCCGTTACACCCCAAACGATTGGAAAGAATCACCTAACACTATGCAACTATCCTCAAGAGTCACGAGGCTCGAGCAAATAGAATGATCGAAGACGGATTGAAGAACAACTTGGATTCATCCAATTGATTTCAAGCCAAAAGTGTTACAAGGTTCAAGAGCATTGCTCATTTAATGTTTTGTGTTCAAAGTAGTGTAAAAAGCAATAAATGATGAAAGAGGGCATTTATAGCACCCCATTACAATATTTCCTAGCTTCTGGTCCGCTGCTACTCGAGTGTTCTTCCCGATCGCGCAGAGATATATGCGATCGCGTGGAACACTAAAATGCTGAAGCTCTCGATAGCGCGAGGCTTGGCGCGGTCGCGCAGGCAAAAGAATTGTTCTACGCGATCGCGAAGGTTGTTGACGCGATCGCGAAGAACAAGTTTCCGTTCTTAGGCAGTAAGCTCAGCAGATCTCCCCTATTTTTGCCCTGTTTTGCTCCCCTGCTTCTTGCACTGTTTCCTGCCCTGTTTCCACATGGATTGAACTCGAATGCATTGTCTTTAAGTCCTCTCCTGAGCTCGTATCATCCACGCCTGTCCAAACCAAGTGTAGGTGAGCGTCGTGTATATCCTTGGCTTGACTTCGAGTGAATGGTCTCGATGACATTTGGGTTGCATCATCCTCCCCTTCTTGAGAAGATTTCATCCTCAAAATTGAGGCGTCCTCCTCCAAGGTATCATCACCTACATCAAAAGAAGTCAAGTCACTAACATTGAAAGTAGTCGACACATTATACTCACCGGGCAAATCTATCACGTATGCATTGTTGTTGATCTTGGACAACACTTGGAATGGTCCATCGCCCCTTGGTGCCAACTTCCCCTTCCTTTGGTTGAGAAATCGTTCCTTGCGGAAGTGCACCCATACCCAATCTCCCTTCTTGAAGTCCACCTTCTTTCTTCCTTTGTTTTTCTTGGTTGCTATCTTCTCATAGGCCTCCTCCAAAGTCTTCCGTGCCTTGGGATGAAGTTCGAGCAATGCCTTGGCCCGAGCTTTACCTTCAAAATCAACAACCATATCCCTTGGCAAAGGGGTAAGATCAAGAGGAATCAATGGGTTAAAACCATAAACACACTCAAATGGAGTCATGCCAATCATGCGATGTAAGGTGCGATTATATGCAAACTCCATGAGTGGTAGCTTATCAATCCAAGTCCCGGCCTTTCCTTTGGTCATAGCTCGAAGTAGAGCTCCCAAAGTCCGGTTCACCACCTCGGTTTGCCCATCGGTTTGAGGGTGGTGGGACGTGGAGAAGAGCAACTTTGTGCCAAGAGCACCCCACAAACACTTCCAAAAATGGCTAAGGAACTTGGAGTCCCTATCACTAACAATGGTGCGAGGCACCCCATGCAATTTCAAGACATTATCAATAAACAAGGAAGCTACATGTTGGGCATCATTAGTCTTTTTGCACGGAATGAAGTGAGCCATTTTGGAGAAACGGTCAACGACAACAAAAATGCTATCGTGTCCTCCTCTAGTCCGGGGTAAGGCCATAACAAAATCCATAGAAAGATAAACCCACGGACTAGTAGGAATGGGCAAAGGAGTGTATAGCCCTTGGTTGTTGGACCTAGAATTGGCCCACTTGCAATCCAAGCAAGCATTGCAAAATCGCTCCACAAGAGGCCTCATTTTTGGCCAATGGAATTGCTCTTTAAGTATGGCCATAGTCTTGTCCACCCCAAAGTGACCCATCAAGCCCCCGCAATGTGCTTCTTGCACTAGCACATCTCTCCAAGAGGACTCGGGGACACACACTCGCCCATGCTTGAAAATGTAACCATCTACCCATTGGTATTTCTCCACCCTTTCCCCACTCACTAGAGCATCATGAATGCCCTTGAGCTGTGGGTCATGAGCGTACAATGACTTGATACTCTCAAAACCCACAAGTCTAGAAGCGAGAGTGGTGGCAAGAGCGAATTTTCTTGAAAGCGCATCGCCCATAACATTGTCCTTACCCTTTTTGTAATGAATTACATAAGGAAAGGACTCAATGAACTCCACCCACTTGGCATGTCTCTTGTTCAACTTTTCTTGACCTCTTAGATGCTTGAGTGACTCATGGTCACTCTTCATCACAAATTCCCGAGGCCATAGATAGTGTTGCCAATGGGCTAAAGCTCTCACGAGGGCATACAACTCCTTGTCATACGTGGAGTAATTCAAGGTTGCGCCCTTCAACTTCTCACTAAAGTAGGCAACGGGTTTCCCTTCTTGCATGAGAACACCCCCAATACCTACCCCCGAGGCATCACATTCTACCTCAAAAACCTTCCCAAAGTCGGGCAATTGTAACAATGGGGCGGTACTTAGCCTACTTTTCAATTCTTGGAAAGCCTTTTCTTGCGGCTCTCCCCAAACAAAGGGCTTGTCCTTTTTCACCAACTCGGTGAGTGGTGCGGCAATGGTGCTAAAGTCTCTAACAAAGCGCCTATTGAAACTAGCTAGGCCATGGAAACTCCTCACATGAGTAACGGTGGTAGGAGTAGGCCAATCTCTAATGGCTTCAACTTTGGACTCATCAGCTTCTACACCATTGGCACTAACAAAAAGCCCAAAAAGACAACATTTTCAACACAAAAGGCACACTTCTTAAAGTTGGCATAGAGCTTTTCGGCTCGTAGCACTTCAAGCACTTGACTCAAGTGGCCAACGTGGTCATCTATTGACTTGCTATAAATCAATATGTCGTCAAAGTAGACAACCACGAATTTGTTGATGAATGGCTTTAGCACATGGTTCATTAGCCTCATGAAGGTACTAGGTGCGTTGGAGAGGCCGAAAGGCATCACCAACCATTCATAAAGACCAAATTTGGTCTTGAATGCGGTTTTCCACTCATCACCCGGTTTCATCCGGATTTGGTGGTAGCCGGACCTAAGGTCTATTTTTGAAAAGACACTAGAACCACTAAGCGCATCCAACATATCATCCAAACGAGGTATGGGATGTCGATACTTTACCGTGATCTTGTTGACCGCTCGACAATCCACACACATCCTCTAAGTGCCATCCTTCTTTGGAACAAGGATCACCGACACGGCACAAGGACTCAAGCTCTCCCTCACCAAGCCTTTTGTAAGCAACTCATCAATTTGCTTTTGTAACTCCCTTGTGTCCTCGGGATTACTTCTATATGCCGGCTTGTTGGGAATTTGAGATCCCGGGACAAAGTCAATTTGATGCTCAATACCCCTCAAGGGAGGTAAGCCATCCGGCATCTCTTCCGGGAACATGTCCTCATAGACCTTCAAAACATTGTCAATAGCACTAGGCAAAGGGTTAGGGTTAGATAAATAATCACTTTTGAAATTTAAAACCATACCTTTGTGCACTAGGCATATGAGCATCTTGGTGCCATCATTACCTTTCAAATACTCTCCCGGTTGCATCATGGCACACAAGCGACCGGTGGAAGATGGTGGAGTCTCGGCCAAAGATTTGGCCACAATCGGGGACTTGGCCTTAGCCGCTTCCCTCAACTCTTTCATGCGCCGATAGTCTTCACTTACTTGCTTCGGGGTCAAAGGTGTAAGCACAAACCTCTTTCCCTCATGCCTAACCGTGTAAGTGTTGGCCCGGCCATCATGAACCACTTGTTTGTCGTATTGCCAAGGCCTTCCAAACAAAAGATGGCAAGCTTGCATTGGCACCACGTCAAACATGTGTTCATCTTGATAGTTTCCAATCTTGAACCTAACCAAGACTTGCTTCACTACCCTCAATTCCCCACACTCACTTAGCCATTGCAAACGGTAGGGGCTCGGGTGTTTAATGGTAGTCAACTTCAATTGTGAGACCAAGGATTGGCTCACCACATTTGAACAACTACCCGAGTCAATGATCATGGAACAAACTTGCCCCTTCACTCTACAACGGGCATGGAACAAATTCTCCCTTTGTTCATCTTCCCTCTCCTCACTCAACATGGTTCCCAAAATGCGGCGTACCACAAGGAACATATTAGGATCATCCCCCTCTGTCGCTCTCTCTTCACCCTCACCCTCAACTTCCTCACTCTCCTCCTCATCATTTCCCTCGGGCTCACTTTCCCCCTCATAGACCAACCCATCATCCATCACAATCATTGTTTTCCGGGTAGGGCACTCTTTGGCAAAGTGGCCATAACCCTTGCATTTATGGCATTGGAAAGAAGAAGAAGAAGGAGTATTTAAAGTAGTTTTAGAAGTACCTCCAACCTCTTTGTGGTCGCTTCTTGGGGTGGCCTTTTCAAAAGGCTTCTTCACTTCTCGACTCCCACTTGCTCCACTAGCATATGGGCTTTTCCATTCTTTGGTGCGAGTTGATGGAGTGGTAGTGGTAGTACTCCTATAGCGAGGAGCCTTCTCTTCTTTGAGCCATTTCTCGGCTTCAACCGCGGCATCACAAACATCTTGTAAGGAGTGAAAGATGTGAAGTCTCAATTGGGACGCAATCTCCCTACTCAAGCCACTTTTGAAACGGATGATAGCTTGTTCCTCATCTTCCGTTTCCATATCAAGAGCCATCCGATTTTTCTCAAAGTCGTTGAAATATTCATCAACGGACTTGAAGCCTTGCTTCAATTCATAGAGCTTTTTGAGTTGCTCTTGTTGATACTTGGGAGTCACATACTTGTTGTTCATAACTTCCTTCAACTCTTCCCAAGTGATGTTCATCCGCAACCCAAGTCTCCTCCTTGATCGCTTGATGGATTCCCGCCAAGTAGAGGCATAGGACTCAAATGAAGATATAGCATAAGTGGCCTTCTTCTCCTCGGTCATATCATTGGTGTCAAAGACCCGCTCCAATTGGATCTTCCATTCAAGAAATGCTTCCGGATCACTAGTCCCTTTGAAAGGTGGGATAGTGATTTTGACACTATTGAGATTAGTGTCACGACCCCCACGGATTGGTTCCGGTTGAACCCCATAGTTGTCATCAACATCTTCATATTCCCTTCCCAAGTTTCTTCCCATATAAGCTCTTGGTGATCCTCGACCTCGACCATGACCTCTATCTACACCTCGGCCTCCATTCATCACCCTCATATTTGGATAGGGAGCATCAAAGTAATCATCATCAAGTCCGAGGCCCTCCCCTTCTTGAGCTTCATCAACTTGCTCAAGAGGTGCAATGTTTCTCCGTGGCCTTAGGAATGGAACATCTCCTTGGGGATTGCCCAAGGGTTGGGGATTGCCCAACATTCTTTCTCTAGCAAGAGCTTCATCCCTCAACCGTTGTCGACGAACTAGCTCCGCATATTGATCCGGCTTCATGATGGAATCATCACTAGTGCCTTCATTGGGATCCTTTTGGACACTCGGGGTCCTCTCCTTTTCAACAGCCTCTATTTTAAGGTTTAGGGCCTTCACCTCGGCTAATAAGCTAGCCAAGACGTCGGTTGAAACCTCAATGGTACTCTTCGCTTTCTCCTCCGCCATGTACCTACAACAATCAAAAACAAGAAAGGAAGATTAGAGTAAAAGTCCTCACTCACTCCCTCTCTTTTGTTTGTCGCTCGGTTTCACTCAAACTTGGGGTTAGGTTCACACAAACTTGAAATCAATGGCCTCCTCGTAGTTGCGCAACCTCCTCAATGATCAAACCAAAATACAAGAACCAAATGCTCTTCGGGAAGAGTGGATTGAATGGGACTCGATAAACGCTAAGCTATTTGGTGCGCACTTGAACCAAACAATTAACTACGAATCTTCTTTGAGTTCTACTCTCCTTCTAGGCACGAGTACCCTATTCGCACAAGGGATTAGTACTTATTGGGTAGAAGTGTTACCCTCAAAGTACTAATCGGAAGTGATGCGATCAAATGTTCAAAGATCGAATCGTCACCCAACGGATTCGGAATTGGATGAATTTTGGTTTGTGATCTAGAAACTCACCATATTTGATGATGCTATGGGAGTTTTGGTGGTTGGAAACTGTTACGATGCCTTTGCGAACATTCTGTCCAACTTCAGGAAATTCTGGAAATTGGTACCCTTCGCGATCGCGTGCAGAGGGGCGCGATCGCGATGAACAAAAATACAGAATTGGCGCGACAGCGTGAGACTTTGCGCGATCGCGCAGGTCTATTCAGCAGAACCAGAAACTCGACAGAAAACAGCAGTTTTTGGCACACCAACAATCCAAATTCAACTTGTTTTCAGTTTTTAAGCTTGCAAATGGTGTTCCCAACTGTAGAAAACAATTCCCAATGGTTCTACCAAAACAAACAACCAACAAACAACTTGTTCCAATGATTTTTGACAAGTTCTTCAAAAAATTTCAAAACCTTCAAGAATCAAATTTTTGATTTTCACTACAATACTCCAAATGATGTTATGGTGGTATCAAAACGACGGGAAAACTATAAGGAGTAAACCCCGATACCAAACAACCAAGATTTCATAACATCAATTGAGTTCTAGCAAATTTTGCAAATTTTCAACCTAGGGTTCCAAATTTTCAACCTTAAAACGTGTTTTGTTGGTTCCCAATTGTCGAGATTACATAAACATACAATCCCCGATAATCAACACCAACAAAATCGTAACACCAAGCGATTTCCTTCAAATTTTTGGGTTTTCAAGTTTTTGAATTTTTTTTTTCTTCTTTTTCAACATAACAAGAACAAGAACAAGAAAAAGAAAATAAATGCGGAACAAAGATGACAAGCACGAAGAGTAGGACGAGGGCTCATAAGAACGCAACCCTAGCCTTGCTCTGATACCAACTGATGCAATCGAAAATACGAAAGCGATAAAGAGATAAAAGCGAGACGAGACTTATACTAAAGTTCGAGTAGCAACGAAGAACTAGTTCCGTTACACCCCAAACGATTGGAAAGAATCACCTAACACTATGCAACTATCCTCAAGAGTCACGAGGCTCGAGCAAATAGAATGATCGAAGACGGATTGAAGAACAACTTGGATTCATCCAATTGATTTCAAGCCAAAAGTGTTACAAGGTTCAAGAGCATTGCTCATTTAATGTTTTGTGTTCAAAGTAGTGTAAAAAGCAATAAATGATGAAAGAGGGCATTTATAGCACCCCATTACAATATTTCCTAGCTTCTGGTCCGCTGCTACTCGAGTGTTCTTCGCGATCGCGTAGAGATATATGCGATCGCGTGGAACACTAAAATGCTGAAGCTCGCGATAGCGCGAGGCTTGGCGCAGTCGCGCAGGCAAAAGAATTGTTCTACGCGATCGCGAAGGTTGTTGACGCGATCGCGAAGAACAAGTTTCCGTTCTTAGGCAGTAAGCTCAGCAGATCTCCCCTGTTTTTGCCCTGTTTTGCTCCCCTGCTTCTTGCACTGTTTCCTGCCCTGTTTCCACATGGATTGAACTCCAATGCATTGTCTTTAAGTCCTCTCCCGAGCTCGTATCATCCACGCCTCTCCAAACCAAGTGTAGGTGAGCGTCGTGTATATTCTTGGCTTGACTTCGAGTGAATGGTCTAGATGCAATTTGGGTTGCATCACTAGGGTTGTCATATAATGTGTGTTTTGTCATTGTGTCTTTGCCTCCCTTTTCAAGTTGAATTGGCTTTCCTGTTTTTGGTTGTTGTGCGCAAGTCCTTGCTACATTTCTGTCTTTCCAATATTATCTTCCACTAGCCCTTTGACTGTTGTTTTTTTCATGATTGGAGCAAGTTTGGAAAATGCTTTGGATCACAGTCATCTATTGCAGGTGGTGTGACTGTGTAGAGTAGAGCAACAAAAATGATTCTTGGATATTGGTGTCAAAAGGTCTTGTTGTAAAGCAGGTGTGCCTTTGAGTTTGACCAATATATCTCTTGCTTTACTAATATTCCGCTCCATGTGCATAGTGCATGCTGTAACAAACCCTTCTTATTTTGACCAATCAACGACAAATGTACGTTGTCTGACCATAACTTTTGCCTTAGTGTTCGACTCAAGCCAACCTTTTGGATAGTAGGTTTTGGGTTCAGTTGTGAGTTAGAGATAGTTTGGACATGTGAAGGGTTTTCGATATCAGGATTTGGGCGCAGAGTTGGGAGATGAGATGCCTGCCTTGGTAGGAGATTTAGGATTTGGGAAGGGATTCGCCGAAGGTAGAAAGAGACTTAGGGCAACAAACACATTCATGCAATGCACATATATCAAATAAGAAATACATCCTATAATGCGAAGGATAATTTTACGCACAATGATTTGAAAAGCGCTTCGTGCCACATGCATCATTTCGTTTGCTAACAAAATGCGGAGCCTAAAGTACAATATTATATTTATTGGACTTTTGTTAGATTGGCTAATATTGAAATAGTGAAAAAGGTGGAAAACATTGCTAGGAGATTAGATCATGGCCAGGTGAACATATTTCCTGCTGATCCATCTCCAGAAGATTCTTCTTCTTCTTCTTCTTCGAACGAGTCTCCCTCGGACAAGCTCGCTTCTGATGAGTCTGCTTGAAAAATGATGTTGTCTGCATTAGTTAAGAGTCGGGATATGTCAAATGTGAAGTTCATCATCATTTCCCAAGCCTTACTTCCTTTCTCCTCTATTCCTTTGTTAGCCACAATGTTCATTCCTTCGCTAGCCCATACACGATAGACTCTATGCGTTTTATTAGGAATTCTTCCTTACCGCGCCATTTGCCTTTTTCTTTGTTCTTTGCTTCGACCAAACTTTTCTTCTTTGCTATTTTCCCTCATGCCCTTGCCAGTTGTTTTCGTATCTTCTTGCACTCAGTTTTTAACTCATCAGCATTTCTTTTCTTTTTTGTTGTTGCTATTTGTTGAACTGCGCTAGCTCTGCCTTTCCGAATCCAGTCTGGATATTCTTTATCATAGCCTGCGTTAAAATTATCTCGTCCAATAGTCTCGAATCCCATTTGTTGCCTTCCTTTCCAAAGTTCTAATATCTTATCTTTGAACGGTATCACTCCCCCGAGAATATTTGGTTTGAAACTTCTGATATCTACAATTTGGGGTACAATCTGCTTTCTCCCTACTTGTCTAAGTGCCCTTAAAGCAGTGTATGAGAGATGGGTCTCTTTCTGACCGTGTGATCACTGTACTGCTGGAAAAGTAATCAAACATCCATTGTATATTTTCGGATGTCAATTGACAGAGTATGTGGTGCCAACCTTTAGTAGTTACTGGCTGGTCCCACTGCCTAAGAGCGTTGTCCGTGCGGGCGGTATGAGTCAAGATATAGTCCTCCCTTGGTGTAGAATGGAAGGCTTGGTTTGTACTGTTCATCTTTTTCAAATGTTCCATCAACCAAATTTGTAATAGTAAATTGCAACCTTCGAAAAACCCAACACCTTTCTTCAATATTTCTAAACCACGGTTCAGTTCTGCGACGATCATAGGTACCAATATGTATTTCTTATTAATGTCTTTGCGTAGGGCATCAACAATTGAGACCATGCAAATATCCACTTGTCCTTTATTTTTCGAAAACATGATTGTCCCTAAAATGCTAGTGACAAAAGCAAGTACCTTCTGCTCTTGCCAATCCGCCTTGTTAATACTGAAATAGTCTATAGATTCTTGAAATGCTTCTCCGCACCTAAATTTTATCTAGAGGGAAGCCAAGGATATTCCTAATTATCTGTGCACAATTCGGGCTTAAGCTCTACTATTTTGAAGAATTCCTCGGGTGCAATGTTCTTAGGAATCAAGATTTCCTTACTTTCAAATGGTTATTGAGTTAACCAACCTTTTTCTTCCAGCAAGGGTATCAAGTCTACACTTCCGAAGTGAAGAACTTCTCGTTCTGCATCCCAATAGTGTACTGCTGCTTCTATCATCCCTTTCACTGCAATGTGCTCCATTAGTGAAATCATATTCCCCAACAACATTTTGACTCGGTCTTTTTGATCTACGCTTAGGTTTCACCACAAATCTCTAAGCAACTGAGGGATTTTAGCAACCGTCAAATGTTCTATTGGCCATGATCTTTTAGAAAAGGTGAAGGACGATAAGAAAATGGAGAAGAAAATGCCTAAGATTCGCTTATTGCAAGCAACATGATCAACGTGTTGCACAAGCTTTTGAAAACAATGCAACAGAGAATATGAAGAGATGTGTCGTTATGGGTTGAGAACCCTTTAGACACTTTAGACGGAAGTTGCTAATTTGCTTTTGACATGCCAAGGATGTCAGGTCTTTATATAATGCTTAATGGATAAATATGCGTTATGTGTACTCCAAACTATCCAGCGGTCAATTCTGCTTCAAATTGGGCTTTTAGTGCCTCTTCGGTTACCATTTAAACCATTGAATAACAGTGAATATAGAATGATTCCAATCCTTTGGGAATAAACGGTCGTTTCTGATTCAATTTGGGCTTTTATTGCCTCTTAGGTTACCTTCCTGCCTTTGAATTGATGCAATGAAAATGCGGAAGCGATAAAGTAACGATAAAAGTGAGACGCGACTTAAACACTAACCAGGTAGAAACAAGGAACGATGTATTGATACACCCTCGATTCGTGTCAAGTGGAACCTATATTATGCAACTATCATCAAGAGATACCCAGCCCTCGCAAATAGAATGATCAAAGACGGATTGAAGGTAAACTTGGATTCTTTCAATTGATTTCAAGCCAAAATGGTTACAAGTGTTCTTAAGAGCAAAGCTCATTCAATGTGTATTCAAAGTGTAGTAAATGGCATTAAGTGATGAAGGGTGTATTTATAGCACCCTTCTATAAGCAATGAAATGACTAAAAAGCCCCTTTAGTAGTAGGACATGATTGAACACCTAGGGCTAAACTTGGAACTTTACACAAAAAGATGAGAGACTCAGCATTTTGGGCGCCCCGCCTGTGCAAGCTCGGCACTCCACCTGGTGGAGCCATGACCCAGGCGCTCCGCCTAAGGGTCAGGCGCTCCGCCTGGTGAGCACCACTATCCATGGTGCTGGGCGCTCCACCTCCTTGTGCTAGGCGCTCCGCCTGGAGGGCTGTGGTGCTGGGCGGTCCGCCTCTGAGCTAGGCGCTCTGCCCACTGCCCTGTGGTCTTCCATTCCTTCTTCGATTGAGTTCCAATGCATGGTCTTCAAAGCATCCCCGAGCTCATATCATCCATGCCCATCCACACCAAGTGTAAGTGAGTGTCTTGTATCTCCTTGGCTTGACTTCGAGTGAATGGTCTCGATGCAATTTGGGTTGCATCATCTTGCCCTTTTTGAGAAGATATCATCCTCGAAATTAAGGCTTCTTTCTCCAAGGCATCATCACCTACATCAAAAGAAGTCAAGTCACTAACATTGAATGTAGTCGACACATTATAATCCCCGGGCAAATCCATCACATATGCATTGTTGTTGATCTTGGACAACACTTGGTAGGGCCATCTCCTCCTGGTGCTAACTTCCCCTACCTATGGTTTGGAAATCTTTCCTTGCGGAAGTGCACCCACACCCTATCTCCCTTCTTGAAATCCACCTTTTTTCTTCCTTTATTTTTCTTGGTTGCTATCTTCTCATAGGCCTCCTCAAAAGTCTTCTTCACCTTGGGATGAAGTTCAAGCAATGCCTTAGCCCGAGCTTTTCCCTCAAAATCAACAACCACATCCCTTGGCAAAGGGGTAAGATCAAGATGAATCAAAGGGTTAAAACCATAAACACACTCAAATGCAGTCATGCCAATCATACGATGCAAAGTACAGTTATATGAAAACTCCATGATTGGTAGCTTATCAATCCAAGTCCTGGCCTTACCTTTGGTCATGGCTCTAAGTAGAGCTCCCAAGGTTCGGTTCACCACCTCGGTTTGCCCATCGGTTTGAGGGTGGTGGGACGTAGAGAATAGAAATTTGGTGCCAAGAGCAGCACACAAACACTTCCAAAAATGGCTAAGGAACTTAGAGTCCCTATCACTAACAATGGTGCGAGGCACCCCATGCAACTTTAATACATTATCAATAAATAAAGAAGCTACATGTTGTGCATTATGTGTCTTTTTGCACGGAATGAAATGAGCCATTTTCGCGAACCTATCAATGTCAACATAAATGCTATCGTGTCCAACTCTAGTCAGGGGTAAAGCCATAACAAAATCCATAGAGATATCAACCCACGGACTAGTAGGTATGGGCAAAGGAGTGTACAAGCCATGGTTGTTGGACCTAGACTTGGCCTTCTTGCAATCCAAGCAAGCATTGCAAAAACATTCCATAAGAGGCCTCATTTTTTGCCAATGGAATTGTTCTTTAAGTATGGCCATATTCTTATCCACCCTAAAGTGACCCATCAAGCACCCACAATGTGCTTCTTGCACTAACACATCACTCCAAGTGGACTCGGGGACACACACTCTCCTATTCTTGAAAATGTAACCATCTACCCATTGGTATTTCTCCACCCTCTCCCCACTCACTAGAGCATCATGAATGCTCTTGAGCTTTGGGTCATGTTCATACATCAACTTTATGTTTTCAAAACCCATAAGACTAGAAGCAAGAGTGGTAGCAAGGGCGAACTTCCTAGAAAGTGCATCGGCTACAACATTGTCCTTTCCCTTCTTGAAATGAATTACATAGGAAAAAGACTCAATGAACTCCACCCACTTGGCATGTCTCTTGTTCAACTTCTCTTGGCCACTAAGATGCTCTAGTGACTCATGGTCACTATTGATCACAAACTCCCTAGGTCAAAGATAGTGTTGCCAATGAGCTAGAGCCCTCACAAGGGCATACAACTCCTTGTCATACGTGGAGTAATTCAAGGTTCCGCCCTTCTACTTTTCACTAAAGTAGGCAACAGGTTTCCCTTCTTGCATGAGAACACCCCCAATACCCACCCCTGAGGCATCACATTCAACCTCAAAAGCCTTCCTAAAGTTGGGCAATTGCAACAATGGGGCGGTACTCAACCTACTTTTCAATTCTTGGAAAGCCTTCTTGGTGCAATGCAATTCCCGAAAGGGTTGCTAGCACAAACGCGGAAGAACAAACAAGGAAGATAAAGATAAAAGCAAGACAAAACGTGCTTCTTTCGAAAGAACAGTGAGGAACCTGTCTCAAAGCTCAATCAAAAGGGATACAAGGATCACCTATACTATGCAACAATCCTCAAGAGAACATTGCCTCTTGCAAACTGAATGATCAAGAGGAATGTTCAATCGGACTAACCGAAAGCCACAAGTCCTTAAAAGCCCTCACCGGGGTTTTGCTCACGACGGAGACAAGAAGAAATGTGCTCGGCACTTTCATTCAATTCATCAATGTTCAAAAACTAGCTACTTATAATGAAAGGAAACAGTGTTTATATAGGAAACACTAAGGGTAAACTAGTAAATAGGTCACAGTTGACCAATAGAAATAAGCCACGCAGGGCTGAGTTAGAATGTGTTCGGCAGATTTGACTGGGTAAGCCTTGGCTTCGGTTCTCGTTTGTCTGCTCGAACACACACTTGCTGCCTTCGGACGCTCAATTGTCTTCGAGCTTATTGTCCTTGGTCACTTTGCCTTCGGGCTCAAATCTGAAGATAATGCCTTCGATTCTTGAGCTCGGCCACTCAGCTTCGGAGCAATTGTTTTCCTTCGGCCAGGCTAAGTGAACGTGCACATCGTGCAGCAGCTTGGCTTGGCTTCTTGTCATCGGTCTCCTCGGTGGATCGATCACTTGATCAGCACGTGATCGGGCTGCATCATCCTCCCCTTCTTGAGAAGATTTCGTCCTCGAAATCAAGCCCTCCTCGTCCTCCGAAGTTGGACCTACAACACAAGGAACTAAGTCAGCAACATTAAAGGTGTTGGACATGTTATACTCACCAGGAAGGTCGATCACGTAGGCATTGTTGTTGATCTTGGTCAACACTTGAAATGGACCATCCCCTCGAGGAGCCAACTTTCCTTTCCTTTGGTTCGGGAAGCGTTCCTTTCGGAAGTGAACCCAAACCCAATCTCCCTTCTTTAATTCCAACTTTTTACGCCCCTTGTTTTTCTTTAAGGCAACCTTTGCATAGGCCTCCTCGAGGTTCTTCTTCACCTTTGCATGCAATTCGATCAAGGCAGCTGCTCTTCGAGTACCTTCAAAATCAAGAACAGAATCTCGAGGCAATGGGGTTAAATCAAGTGGAATCAAAGGATTAAAGCCATACACACATTCAAACGGGGTCATGTTGATCATTCTATGCACCGTTCGATTGTATGCAAACTCCATCATGGGCAAACGATCAGCCCAGTTTCCAACCTTCCCTTTGGTCATTGCCCGAAGCAAAGATCCCAAGGTTCGGTTAACTACCTCGGTCTGTCCATCAGTCTGAGGATGGTGAGACGTCGAGAATAGTAGCTTGGTGCCGAGGGCACCCCACAAACACTTCCAAAAATGACTCAAGAACTTCGAGTCTCGATCACTCACAATAGTACGAGGTACACCATGCAATTTTAACACATTAGAAACAAACAATGTAGCTACATGCTGTGCATCATCACACTTTTTGCAAGGAATAAAGTGAGCCATTTTTGAAAAACGGTCAACCACAACGAAGATGCTA
This sequence comes from Petunia axillaris subsp. axillaris, assembly GCA_029990575.1. Lineage (NCBI taxonomy): Eukaryota > Viridiplantae > Streptophyta > Magnoliopsida > Solanales > Solanaceae > Petunia > Petunia axillaris. Next base: position 57,671,576 of record JARKNS010000006.1, on the reverse strand, counting down.
TCATGTCCTCCCCCCGACCTCGGTAACCCCAAGACAAAGTCCATGGATATGTCAACCCAAGGTCGATCAGGCACAGGCAACGGGGTGTACAAACCATGAGGGTTGGACTTCGATTTTGCTTTCTTGCAAACAAGACAAGCGTTGCAAAGCTTTTCCACATCTCGTCGCATTTTGGGCCAATGGAACTGCTCGGTCAAGATACCAAGAGTTTTATCGACACCGAAGTGTCCCATCAGTCCACCTGAGTGAGCTTCTCGAACCAAGAGCTCTCTCCATGATGACACTGGCACACAAACCCTCCCATTTTTGAAGAGGTAGCCATCATGCCACTGATATTTCTCAACCTTTCGGCCACTCAAGATTGCGTCTCGAACACATTTCAGCTTGGAATCGTCCTCGTACATCGACTTGATGCTTTCGAATCCCATGAGCCTAGAGGCGAGAGTGGTCGCTAAGGCAAATTTCCTTGATAGCGCATCGGCCACAACATTATCTTTTCCCTTTTTGTAATGAATTACATAGGGAAAGCTTTCAATGAATTCAACCCACTTGGCATGTCTTCGATTCAATTTCTCCTGACCTCGGAGATGTTTCAAAGACTCATGATCACTTTTGATCACAAACTCTCGAGGCCACAAATAATGCTGCCAATGGGCGAGTGCTCGAACGAGGGCATACAACTCTTTGTCATACGTAGAGTAATTCAAAGTTGCACCCTTAAGCTTTTCGCTAAAGTAAGCGATCGGCTTCGAGTCTTGCATCAGCACTCCTCCGATCCCAACTCCAGACGCATCACACTCGACTTCGAATGCTTTGCCGAAGTCAGGGAGTTGCAACAATGGGGCAGAACAAAGCCTCCGCTTCAACTCTTGGAAAGCCCTCTCTTGGGACTCTCCCCACACAAATGGATTGTCTTTCTTCACCAGCTCGGTTAAAGGAGCTGCCACGGTGCTAAAGTCACGAACAAACCTTCGGTAAAAGCTAGCTAAGCCATGGAAGCTACGAACTTGTGATACCGAGGTTGGAGTTGGCCAATCTTTGATGGCTTCGACTTTTGATTCGTCGACTTCGACACCATTAGCACTGACAACAAATCCAAGAAAGACTACACGATCGACACCAAAGGCGCATTTCTTGAAGTTGGCATACAACTTCTCTTCTCGTAGCTTCTCGAGCACTTGCCTTAGGTGTTCGACATGTTCATCCACGGTTCTGCTATAAACAAGTATGTCATCGAAATAAACGACAACGAACTTGTTTATGAACGGTTTGAGCACGTGGTTCATCAGTCGCATGAATGTGCTCGGTGCATTGGATAAGCCAAAAGGCATCACCAACCATTCATAGAGACCGAATTTGGTCTTGAATGCGGTTTTCCACTCGTCCCCGGGTTTCATTCGGATCTGGTGGTAACCGGACCTGAGGTCTATCTTCGAAAAGCATGAAGAACCACTTAACTCATCTAGCATGTCATCTAATCGAGGGATAGGATGACGATACTTTACCGTTATTTTGTTGACTGCTCGACAGTCAACACACATTCGCCATGTTCCATCCTTCTTCGGAACAAGGATAACAGGAACAGCGCAAGGACTCAAGCTCTCACGAACGAGGCCCTTGTTTAACAATTCATCAACCTGCCGTTGGAGCTCTTTGGTGTCTTCGGGATTACACCGGTATGCAGGTTTGTTAGGGATTTGAGACCCTGGTACGAAGTCAATTTGGTGCTCGATTCCTCTCAACGGAGGTAATCCACCCGGCATTTCCTCGGGAAACATGTCCTCGAAGTCCTGCAAAACTTTGCGAACAAACAAAGGCAAAGGGTTATCATTAGAAAAATCATCATTAGAGTTTAGAAAGATACCCTTGTGCACGAGGCAAATCATCATCTGACCGTGGTCGTTGCCTCGTAAGATCTCACCGGGTTGCATGATTGCACAAATTCCTTTCACTTCGATCGGTGAGTTTGTTTCTTCGGGCCCCAATTTTGCTCCTATCGGAAGCTTAGCTTTGGCCGCTTCTTTCAATTATTTCATTCGTTTATAGTCCTCGGTGACTTGTTTTGGAGACAAGGGTTTGAGCATGAAACTCTTCCCATCAAGCTTCACAGTATAAGTGTTGGATCTGCCATTGTGAACAGCGGTACGATCATACTGCCATGGTCGACCTAATAGCAAATGACAAGCTTGCATCGGAACCACATCGAATATCATTTCATCTTGATACTCTCCGACTTTGAACTTGATCCACACCTGTTTGACAACTCTCAATTCTCCACACTCATTCAGCCATTGTAACTTGTAAGGGTGGGGATGCTTCATCGTAGGTAATCCCATTTGTGAAACCAAAGTTTGGCTCACTACATTGGCACAACTACCGGAATCAATGATCATCGAACACACCTTTCCCCTCACTCGACATCGGGCATGAAAGAGGTTTTCTCTTTGGTTGTCCTCTTCTTCAAGAGTCATGCAGCTCAAATTCCTTCGAACCACAAGAAACATTTCCGGATGATCAGCTTCGGCAGCCTCATGATCATCATCAACTTCAGCTCGATCAGTCTCCTCGATAATTTCCTCCTCGGTGTCACTAGCTTGCTCATGGACGGTTCCATCTTCGAGCAGAAGCATAACTTTGCGAGTTGGACACTCTTTTGCCATGTGACCATAACCTTTGCATTTGTGACACTGAATATTTGAAGCACTAGGAGAGTTGAGTTGAACTTTACCTCCCACTTCTCTTGGTTGGTTAACGGTCACACCTCTTTCGAAGGGTCTCTTCGAATCTCGAACAGCGTTAGCACTTGCTTGGTTTGGACTCTTCCATTCTTTACTTCGGTTCAAAGGAGTAGAAGTAGTGACTCCTCGATACCGGTTTGCCTTATCGTCCTTCACCAATTTTTCAGCTTCGGTGGCAGCATCGAACAGATCTTCCAACGTGTGATACACGTGGAGTCTCAACTGAGATGACACATCCCTAGCCAAGCCATTTTTGAATCTGATAATGGCTTGTTCCTCATCTTCGACCAGATCAAGATTCAATCGAACCTTCTCAAATTCATCGTGGTACTCTTGAACTGACTTGGTCCCTTGCTTTAACTCATAGAGCTTTTGCATTTGAGTCTGCCTATAGTTGGCACTCAAATACTTACCATCCATTGCTCTCATCAACTGTGGCCACGTATTGACTACTGGATAGTCATTTCTTCTTCTATGCCTCTTGTCAGATTCCCACCATGTTGATGCATAAGCTTCGAACGAAGCAATGGCATGGGCAGCTTTTCTCTCATCGGTCATTTCATTGGTTTCAAAGATGCGCTCCATTTTAAGCTTCCATTCAAGATACTCGTCGGGATCACTGGTTCCTTTAAAGGGTGGAATAGTGATCTTGACACTGTTCAAATTTGAGTCTCGAACAGCTCTAGCCTGCTCGGGAAACTCATCTTCTCGATCATCAGCCTCACGCCCAATATTTCTTTCAACAATTGCGCCTCGACCTCGACCTCGGAAATTTCCACGTCCTCGGGGAGCTTGCCTTCGTTGAGCGAATGGCGGCTCACGCTCATATTCGTCCTCGAGAAATTCCTCTTCATCAACCTCTTCGGTTACAGCTCCAAGATCTCTTCGGGTCCTTGGAAGTGGTAACCTCTCTCCTCGGGGAATGCCCAAGTTTTGATTTCCAGCTTGGGGATTGCCCAAGTTTTGTTGTGCTTGGGGATTGCCCAAGTTAAGCTCTCTTCGAATTGCTTCACTCGTCAACTGATGTTGTCGAAGAAGCTCAGCATACAGCTCAGGTTTCATCGGAGTGGATTCGCTTGTTCCAGCGCCGGACCCATGCATGGTCACGGACGCACTTCCCTGCTCGAGGTTAGCTACTCGAGCACTCACTCCTCTTACTTCGGCACTGATGCCTTGTATCGCAGCCATGAGATCGGCTAACGACAATTCGGGCTTTTCAATGCTTTTGCCATCGTTTCCAGCCATTGTACCTGCACAAGTCAAAGATCAAACAAAGGTTAGGGTTAGAAATCACCTCACACACTCCCTCACCTTTGATGGGTGGCACTCGGGTCCACTCAATTTATGGGTTCGGTTTTTGATCACTCAAAGACTTGTTAACAGTGGCTCGTCCAATTGATCGGTCCTCTAAGATCCTTCAAGTTCGACAATAGTCACTGCCTCTTCGGGAAGAGTGAAGTGATGTTCGACTCGATGGAACGGACGCTTTTTAACTGAGCTCGGGGAGTCAAGAGAATTTCTACGAAGGTTTGGACTTCGGTTACCCCTTCGCACGAATTACTATCAGCTTAAAAGAGTTAGTACGACCTTGAGTAGAACAAATACTCAAAAGATCCACCAACCAGAATTAGACACGAAAGAAAGTGAAAACCTAGGAGAATCTACCCTTTTGGATTCCCTTTAGGAATCTTTTTCGATCACACCCACTTCTGTCCGTACAAGAGTGGTCCCTCCTTTGGTACGGATAGGGTTTTACCTTATCCACTTCCCCTTTTCAGCCGACAATTTTCACCTGGGGTTTTGATGTTTACACTTTAACCCCTTTCTTCCTCAATGGAACAGTGACCTTGCTCCGGCGTACGGACGCAACAACTTCGGTTCACTGACCACGAAATTCAACAGATCTGAGTTGCTCTTTCAACTCCGGTTCCAAACAACAACGGAGGAAATCAAACGGAGTTCTTCGAACTAAAATTCAGCTCGTTCGTGTCGTACACTGTTACGATTTTGTAACAATTTCCAGCGTACGGACATCGATTTAAACTCAGAGCTTCGATTTTTGAGCAACAAGCAAACCCAAATCACTCAAGAACCAACAATCTTCACCGGTTTCTTCCAAACACAGTGGGGTTCGAGTTCAGTCACCATTAACACTCAAAACAGTCCAAAATTCACCAAGAAACCCTAGTCACGAAATTGGTACGTCGGGTACTTGTTGGATTCGGAACTCGATGGTGAACAAGAATCTATGGTTGTTTTCCCAAACAACCAACAATCAAACACAATTTTTGAATTTTTCTTTTAACACTTTTTTTTTTGTAAATAATAACACCAACAGTAACAAAATCAAATCAGAATTCGAAAAGGAAAACAGAGACACATACGCACGAAAATAAAGATAACGTGAACAGGATTTGGGGTTGTAGAAACAAGCCCAAACCGTGCTCTGATACCAAGATGGTGCAATGCAATTCCCGAAAGGGTTGCTAGCACAAACGCGGAAGAACAAACAAGGAAGATAAAGATAAAAGCAAGACAAAACTTGCTTCTTTCGAAAGAACAGTGAGGAACCTGTCTCAAAGCTCAATCAAAAGGGATACAAGGATCACCTATACTATGCAACAATCCTCAAGAGAACATTGCCTCTTGCAAACTGAATGATCAAGAGGAATGTTCAATCGGACTAACCGAAAGCCACAAGTCCTTAAAAGCCCTCACCGGGGTTTTGCTCACGACGGAGACAAGAAGAAATGTGCTAGGCACTTTCATTCAATTCATCAATGTTCAAAAACTAGCTACTTATAATGAAAGTAAACAGTGTTTATATAGGAAACACTAAGGGTAAACTAGTAAATAGGTCACAGTTGACCAATAGAAATAAGCCACGCAGGGCTGAGTTAGAATGTGTTCGGCAGATTTGACTGGGTAAGCCTTGGCTTCGGTTCTCGTTTGTCTGCTCGAACACACACTTGCTGCCGTCGGACGCTCAATTGTCTTCGAGCTTATTGTCCTTGGTCACTTTGCCTTCGGGCTCAAATCTGAAGATAATGCCTTCGATTCTTGAGCTCGGCCACTCAGCTTCGGAGCAATTGTTTTCCTTCGGCCAGGCTAAATGAACGTGCACATCGTGCAGCAGCTTGGCTTGGCTTCTTGTCATCGGTCTCCTCGGTGGATCGATCACTTGATCAGCACGTGATCGGGCTGCATCACTTCTCTTGAGGCTCCCCCCACACAAAGGCCTTGTCTTTCTTCACCAACTCTGTGAGTGGTGCGGCAAGGGTACTAAAGTCTCTCACAAAGCGCCTATAGAAACTAGTAAGGCCATGGAAACTCCTAACATGAGATACATTAGTAGGAGTTGGCCAATCTCTAATGGCTTCGACTTTGGACTCATCGACCTCTACGCCATTGGCACTAATAACAATGCCAAGAAAGACAAGCTTTTCAACATCAAAGGCACACTTTTTGAAATTGGCATAGAGCTTTTCGGCTCTTAGCACTTCAAGGACTTGATTTAAGTGGCCCACATGATCATCAATTGATTTTCTATATACCAAAATATCATCAAAATAGACAACCACAAATTTGTTGATAAACGGTTTCAAGACATGGTTCATCAACCTCATAAGGCCAAAAGGCATCACCAACCACTCATAGAGACCAAATTTTGTCTTGAATGCGGTTTTCCACTCATCACCCAGTTTCATCCAGATTTGGTGGTAGCCGGACCTAAGATCTATCTTAGAAAAGATATTAGAACCACTCAATTCATCAAGCATGGCATCAAGTCTAGGAATGGGATGAGGATACTTTACCGTTATCTTGTTGACCGCTTGGCAATCAACACACATCCTCCATGTCCCGTCCTTCTTTGGTACAAGAATGATCGGTACGGCACACGGACTCAAGCTTTCACGAACCAAGCCTTTAGTGAGCGATTCATCTACTTTCTTTTGCAATTCATTTGTATCCTCTGGATTGCTCTTATAAGCCAGTTTATTTGGGATTTGGGACCTTGGAACAAAGTCAATTTGGTGTTCAATCCCCCTCAATGGAGGAAGACCACTCGACATCTCTTCCGGGAACATGTCCTCAAATACTTTCAAGACATTCTCAATAGCACTAGGCAAAGGGTTAGGGTTAGAAGAATAATCAATCAGAATTCAAAACCATACCTTTGTGCACTGGGCAAATGAGCATTTTGGTGCCATCATTACCTCTCAAGTACTCGCCCGGTTGCATCATGGCACAAATGCGACCGGAAGAAGATGGTGGAGTTTCGGCCAAAGGCTTGGCCACAATGGGAGATTTAGCTTTAGCCGCTTCCTTCAACTCCCTCATGCGCCTATAGTCATCACTTACTTGCTTTGGTGTCAAGGGGGTAAGCACATACTTTTTGCCCTCATGTTTAACCGTGTAAGTGTTGGCTCGGCCATCATGAACCACTTGCTTGTCATATTTCCAAGGACTACCAAACAAAAGGTGGCAACTTGCATGGGTACTACATCAAACATGTGCTCATCTTGGTGGTTCCCGATCTTGAACTTAATCAACACTTGCTTCACTACCTTCAACTCTCCACACTTACTCAACCATTGCAAACGGTAGGGGCTTGGGTGTTTAAGGGTTGGCAATTTCAATTGTGAGAAAAAATATTGGCTCACCACATTCGTATAACTATCCTAGTCAATAATCATGGAGCACACTTGTCCCTTCACTCTACACCTAGCGTGGAACAAGTTCTCCCTTTGCTCATCCTCCCTCTCTTCACTCATCATGGCACTCAAGCTACGTCGTACCACTAGGAACATATTAGGATCATCCCCCTCCGCCGCTCTCTCTTCACCCTCAACTACCTCACTCTCCTCAACGTCATCACGCTCGGGCTCACTTTCCGCCGCATACACCGTCCCATCATCCTCCACAATCATTGTTTTTCGGGTGGGGCAATCTTTGGCAAAGTGGCCATAACCCTTACACTTGTGGCATTGGAAAGAAGAAGAAGTTGGGGTATTTAATTGAGTTTTAGAATTACCTCCAACTTCTTTGAAGTCGCTTCTCGGGGTAGCCTTATCAAAAGGCTTCTTCACATCACGACTCCCACTTGCACCACTTGTGTTTGGGCTCTTCCATTCTTTGGGTCGAGTCGTTGGAGTGGAAGTAGTACTCCTAAAGTGAGGAGCTTTCTCTTCTTTGAGCCACTTCTCGGCTTCAACCGCGGCATCACAAACATCTTGTAGAGAGTGAAAGATGTGTAACCTCAATTGAGAAGCAATCTCCCGGCTCAAACCATTCTTGAAGCGGATGATTGCTTGCTCCTCATCTTCCGTTTCCATGTCAAGGGCCATCCGGTTTTTCTCAAAGTCGTTGAAATATTCATCAACGGACTTGTAGCCTTGTTTCAACTCATAGAGTCTCTTTAGTTGCTCTTGTATATACTTGGGTGTCACATATTTGTTGCTCATTACCTCTTTCGATTCATCCCAAGTAATATTCATTCGCATCCCAACTCTTCTCCTTGACCGCTTGACAGACTCCCACCACGTGGAAGCATAGGACTCAAATGAAGCGATGACCTATGCAGCTTTCTTCTCTTCGAACATATCATTTGTGTCGCACTATTGAGGTTGTTATCACGACCCCCACGGTGTGGTTCCGGTTGACCCCCGTAGTAATCTTCAACCTCATCATACTCACGCCTCAAGTTCCTCCCCACAAAAGCCCTTGGAGTGCCTCGTCCTCGCCCACGACCTCCATTCCTCGCCCTCCTATTTGAATAGGGAGCATCATAATCGTCATCAAGTCGGGGACCCTCCCATTCTTGAGCTTCATCAACTTGCTCAAGTGGTGCTATGTTTCTTAAGGGGCCTTAGGAGTGGAACATCTCCTTGGGGATTGCCCAACAATCTTTCTCTAGCAAGAGCCTCATCCCTCAACCGTTGTCGACAAACTAGCTCCGCATATTGATCCGGTTTCATGATTGAATCATCACTTGTGCCTTCACCGGCATCCTTTTGGACACTCGGGGTCCTTTCCTTCTAAAAAACTTCCATTTTGAGATTTAAAGCCTTCACCTCAGCTAATAAGCTAGCCAAGACGTCGGTTGGAACCTCAACGATACTCTTTGCCTTTTCATCCGCCCTGTACCTACAAGCAATCAAAAACAAGAAAAAAGATTAGAGTAAAAGTCCTTACTCACTCCCTCATTTTTTATTGTCGCTCGGGTTCACTCAAGTTGGGGTTAGATTCACATAAGCTTGAGATCAATGGCCTCCTCGTAGTTGATCAACTTCCTCAATAATCAATCCAAGTCACAAGAACCAAATACTCTTCGGGAAGAGTGGAGTTGATGAGACTCGATGGACGTTAAGCTTTTAGTGTGCACTTGAATCAAGTAGTAGGAGATCTGGTATGTTTTAAAATATGTACTTAGGTCCGTTTGTTTGGTCATTCTAGTTAAGTTTAAATTTGAGGTGTAGAGGATAAGTTTTAGTTCATTTAAGTTTTGTTATAAATCTGAAAGTTGAAAAGAAAAAGAAAAAGAAAAGAGTAAAAAATGAGTGTCAAAAGTCAAAGAAGAGTACAACTTTTGCATAGGATTCTTGTGCTTATTTTTAAAAGCAATGACTTTGGCACATGGGTGTGGGTACTTTTCTGAAAAGTAAAAAGAGAGCACATGGGCTTTGTACTTGCAACCAATTTTACACTCCATCCTTTGCCTATTTAAAGAGGCTTTCTTCCTCTTTCTTAGACGACGACTACCAGCTAGAACCAGCTGAAAAATACAATGAAATGAGAGGGAAAAACACTTGAAAAATGGGAGATCAAGTGCAAAGATTTAGAACCAATAGATTACTACTTCAATAGTCTTTTGGGTTATAAATTCTAAAGTTAGGAGTTAGAGTCTGAGAGTCTCCGAGGGTTGTTCGCTGACTGTTTTTTTTCTTGGTGGCATTGCTGTTTGGTTGCTTGCTTCTTTATTGGTGCTGCCTGGAAGTTTTCCTCACTAGGTAACACAATTAAGTTTGCAATTTTATTGCTTTCAACTTGTGTAAATTCAGAATGCTTAATGGCTTGGTAAAACCTGATTTTATATGTCATTGATAGTTTTTCCTGGTTGACTGTTTCTGCATTAGAACAACAAGAAAGAAAAACTGCACATACTGTTTTTGTATGTGGTAATATTGAGCGGAATGTGCGCAAAGAAAGCGCCAGAAATATGAGCATTTCAAGGCTGAAAATTCAGAATTATTAACAAATTTTATATGTTAAATTTGAGATAGCATGCAAATGTGAAAGAATAGGCAAATTTAGGATTCTTAATTAAAAAAATAAAAAAATAAAACTTGCAAATTGACTTATAGATCATACTGACGTCATAAAAAATGTAAATGGGTTGACTTGTTGCGAAAAATGGACCAAAATACAAGTTTGAATTTGGCCCACCACTTTGACTTTTAAAGATGCTTGAGTTTTTTTTTCCTTTTAACTAACAGTGCCAAACTTTGACTCATAAGTTATCATCTTGGACAAATGAAGTATACGCTTTAATCATCGTTCTCGACCCCGCTCCTTTGGCAAATAAACAAAGCCAATTGAACTAATATCAATTAGAAAGATATAAAACACGATTAGTCAAATCAATAAGAAAGAGAATATTATAATATGATTAGGCAAATTAATAATGATAAGTATGATTTGTGATCTACTTATTAGGCAAAATCAAAGAAAATTTAATTGAAAAAGTTAATTTGTTCTAAAGTATACCCCGCGGGTTACTTGATACAATCTTGGTTCAAAAAAAAAAAAAAAAAAAAAAAAAAAAAACTTAAAGCGTAACAAATCAATGGCATTAATATAACAACCATATTTTATAAATTAAAATTGCGACAATAAAGCAACTGTGCTCGGCACAGGACTCGAGGGTGCCTAATACCTTCCCGAGAGTCAACTGAGAACCTTACCCGAATCTCTAACGCAGACCATTAGACGAGTCAGAGGTGTTCCAAGGTACCTTTGGTGACTTGGCACACCTTAAACTATGTCAAGTGGCGACTCCGAGTTCTCTAAATAAATTCGTACCTTTTGGAACACCAGTCACGAGCCTTTAAATAAATAACAACTCGCATGCAGTTAATTAAATTTTTAGGGCGTGACAGTGTGCAAGTGTAAATATTCTAGGTGTGGAGGAAGTGCAAATGGAATAAAAAAATAAATTCAACAAGAAATTTAGAGAAAAAGCGCCAAAAGTTTAAAAATCTAAAGATAAACATCAATCCTGCAAAAGGGAAAGAAAGAAAAGTTCGTATTCAAAATGATAAGAAAAGAAAAATAAGTGCAAAGAATCCCAATTTAAAGTCTGTTATGGTTAGAACCTTGAAAATCTCTAGCGGAGTCGCCATTTTGTCTACACCCATTTTTTCCCGAACCGGTGGAAGTTCGAAATAGGGCTCGACTTATTGGAACTCACGGGTAAAGACTTGGAGTCGCCACCTAACATATTTTTTAACTAGGCATATTAGGGCACTTACTTTGTTTCAAGAAAATTTTATAATTAACACCAAAATTTAGTCTACGAATAAAAAATTCTAGGTAGGGATTCAGGTTAGCCCGGGAAGAAGATGTTAGACACCTCAGGCTCCACCAAATGTCGTTACCGATCGGACTAAATAATTGAAATTCAAAATAATTAAAAGTAACTAAGCAAGTAAACGAACTAAAACTAGACAAATAATGAAATGATTACTATAGTATGCATATAATAATTAAGGTTAATAAAATATTCAATTTCACTAATTGGCTTCTTCCTTGGAGAATTCAACCAAATACACCGCGCAAAATAAATAAAATTGGATAGTATATGAAAATAAATTAATAATGATAAAATAAAAATTAAAAGAAAACAATGTAATTTAAAAGGTATTTTTTGGAGTGCCGTCTTTTAAAAATATTCATCCAAAGGTACCTCGCAAAAATATAAAAATAAATTAATATTATAATTATAATAATAGTAAAAATAATAATAACAATAAAAGAAAAGAAAATTTGTAAAACCTTAGGCTCAAATCAGCGTATTGCAATCATGTAGAGGTTAAGGATGTTGATACGGCTGCAAACACGGAGCCCGGACTGGTTTGCCATGCCAAGTACCTCCAATCCCGCCAGTCTACCATCACTTACTTTACTAAGTATTAAATATCGTCCTCGCCTATTTTATATTTGGAGGGGCAAAAGTCGTAAGGGACATTCTATATGTGTATTTGGGACGGGTCTGTTGGCCTCCAAATCGTCATTAGCCGTAGTATCTGCTCAAATATGTTCGTAGGCCTCAAATTCTATTCAATTATTTTCATTGGCCAGCAATATTAAAGTATTATTGCTCTAGTCTTGTCAAAAAGGAAAATCCGTAAGCTTCACAAAAATAAGATTTAGTGATATTCTCATTCTAACAGCAAACAATTTGAACAATTAGCATAAGAGTCAACAAAAACATAGTATAAATCGATAGATAGACCTTGGTTTTTCCAAACGGAGCAACAATAAAGGCACCAGCCGAACAATAGTTCAGTGGAGAAAAACGATCCCCCAGCGACAAACAACTTTACTTCACATTCAGAACCAGAAACTGGACGAGTAACGAGGAGCAATAACGATAAACCCATGTCGAAGTTTAAAAGATTCTCAAACAGATCGTGAGCGGTGTCGTCGGTGAACTAGGCAACGATACCAAGGAAGAGCGACTACCAGTGGCTTCTCCAGCGAGCGGTGCACGGTGTCACTGCCATTCCTTTGTCGCTACTATCATCCTCCGACGGTGGTCTTCCTCGTTTTATCTCCTCACTCCCGTCTCCTCTCTGCTTCGATCTGCATATCAGTGTGGGTGTGTGTGATGTTTCCGATCTGTTGATGAGGGTGGAAGAGAAAGATAAGGGTATGTGCGTTGTACTGTGTATTGGGGATGAATACAACAGGAGTGTGTAGACATTGTTGGGGCAAGAGGGAGGCAAAAATGGGGTGAAATTAGGGAGAAACCTGATTTTCGAGGGAGATTAAGGATTAGGGGAGAAATTTAGGAAGAGATGATTAAAGAGGAGAGATATGGGGGATTGGAAAGATGTGGGGTTTGAGATAATTAGGAAGGATTTGAAAAAGATATTTTCTTTCAAAATTCAAACGTATTTGGTAATGAATTTGGTCCAGGTTCAAGAAAAAGAAGAGTTTTCAAAAAGAAGAAAAAGAAACGCTTTTTGAAATGTAAATAATAATTTATGAATGTAAGAATATCCAAATTCAAAAGAATTCGGACTAAATAATTGGTGATGAATAAAATTTGGACTTGATATTTAATTGGACTGATATTTTAACTTTACAGGTGCCAAATAAATCAAGATATGAATAATGTATATATGCTGTATAAAATGAATCGAGTGAACAACAAAAATACACACATAGGAGGAAATCAGGATACAAATCAACTTAAATAAGTATAAATAGCCACAATTATTTACTAAAATGTTATAAATGCACTAAATTGTACAAACAGTCATAATTTTGACAAATAGCCTAAATGATGTAAAATTACATAAAATATCCATAATTAAGTATATAATGCATAGGTAAGTAATATTACACGTAAATGCATGCCTTCTAATGCAAATTTGTTCAGTCAGTTAAATTGCACATTTAAGTTAAATTATAGCCAATTATGAAAGAAGGATGGAAAAATTGGGCATCAACACCTTGAGAATAGCTGGATTCTATATGAATCGCTTGATTCTGCAATATCATGTAGGGAAGGGTATTTATAGCTATAATTTACTTTGTCCTAATTATGGTAAAATACAGAGACTAATAAGGCAGTGGGCTTGTTTACTCAAGGCGTTGGAATATACTAAACCCTAACATGGAGGCTGTAAACCCTAAAGAGGCGGAATGTATACCATGCATCCTATGGCCCGTACCGACTGAGCGGTCGTGGCTGCAGAAGCTAGCGTGTATCATCTGTGCCTGGTGACTTGTAAGCTAATTCTAGTCTCGGCAGCTGGACTTGTATCCTTGTATTCACAGGTGGAATATTTTTGCCCACAAAATCAACTCTATGTTGAAATCCGTAGCGAAGTCTACCAGGACTTCTGAATCGAAGGGCGTGCGCGGAATAATATCATATGCTCCAAACTCTACGGCCTATTCTGCTAACCTTTTTTAGAGTCCAAGTTTAGAAAGAATGGTTCGTAAAGGGATGGAAGAAACCATGATGATCGTATGATTTTGAAAATTCGACCGCAGCTCCTGCGTAGCCATCGTCACAACTGCCACGAATTGGACTGGCAACGGAAGGTGAGCTTTTGCTCCCAAAAGCCCCTTACTAGCATATCGTACGGGCAGTTTCATTCCACCTTCTTCTCGTGTGAGGACTGCATTCCATGCTACGTCTGAGATCATGGTATACAGCAATAGATGCTCCCCTCGGAAAGGTTCAGTTATAATTGGATGTTTTATAAGGTTCAATTTTACATTTATCAGCGCATAGCAGCAGAGTAATGGCCATTTAGGATCTTCATCTTTCACCAGGACTTTGGAAAGTTGATAATACAGCTCTGCGGCCTGTGGAACCAGATTACTCATCGCAGAAACCTGCTCTCGGAGCTCCGCTACTTATGCTCTGGCCCTCAACTCAATGGATGTACCCCACAATGGCTCCCTTTCAACCACATTTACTTCCGCTTTCAACCTTGTGTCGGTGTCTGCATCAGGTGCTTGACTTTCTTCAGGCAAGGACCGCTCACTTCGTACTGTGCTGATTCAGAGGGCTTGGGTATCTAAAGACTTGATGAAGGGTTGAGGGTACTCCCTTTACTCTGTGTATCCATGGTCTTCCTAGGATGACATTGTATGAGAGGCTGCAAGTCATTACCTAAAAGGTTTGTTATGCTAATCATGTCCGGGATGGGGCAGAGCTATCTCCTTGATAGGCTTTTCGTAGACGCTACTAAAGCTGGTTATTTTGCAGGGGCTTGGGGTTATCCGGCACTGCTGGCCCATATTCCGTACTGTCTCCCATCGAATGATATTTATATCACTCCCTTGATCAAGGCATCAAGCACCTTGATTGGAATGGTGAGGGTTTCTTGGTGGGTCCCCTCTTCATTCTAACTAAACATGATTGGAGTGGTCGTTAGTTATGGTACCGCAATCTTGCAAGCTTTATTAAACCCAGGTGTAGCGAAGATCACGTTGACACTCCATTTGTCCATTGAATTGGGTGCTCTAGATCATTTCACCCATTCTATAATCAGGTCCTTGAGGTGTCCTTCCTTCAACAAGTGTTCAATCTCAAGCATCAAAACTTTAAAGTCAATCGTGGCATGGTCGTTACTCTGATGAAAATCACAGTAGGACGTTGAATTCTTCCTAGTCGTGCTTTTTATGGTGGGTGGCCAATGCCCCCTGGAGCCTAGTTTTCAAAAGTGATTGGTGACTAGCTCTACCACATTTACCAGCAGCCCGAAATCCTTGAAGTTGCGTTGTTCTAGACCTTTTTCGTAAGTTGCGTTGTTCTAGACCTTTTTCGTGAGGTCCAGTCCCCTTGGAATTACTCTGCTTTTCTAATATCTTTCCAGGATCTGCTTGATACTGAATCCTTCCTTTTATTCTTCTTCTGCTACCCTCTATTTCTAGAGATGGACTACCTGCTTGTTTCCTTCGTACATCTTCACTAGGCTCAAAGGTGACCCGGGTTCAAGGCGGAGTTTCTCGTTGTACTGCTGGTGTAAGGCATTTCATATTTTCACCGGGTGTTGAGTAAGACCCCATTGAAACTCTTGATAGCTAACAAACCTCTGGAGTTTAGAATCTTGCAAAAAGCTACCACGACAATACTATCAAGAACTAGAAGAAACTCCATGTGTTCCCTTTAAAACCTCTATAAGTAATCCTTCAGCAGTTCATCGTCACGCTGCCGGATCTCAATGATTTCCTCCATATGTTTCTCTCACTTGCGAGCTCCGGTGTGTGCCTTGTTGAAGAGATCCTGCATCTGAGTGAATGATTCAATTGACCCTAATGGTAAGCGGGTGTACCATATGAGGGCACATTTTGGTAAGGGTTGAGCTTAATCTCTTCACTGGGCAGATTAGGTTACTTCCTCCATGATCTCGTTGCTCTTAACAGCCATGTAGCAGGCACTGATGTGCTCGTCCGCATCAGTAGTTTCGTCCTACTACAATTTATCCAGCAGGCGAAAATGTATGGGTACACGAACCGGTGCAACACTTTATTTATACACGTTCTTAAAAAACTTTTGCTCATCTACAGTGGTAATTTGGGGTGGAGCACCCGAAACGCTACCAATCCGATCGTGGATGACTTTTAGCTCCTTTAGGATGTCCTAGATGATAGGTATTCCTTCAATACTTTGATTGTTGGTCATTGTAGAACTTTCGGGGGCAGTGTCCATGTTGAGCCTGCAGTTGGGGACAGAGGCTGGTGATTCATTCACGGGCGCGGATCCTCATGGGAATGCTGGCCTTTAGAACGAACCTATGAGGATTTTCCCAGCTTCTATGATGCAAGGTAAAATACAGAAGCAATAAAGTAAAGATAAAAGTGAGACGTGGCTCGAACGATTACCTAAGTAGCAACAAGGAACTTTCCTCGCTACACCTCAGGTGAATGCAGCTATCCTCGACAGACACTCGGCTCTCACAAATAGAGTGATCAAGAAAGGATTGAGGTTCAACTTGGATTCGACCAAGTGAAATCAAGCATGCACAAGGGGTTTTCATTGAGATTCTCTCAAATGTTTCATCATTCAATATTCAAAGTGTGTAAGGTAAATGAAATAAATGCCTATGGGAAGCTTTTATAGTGCTTCCTTACATGTTTGTGAATGGTCTAAAAGCCCACAAGAGGGGTAAAAACAATAAAGGTCTCGTGGGGCTAAAATAAGAATTACACGCAAAAACAAACAAATCTCGTACTGCCGTCAACAAGAGTAGGTGGTCCGCCCCTTTTTGAATTAGGCGGTCAGGTCCGCCCCTTTTTAAAGTAGGCGATCACCCTACAAAAGTAGGCGGTCCGCCCCTTTTTAAAGTCCTGGAGGTGCCGAGGACAGTAGGTGGGCCGCCCACTCTAGGAGGCTGTGCGCCTCATCCTGGGAGGTGTTGAAGCGCCTCAAGATGATCTTGGGAAGCTCCTCCTTGGTGCTTAGGCGCTCCTCTTCTATGGTACTCATCAATTTGCTCTCGAACTCTCATCTGAAGCTCTTGATCTTTCCTTGATACTGGTAACATGGAAGTGATAAAAGCAAAGATAGGAGCAAGATGATTCTTGAACTCCCTTCAAGGTAGCTTTGAGGAACGGGTCTCGTAACACCCTCGAATCGTGTCAAGAATTGCCTATAATATACAAACAGTCCTCAAGAGGCACTCGGCTCTTGAAAATAGTTCGGTCGGGTTTGGAATCAGATTCAATTAGTTCTACCAGTGATTCAAGCCAAAAGAAAGGGTTTCATTCTTTCAACAGACCATGACTCAAATTGTTCTTCATTGTTCAAAATCTAGGTAATTGAAATGAAAGCCTAAGGGGTCCTTTTATATGTGCCCTCTAAACATAATAAAAGGTCTAAAGTACCCCCAAAGTGGGTTAGAAATACATAATCCAAGTAGGTCTAAAGTAGGAAATACATAGCAAAATAAGTAAAAATCCCGTCAAGCAACACCACAAGTGGACGGTCCGCCTAATAGACTAGTCGCCCTGCTTGTTGAGCAATTGATGGAGTAACACTGTAGAGTGTGCGGTCCGCCTCTACAGAGGGGTGGTCCGCCTCCTAGAAATCTAGAGAGTATGCATTTTTATGCTTAGCCGAATTTCGCCAATTTTAAACTAGGCGGTCCGCTCATCTTAGTAGGCGATCCGCCTCATCCTGGGAGGTCTTGAGATGGCTCAAAATGGTCTTGTGATGCTCTTCCTTGGCCTTGGATGTTCCACCCTTCGTCGAATCTATGGAATGTGCCTTCAACTTTTCTCCAAAGCTCTTGGTCCTTTAGGATTGGTGTCTTAGCTCGAGTTTCCCCGCATCATCCTCCCCTTCTTGAGAAGATTTCATCCTCGAAATCAAGGCGCTCTCTTCCATGGCATCGATCTCCTTGCGGTGCCCAATGATCTCCTCCTTTGTTCTTCTTGAACATCATTTTGACATAGGCTTCTTCCAAGATCTCCCTTGTCTTAACATGGAGCTTAGGACCTACAAGCAATGACAAGCAAACAAAAACCTCCTACTATGAAAGTAGGTTAGCGCAAAAAGTGTGGAAAACATGCAAAAGTGTGGAAAACATGCTCTTATGGTATAACCAAGCATCAATAACAATAACAAAGATCAAGTCTCCAAGGAGAACAACAAGTACTTTGTTTAATGAAGACATGCACTCAACACAAGAATGAGCAAATAGGTCATGGGAACATGGGAAATGTAAGATCAAGATATCAAAATCCCTTTGATCCTTAAGCTCACGATCAACACACCAATCCATCCTCAATGTGTGATCAACATGTTGGATGGAGTAAGTCAAATAGCCCAATATACAACTAGTATCAATTACTCCACTCCCTTCTTTAGAGCATACTTAGTCACACCAATAGGTTCCTTTTCACCTCCAACTTCATCACCTAAGCAACCTTTTTCATAAAGCAAACTCTTGAGGAAGGTATTGATAATGGCTTCTTGTTCCTCATAACCCAAACAACCAAAAGTAGGGTCACTCGAAGAGTCATTAACCTCACTCAAGGTCTCAAACAATGAGTTGCCTAAGGAGTCAAATCCTTCACACCATGGAGGTTCTATGTTACTACCAACCCTAGTCCGATACAATTTACTACCACTAATGAAGATGCCTTCGAACAATGGATTAGTAAAAGCAGGCATCTCAATTTTATGATCAAACAAAGGCAAGGTATCAAGACTAGGTTCATCGCCCTCACTTGAGGAGTCATCATATACAACCTTGCACAATTCATGCAATTTGGACTCCCCAAGGCCACTACCATCCTTACCATAACACATAGGTCCACCAAAGAGAAGTATATCAATAAGGGTATGACCAACTTCCTCATCTTCCCCTTTGTCAAAAATTAGTGGTGTGTCATAGCAATGGTCATAATCAAGGTCAACTATCACATCAACACTAGAGATAGGTTCATTGAGAAATGAGCTCACATTATGATGTGGCTTAGCATCTCTCTCTCAAGCACACACAAGTTGACTACTAGACTTTTCACTAGTGGAATATTCACTAGATGCATCACAAACACCAACTAGCATTGAGTCATCACAAGAAAAGTAAGTAGTAGGCTCATGAGATGGTGAAGAAACACTTACTTGAGTTACTTTCTTGAGCGTTACCAATGTTGAACTCTATCAACACTTGTTTCACCACCTTCAACTCCCCTCACTCACCAAACCATTGTAAACGGTATGGGCTTGGATGCTTTAGAGTGGGAAATTTCAATTGAAAAATCAATGTTTGACTCACTATGTTAGCACAACTTCCCGAATCAATAACCATTGAGCACACTTGGCCCATCACACAACATCTAGCATGGAAAAGGTTTTCTCTTTGCTCATTTTCTACCTCCTCTTCTATGAGTATGGTACTCAAACTCCTCCTAACCACAAGAAACAAGTTAGGATCACCTCCTTCCGCGGCAACCTCTTCACAAGCAACTACATCACTCTCCTCATTCTCGGGCTCACTCTCTTGTTCATACAGCAACCCATCATCCATAATAACCATGGTCTTTCGAGTAGGACAATCTCTAGCAAAATGATCATACCCCTTACACTTTTGGCATTGAATAGAAGAAGAGGTAGGAGTGTTCAGATGAGTTTTAGAATTACCTCCCATATTTGGTGTTGGCTTCTCATAAGTCTTCTTCAGATCACAGCTTACACTTGCACCATTTGTGTTTGGAGTCTTCCATTCCTTTTATCTACTCATGGGGGTAGAAGTAATACTCTTGTAGCAGTTGAACTTCTCTTCTTTGAGCCACTTCTCGGCTTTAACCGCGGCTTCAAATAGCTCATGAGGAGATTCATACTTGTGAAACCTCATTTGAGAGACTACCTCTCGGTTCAAGCCATTCTTGAATCGAATGACGACTTGTTCATCTTCCTCCGCATCCATGTCTAAGGCCATTCAGATTTTGTCAAACTCATTGTAGTACTCTTCAACCGTTTTGTAATCTTGTTTCAACTCATAAAGCCATTTAAGTTGATCATGACGATACTTAGGAGTCACATATTTTTCATCCATCACACGTTTCAATTCATCCCAAGTAAGGTTCACGGGTAAAGCATTCCTTCTTCTTGACCTCTTGGCCGATTCCCACCAAGTGGAAGTAGAGGATTCAAAGGAAGATATAGCATATTTGGCTTTCTTCTCTTCGGCCATGTCATTTGTATCAAACACTATTTCCATTGAGACCTTCCACTCAAGATACTCAACCGGATCACTATTTCCTTTGAATGTAGGGACAGTGATCTTCACACTATTGAGATGATTATTGTCATGACCCCCTCGGTAAGGCTCTGGTGTGCCTCCAAAGTACTCACTATAAGCATTATAATCCCTTCTCACATTCCCTCCAACATACCCCATGGGTGGCCCTCTACCTTGGCCTATACCCCTATTCATTCCCCGGCCTCCTTTCATAATTCTCCTATTCGGATAGGGAGCTTCAAAGTCATCACCATCATCTTCGGGTTCCTCCCCTTCTTGAGCTTCATCAACTTGCTCAAGGGGTCCAACATTCCTACGGGGTCTAAGGAGCGGAACATCTCCTTGGGGATTGCCCATGATGTGGGGAATGCCCACTTGTTGAACCATGCCCAACACACGCTCCCTTTGAGCAAGAACATCCATTAGCTTTTGTTGCTTAACCAATTCGGCAAATTGTTCGGGTTTCATTGTTGAGCCTTCACTTGTGCCTTCACCGGCTTCAAGTTGGACACTCAGGGTCCTTCTTTCAAGACTTTCAAGTCTTAAGCTAATGTCTTCCAACTTGGTCATTATAGTAGCCAAGGCACTCTTAATTGGATCATCACCTTCACCGGCCATGATACCTACAAAACAAGCAAACGACTAGTGAAAAATCTTTACACACACATCTCACTTGAATGTTACTCGGGTACAATCGTTTAGTGGTAGGGGATTTATCACTCAAGCTTGAACCAAAGATATCATGTAGTTGAACCATGTTCCTAATCAGCAACCAAACAATGCACAAGACAAGGACTCTTCGGAACGAGTGGAATTAATAGGACTCGATGGACGCTAAGCTCTTTAAGTGAAGACTTGAAACAAATTGTTCTACTAGTCTTCTTTGAGTTCTACTCTCCACTAATCACGATTATCCTAAAGGCTCAAATAACTAGCATTAATCAAGTAGAAATGTTACTCTAATAGTACTAGCCGGAAGTAATGCAAGCCAACAAAATATGAAAACCTACGAATTTCAACTACCTGGACACCATTCCGGACTAGGCGCCCCGCCTCTGCAGGTGGGCGGTCTGCCTACCCAATTATCCAGAGAGTAGACACCAAAGTTGGCGGTCTGCCTCCCAGAGTAGGCGGTCCGCCTACTGTGTTCTTTAGCACAGTCCAAAGATATTGTTCTTGGTATTTTGGCTCCCAACTTCCAATGTTTTCAAGGTGCTTTCCCAATCCAAAGGTACCCCAATGTGTTTTCAACAACTACAAACAATCCCCAATGATTTATATCAACACCCAATCAATAATAAGTCCAAATCAAGAAATTTCAATCAAATTCAAGGGTTTCTGAAACTTTGGGGATATTGATTTTCAAGCTTTTGTTTCTAAACTCCAAAACGTGTTTTGAGGGTAACCAATCAAGGGGAATAGGATAACAAACAATCTCCGATAACAAACATTAAAGGAATCAACATAACCGAGGATATCTAGCAATATTTTTGTAGTTTTCAACTTTTTCTTCTTTTTTTTTTTTTTTGTATTTTTCTTCTTTTTCAACAACAATAACAAGAAACCAAATAGAAACTGACGTAGGCCCGATGAACAAGGATACATGGTTTTTTAGAAACAAATTTCGAGCCTTGCTCTGATACCAAGATTATACGGGTAAAATACGAAAGTGAAAATAAAAGATAGGAGCAAGACGGGTCTTGAATTCCCTTCAAGGTAGCTACGAGGAACGGGTCTCGCAACACCCTCGAATCGTGTCAAGAATTGCCTATATTATACGAACAGTCCTCAAGAGTCACTCGGCTCTTGCAAATAGTCCGGTCAGGTTTGGGATGAGATTCAATTAGTTCTACCAATTGATTCAAGCCAAAAGAAAGGGTTTCATTCATTCAACAGACCATGTCTCAAATTATTCTTCATTGTTCAAAATCTAGGTAATTTAAATGAAAGCCAAAGGGGTCCTTTTATAGGTGCCCTCTAAACATAATAAAAGGTATGAATTACAACCAAAGTGGGTTAGAAATACATAACTCACGTAGGGTTAAAGTAGGAAATACTTAGCAAAATAAGTAAAATTTCCTTCATACAATAGCAGAAGTGGGCGGTCCGCCCAAGGGACTAGGCGCCCCGCCTGTTGAGCAATTGATGTAGTAACATTGTAGAGTAGCCGGTCCGCCTCCTAGAAATCCAGAGAGCATGCATTTTTATACTTAGCCGAATTCCGCCAACTTTAAACTAGACGGTCCGCCAATCTTAGTAGGCATTCCGCCTTATCCCTGGAGGTCTTGGGACGGCTCAAAATGGTCTTGTGATGCTTTTCCTTGGCCTTGGACGTTCCACCCTTTGTCGAATCTATGGAATGTACCTGCAACTCTTCTCCAAAGCTCTTGGTCCTTGAGGGTTGGCGTCTTAGCTCGATTTGCCCCACATCATACCTCTTTTTTATCCTTCAAGCTTGGCTCTTGACGGTTAGCATATTAGCTCGATTTTCCCCGCATCTTCCTCCCCTTGTTGAGAGGATTTTGTCCATGGAATCAAACCATTAAGACCTACAATCAACAAACACAAGAAAAGTCTCCTATTACGAAAGTAGTTAGTGCAAATTGTGCCAACTATCAATAGCAATGGAAAAACTTATGTCTCCAAGGGAATCAACAAGTACTTGGCTCAACCAAGAGGTGCACTCATCACAAGAATAAGCAAAAAGATCATAGGGACATGGAAAATACAGGATCAAACTATCAAATTTCCAATGATCGTTATGCTCATGGCAAACATACCAAACCTTTAATGCAATATTTTCATAATGTGGCATGTTGGTTTTGGCATGCTCAATTCTCAAAGTGTGATCAACATATGGGATGGAGTAAGTCAAATAGCTCAACCTACAACTAGCATCAATTACTCCATTCCCCTTCTTAAAGGCACTCTTACTCACACCAAGATATTTCTTCCCACCTCCAAATTCACCTTTACGACAACCCTCCTCATAAGGTAAACTCTCAAGAAAGGCATTAATAATGGCCTGTTCATCATCACAACCCAAACAATCAAAAGTAGGGTCACTAGAAGAATCATCCACCTCACTCAAAATTGCAAACAAAGAGTTGTCTATGGAATCAAATCCTTTACACTATGGAGGTTCTAATTCATTCTCAACTCTAGTTCGATACAAATCACCACCACAAATAAAGGTGCCCTCAAACAAAGGATTAGTAACTGTAGACATGTCAACATTATTTTTGAACAAAGGTGAAATATCAAAATTAGGTTCATCACCTACACTTGAGGAGTCATCATAGATAACCCTATCCATTTTATGCAATAGAGACTCCTCAAGGTCACTACCATCCTTACTATGACACACAAATCCACAAAAACCAATTATATCAAGAAGGGTAGAGTCAAACAACTCATCTTTCCCTTTATCAAATATGGGTGGGGTGTCATAACAAGGGTCACAAGCAAGGCCAACTACCACTTCTTCACTAAAGAGAGGTTCTTTAAATATCGGGCTCACATCATGATGTGGCTTATCAATCCTCTCAACTAGTGTTTCACATGTACACACAAGTTGACCATTGGACTCTTCACTAGTCGCAAGTTCAATAGATGCATTACAAGTACCAACTATCATTAAGTCCTCATAAGAAATGGAACTAACATGTTCATGCAAAGGTGAAGAAGCACTTACACTTGTGTTGTTTCCTTGAGCACTCATAGCACTTGAAGTGTTATGTTCAACTCCTCCTTCATGAAACTCACCATGAAGATCTTCATCACCTTGCCTTCCTTCCAAAGCACATGGTTGAGGCTCCATTAGGTTGCCTCCAAGAGTACCTACACATAAGTTAAAACAAGTAGAAGAAGAAGATAAAGAGTTAGTGTTAAAATAAGGGGTGCCCTCACTCTCAATGATTTATTTTCCCTCTTTCTTCTCCCTCATTTTTCTTTCAAGGTCAAGTGTAGATTTGGGTGGTGAAAACCCACTCACATCACTCATCACGTCCTCTCCTTTTTCCACTCTAGGATTGTCACCGGTCACTCCCTTACTCCTCTCTATCTTTTGTCTCTCATTTACAAGAGCATTTGGATGAGGCCCAAGAATGCCTTCACCCAGAGTAGGTAGACTCATTACTTATTTCAATTCATCATCTTGGGGATTGCCTATGCTGTGGGGAATGCCTAATGCCCTATCATTACGGGCTACACCTTGGGGAATGCACAACGCCATATCATTACGGGCTTCCTTTTTTCCGACTTCTTTTGGGACACTCGGGTCCCTTTTCTTTCAAGGCTCTCAAGCCTCAAACTTATGGATTTCACCTTGGCCAAGAGGTAGGCCCAAGTGCTTTCCAGGACATCAATGGTCTCGTCAACATTTCTGGCCATGTACCTATAAAAACCAACGACTAAAGAAAAAGGTTAGTGCAACAACCTCACACGCTCCCTTACTTTGAATGTCACTCGGGTACACTCAATTTAGAAGAGTAGGATCACTCATGCTTGATTCAAAGAGGCTCCTCATAGGTTAAGAACCTCCTCAATAACCAATCAAGTCTACAAGAACCAAATGCTCTTCGGGAAGAGTGGAGTTGATGCGACTCTATGGACGAACGGCTATATGAGTGAGCACTTAAAGTAAAAAATTTCTATGAGTCTTCTTCTAATTCTAATCACAACTATGCACGAATGTCCTATAAGCTCAATGAACTAGTACTAGTTAAGTAGGAGTATTACTTCAAAAGTACTAGCTGGAAGTAGTGCAAACGAAGAAGTAACGAAAACTTATGAAGTAAACTACCTGGAACCCTTTACAGAAACAGCCCCCCCGGCTCTGCAGAGTAGGTGGTCAGCCTACTAAAAATCCAGAGAGGGCATCTCAGAGTAGGCGGTCTGCCTGGTACAGTGGGCCTACTGACAGTTTCTGCAGCTTTCAACAACGCATTTTTGGTTCTTTTGCAACCAAATTTCCAACGATTTCAAGTTTTTTTTCAAATACAATGGTACCAATTATGTATATGATGATTCTAAACAATCCCCAATAGTTTTAAACCCCAAAAAAACAACAACAAACTGATTTTGATTCTTGAAGCAAATTTTCTAGGATTTTTAAATTTTGGGATTTCGATTCTTCAACTTTTGAATCAAAACACCAATTCAAGATATTTTGGTACCAAAGTATCGGAAATCAAACATATAACAAACCCCAATGATTTTCATTATTAAGGGATTAAAATCTAACAAGTTCCAACATTTTTTTTGTAATGTTCAAGTTTTCTATTTTTTTCTTCTTTTTCCAAAATAAGAACAACAAGAACAATAAACAACAAACACAAAGAAAAGATGGCACGATTAAGGGTTTGTAGAAACAAAACCTTGCTGCACTTTGATACCAACTGATGCAGGGTAAATTGCAGAAGCAATAAATTAAAGATAAAAGTGAGACGTGGCTCGAACGATTACCTAAGTAGCAACGAGGATCTTGTCTCACTACACCTTGGGTGAATGCCAAGGAACACCTACACTATAATACTATCCTCGAGAGACACTCGGCTCTCGCAAACAAAGTGATCAAGAAAGGATTAAGGTTCAACTCGGATTCGACCAAGTGAAATCAAGCCCGCTCAAGGGGGTTTCATTGAGATTCTCTCAAATGTTTCATCATTCAATATTTAAAGTATGTAAGGTAAATGAAATAAATGCCAAAAGAAAGCTTTTATAGTACTTCCTTACATGTTTGTGAAAGGTCTAAAAGCCCACAGGAGGGGTAAATATAATAAAGGCCTCGTAGGGCTAAAATAGGAAATTACACGCAAAAACTAACAAATCCCGTACTGCTGTCAACAAGAGTAGGTGGTCAGCCTACTAAAGTAGGCAGTCCTCCCCTTTTTGAAGTAGGCGGTCCGCCTACTCTTGGAGACAGTGCGCCTCATCCTGGGAGGTGTTGAAACGCCTCAAAATGATCTTGGGAAGCTCCTCCTTGGTGCCTAGGCGCTCCTCGTCAATGGTACTCATCAATTTTCTTTCGAACTCTCCTCCGAAGCTCTTGATCTACCCTCTTTTGTATCCTTCAAGCTTGGCTCTTGATGGTTAGCGTCTTAGCTCGATTTCCCCAACATCATTCTAGGCAATGCTTTTGACCAAGTTGGTCGAGTTTTGTTCCACTCGCTCCGTCTGTGTGTTGAAGAGATCACCAAGGAAGTCCTTGACTCTGACATTTCTCCCATACAATTGATCATCCTAACTATCTCTACCTATAGAGATCGAGTCCCTGGGAGTGTGGTGCAAGCCAGCTGAGCTTAGCAACTGAACACAAACACAAGAGGAAGAAAACGAATGGAAAGTAAAGATAAAGAACAAGACTGATGGAGTCCATGTCCGTGTTGATCATTCGACTGAGCCAAATCCAGTGCTCGAGCTATCAAGACCGGTCATACGAAGCCAAGCTAAGATTCTACACGATGTGCTCATTCATCTAGTATGGCCGGGAGAGAGCAACCATTCAGAGGCTGAGTGGTCAAGCGCAAGATATAAAAGCTGCATTTGCAAGCTCGAGCCCGAAGCTGGAAGTGCTTGAATACTAATTATTGATGCCAAGCACTAAAGTGACCAAACGCTACACAAGTGCCCGAGGCAGGAGAGCCTCCGTTGTCAATCGTGCAGAGGCAGAGCGTCTGGGCTTTAAAGCTAAGAGTGCTCGAGCACGTTGTTTACTTCAGCCCTACATGGCCTTGTTTTATTGGTCAACTGTGACCATGTTCCTAGTTTACCCTTGGGGCTACCTATATAAACCCCTTCGTTATTTCATTTTAGGCAAATTTTTATGAACATTGAGTTTAGCCGAGAGCTATGACATTTTATCTCAGTTGTGAGAAACAAGGTGTAGGATTTGTTTAAAGAATTTGGGCTTTCGTTAAACTACGATTGAATATTTCCTCTTAGATCATTCAATTTGCAAGAGGCAATGTTCTCTTGAGGATTGTTGCATAGAATTGGTGCTCCTTGCTTCTACTCAGAAGGTATCAAGAGTTGTACGTTAATATTATTCGAGCAAGTCGAGTTGTGTCTTGTTCCTACTTTCACTTTTCCGATCGATTTCTTCCTCTTCTGTTGTGTTCTGTTGTTAAGTTCTGTTGGCTTGCACAAAAGACACAACTCGAATTGAAAGAGGAGGATTATAATAAATGGGAAAATCTCTTTCACGCGAGGTGTGGGGCATGGGGAAAAATGTGTTCCATGATTATTGATTCGAGTAGTTATGCTTATGTGGAAAGCCAATCATTGGTTTCACAGTTGGGGCTGCCTACATTGAAACACCCCCAGCTATATCGATTGTAATGGTTGACTGAATGTAGAAAACTGAGAGTTGCTACGCAAGCGTTGATCGAATTCAGAGTTGGGACTTATCAAGATGAGTTGATGTTTTATTCGGTCCCAATGCAAGCTTGTCATTTGCTACATAGACGACCGTGGCAACATGATAGGTCCGTTGTCCATAGCAACCGAACCAATACTTACACTGCTAAGCTCGGAGCTGAGAATTTCATACTCAAGCTTTTATCTCCAAAGCAAGTCAGTGAGGACTATAAACGGATGAAGGAGCTAAAAGAAGTAGCCAAAGCTAAGTCTCCCGTTGGGACACAAATTGTGAGGAGGACAAAGAGACAAAGCCCGAGGCAGGTAACCTTTGTGCAATTATGCAATTAGGTGAGTGCCTCCGAGGCATTGATCGAAGCAAGTTGATGATTTGCCTCGTGCATAAGGGTATCCTCGTGAACTCTAATGATGATTCACTAACGATAACACTTTTCCTAGTGTTGTTCAAAGTGTTTTGCAGGAGTTCGAGGACATGTTTTTTGAAGAAATGCTAGGTCGATTGCCTCCGTTACAAGGAATCGAGCAAAAAATTGACTTCATCCCAGTGTCTCAAATCCCGAACAAGCCAGCCTACCGGTGTAATCCCGAAGACACCAAAGAGCTCCAGCGGCAGGTGGATGAATTGCTGAACAAAGGAAAGGTTCGAGAGAGCTTAAGTCTGTGCGCTATTCCTGTTATTCTTGTCCTAAAGAAAGATGCAACATGGCGAATATGTGTTGATTTTCGAGCAGCCAACAAAATTACGGTAAATTATCGCCATCCTATTCCTCAATTAGATGACATGATTGATGAATAGAGTGGTTCTTCTTGATTTTCAAAGATTGACCTAAGGTCCGGTTACCACCAAATCCAAATGAAATCGGGTGATGAGTGGAAAACTGCATTCAAGACTAAATTCGGTCTATATAAATAGCTGGTGATGCCATTTGGCCTCTCTAACGCCCCGAGCACTTTCATGAGATTGATGAACCATGTGCTTAAACCGTTTATAAATAAGTTTGTTATTGTGTACTTCGATAACATATTTGTTTATAATAAATCAATAGATGAACATGTTGAACACCTAAGGCTTGTGCTTGATACTTTGAGAGCTAAGAAGTTATATGCTAACTTCAGAAAATGTGCCTTTTGTGTCGAATGTGTTATCTTTCTTGGATGAATTGCTGAACAAAGGGGTGGTTTGAGAGAGCTTGAGTCCGTGCGCTGTTCCTGTTATCCTTGTCCCAAAGAAAGATGGAACATGACAAATATGTGTTGATTGCCGAGTTGTCAATAAAATTGTGGTAAAGTATCATCATCCTATTCCTCGATTAGATGACATGCTTGATGAATTGAGTGGTTCTTCTTACTTTTCAAAGATTGACCTCAGGTCCGGTTACCACCAAATCCATATGAAATTGGGTGATGAGTGGAAGACTACATTCAAGACCAAATTCGGTCTCTATGAATGGTTAGTGATGTCGTTGGCCACTCTAATTCCCCGAGCACTGTTATGAAATTGATGAACCATATGCCTAAACTGTTTATAAATAAGTTTGTTGTTGTGTATTTCGATGACATACTTGTTTATTGTAAATCTGTGGATGAACATGTCGAACACGTAAGGCTTGTGCTTGATACTTTGAGAGCTAAGAAGTTATATGCTAACTTCAAAAAATGTGCCTTTTGTGTCGAATGTGTTATCTTTCTTGGGTTTTTTGTGAGTGCTAATGGAGTTGAAGTTGATGACTCAAATGTCGAGGCTATTAAAGATTGGCCGACCCCTACTTCGGTGTCCCAAGTTCAAAGTTTCCATGGGTAGCTAGCTTTTATGAGAGGTTTGTCTGTGACTTTAGCATCGTGGCAGCTCCTTTAACCGAGCTGGTAAAAAAGGACCAATTGTTCGAGCGGGCAGAGTCCCAAGAGAGGGCCTTCCAAGAGTTGTAACGGAGGCTAAGTACTGCCCCGTTGTTGCAACTCCCTAACTTTGGAAAAGCATTCGAGGTTGAATGTGATGTGCCCGAAGTCGGGATCGGAAGAGTAGTTATGCAAGCGTCAAAGCCGATCGCTTACTTTAGGAAAAAGCATAAGGGTGCAACTATGAATCACTCAACATATGACAAGGAGTTGTATGCCCTCGTTCGAGCACTCGCTCATTGGCAACATTATCTGTGGCCGAGGCAGTTTGTGATTAAAAGTGATCATGAATCTCTGAATCATATCCGAGGCCAAGAGAAATTGAATTGGCGGCATACCAAGTGGGTAGAATCAATAGAGAGCTTTCCCTATATAATTCATTACAAGAAGGGTAAGGACAATAAAGTGGCCGATGCGCTATCAAGGAAGTTTTTCTTAGAGACTACTCTCGCTTCGAGATTAATGGGGTTCAAAAACATCAAGCTGATGTATGAACACAACCCCGAGCTGAAAAGCATACGTGACGCTATTCTTATTAGCCAAAGGGTGGAGAAGTATCAGTGGCATGATGGCTATCTCTTTATGAAAGGGAGAGTCTGTGTGCTCGTGTCATCTTGGAGAGAGATTTTGATTGGAGAATCCCACTCTGGGGGCTTAACGGGATACTTCGGTGTCATAAAAGTCTTGGTATCTTAACCGAGCTGTTTCACTGGCACAAGATGCGACGAGATATGGAAAAGCTTTGCAATGCTTGTCTAGATTGTAAGAAAGGTAAATCTAGGTCCAACCCTCATGGTTTGTATACTTTGTTCCCATTCCTATTATCCATTGGGTTGATATATCCATGGATTTTTGTGATGAGATTACCGAGGTTGAGGGGTGGGCATGATAGCATCTTTGTCGTGGTTGACCATTTTTCCAAAATGGCTCACTTTATCCGGTGCAAGAAGTGTTATGATGCACAATATGTAGCTACTTTTTTTTAATGCTAATGTATTGAAATTGCATGGCGTGCCTCGTACTATTGTGAGTGACCGAGACACTAAATTCTTGAGTCATTTTGGAAGTGTTTGTGGAGTGCCCTTGACACCAAATTGCTATTCTCGATGTCTCACCATTCTAAGACTGATGGACAGACAGAAGCAGTCAACTGAACTTTAGGAGCTCTATTTTGAGCTATGACTAAGGGTATGTCAGGAAACTGGACTGATCGTTTGCCCGTAATAGAATTTGTATACAACCGTACTGTGCATCGAATGATTGGAATGACTTTGTTTGAGTGTGTGTATGGTTTTAACCCTTTGATTCTATTTGATTTAACCTCGTTGCCTCGAGATGCTGTTATTCATTTTGAAGGTACACGCTGAGCTACTGCTTTACTCGGGTTACATGCCAAAGTGAGGAAGAATCTTGAGAAAGCCTATGCCAAAGTGGCCTCGACAAAGAACAAGGGGCGAAAGAAGTTAGAGTTGAAAAGAAGAGATTGGGTTTTTGTGCACTTCAGAAAAGAGAGTTTCCCGAAGCAAAGGAAAGGAAAGTTGGCTCCGAGACAAGATGGTCCATTCCAAGTGCTGAGCAAGATAAATAACAATGCTTATATGATCGACCTCCCAAGTGAGTGTAATGTGTCCAACACATTCAACGTTACTGACTTAACTCTTTGTGTCGCAGGCCGAGCACCAAAGACTGAAGAAGAAGCGATTTCGAGGACGAAATCTTCTCACGAAGGGGAGGATGATGCAGTCCGTGTCCGTGCTGATCAAGCAACCGAGCCAGATCCAGTGTTTGAGCCATCAAGACCGGTCACACAAAGCAAAGCTAAGATTCTACATGATGTGCACATTCATCTAGTATGGCCGGGAGAGAGCAATCGTTCAGAGGCTAAGTAGTCGTGCCCAAGATATGAAAGCTACATTTGAAAGCTCGAGCCTGAGGCTGGATGTCCTCGAACACTACTCATTCACGCCGAGCAGTAAAGTGACAAAAGGGTTACACAAGTGCCCGAGGCAGGAGAGCTTCTTTTGTCAGTTATGCCGAGGCTGAGTGTCTGAGCATTAAAGCCAAGAGTGCCTGAGCACATCGTTTACTTAAGCCTTACACGGCCTTTTTTTATTGGTCGAATGTGACCATGTTCCTAGTTTAACCTTGGGGCTATCTATATAAGCCCCTTCGTAATTTTATTTTAGGCAGCTGTTTATGAATAATGAGTTTAGCCGTGAGCTATGACATTTTATCTCAGATGTGAGAAACCCAGATGTGGGATTTGTTTAAGGAATATGTGGCTTTCAGTGAACTACGATTAAACATTTCCTCTTTGATCATTCAGTTTGCAAGAGGCAATGTCCTCTTGAGGATTATTGCATAGCATAGGTTCTCCTTGCTTCTACTCGAAAGGTATCAAGTCTAGTTCCTTGATATTGTTCGAGTATGTCGAGTTGTGTCTTGTTCCTACCTTTACTTTTACAATCGATTTCTTCTGCTTGTGTTGTGTTCGGTTGCTAAGCCCAGTTGGCTTGCACAAAAGACAAAACTCGACTTGCTCGAACAATATCAAGGAACTAGTCTTGATACCTTCCGAGTAGAAGAAATGAGCACCTATGCTATGCAACAATCCACAAGAGAAAATTTCCTCTTGCAAACTGAATGATCAAAGAGGAAATGATCAATCGGAGTTCATCGAAAAACCATAAGTTCCTTAAACAAATCCCACATCTGGGTTTTTCATTTCTGAGATAAAAATGTCACAGCTCTCAGCTAACTCAATATTCATCAACAACTGTCTAACAAAGGAATGGAATGGGCTTTACATAGAAATCCCCAGGGGCAAAACACTAAACTATCATAGCGACCAATTAAATGAGGCCACGTAAGACCAAAGCTAATTGTGTGCTCGGGCACTCTTCATGCTCGGTCGCTCTTTGCCTTGGCACATTGGTTTGAAAACGGACGCTCTTCCGCGTCGGGTACATTTGTAGCCCGTCAGTCGCTTTAGTGCTCGGCGTCATGGATCAATGCTCGGACACTTCTAGCCTCGGACTTGAGCTTACAAATGTTGCTTCCAATTCTTGAGCTCGGCCAGTCGTCTTACGAATAGTTGCTTCCTCCCGTCCATATTAAACAAATGTGCACATCGCGTAACCCTTGGCTTTGTTTTGTTAGGCCGGTCTCGATGGCTGGAATACTAGCTCAGTAGCTTGATCAACATGGACATGGGTTGCATCCTCCTCCATTTTTTGAGAGGATTTTATCCTCGAGATTACATCCTCTTCAGACTCCGGTGCTCGGCCTATAACACAAGGAGTTAAGTCAGCAACATTGAATGTGTTCGACACATTATACTCACCTGGGAGGTCGATCACATAACCATTTTTGTTGATCTTGCTCAGCACTTAGAATGGACCATCCCCTCTTGGAGCCAATTTTCATTTTCTTTGGTTCGGGAACCTCTCTTTTATGAAGTGCACCCAAACCCAATCTCCCCTCTTTAAGTCCAACTTCTTATGCCCCATGCTCTTTTTCGAGGCCACTTTTGTACACGCTTCCTCCAGATTCTTCTTCACTTTGGGACGTAGCTCAAGTAAAGAAGTAGCTCGGCGTGTACCTTCAAAATCAATAACACCATCTCGAGGAAACGATGTTAAATCAAGTGGAACCAAAGGGCTAAAACAGTAGACACACTCAAACAGGGTCATTCCAATTATTCGACGCACGGTTCGATTGTACGCAAATTCCATCACAGGCAAACGATCTGCCCATTTTTTGGGCTTACCTTTGGACATAGCTTGAAGAAAAGCTCCCAAAGTTCGGTTGACTACCTCGGTATGTCCATCAGTCTGAGGATGGTGAGACGACCGAATAGCAGTTTTGTGCCAAGGGCACCCCATAGACATTTCAACAAATGTCTCAAGAACTTAGGGTCCCGGTCACTCACAATAATACTAGGCACACCATGCAATTTCAACACATTAAAAATGAATAAAGTAGCTACGTGTTGTGCATCATCAGATTTCTTGAACGGGATAAAGTGAGCCATTTTGAAAAAATGGTCGACCACGACAAGGATGCTATTATGCCCACCCCTCGACCTTGTAACCCCATCACAAAATATATAGAAATATCAACTCAAGGGCAATTAGGAATGGGCAGTGGCGTATACAAACCATGAGGGTTGGACCTCGATTTAGCTATCTTGCAATCTGAACAAGCACTGCAAAGCTTTTCCATATCTCTTCGCATCTTGGGCCAGTGAAACTACTCGGTTAGGATACCAAGAGTTTTATCAACACAAAAAGTGTCCTATTAAGCCCCCGAAGTGAACTTCTCAAACCAAGAGCTCACTCCAAGATGACATGGGTTCCCCTTCTAAAAGAGATAGCCATTGTGCCACTGGTACTTCTCCACCCTTCGGCCACTCTAGATTGTGTCATAGATGCTCTTAAGCTTGCATTCATTCATCAGCTTGATGCTTTTGAACCCCATCAATCTTGAAGTGAGAGTGGTCGCTGAGGCAAACTTCCTTGATAGCGCATCGGCTACAATATTGTCTTTTCCTTTCTTGTAATGAATTACATAGGCTAAGCTCTCAATGAAGTCTACCTACTTAGAATGCCGCCGGTTTAACTCTCTTGGCCTCAGGGATGTTTCAAAGATTCATGATCACTTCTAATCAGAAACTCCCTCTGCCATAGATAATTTTTCCAATGAGCGAGTGCTCGAACAAGGGCATACAACTCCTTGTCATACGGAGAGTAATTCAAGGTGGCACCCTTAAGATTTTCGCTAAAGTAGGCGATAAGCTTCGATTACTGCATAAGCACACCTCCGATCCCGACCCAGACGATCACATTCAACCTCAGATGCTTTGCCAAAGTCAGGGAATTGCAATAACATGGTAGAACTTAGCCTCTGTTTCAACTCTTGGAAGGCCCTCTCTTGGGACTCTGCCTACATGAATGGTTGGTTCTTTATGCCCAGCTCGGTTAAAAAGGCTGCCACGGTGCTGAAGTCATGGAAAAATCTTCTATAAAAGCTAGCTAACCTATGGATACTCCGCCATGTCAAGTTCAACATCATTTTTCCTTTACCAAATTCCTGCTCCTACAATTACCAGGGATTGATGGTTTATCATGAGATACACCGCTGGGAAGGCTTAGAAGGCAATCTGGTCGAGGAAGCGGATGCTCCACATAGACAAGCAGCCAGCTTGCAGCCCTTTGTGAAGAAGGCGGAGGAGTTGAAGGGTGAGCTGCAGATCATTCGTGATGCCTACCGTATAGAATTTCTGAAGACCAGGAATTTGGAGAAGGCGCTGGCTGGTAAAGTCTGCAAGCACAAACAGGTTGTGGACGTCCTCAAGTCGTCCCTTAAAGATGTCAAGGTCTTAGAGCAACTTCATCTCAGCAACGTGAATCGTCTGAAGGGGATCGTGAGAGATCTGCGGCAACAACTATCCGGTATGGAGAAAAGAATGAATGCCGCTGAAAAGTACGTCTTAGATGATCAGGGTCTCTCCACCTCCCTTCAAGACGAGAATGACAAGCTGAAAGGTAAAATGGGATCACTTGAACGAATTTCCTTTACGAGGAGTGCCACTTCAAAGATCAAAAGAGAGAAGCTCTGAATGCTTGTCGCATAGCTGAGGTTGATTGTGCCAACGCCGCAGTTGCTCTTGCCACTCCTCTCCGGATTCGTGACGACCCTATATTTGACCTGGCCATTGAGATTACCTCGTATAATGGTCTTGTTACCAAGGCAAATGGTCAATTTGGTCCTAACCTTTAGGATGGCTCTGAAGAGATGAGTGGAGAAAGAGAGGAGACACCGACTGGGAATCTGCAGCTGGTGAAACAGGGCCTTCACAGAGGATTGCCGATGAAGGAAGTCCTCCAAGAGAGGAATAAACATCCCTCTCCTTGTTTAATGATTTTTTTTACGCATCTAGTGATTAGATTTTTATCCGCGTATACGGATGTTAAATGCAAATTTTGGGCCCGTTTTGTGGTGTATTGACTTAAATTACTTGTGCCTTCGTTTGTGACATTTTTAAATTTTCCCTGTGAACAATAAGTAATGCTAAGTTATGCCTCTATGGGCATTTGCACCTAAGAATTAGATGGCTTTCGGTCGTCCTGACTATTCTGGTTATTTAAGAACGTGTGTAAGTGTGCCTGCCTTGAGTAATTACGTCCTTTATGCGCCGTTAGATGGTGGTTAGGTTGCATCCGTAGCAGATGGTTGTTTGCGCCCACCATGGGTCGACTTTATCCCGTGTAGTAACAGTCCTTTGGAATTCTGAGACAAAACGTCTTCGCTTAGTTACTCGAGTATTTAAGACTTTCTGGAACTATGCGAACAAGTGTCCCCATTGGCGTGTAGGTGCAACTTTTGATTTAGCGAGTTCGACTCTGAATTAATGCCTGGTGTCTTCGAGGTGTCCGAGGTCTCCTGGCATATTCACCTTTGGCACTTGCTCAGAGGACACCTGCTCCAAGGATTGCAGCCGTATAACATTCCCTTGTTGCCTCGTGATCACCTTTCACTTCTTTTATCCCTCATTGAGTAGGATACTTCAGTTTCTGATGCCATGTGGACGGTATGGCTTTGATTTGATGAATTTATGTTCGCCCGACGGCCGCATTTTAAGGAAAGCCTCCATTGATTACTTGAAAGGATGAAACATAATCTATCCCCGGCAAGTGGGTGGTTAGGTTAACATCACCTATAGCTTTCTCGCAAGAATTATTGAAGCTGGCGAGCGTGTAAACGCTCAGCATAATCTGCTCCTCAACACCCATCGCCTTAAGTGCATCCCATCTGATGAGGTTTACGACACTACCGGCATCGACCAATACACGTTTTATGTCTATGTATTCCATCCTAAGTGTTATGACTACGGCGTCATGGTGCAGGGTGCTGCAGATGATGATGTCCTTTTCACCAAATAGGATCGTCTCATCTCGGACGAGACCCTGGTTGGTTGCTGCCGAGATATCCACTGTCCCTATGAGCAAAGTTTGTCCTGTGATTATAACATTGATGGACCTCTTAGGATCGGGCACACTTGGCAGTGCGTCGTGGTTCTCGCTTCTGGTGAAGGTCTGCGTTCCCTTATTATTTGAGTAGATACTTGAGGTAACCTTTGTTCAACAAACTCATGACCTCTAAAATCAACGCTCTGTACCAGGTCGTGTCATGTCCGTGGTCCCTATGAAAGTGGCAGTAAAGGTCCTTTTTTCTCCTGCTAGGTTCTTCTCTCTGGTTGCTAGGCCAAAAGATTTCTGCGTTCTTCATATGATCTCTTAAGAGTTCCATGGCGATGACTTTCAGACCCAATTCTTTGTATTGGTTAGGAACCTAGTCCACGTAGAGCGATCCCTTAGAAATGACCATGTTGTTCCTTGACTGTCTTGCCGCATAGGAAAATCGTCCCTGATGTCTTTCCTATTTCGCTTGCCTTTATCCCCCATTCGAGGTTTCTCCACGTATCCCCATTTTTGTCCTTGCCGGATGAGATCCTGAATAGCCAGTCAGACTTTATCGGGAGCGGAAGACTCCCTGGGCTCTAGGCGAAGCTTCTCGGTGTACCTCTAGTATAGGGCATTCCATGTTGACACAGGGTGCTGAGTCAGACTCCACTGCAACTCTCTGGTGGCTAGGGATCCCTTTAAATTCAAATTTTTAACAAAGGCCACCACAGAAATATTGTCGAGAACTAGGGGGAGCTTCATGCGTTCCCTCTAGAACCTGTCAAGATAATCCTTGAGCAGCTCATTGTCTCGCTGACGGATCTCAAAGATATCCTTCATACGCTTTTCTCGCTTGCAGGCACCAGAATGCGCTTTCTTGAATAACTCATGCATCTGAGTGAATGATTCGATTGAACCCATTGGTAGCTTAGTGTACCAAGCAAGGGCTCCTTTAGTTAGAGTTGAGCCAAAGGTCTTCACTAGAGAAGACTGGATTTCTTCATCTGTAATCTCGTTACTTTTCACAGCCGTATAGTACGCAGCAATATGCTCATTCGGATTAGTCGTTCCATTATTCGTATTACTCGTTCCAATTACTTTCTAAGCATGCCTGTAAAGCTTCTGTTTATCTACTGTGGTAACGTGGGGTCGAGCTCCCGGCACGTTACCAATCCGGTCATGGATGGCCTTCATCTCCTTTATGAGATCTTGAATGACAGGGGCGCCCTTAAGATCTTGGTTGTTGATCGTTGATGAGCCTCTTGGAGCAGTATCCATGATCATAGGAACTTGAGCACTATGAACTTAGAAGAAAAGGACAACCAAAGAGAAAATCTCTTCCATGCAAGGTGTGACTGAAGGGAAAATCTGTTCGATGATTATTGATTCGGGTAGTTGTGCTAATGTAGTTAGCCGAACCTTGGTTTCACAATTAGGACTGTCTACTATGAAACACCCTCATCCCTTTCATTTACAATGGTTGAATGAATCCGGAGAGCTGAAGGTTGTTAATCAAGTGTGGATCAAATTCAAAGTGGGGACTTATCAAGATTATATGATGTTCGATGTGATTTTGATGCAAGCTTGTTATTTGCTACTAGGGCGACCATGGCAGTATGATAGGTCGGTTATCCATAACGGACGATCCAACACTTACACTGCTAATCTCGGAGGTGAGAGCAAATCGGTTGTAATTGGTTGAAAGAAAAGCTGCCTATGCTATTGCTTCATTCGAGGCGTACGCTTCTACTTGGATCGAATCTGAAAAGAGAATGAGAAGAAGTCATGATTTACCCGAGCATCTTACTTTGGTACAATTGAAAAGAGTGATAGATGCTAAGTATGTTACAGCTAAACATCACGAGGAGCAACTTCGGACGCTTTGTGATTTAAAACAAGGGTCCAAATCGGTTGAGAGGAAGAGCGGATATTGTTCTTCGAAGAGGACGGGGTCTTCTAGGCCAGCCAACGTGCCCATTGCTGGTGAAACCCTGTGATTTCTGATAGTGAGGGAGAAGTCCCCCGAGTGCCTGTGCCCGGGGCAATTGAAAGAACCCCCATCTGCTACTGTTGAAGCTGGTCCTTCTTCACGAAAGTGTAGACATCTGACTGAAGAGACCCCCATAACCGAGGAAGAGCCTAGTGTGCAGGATGATGTCTTGCTTCCTACCATACCTTCTTATTCACAACTTCTAGGTTTGTGTTTTTTTTTTGGAATAATGTTCTTTCTTTGTTGACGTCAAAATGCTGACATCACCCATTTATGTTTAGAATATATTGTCGCTTCTCCGACTCCTGAGGGCTCTGACTCCTTTCAGCGGCGTCCTGGCAAAGAAGTGGCCGTAGAGGTCGTGCATAAACCAGTAGGTGGAGCTAGGGAGGTTGTAATCCCTATTGCTGTGTGGGTTAACCTGATGAAGACTCCACAGGTTGTAACAGTCCATACAGCTGAACTGATCGGCCCTGTAGAACAAGAACACCTCTCTAGCTATAACAGTCACGAGCTGCTTGAGTTCGCCACCGGATGCTCCTTTCGGGTAAGTTTCCTGTCACCAGCATGTCAAGTTCAACATCATTTTTCCTTTGCCAAATTTCAGCTCCTACAATTATGAGGGATTGATGGTGTATCATTAGATACTCCGGTGGGAAGTCTTGGAAAGCAATTTGGTCGAGGAAATGGATGCTCCACATGGACAAGTAGCCAGCTTGCAGCCCTTTGTGGAGAAGGCAGAGGAGTTGAAGGGTGAGCTGCAGACCACTCGTGATGCCTACCATATAGAATTTCTGAAGACTATGAATTTGGAGAAGGTGCTGGCTGGTGAAGTCCGCAAGCACAAGCAGGATGTGGAGGCCCTCAAGTCATCCCCTACAGATGTCAAGGTCTAAGAGCAACTTCATCTCAGCAACGTGAATCGTGTGAAGGAGATCGTGAGAGATCTGCGGCAACAACTATCCGGTATGGAGGAAAGTATGAATGCTGCTAAGAAGTACGTCTCAGATGCTTAGGGTCTCTCCACCTTCCTTCAAGACGAGAATGACAGGCTGAAAAGTAAAATGGCGTCACTTGAACGAATTTGTGACAACCTTTGCAAGGAGTGCCACTTGAAAGATCAAAAGTGAGAAACTGTGAATGCTTAACACATAGCAGAGGTTGATTGTGTTAACGTCGCAGTTGCTTTTACCACTCTTCTCCGGGTTCAGGACGACCCTAATTTTGACCTGGCCACTGAGATTAGGTCGTATACTGGACTTGTTTCCTAGGCAGATGCTCAACTTGGTCCTGACCTTGAGGCAGGCTCTGAAGAGATGAGTGGAGAAAGAGAGGAGACACCGAATGCGAAATCTACAGCTAGTGAAGAAAGATCTTCACGGAGGGCTACCGATGAAGGAAGTCCATGACACGACCCGGAATCCAGTTAGGCCGTGCGGGCACCCGACATCCTCCCCTAGACCCGTCGGGCGAACCCTTACCAATTAAATCAGGAAAATAAATATAACAATTCACAAATAAGGACAAGACTTAAAACCAAAATACATACATACTGATACCTCTAAGCTGTACAAAAGAAATTACAGCTCACTACCCAACATACTAGGTTTAGGGTTATCCAGACTAGACATCTAAGAGTACAAAAGAAGACAAATACCTCCTGAAGGGAGCAAAATGCAACTAAAATAATAACCAATAAACTGGTGGCCATCCGGAATAAAAGCTGGCTCACCCTGACAGCTGAAGTCGTCTTGGCTCCTTCACAACGTGGCGAACTCAATCCTGGAGCGAACCTGCCGAAACGAAATAGATAGACAAGAAACAAACAACAAACAAGGGTGAGTCAAAAGGACTCAATAAGTGGGGCAGACTAGCCACCTCAAAGAATAGGATAACTAGCCAGGGAGAAAAGAAATAGATAAACAAAATTCCTTTTATTTAAATTATGAAAAGGCAGAGCCAGATAACAACCGAAAACATGTATGAAACCATAAACTCATCAACAACCAGGAACGTAAGATAACCAAAACATATAGGTATCCCGAACACATCAGCAATCAGAAATACATCCTGTTGCGGCGTGCAACCCGATCCATATATTCATCCTGTTGCGGCGTGCAACCCAATCCATATATTTATACCGCTGCAACGTGCAACCCGATCCATATATTTATACCGTTGCGACGTGCAACCCGATCCATATATTTATACCGTTGCGACATGCAACCCAATTCATATATTTATACGGTAGCGGTGTGCAACCCGATCCTCGCAGCTCAGAATACAAGCCAGAAATATATAGGCAAATAAGCAATGCACGTAGAAGCTGAACATCAGTTATGTACCACAAGTCTACACAATGGTATGAAATGAAATGGAATGGAATGAAATAAAATGAGATGAAATGAAATGAAATATGATGCAAAGGGTCACATGTGCCCGTCATCCCATCTCGAAGCGGAATACTCCTGCATTCGAGGGGAAATCCAATCTGATAACCAACTGGAGCGGAATACTCCTGCTCCTGGGGCGGAATACTCCTGCACCCGATATAATATAAACCAGAGGCGGAATACTCCTGCACTCTCCTGGGGCGGAATACTCTTGCACCCGATATAATGTAAACCAGAGGCTGAATACTCCTGCACTCAATATCTGACATAAGAGCGGAATACTCCTGCTCTTGGGGCGGAATCCTCCTACCCTCAGTATGATACAATGGAGCGGAATCCTCCTGCTCCTGGGGCGGAATACTCCTGCACCCAATATGATATGCAATGTAATGCATATGAATGCAATGTGATGCAACAATAACCCTTCACCGGCGCGGGACTCTCATCGACAGCCGGGAAGTAGATGCCAACTCAAAGCCAAAGTACAATACTCAGATTCTCAATGCAATACCAATAACAGGACATAACATATAATATAGAATGTAAATCCAAAGCTAAGGCGTAATGAGTACGCCTATCGGCAGCTACACACGTAGGAACACGTGGTAGAAAATCCACGAGGCCAGGTGCCTCCAACGAAATGGATATAAACACTTACCTTGTTCCGAAGTTAACACTGCTACCCAACAACCGCTTTATTCTTTGAATTCATTGCCAAACGATCCCACTGTGTTCAATAAGCAGAAAAATATATCACATTAGGCTAAAGACTTCATTCCTCACATCTTAGGGCAATCCAGGTAGGAACCTGATACCTTATTCGCATACGCAATACGCAGGCCAGGCCTATGTACAGGGTTTAAGGTCACATAACCAAACCCCAAATAAATTACATTTACAAGTTTCCCATAACTCACTGAGTACAAATATATAATTAATTTCATTATCGGGGTCCATTTGACCCTTTAAACTATTAATTGAACTTATTAAAACGATGTCTAATATTCCAAGTTTTACCGTTAAAACATATTCCAACACACATAATAAACTCAAATAATATAGTAGGATCATTACCTGAATGTTCTGGGGTGAAAATACTATTTTTCTCCGGCCCCTTTTCTCATTTTCTGGCATTTTTTCTTTGCTGTGTTATCTCTTTTTCGTTCCTGCTCCTGTTTCTATTTCTGTTCATGTTTTGTTTGGGATTAAGGGCCACCGCCCATGTATCTTATCCATTTGAATCCCTTTTGTCTTTTCCTTTTTTTTCCTTTTTTTATTTTCTTTTCTTTTCTTTTCTTTTCGCGAGGAAAATTAAAACGGAACCCTACGATATTAAAAATAATTCCAACTTTTGCATACCAGTTATACAAAATATATGTAACATACTCGCGAAGGCGGATCTCAAATCAGACTCCCGAAACTCAAGATGCGAATTTAAATGAAAAGAAGTCAAATTATTTAACTTTCGGCATTTTAGCGGAAACTAGCCGAACAATATCGAAATTCACTTTCGAAAGCTTACAAAAATCACAAATAATCATACGAACCTAACGGCGCTTTCGGATTTCGAATCGGAGCTCATTCGGCAAAAACCGAGCTCGAAAATCTCTTTTTAATATTTATCGCCAATAAAAACTGAATCCTTCTTCCAATGCCTACCAAACGAGGTCTGATTTAGCTCAAATTTTACAGACAGGTCCTAATGGACATTAAAATTAGCGGCACGCCAATCGGAGTCCTAACTTCCGAAACGACTGACGGAGGTCGTTTCATTCTCAAGACAAAAGGGATTCAAATGGATAAGATACATGGGCGGTGGCCCTTAATCCCAAACAAAACATGAACAGAAATAGAAACAGGAGCAGGAACGAAAAAGAGATAACACAGCAAAGAAAAAATGCCAGAAAATGAG
The DNA here is from genome assembly GCA_029990575.1 of Petunia axillaris subsp. axillaris. NCBI lineage: Eukaryota > Viridiplantae > Streptophyta > Magnoliopsida > Solanales > Solanaceae > Petunia > Petunia axillaris. The sequence goes on along the minus strand of JARKNS010000006.1, from coordinate 57,628,807 downwards.
AAAAGGGGCCGGAGAAAAATAGTATTTTCACCCCAGAACATTCAGGTAATGATCCTACTATATTATTTGAGTTTATTATGTGTGTTGGAATATGTTTTAACGGTAAAACTTGGAATATTAGACATCGTTTTAATAAGTTCAATTAATAGTTTAAAGGGTCAAATGGACCCCTATAATGAAATTAATTATATATTTGTACTCAGTGAGTTATGGGAAACTTGTAAATGTAATTTATTTGGGGTTTGGTTATGTGACCTTAAACCCTGTACATAGGCCTGGCCTGCGTATTGCGTATGCGAATAGGGTATCAGGTTCCTACCTGGATTGCCCTAAGATGTGAGGAATGAAGTCTTTAGCCTAATGTGATATATTTTTCTGCTTATTGAACACAGTGGGATCGTTTGGCAATGAATTCAAAGAATAAAGCGGTTGTTGGGTAGCAGTGTTAACTTCGGAACAAGGTAAGTGTTTATATCCATTTCGTTGGAGGCACCTGGCCTCGTGGATTTTCTACCACGTGTTCCTACGTGTGTAGCTGCCGATAGGCGTACTCATTACGCCTTAGCTTTGGATTTACATTCTATATTATATGTTATGTGCTGTTATTGGTATTGCATTGAGAATCTGAGTATTGTACTTTGGCTTTGAGTTGGCATCTACTTCCCGGCTGTCGATGAGAGTCCCGCGCCGGTGAAGGGTTATTGTTGCATCACATTGCATATCATATTGGGTGCAGGAGTATTCCGCCCCAGGAGCAGGAGGATTCCGCTCCATTGTATCATACTGAGGGTAGGAGGATTCCGCCCCAAGAGCAGGAGTATTCCGCTCTTATGTCAGATATTGAGTGCAGGAGTATTCCGCTTCTGGTTTACATTATATCGGGTGCAGGAGTATTCCGCCCCAGGAGAGTGCAGGTGTATTCCGCCTCTGGTTTATATTATATCGGGTGCAGGAGTATTCCGCCCCAGGAGCAGGAGTATTCCGCTCCAGTTGGTTATCAGATTGGATTTCCCCTCGAATGCAGGAGTATTCCGCTTCGAGATGGGATGACGGGCACATGTGACCCTTTGCATCATATTTCATTTCATTTCATCTCATTTTATTTCATTCCATTCCATTTCATTTCATACCATTGTGTAGACTTGTGGTACATAACTGATGTTCAGCTTCTACGTGCATTGCTTATTTGCCTATATATTTCTGGCTACTATTCTGAGCTGCGAGGATCGGGTTGCACACCGCTACCGTATAAATATATGAATTGGGTTGCATGTCGCAACGGTATAAATATATGGATCGGGTTGCACGTCGCAACGGTATAAATATATGGATCGGGTTGCACGTTGCAGCGGTATAAATATATGGATTGGGTTGCACGCCGCAGCAGGATGAATATATGGATCGGGTTGCACGCCGCAACAGGATGTATTTCTGATTGCTGATGTGTTCGGGATACCTATATGTTTTGGTTATCTTACGTTCCTGGTTGTTGATGAGTTTATGGTTTCATACATGTTTTCGGTTGTTATCTGGCTCTGCCTTTTCATAATTTAAATAAAAGGAAGTTTGTTTATCTATTTCTTTTCTCCCTGGCTAGTTATCCTATTCTTTGAGGTGGCTAGTCTGCCCCACTTATTGAGTCCTTTTGACTCACCCTTGTTTGTTGTTTGTTTCTTGTCTATCTATTTTGTTTCGGCAGGTTCGCTCCAGGATTGAGTTCGCCACGTTGTGAAGGAGCCAAGACGACTTCAGCTGTCAGGGTGAGCCAGCTTTTATTCCGGATGGCCACCAGTTTATTGGTTATTATTTTAGTTGCATTTTGCTCCCTTCAGGAGGTATTTGTCTTCTTTTGTACTCTTAGATGTCTAGTCTGGATAACCCTAAACCTAGTATGTTGGGTAGTGAGCTGTAATTTCTTTTGTACAGCTTAGAGGTATCAGTATGTATGTATTTTGGTTTTAAGTCTTGTCCTTATTTGTGAATTGTTATATTTATTTTCCTGATTTAATTGGTAAGGGTTCGCCCGACGGGTCTAGGGGAGGATGTCGGGTGCCCGCACGGCCTAACCGGATTCCGGGTCGTGTCAGTCCACCAAGACGGGAATGGACATCCCCCCTGTTTGATGCTTTTACGCATCTGGTGATTAGATATTTATCCGCGTATGCGAATGTTTAATACAAATTTTGGGCCCATTTTGTAGCGTATTGACTTAAATTACTTATGCCTTTGTTTGTGACGTTTTTAAATTTTCTCCGTGAACAATAAGTAATGCTAAGTTATCCTCTGTGGGCATTTGCACCTAAGAATTAGATGGCTTTCGGTCGTCATGGTTGTTGTAGTTATTTAAGAACGTGCGTCAGTGTGCCTGCCTTAAGCAAATACGTCCGTTGTGCACTGTTAGACGGTGGTTAGGTTGCATCCGTAGCAGATGGCTGTTTGCGCCCATAATGGGACGACTTTAGCCCGTGTGATAACGGTCCTTTGGCATTCTGAGACAGAACGTGAAACGACCTCGGTTAGTTGTTTCGGAAGTTAAGACTTCGACTGGCGTGCCGATAATTTTTAAAACAACTTCGTAATGTCCACTAGGACCTGTCTGTAAAATTTGAGCTATATCAGACCTCGTTTGGTAGACATCGGAAGAAGGTTTCAGTTTTTATTGTCGATAAATACAAAAAAAGAGATTTTGAGCTCGGTTTTGGTGAACGAGCTTCGATTCAAAATCCGCAAGCGCTGTTAGGTTCGTATGATTATTTGTGACTTTTGTGCTTTTTCGAAAGTGAATTTCGAGGTTGTTCGGCTAGCTTCTGCTAAAATGCCGAAACTTAAATAATTTGAGCTTTCACATCTCTTCACTACTACAAGTATGTAACAGATCGTTGTTTAATACTTCAACGTACTTCATTTAACATTCGAGGATGAATGTTCCTAAATGGGGAAGATTGCTACACCCCGTATGTCCAAAGTGACGTATATCATTCTACTGACATGTTAAGAATGATTTAAGTGAGTTTAAAGTAATAATATTACCATATAAGATTTTTACATATTGAATATAAAGTTTGGGAAAAATCGGATTTAAGTTGCGGAAAAACCGACTAAGGAATTGCCTTGTAACGCAGCTTTTTCATCAATTAATTCCGTATGTTATATGAGGTCTTTTGGGAACATATCATATACCAAATTGAAGGTCTTGGAGTGTAGTTTCCAATAATTTTGACGGTTTGTTCATACAATATTTGGATAAAAAGATTTGAGTATCAGAAGTCAGGCCAGAAAAAGGGACATAAGCGCAAAAGAGGACTAAAACTGAAATGTTTCAAGTATAAAAAGAAAATTTTCCCCATATCTCGTCACTTCCAGAAAAATAAAGAGAGTAACAGTGTGCTCTTGATTATTGAAGCCGCTAATATGGTTTTGAAGGATGGACGTAAATCTTAACTCGAAATCGAAGACAGATTGCGTCAAAACGCTCTATGCGATTAAGGTAACGTTATGCTACCTTCAATTTCGTCTATAGCTTGAGTTTTATAATTACTTCATGGCTAAATAAAGTACCTAAATATTGTGTTATAGCTTGTTTAAGCTTTAGAAGGTATGGAATTCAAAGGAAACAAGGTTTAGAAGCAAGAAACATCAAAGGTATGTAAGGCTAAACCTATCTTTTTGGCCAGACATGTATCTGTTAGCTTTTGAAGCTTTTCTTAATTCTAAACTTAGTGTTTCTTGTGATAAACTTGTATGGTATCAAGGAAACCTTGTATATACTTAATTTGGTACTGAAATCCAAGGTGAAAGACGTCCGAATCAGCAAGACAAAACGTTTCAAAATCTGGAAAATCATTTTGATCTTTGAACAGCTGTTAGTATATTGATCATAACTCCTTGTACAAAATTGATATTAAGATGCTTTAAGAATCCCCAGAATCCTAAGACATATATCTACAACTTTCATGAGACCATGAAGTCTATATCTTTGATCCACACTCTGAAAATTAGGTCGAAAAGCAGGACAGTGGTGCTGCCAGACATTCTATCAGCGGATTTGTCATGTCATCCAGTCGTCTCATCTTGTTATCCATTTAACATGTTTATGTTATCAGTTTATCCGGGTATCCATTCCCGTGTGTAGTATAGTGCTGGTTGTGTTTTTGCGGATCATCCAGTTTAAGGGGAAACTCTGCCGAAAATTTTATGAGATTTCAAAGAGTTGGACAAATTCTGAGTTCTAGGTTGTGTCTATAATTCTGTCCAGAGTTTTCTTCTCATTCCTTTGAGTCCATATCTATTGTTGCCACATGTGTTATGCCTCATACATGCTTATGCTTATATTGTGATCTTGTTTTGTGTAATTTGGAGTCCCCCATAGAGGCTGGACAAGGGACACGCAGTCTGATCGCGTGGGAATCGGGTTCCTAACCAGATTGCCCTAAGATGTGAGGAATGAAGCCTTTAGCCTAAATTGATATATTTTTCTGCTTATTGAATAAAGTGGGATCGTTTGGCATGGAAACCAAAGGATAAAGCGGTTGTTGATTAGCCGTACTAACCTTTGGAAGAGGTAAGTGTTTATATCCATTTCTTTGGAGGCATCTGGCCTCGTGGATTTTATACTACGTGTTCCTTACGTGTGTATCTGCCGATAGGCGTACTCATCACGCCTTAGCTTTGAATTTACATTGTATATTATATGTTATATCCTGTTGTCGGTATTGCATTGAGGATCTAAGAATTGTACTCTGGCTGTGAGTTGATATATACTTCCCAGCAGTCGATGAGAGTCCCGCGCCGGTGAAGGATTATTATTGGATCATACCGTATTCGTATGTATTACATTTTCTGGTTATGCATTTCATCATATTGAGGGTAGGAGGATTCCGCCCTCGGAGCAGGAGGATTCCGCTCCATTACATCATATTGAGGGTAGGAGGATTTCGCCCTCAGAGCAGGAGGATTCTGCTCCATTGCATCATATTGAGGGTAGGAGGATTCCGCTCTCGGAGTAGGAGGATTCCGCTCCATTGCATCAAATTGAGGGTAGGAGGATCCTGCCCTCGGAGCAGGAGGATTCTGCTCCATTGCATCATTTGAGGGTAGGAGGATTCTGCCCTCGGAGCAGGAGGATTCCGCTCTATTCATTTGGCACATGTGACCCTTTGCATCGGATTTCATTTCATCTCATTTCATTTCATACCATTGTTTAAACTTGTCGTACATAACTATTCTCCTGATTATATGTGCATTGCTTATTTGTTGATATGTTTCTTTCTCGTATCCCTAGTTGAGTTTATGGTTTCATACGTGTTTTCGGTTGTTATCTGGCTCTGCTTTTTTATAATTTAAATAAAAGGAATTTGATTTATCTGTTTCTTCTTTATGGCTAGCTATCCTATTCTTTGAGGTGGCTAGTCTACCCCACTTATTGAGTCCTTTTGACTCACCCTTGTTTGTTGTTTATTTCTTGTCTATCCATTTCGTTTCGGCAGGTTAGCTCAAGGATTGAGTTCGCCACATTGTAAAGGAGCGAAGACGACTTCAGCTGTCAGGATGAGCCAGCATTTATTCTGGATGGCCACCAGTTTATTGGTTGTTATTTCAGTTGCATTTTGCTCCCTTCAGGAGGTATTTGTCTTCTTTTGTACTCTTAGATGTCTAGTCTGGATAGCCCTAAACCTAGTATGTTGGGTAGTCAGCTTTAATTTCTTTTGTACAGCTTAGAGGTATCAATATGTCTGTGTTTTTTTTTTTAAGTCCTGTCCTTATTTGTGAATTGTTATATTTATTTTCCTGATTTAATTGATAAGGGTTCGCCCGACGGGTCTAGGGGAGGATGTCGGGTTCCCGAACGGAATAACCGGATTCCGGGTCATGTCAGTTGGTATCAGAGCCTAATTTCGAGTCTATCCACTACTAAGACAGTGTCTAGTAGAGTCTCGCTGATGGGTACGTAGACGTCCGTACTTATCTACGAGAGGCTATGATGGCATTTAGGAAGTTTCACTTCCTTCATTTCTGCTAATGCGTCAGTCTAGGATGCAAAAGTGTTTTCGTAAATTTGTTAATTCATTCGTGGTAATTTTGAACCCTCGTGCGACGAATCAGCAAGCGGTATGAGTTCAAGACGAAGCAGACTAGCCTGGCGCTGGCACTGACGAAGCCCCAAGAGTTTTGATCGTGCTGACGATCTAGTTACGGAGGTCCCAGCCGTACGAGCTCGCGATGGGCAAGGGAGCAGGGCCTTATAGTTCCCTTGGCTTTCTACGATGCTTTACGAGGATCTTGGCAACGCAGATACCGCATGGATCTATTATTCGCTAGGCAGCTTATCAGTTTGCCGCATATGCAGATGTTCAGACGTAGAGAGTTCCTCTTTTAGTTCTTAATATTGCCGCAGTAAAGTATGTACCGAGGCAGCATGTGTTGTGCCTCCAGTTGTTCTGGCTGGTTAGGTAACTGAGGTAATTATTGGGACCGAGTGTCCGAAGAGGTTGCATTATTTTACGCGGTTGAACCTTCAGATATTGTTAAGCAATGCATCAGATAAACCTCGTGATTTTTTTAAAAAAATAAAATGATGCCAGCGTATCTTTCAGGCTCTTCATTATATCGAGCGCTATGGTGTTGATTATTCTGTTTTCCAGTTTCAGGGGTCTAGTCTTGAATTGGTGGGCCGCTCTCTTATTTTGCTTTCCTTGTCCCCTATTCGATATTCCTCCACGTATCCGGATTTCTGTTCTCAGCGGATGAGATCTTGGATAGCCGGTCTGACTTCCTCGGGAGTGGAAGACTCTCTGGGCTCTAGGCAAAGCTTCTCGATGTACCTCTGGACCAGGGCATTCCATGTTGACACATGGTGCTAAGTCAGACTCCACTACAACTCTCTTGTGGCTAGGGATGCCTTTGAATTCAAACTTTTACCAAAGGCCACCACGGCAATATTGTCGAGAATTGGGGGGAGCTCCATGCATTCCCCCTTGAATCTGTGGAGATAATCGTTGAGCAGCTCGTTGTCTCGCTGACGGATCTCAAAGATATCCTTCATACGCTTTTCTCGCTTGAGGAAACCAGAATGCGCTCTCTTGAATAAATCATGCATCTGAGTGAATGATTTGATCGAACCCATTGGTAGCTGAGTGTACCAAGCAGTTGTAAAACTTATGCTCATCTACCGTGGTAACTTAGGGTGGAGCTCCCGGCACGTTACCAATCCGGTCATGGAAGGCCTTCATCTATTTTATGAGATCCTAGATCCTAAATTGATAAGAATAAAATGCGGAAAAAAGTAAAAGATAGGAACGAGACATAACCCGATCACAAATCTCAAGTAGCAATGGAGAACCCGTTCCGTTACACCCCGAGAGAAGGTCAAGAACACCTACGCTAGGCAACTACCCTCGAGCTAACGTGAGCACGCAAGTAGAATGGTCGGGGGGATTGGAAATCATCTAGATTCACTAGAGGAAGAACAAGTCCCATCAAGGTTTTCATTCAATAGAAGAGTTCAACTCTCAACACAAAGGTTTGTTTCACCATCAAAATAACCTAATGAAATAAACTAGCTAATCTAGCTATTTATAGGTATTTTAGGCACCTATTGAAAGGTCTAAAATGCCCACACTTAGGCTTAGGAATAAAAGACCACGTAGGGTCAAAATAGACATAACACTAAGCAAATTCACGTGCTTCAGCATTTTGGGCGGGGCGCCCAAGTTTGGGGCAGAGCCCCCGGCTTCTTGACCAGTGGGGTGGCCTAGGCGGGGCGCCCAGAGTTGGGGCAGAGCGCCTCAGCCAAGGCTTCTTCAGGCGGAGTGCCTGGTGTGCTGGGCGGAGTGCCTGGTGCACTAGGCTGCTCCCCTTGCGCTTTGAGCACTCGGAACGGCTTCCAATCGCTTCCTTCTTCTAGGCCCTTCCTCACCAAGTGTAGGTGTACTCCTTGGATCTCGTTAGCTTGGCTTCGTGTGAAGGGTCTTGTGGGGGTTTGGGTCTTATCATCCTCCCTTTCTTGAGAGGATTTCGTCCTCGAAATTGAAGCATCATCATTCACGACCTCTTCATAGCCTACATCCAAAGGGACCAAGTCACAAACATTATATGTATTAGAAACTTGATACTCACTTGGCAAGTCGACCACATAGGCATTGTTGTTTATCTTGGAAAGCACTTGGAATGGGCCATCTCCACGGGGTGCCAATGTTACACCCCGTACGTCTAAATTGACGTATATCACTATAATATCATGTTAAGAATGATTTAAGTGAGTTTAAAGTAATAATATGACCATATATGATGTTTATATGTTGAATATAAAGTTTGGGAAAAATCAGATTTAAGTTGCGGAAAAACCGACAAAGGAATTGCCTTGTAACAAAGCTTTTTCAGCAATTAATTTCATGTGTTATATGAAGTCTTTTGGGGACATATCATATACCAAATTGAAGGTCTTGGAGTGTGCTTTCCAACACTTTTAACGGTTTGTTCATACAACTTATAGATAAAAAGATATGAGCATCAGAAGTCAGGCCAGAAAAAGGGCCATAAGCGCAAAAGAGGACTGTAACTGAAATATTTCGAGTATAAAAGGAAAAAGAACCTCCTCCATCTCGTCATTTCCAGAAACTCAGTGATAGAAGCAGTGTGTTCTTGGGTTCTAAAGATATTTTGATGGTTTTGAAGAAAGAACATTGATCTTAGCACGAAACGGAAGACGGATTGCGTCAAAACGCTCTACGCGATTAGGGTAACATTATGCTACCTTCAATTTCGTTTATAGTTTGAGTTTTAGAATTACTTCATGGCTAAGTAAAGTACCTAAATTCTATGTTGTAGCTTGTTTAAGCTTTAAAAGGTGTAGAATTCAAAGGAGACAAGGTTTAGAAGCGAGAAACATCAAAGGTATGTAAGGCTAAACCTTTCTTTTGGCAAGGCATGTATCTTTTAGATTTTGAAGCTTTTATTAGTTTCAAACTTAGTTTTTCTTGTGAGAAACTTGTATGGTACCAAGGAAACCTTGTATATACTCAATTTGGTACTAAAATCCAAGGTGAAAGACGTCCAAATCAGAAAGGCAAAACGTTTCAAAATCTGGAAAATTGTTTTGAACTTTGGACAGTTGTTAGTATATTGATCATAACTCCTTATACAAAATTGATATTAAGATGATTTAAGAATCTCCAGAATCCTAAGACATATATCCACATCTTTCATGAAGACCATGAGGTCTATATCTTTGATGTACACTCTGAAAATTAGGTTGAAAGTCAGGACAGTGGTGCTGTCCAGACATTCTATCTGCGGATGAGTTATGTCATCCAGTTGTCTCATCTTGTTATCCGTTTAACATGTTTATGTTATCAGTTTATCCGGGTATCCATTCCCGTGTATAGTATAGTGTTGGTTCTGTTTTGCGGATCATCCAGTTTCAGAGGAAACTCTGCCAAAATTTCTATAGAAGTCGAAGAGTTAGACAAATTCTAAGTTTCAGGTTGTGTCTATAATTCAATCCAGAGTATTCTTATCATTCCTTCGAGTCCATATATATTGTTGCCACACGTGTTATGCCTCATACATGCTTATGCTTATGTTGTGATCATGTTATGTGTGATTTGGAGTCCCCCATAGAGGTTGGACATTGGACACACAGTCCGGTCGCGTGTGATACTACCCGTCTGGGGGATACAGCCCCTCTGGTTCAGGCGGGAGTTGAAACACCTAGTGTGACCGGGTGTCATTCACACACTCTGACCAGAGAGACTAGATATTACTGGCTGGGGGGGATATAGCCCATAACACCCACCAGGTTTGTTATATACGCGTATATAGCCACATTATGCACTGCATGATTATACATGAGGCTAGTTCCAGTTTTCAGTTACCTGATTTGGGGGGATACAGCCCATAACGCCAGACAGGTACTAGTTCAGATGTTCAGTTACCTGATTTGAGGGGATATAGCCCATAACACCAGACAGGTACCAGTTCAGATAACAGTTCAGCTTTAGCTCAGTATCAGTTGACAGTTATCAGTTCTCAGTTATCAGCCACCAGTTCTTAGCGTCAGTATCAGTTGACAGTTATCAGTTCTCAATTATCAGCCACCAGTTCTTAGCGTCAGTATTAGTTGACAGTTATCAGTTCCAGTTTCTAGTAACCAGCTATCAGTCATATTACAGTTATTTATCAGTATAGTTCAGCTCAGTCTTCAGTTCCAGATTCAGCCAGAATTCAGTTTATATTCAGATCATGTTTAGTACGTTCTTCAGATTTCCAGCTATATTGCTATGCTCCAGCTCATATTTACATATTTATATTCCAGCCTTACAGTTTCATTCAGCTATGATATATTATATGCTCATGCCTTACATACTTGGTACATATCGTACTCACGCCCTTTTCTGGGGCGCTGCGTTTCATGCCGCGCAGGTGCAGATAGATCAACGCTTGGACCATGTTAGTAGGCCATCTATCAGCTATTGGAGTCACTCCACTTACTCCCGGAGTTACTTATCGTTTGGTATGTGTACAGTCAGCCAGCTTGGGTATGTCGGGGCCTTATCCCGTCCTTTGTATATTCAGATCAGCACTCTTAGAGGCCTGTAGATATGTCCCTGTGTGGTTCTGTCAGTATATTATGTATGTCAGCTTATGTTAGCCTTGTCAGCTTTTTGCATTGCATAATTCTTATCAGCTAGGTTTATACTTATTCCGTTTATCAGTTATAATCATAGTTAGCAGATTATCAGCAGAATTAATGATGATCGACACTTAGTGTTGGTCATCCGTCGTGACCCTAGGTTGGGTCGTGACAGCCAACTTCCCTTTCCTAAGATTTGGAAACCTTTCTTTCCGGAAGTGCACCCACACATAGCCACCCTTCTTGAGTTCCACCTTCTTGCTTCCCTTGTTTTTCTTGGAGGCTACCTTTGCATAAGCTTCCTCAAAATTTTTCTTTGCCTTAGCATGTAGCTCCATCAAAGCCTTGGCTCTAGCTTTTCCTTCAAAATTAACAACCATTTCCCTTGGCAAAGGGGTTAGATCAAGGGGAATCAAAGGGTTAAAACTATAAACGCACTCAAAGGGAGTCATGCCAATCATGCTATGCAATGTACGATTATAGGCAAACTCCATAAGAGGCAATCGATCAATCCAAGTCCCGGCCTTACCTCGGATCAATCCAAAGTTCGGTTTACCACCTCGGTTTGCCCATCCGTTTGGGGGGTGATGGGACCTGGAGAACAAAAGCTTGGTGCCTAGAGCACCCCATAAACTCCTCCAAAAATGGCTTTGGAACTTGGTGTCCCTATCACTTACTATGGTTTGAGGCACACCATGCAACTTCAAAACATTATCAATAAACAAAGTAGCAACATATTGTGCATCATCACATTTTTTACATGGAATGAAGTGAGCCATTTTGGAGAACCTATCCACAACAACATAAATGCTATCATGGCCCCCCTAGTCCTTGGTAATCCCATAACAAAGTCCATTGAGATATCCAACCACGGACTAGTAGGTACGGGGAGAGGGGTATACAACCCATGGGGGTGTGCTTTTGATTTAGCACGCTTGCACTCAAGGCAATTGTTGCAAAACTTTTCAACTTGTACCCCCATCTTTGGCAAATGAAATTGTTCTTTAAGAATAGCCAAAGTCTTTCTTGTGCCAAAGTTACCCATGAGTCCTCCACAATGTGCCTCTTGCACAAGTAATTCCCTCCATGAGGTGAAACGACCTCGGTTAGTCGTTTCGAAAGTTAGGACTTCGATTGGCGTGCTGATAATTTTAAAATATTTGTAATATCCATTAGGACATTTCTGTAAAATTTGAACTAAATCAGACCTCGTTTGGTAGGCATCGGAAGAAGATTTCAGTTTTTAGTGATAATAAATATTAAAAAGAGATTCTTGAGCTCGGTTTTGGCGAACGAACTTCGATTCGAAATCCGAAAGCGCCGTTAGGTTCGTATGATTATTTGTGATTTTTGTGAACTTTCGAAAGTGAATTTCGATATTGTTCGGCTAGTTTACGCTAAAATGCCGAAAGTTAAATAATTTGACTTTTTCTATTTAAATTCGCATTTTGAGTTTCAGGAACCCGATTTGAGATCTGCCTTAGCGAGTATGTTATATATTTTTTGTATAGCTCGTATGCAAAAGTTGGAATTATTTCGAATATCGTAGGGCACCGTTTTAATTTTCGTTAAGAAAAGAAAATAAAATAAAAGAAAACAAAAAAAGAAAAAGAAAAGACAATTAAAATAAATCTGTCCAGCTTCCTCTTTCTCTTTGCAGCTATCAACAATCTGTCCAGCTTCCTTTTTCAGCAAAAAGGTGTTATCACTGTCGTGAGTCTGATTATCCTTTGAGGAATTTTCCCTTAATCTGGCAAGTAGGTTGTCGTCCTCTCTCTTGTCATCAGGCACCTGCACAGTCGCAGGGGATTTCATTTAGATCTTAATCAGCCAGAGAAATGCCACCATCCAGTAGCGGTTGAGAGCGGGGTGGTAGTAGTTCTTCAGAAGGTAATTATCAGTGTAGCGGCTTAGTTCAGCCGCAGAGGCAGTTTTATGAACTGCCAGCCTAGCAGGATGCTGAGGCATCCGATGTAGTAGACCCATGTGTTTCTTCTTCCCTTATATGTGAGTAAGATTTGATTCTTTCGATCGATATGGAAATGGTGTGTCTTATCATGTTTCGATGGTTTCCTTGGATGTCGTTTCTATTAAGAATCGGTTGCGGAAGAGGGGTGAGATTCTGATATGATTTATTCCTGGTATTTATGATGACCCAACTAGTTTATCTGGTTTAAATGTGAGGGATTTGTGAGTGAGTATCGGTATTTTTCTGCTTGGCATCTTGTTACGCCACCTTCTGTTGTTATGTCAATTCAGTTTACCGCTCCTCGGAAATCAGTGTTTGTAGGATAATGGGATTCTTATTCGTCACCATCAGGAAGTGTCGTTGTTTCTTCTGGTGTAAAGTGGCTGGTAAGTAATGCTCGATCTACGTATCTCCTCTCGGTTCGAGTCGCTAGTAAAGTCATATTATCCTATGAGCTTGTCTGGGTTATAAAATGGGTTCTGATAAATTGTCAGAGTTTCCTTCTTATTGGGAGGTCAAATTGGCTTGGATGTTGTTTCATAAAGCTTATTTAATGTCTATCTCTTCAATTGCGATTCTTTGGCTCGCCTGATTCGGAAGTAGTCTAGATTTGGTAGCCAAGCAAATAAGAAGATGAACTTCCTGAAGCTCTAATTATTTCTATCCTCGATCCATTTCCATTTATTCTTCGTCCGGCACTAGTGAGCTTGGGCGATTGGTAGCCGCTTGTGACATTCCCTGTATTGAGCCAGAGTACGTGTTATTGTAGCCGGGTAGGCATATTATTGTTTTGGATATCAGTTTATCCGGGTATCCATTCTCATGTATAGTATAGTGCTGGTTCTGCTTTTGCGGATCATCCAGTTTCAAGGGAAACTCTGCCGAAATTTTCATATAGAAGTACCATCCATCAGGCGGTGGTGTTTACGGCAAAGGTATGGAGTTGTGAACTTGAGAGTTGCAGGTGTTTGGCAACTCGAAAGAGTAGTTGGTAGCTTAGGTCTGCCTACGTTCAGCTTTTAGCTAAATCTTCTTTAGTCCAGTAGACTGTGCGAGGATAGTTATTCCTATTCAAATGGCTGCATGAGTTTGTGCTTTAAGTGGATGAGTCTTCCTCCAAATACTGAATGGTAATATTAAATCTCTGAGGTGTTGATACCACTTTTCTCACGACCCAAAGTAAGGCCACGACAGAAATCTACAGTGAGTGTCGATCATTGCTAAACCCACTAATAATCTATTAATGACAGAGATAAGCTGGCAACTTGATCATATATACGTACCTATCTGCTGAAAGTATAAAGTCTGGAAAGGTGACACGACTTTAACTTGCTGGCAATTAGAACATTGAGCCACATATTCTGCTATGTCACACTTCATTCCATCCCACTAATAAATCTGCTTAAGATTATGGTACATCTTAATCGAACCTGGATAAACAGTGTTTTGAATAATGTGCCTCTATCATAATTTGTCTACGTAAATCTGCAACATCAGGAACACAAAGTCTATCTTTATACATGAGAACACCGTCAGTAGTAACCTTGTATGGTGACACTCCGATTTTCTTTTGGCTATTTGTCTGTATTGAACGAGATCTGGATCCTTATATTGATGTTGTTTTATTTCATGAAAATTTAGAGTTAAAGGTCTAGTGCAGCTTATCGTCCATCCATCATTGGTATATCTCCTTCACACCTCAACTCTTTGAGAAGTTACTTTAGCATTATAAGTGCACATGTAATCAACGTTGTTGCTGGTATTCTGCCTCAGCTCATGGTCAAACTACATGTCTTTTATATTTTCACTTTTTTCAAGTCATAATATTTCCAATTCAAAGACAATACCCTGAGGTAGATGTTCAGTCTGAAGATCATTCTTGGTCTACATCATACTATCCAGTAGTAGTTGTGTGACCCTTATTCTTATACGATAGACCCTGTTCAGATGAACCTTCGACATACATTAGGATATGAGTAACTACATTCCCACGATGAGCTTGCGGAACAACACTAAAATCAACTGAAATGTTGCATAGTGCATTCGTAAAAATAAGATAGCTTGCATCAAATCTTCTATAGTGTGTAGTAACAAGGTACTTCAAAAGCTTCCCCTATTGCATCAAGCGTGAGCTAATTTTTAGTTCCATCGACCTGTTCTATATTAAAAGATATATCGAAGGGTGATTATCGGCTGAATCATGTTAACCCATTCAAGGTTTCATGCCCAGTGAGAAAGGCCCTGACCCTGCCAACCAAGTATCAAAAAGAAAGAGAGAAAAATCGGATATGAATAAGTAGCTTTGTTTCGAAAAAGTAAAACTCTCCTCTCGTGATCGAGGAAGGGTCAGTTTAGTCAAAATAAGTTGGGCAATGGTGTTATCATATTATCCAGATATATTTTGTTCGAAAAGTTCGATATGGGTGTTATAATTCTGATTTTGTAATAAGAAAATAATGTCCGTGGAGTAGCTCATGAAGGTCGTGCAAATTCTCTTGTTATCTGCGTGAATCTTGCTTTAGACTTAGGCTCGTTCGAGGACGAACGAGAGTTTAAGTGGAGGAGAATGAAACGACCTCGATTAGTCGTTTCAGAAGTTAGGACTCCGATTGGCGTGCCGATAATTTTAAAATATTTGTAATATCCATTAGGACATGTCTGTAAAATTTGAGCTAAATCAGACCTCGTTTGGTAGGCATCAAAAGAAGATTTCAGTTTTTATTGACAATAAATATTAAAAAGAGATTCTTGAGCTCGGTTTTGGCGAACGAACTCCGATTCGAAATCCGAAAGCGCCGTTAGGTTCGTATGATTATTTTTTATTTTTGTGAACTTTCGAAATTGAATTTCGATGTTGTTCGGCTAGTTTCCGCTAAAATGCCGAAAGTTAAATAATTTGATTTTTTTCTATTTAAATTTGCATTTTGAATTTCGGGAACCCAATTTGAGATCCGCCTTAGTGAATATGTTATATATATTTTGTATAACTCGTATGCAAAAGTTGGAATTATTTCGAATATCGTAGGGCACCATTTTAATTTTCGTTAAGAAAAAAAATAAAATAAAAGAAAACAAAAAAAAAAAAAGGAAAAGACAATTAAAATAAAAGTGGGCGGTGGGTAGGACCAAGTAACATTAGTAGTACGAGAGAAACATCATAAAAAATGAGCAGAATGAGCAGAATGAGAGAAAATGAGAAACAGAGAAAAGTTATCAAAAAAATGCCAGAAAATGAGAAAAGGGGCCGGAGAAAAGTAGAATTTTCACCCCGAAACATTCAGGTAATGATCCTAATATATTATTTGAGTTTATTACGTATGTTTGAATATATTTTAACGGTAAAACTTAGAATAATTAATAGTTTAAAGGGTCAAATGGACCCTGATAATGAAATTGATTATATATTCGTACTCAGGGAGTTATGGGCAACTTATAAATATAATTTATTTAGGGTTTGGTTATGTGACCATAAACCCCGTAAATAGCCATGGCCTGTGTATTGCGTATGCGAATAGGGTATCAGGCTCCTCACCGGATTGCCCTAAGATGTGAGGAATGAAGCCTTTATCCCTATTTGATATATTTTTCTGCTCATTGAACACAGTGGGATCGTTTGGCAATGAATTCAAAGGACAAAGCGGTTGTTGAGTAATTGTCCTAACTTTGTAACAAGGTAAGTGTTTATATCCATTTCTTTGGAGGCACCTGGCCTCGTGGATTTTCTATCACGTGTTCCTTACGTGTGTAGCTGCCGATAGGCGTACTCATTACGCCTTAGCTTTGGATTTACATTGTATATTATATGTTATGTCCTATTGTTGGTATTGCAATGAGGATCTGAGCATTGTACCCTGGCTGTAAGTTGGCATCTACTTCCCGGCTGTCGATGGGAGTCCCACGCCGGTGAAGGTTTATTATTGCATCACATTGCATTCATATGCATTATATGTCATTCATATGCATTACATTGCATATCATATTGGGTGCAGAAGTATTCCACCCCAGGAGCAGGAGGATTCCGCTCCATTGTATCATATTGAGGGTAGGAAGATTCCGCCCCAGGAGAGTGCAGGAGTATTCCGCCTCTGGTTTATATTGTATCGGGTGCAGGAGTATTCCGCCCCGGGTGCAGGAGTATTCCGCTCCAGTTGGTTATCAGATTGGATTCCCCTCGAATGCAGGAGTATTCCGCTTCGGGATGGGATTACGGGCACATGTGACCCTTTGCATCAAATTTCATTTCATTTCATCTCATTTTGTTTCGTTTCATTTTATTTCCTACCATTGTGTAGACTTGTGGTTTATCTGTTTCTTTTCTCCCTGGCTAGCTATCCTATCCTTTGAGGTGGCTAGTCTGCCCCACTTATTGAGTCCTTTTGACTCGTCCTTGTTTATTGTTTGTTTCTTGTCTATCTATTTCGTTTCGGCAGGTTCGCTCCAGGATTGAGTTCGCCACTTTGTGAAGGAGCAAAGAGGACTTCAGCTGTCAGGGTGAGCCGGCTTTTATTGCGGATGGCCACCAATTTATTGGTTATTATTTCAGTTGCATTTTGCCCCCTTAAGGAGGTATTTTTCTTCTTTTGTAGTCTTAGATGTCTAGTCTGGATAGCCCTAAACCCAGTATGTTGGGTAGTCAGCTGTAATTTCTTTTGTAAGTCTTGTCCTTATTTATGAATTATTATATTTATTTTCCTAATTTAATTGGTAAGGGTTCGCCCGACGGGTCTAGGGGAGGATGTCGGGTGCGCGCACGGCCTAATCGGGTTCCGGGTCGTGTCATGAGGACTTGGGTATGCACACTCTACCATTTTTGAAGATATAGCCACTAACCCATTTGTATTTCTCAACTCTCTCCCCTTTTTCTTGAGCTTCATGGATGCTCTTTAGCTTCGGGTCATGAGCATACATCATCTTAATGCTCTCAAAACCCATGAGCTTAGAGGTGAGAGTGGTGGCTAGAGCAAACTTTCTAGAAAGTGCATCCGCCACAACATTGTCTTTCCCTTTCTTGTATTGGATAACATAGGGAAAAGACTCAATGAACTCAATCCACTTGGCATGCCTCTTGTTTAGCTTCTCTTGGCCTCTAAGGTGTTTGAGTGACTCATGGTCACTCTTGATTACAAACTCCCTAGGCCAAAGGTAGTGTTTCCAATGAGCAAGAGCTCTCACGAGGGCATACAACTCCTTGTCATACGTAGAGTAATTCAAGGAAGCCCCTTTCAATTTCTCACTAAGGTAGGCTATGGGTTTGCCATCTTGCATTAAAACACCACCAATTCCCACCCCCGAGGCATCACATTCAACCTCAAATGCCTTTTTGAAGTCGGGCAATTGCAATAGAGTGGCGGTACTCAACCTAATTTTTCAATTCTTGGAAGGCCTTCTCTTGAGGCTCTCCCCAAACAAAAGGTTGGTCCTTCTTCACCAATTCGGTGAGTGGAGCAGCAATGGAGCTAAAGTCTGTCACAAATCATCTATAAAAACTAGCAAGACCATGAAAGTTCCTCACTCGAGTCACGGTAGTAGGAGTAGTCCAATCACATATGGCCTCTACCTTAGACTCATCCACCTCCACTCCTTGGGCACTCACAACAAACCCAAGGAAGACTACCTTCTCAACACCAAAGGCACACTTTTTAAAATTAGCATAGAGCTTTTCGGCTCTCAACCTTTCAAGCACTTGCCTAAGGTGATCAACATGGTCGTCTACTGATTTTCTATAGATCAATATATCGTCAAAGTAGACGACCACAAACTTGTTGATTAATGGCTGTAGAACATGGTTCATTAGTCTCATGAAAGTACTAGGTGCATTGGAGAGCCCAAAGGGCATCACCAACCATTCATAGAGACCAAACTTGGTCTTGAATACGATTTTCCATTCATCACCGGGTTTCATCCGGATTCGATGGTAGCCGGACCTAAGGTCTATTTTGCTAAACACACATGAACCACTTAATTCATCTAGCATATCATCAAGTCGGGGAATGGGATGATGGTACTTTACCATTATTTTGTTCACGGCCCGACAATCAACACACATTCTACAAGTGCCATCCTTTTTGGGAACAAGGATCACGGGTATGGCACAAGGACTCAAGCTCTCCCTCACCAAGCCCTTAGTGAGCAATTCATCAACTTGCCTTTGCAATTCACTTGTATCCTCCGGATTGCTCCTATAAGCCGGCTTGTTTGGGATTTGAGATCCCGGGACAAAGTCGATTTGGTATTCAATACCCCCTCAAAGGAGGTAATCCATCCGGCATCTCATCCGGGAACATGTCCCCAAAATCCTTGAAGACATTCTCAAACACGCTAGGCAAAGGGTTAGTAGAGAAATCACAATTGGAAGTAAGGATCATACCTTTGTGCACTAGGCATAGGAGAAACTTGTTGCCATCATTTCCTCTTATGACCTCGCCCAGTTGCATCATGGCACATATGCCACCGGTAGAAGAAGGTCGGATTGCCACCACGCTTTCGGACAAACGTCTAGTCTCAACAATCGACTTAGCCTTTGCCGCCTCTCTCAACTGCCTCATCCGCTTGTAGTCATCACTCACTTGTTAGGGAGTTAAGGGCTTCAACACAAATTTCCTTCCTTCATGTTTGACTGTGTAAGTGTTGACACGCCCATCATGAACCGCTTGTCGATTAGATTGCCAAGGCCTTCCAAAGAGAAGGTGGCATGCTTGCATAGGCACCACGTCGAACAAGTGTTCATCCACATAATTACCCACTTTTAACTTAATCGATGCTTGCTTCACCACCTTTAGCTCCCCACACTCACTAAGCCATTGTAAGCGATAAGGTTTGGGATGTTTCAAAGTAGGCAATTTTAATTGGGTAATAAGTGATTGACTAACAACATTAGCACAACTCCTCAAGTCAATGATCATAGAGCATACAACACCCGTGACTCGGCATCTAGCATGAAAAAATTTTTCCCTTTGTAAGGTCTCACTATCCTCCACTATCATAGCTCCTAAACTCCTCCTCACAACTAGAAAAGTATGAGGCTCATCATCCTCCACCGCATCATCTTTATCATCGTCCTCTACTCCCTCATCTCCCTTTACTCCCTCACCTCCCTCCGGTTCACTCTCTTGTTCATAAGCATCATTACCAACAACAACCATGGTCCTTTTCGTAGGACACTCTTTAGCAAAGTGACCATACCCTTTGCATTTGTGGCATTGAATTGAAGAAGAAGTAGGAGTATTCAATTGGGTTTTAGAATTATCTCCAACATTGGGTATGTACTTCTCATACGGCTTCTTCACATCTTTGCTAGCACTTGCACTACTAGTGCCACTTGCGTTTGGGAATCTTGCATTGGGAGTAGGATTTTTCCATTTCTTTGGTTTGTTCATGGAAGTGGAAGTGTTCCCCTTGTAACGGTTGGACTTTTTATTTTCAAGCCATTGCTCGGCTTGAATAGCGGCATCAAGGACTTCTTGAAGTGAAAGATAAGCATGCAATCTCAATTGTGAAGCTATACCATAGCTCAAGCCATTCTTGAAGCGGATCACGGCTTGCTCCTCATCTTCGGTGTCCATATCCAAGGCCATTCGAGTTCTTTCAAACTCATCATAATATTCATGCACCGTCTTGACACCTAGCTTTAACTCATAAAGCTTCTTGAGTTGCTCTTGACGATATCTAGGAGTGATGTACTTGATACTCATGATACCTTTCAAATCATTCCAACCCACATTCACGGGGATTCGCTCTTCTCCTTGATCTCTTGACGGATTCCCACCAAGTAGATGCATAGGACTCAAAGGATGAAATAGCATAAGTACCTATCTTGTCATCGGTCATATCATTTGTGTCAAACATCCTTTCCATGAGTAGTACCCATTCAATGTAGGCTCCCGGATCACAATTCCCTTTAAAGATTGGGAGATTAAGCTTCACACTATTGAGGTTGGTGTTGTCACGACCCCCACGGAAAGGCTCCGGTTGGCCCCCATAGTGATCCTTATTCACACCATATTCCCTCCTCGCATTCCCTCCAACATACCCCATAGGTGGCCCTCGTCCTCGGCCCCTACCTCTATCCATATTTCGACCCCAATTCATACCTCGCCTCGGTTGAAAGTGATCATCAAACCCATACATATCATCACCATAATCGGCTTCCTCCCCTTCTTGAGCTTCATCGGCTTGCTCAAGAGGTTGAACATTTCAGATGGGTCTTGGTAGTGGAATGTTTCTTGGGGGGTTGTCCAAGATACGGGGAATGCCCGTTCGTTGGGTATTGCCCAACACTTGATCAATTCTCTGTCGATCATCCTTCACCCGTTGTTGATGAAGAAGTAACTCAACAACTTGTTCCGGGGTAAAGGTCGGACTACTTGAGCCTTCAACTTGGACACTCGGGGTCCCTTTCTCAACTTGGACACTCGGGGTCCCTTTCTCCGATTGGACATTGGAAGTCCCTTGCTCAACTGGAGCACTTGAGTTCACCCTCTCAAGGCTTTCAATCCTCGAGTTCATACTATCCAATTTAGCAAGGATAGTAGCAAGGGCACTCTTAGCAAAATCCTCTCCTTCGGTAGACTTTGTACCTACACAAGTAACAAACGTTAGCAAAACAACCTCACTCACTCCCTCACTTGAGTTCACTCAGTTCTCTCGTTTAGTGGTGGTGGATATTTCACTCGACTTGTAGTTCCAAAGCTTCATGTAGATGAGTAGCAATTCCTCAACTCAACCAAACTATTGACTTGTCAAGCACACTCCGGGGTGAGTGGAGTTAATAGGACTCAATGAACGCTAGGCACTTTAAAGTGAGGACTTGAGTCAAAAAGAATCTACGAATCTTCTTGGAGTTCTACTCTCCAACTAATGCACGAATTCACCTAAAAGAAATGAAAGATTAGTGCTAATTAAGTAGAAATATTACTTAGATAGGTACTAATAAGAGGTTAGGCAACAAAGAAACAAGCAAACCTAGAAGAAACTACCCAAATTCAACCCTTCAGGGGGTCAGGCGGAGCGCCCAAGAGGTGGGGCGGAGCGCCTAAAAAAATGAGCAGTGGGGTTGGGCAGGCGGGGCTGGGGATGAGGCGGAGCGCCTGGACCAAGAGCAAGTCAGGCGGGGCGCCCAAAGGTCTAGGCGGAGCGCCTGGACGAAGAACACCTGGGTTTTTCTACTCCGTGTTCTTCGATTTCAATCCAATTTCTAGGCCGATTCCAACGTGTTTTGGCTAAATTCAAGGTACCCAAAGTTGTTCCTTGATACAAACTTCAATTCTCAATCAATTTCACACCCAAACAACCAACAAATAAGGTTCAATCGAGATTCAAAGTTTCCAAGTTTGGGGTTTCAACATGGGTTTCAAGATTCAAGGGTGGGTTTTGATTCTCCAAAAACAATGTTACCGAACTCTGTATCACATGATTCTTGTTTCAATTTGTTCGATTTTCAATAGAGATCAATCCCCGATAATCAATTCTAAAACCCCACAATCACACAACCCAAAATCAATCAAATTCATCAAGAACAAGGGTTTGGTAGGGTTTAACAATAATTGGGGTTTCAAATTTTCAATCCAATCCAATCCAAACAATTTTGGTACCCAAACGTCGGGTTTTCAACAAGGATTATGAATCTATAACACCCACTTCAAGAATAGAACACATAAAAAGTTACACCAAATTTTTGAATTTTTGAGTTTTCAATTTTTTTCTGTAATTTTTTTCTTTCAATAACTTCAACAACAAGAAATCTAAAGAAACTAACCTAAGCACGAAGAATTAAGGGTCGGGGGTTCGTAGAAACGATACCCAAACTGATAAGAATCAAATGCGGAAAAAAGTAGAAGATAGGAACGAGAGAAGGTCAAGAACACCTACGCTAGGCAACTATGTTTTGATTCAATAGAAGAGTTCAACTCTCAACACAAAGGTTTGTTTTATCATCAAAATAAGCTAATGAAATAAACTAGTTATCTAGCTATTTATAGGTGTTTTTAGGCACCTATTGAAAGGTCTAAAATGCCCACACTTAGGCTTAGGAATAAAAGACCACGTAGGGTCAAAATAGACATAACACTAAGCAAATTCACATGCTTCAGCATTTTGGGTGGGGTGCCCAAGTTTGGGGCTTCTTGACCAGTGGGGTGGCCTAAGCAGGGCGCCCAGAGTTGGGGTGGAGCGCCTCAGCTAAGGCCTCTTCAGGCGGAGCGCCTAGTGTGCTGGGCGGAGCGCCTGGTGCACTGGGCTGCTCCACTTGCACTTTGAGCACTCGGAACGGCTTCCAATCGCTTCCTTCTTCTAGGCCCTTCCTCACCAAGTATAGGTGTACTCCTTGGATCTCTTTAGCTTGGCTCCATGTGAAGGGTCTTGCGGGGGTTCGGGTCTTATCATAAATAATAGGGGATCCCTTAAGATCTTGGTTGTTGATTGTAGATGAGCCTCTTGGAGCAGTATCCATGTTAAGCCTTCGGCTAGGCACAAATGCTGGTGAATCATTTACAGGCGCTGGTCCTCATGGAGACGCTGGCGTCTGAAATGATCCTGTATACATCGTGCCTAGTTTGCAAGATACCCCTTCGATCACGTTGTTGGTGTTTTGTTCTGCATGTTCCATCATTGTTTTGAAGAGATCAGTGATGAAAGGTCTGAACTCAGGATTACTTTCCAATGGGCGGTTCATCCCTTTATTACAGGCGACAGAGTTGGGTTCTTGAGAAGAATCTTTTGGCTGCTCGACTGAATCCTTTTGTTGGATGCTGGGTTTGTCAAGATCCTTCGCAGACTCGTCTTTTCCATCTGCTGTGTTCTTTGGAACGCTGCTGTCGTCTAAGACTTGATTGATTCTTTTCCTTCGTAGGATGCCCATAATTTCCTAGGCCCACATTGGGCGTTAAATTTGTACGTCTAGGCTAAACAATTAATTATGAGTGAGGTCACAACAAATACGGTAAATTACGATGGAAAAGCAAGTAAATACAATGAAAATAAAGACAAGTAATTAAGCATGAAATAATAAAGAAAGCAAAGTAATTCTTATTCCTTGAGAACAGCCGAGTTCGGTGGCGAACTGAGTCTCTTTTACAATACAATGTAAGGAAGAGTATTTATAGTAGTGACACCCAATCCTAAATAAATTAAAATACAAATACTAATAAGGCCATGGGCCTACAACCTAAAGCAGTGGTATACTAAACCCTAACTAGGAGACTGTAAACCCTAGGCGACGGGCTGTGTACCCTGCGTCCTGTGACCAAACCACCTAAATGGTCGTTGGCTCAAGGAGCGGGCATATATCGCAGTGCCCGGTGACTTGTAGGATAAGTCTAGTCTCGCCAGGTCGACTCGTATCCCCGTAATAATAGGTGGCATACCTTTGCGCAAACAAGGACGATCGAGTAAGTTGGTACCGAGAAGTTACTACTTTGACTCCTTTGAACCAGGGTAAAGATTTGATAAGGATCAAAATATGGAAGCGAAAATAAAAAAAGATAGGAGCAAGACGGATCTTGAACTCCCAAAGAAATAGCTACGAAGAACGGGTTTCGTAACACCTTCGATTCAGGTCAAGAACAACTTATGCTATGTGGACCGTCCTCAAGACACACTCGGGTCTTGCAAATAGCCCGATCAAGTATGGATCGAGGGTCAATTACTGCAACCAATTGATTCAAGCCAAAAAGTGAAGGGTTCGTTCATAAGAGAATCTCATCTCAAGTGTTATCATCAATATTCAAGGTAAGCTAAGTGAAATACAAGAGGACTTGAGGTATTTATAGAGTGCTTCTTAAGCCTAGGTAATGTCTAAAATGCCCCACAAGTTGGGTTTAGTGAAATAGACCATGCAGGTTCAAAATAGTAAAAGACTACTCAAAATCTCGGAAATCAGCGTGTTGGGCGGAGCGCCTGAACTGAAGGCGGAGTGCCTGAAAATTGCACAATTTGAGGCAGTGTGCAATTTGGGCAGAGCGCAAGGGAATCTAGGCGGAGCGCCCAACTGCAAGGCCTCCTGGGTGGAGCGCTTATGGCTCAGGAGGTGCACCTGGTTGGTCTGCGCGGAGCGCCTCTTCCCTGGGCGGAGCGCCTGGACCGAATATCATGTTGTACTTCTTCAAATTTCTTTCAAGGCTCCCATCTTCAAGCCCCTTCCACACTAAGCTTAGGTGAGCGTCTTGGACCTCTTTGGCTCGACTCTGGGTGAACGGTCTCGTGGTTGTTTGCCCCTTATCATCCTCCCCTTCTTGAGAGGATTTCGTTCTCAAAATCAAAGCATCCTCATCCACGGTATCTCCATCACCTACATCAAAAAGAGTCAAGTCAGAAATGTTGAAAGTAGTTGACATATTATACTTACCGGGCAAGTCAATCACGTAGGCATTGTTGTTGATCTTGGAAAGCACTTGAAATGGTCCATCTCCTCGGGGTGCCAACTTCCCTTTCCTAAAGTTTGGAAACCTTTCTTTGCGGAAGTGCACCCATACATATTCTCCTTTCTTGAGCTCTGGCTTCTTCATTCTCTTGTTCTTCTTGGATGCCACCTTTGAATAGGGTTCCTCCAAGTTTTTCCTTGCTTTGGCATGGATCTCAAGCATAACCTTAGCTCGGCTCTTACCTTCAAGGCTAACAATCACATCCTTGGGCAAAGGGGGTATATCAAGTGGAATCAAAGTATTAAAGCCATAAACACACTCAAATGGAATAATACTAATCATGCTATGCAAAGTACGGTTATAAAAAAATTCCATAAGAGGCAACCTTTCAACCCAAGTCCCGGCCTTACCTCGGGTCATAGCTCTAAGAAGAGCACCCAAAGATCGGTTCACCACCTTGGTTTGCCCATCCGTTTGCGGGTGGTGGGACGTAGAGAACAATAACCTGGTGCCAAGAGCACCCTAAAAACTCCTCCAAAAATTGCTAAGGAACTTAGTGTCCCTATCACTCACAATAGTTTGAGACACACCATGCAACTTTAACACATGATCAATAAATAAAGAAGAAACATGTTGTGCATCATCACAATTTTTACATGGAATGAAGTGAGCCATCTTAGAGAACTTATCCACGACAACATAAATGCTATCATGTCCCCCTCCCCAAACCGTGGTAATCCCATAACAAAATCCATAGAAATATCCATCCACGGGCTAGTAGGTGCAGGGAGAGGAGTATACCAACCATGGGGTTTCGACTTGGACTTAGCATACTTGCAATCAAGGCAAGAATTGCAAAGTCTCTCAACTTGCACCCCATCTTAGGCCAATGTAATTGTTCCATGAGAATGGCCAAAGCCTTATTTTTCCCAAAGTGACCCATCAAGCCCCCCGCTATGTGCTTCTTGAACAAGCAGCTCTCTCCATGAGGACTAGCGTGCACAAACTCTACAATTTTTAAAGATATAGCCATCTACCCATTGGAACTTCTCAACACTTTCTCCTTTTTCAAGAGCTTCATGAATGCTCTTTACCTTTGAGTCATGGGGAAACATCAACTTGATGCTCTCAAAACCCATGAGCTTGGAGGCAAGAGTGGTGGCTAGAGCAAAACTTCCTAGAAAGTGCATCGGCCACAACATTTTCGGCTCCCCTTTTGTATTGAATTGCATAAAGGAAACTCTCAATGAACTCTACCCATTTAGCATGTTTCTTGTTCAACTTCTCTTGGTCCCTAAGATGTTTGAGTGACTCATGATCACTCTTAATCACAAATTAGGCCAAAGATAATGTTGCCAGTGAGCAAGAGCTCTCACTAGGGCATACAACTCCTTGTCATACGTAGAGTAACTCAAGGTTGCACCCTTCAATTTTTCAATAAAGTAGGCTATGGGTTTCCCATCTTGCATGAGAACACTACCAATTCCCACCCCCGAGGCATCACATTCAACTTCAAATGCCTTTCAAAAATTGGGCAATTGCAATAGAGGGTCGGTACTCAACCTACTTTTCAATTATTGGAAGACCTTCTCTTGAGGCTCTCCCCACATAAAAGGTTTTTCTTTCTTTACCAATTCGGTGAGTGGTGCGTTAATGGAGCTAAAGTCCTTCACAAATCTACTATAGAAGCTAGCAAGACCATGAAAGCTTCTCACTTGAGACACGGTAGCTGGGGTAGGCCAATCTCTAATGGCCTCTACCTTGGACTTATCGACTTCCACTCCTTGGGCACTCACAACCTTTTCAAAAGCAAAGGCACATTTCTTATAATTAGCAAAGAGCTTTTCGGCTCTCAACACTTCAAGCACTTGCCTTAAATGATCAACGTGGTCGTCTAATAACTTGCTATGTATCAAAATATCGTCAAAGTAGACGACCACAAATTTGTTGATGAATTTCTTCAACACATGATTCATTAGCCTCATGAAGGTACTAGGTGCGTTGGAGAGGCCAAAGAGCATCACCAACCATTTATATAGACCAAACTTGGTCTTGAATGCGGTTTTTCACTCATCACCCGGTTTCATATGGATTTGGTGGTAACCGGATCTAAGGTCTATCTTTGAGAAGATGCTAGAACTACTTAGCTCATCAAGCATATCAACCAAACGAGGTATTGGATGTCGATACTTTACCATGATTTTGTTGACCGCTCGACAATCCACACACATTCTCCATGTGCCATCCTTTTTTGGGACAAGGATTACGGGTACGACACACAGGCTTAAGCTCTCATGAACCAAGTCCTTGGTAAGCAATTCATCCACTTTCTTTTGCAACTCTTTTTTATCTTCGAGATTGCTTCTATAGACCGTCTTGTTTGGAATTTGGGATCTCGGGACAAAGTCAATTTGATGTTCAATACCCCTCAATAGAGGTAAACCACTTGGCATCTCACCCGGGAACATATTCCCAAAAACCTTCAAAACATTTTCAAGAGCACTAGACAAAGGGTTAGAAGAATAATAAAATTCGGAAGATAGAATCATACCTTTGTGCACTAGGCAAATGAGAAATTTGGTGCCATCATTTCCTCTCTAAAGCTCACCCTGTTGCATCATGGCACAAGTGCTACTGGTAGAAGATGGTGGAGTCACAACGAGGCTCTCGGCCAAAGGTATAGTCTCCACAATTGACTTAGCGTTTTCCGCTTCGTTCAACTCCCTCATACGCCACTAGTCATCACTTACTTGCTTGGACATCAAGGGTTTGAGCACAAACTTTTTCCCCTCATGCTTGACTGTATAGGTGTCACGCCCTAAAATTTACTAAAAATATAAAAAGGTTGTGACTTAGCTGTTTTAAAGGTACATAAATTATTGAGATTATCGGATTCACCACTTGACATAGTTCAAAGGTGTGTCAAGTAATCAAAGAGGTACCTTAGAACACCTATGACTCGTTCGGTGGTATGCGTCAGAGTTCCGGATAAGGATCTCGGTTGACTCTCGGGAAGGTGTTAGACACCCTCGAGTCCTGTGCAAGTATAGTTGCTTTATTGGCGCTCTCCGGGTTTGCGAATTATTGTTTGTTTGTTTAATTGCAAAATTATTATTTGTTACGCTTTGATTTGGATGAAGTCGCTTGTTATTGATGAAACTCTACCTGAGATTAACTGTGGACGTGTTGTCCATTCGAATCTTGATATAAATTAGTTTTGTGTAAACATTGGACCTTTGGTACACGCTTGGATTTTAATTTAGTCAACGCCCATTCATTGATGAATACTATATCGATAATTAACCCCGAACACAATGTCCATTTGAATTTTCAATATAAACGAGTTCCACGTAAACGGTGAGCGACCTATTAATATAATATAGTCTTGCTTCCGGCCTATTCAATTTTGCCTAACCACATGACGTCTTTCATTTATTCAGGTTGTTACAAATTTAATATGTTACCACCTAAATATTTGCTCTCAACCACTGTTTTAAAATTTTGCAGTTTGCTTTTGATGTCATAATTTGCTTTTGTTAAACTCTTTGGTTTAAACTAATGCCAAAAACTCTACTAAATAATAGTGGGACTGGTTTTAAATAACAGCTGAAATAGTGAGTTATATCTGCAATATTTCAACGCATATTCCTTAGTTCTGAAACTGCCCGATTTTAATTTTGCAGTACCAATCCTATTTTTGCAACAATTTACAAAAAATGTCCCACTTTGCCTATACAATTAGCATTTATTCCATTTGTTATACTTTTAGATCTAGTTTACTTACACATGCCTTGTTAGTTATTAAATAGCTAACATAAATTATTCTTGCTTTGCATTTCATACAAAAACGCTATCCATAGCCAAAAAAATTAACAGTAAGCAGGTCTAACTTTTCCCTAAGTTTAAAAAAATAGGCTTGCAAGCGAAAATACTAAGCATGCACATAAACAAAAAGTAAAACACAATTTGGGCCTTCGCAGCCCATTTCATGCATAAGTCATCAGAAAATTGTTCTTACAATACTTGAAGACAAAGGGAAAAAAATACCTAGTCCCGCATTTTCAATGGAGCAACAGCAAATGGAAATTCCGAAGCTTAAAACCCCCAAAACAAACAGCATCAACAGTGAACCAAGACCAGTAAACCAAGACAAACATCAACAACTTCTTTAACACCTTTACTAAACTTTCTATACTTTCTTCTTCTTTTTTTCTCAGATTCCTTGCATTTTCTTTCCTCCCAGATCTGAATTTTAGACTGGTGAAGAGTGTGTGTTTTTTTAAATGTGAAGAAGTGTATCTCCAGATCTGTGTAGAGTTGGGAGAGTAGAGTTTTTCTGATGTATGAAGATGTACTTTCGGCTTCTCTAATGAAGTGTAGAGAGAAGTATTTTTTCTCTGATCTTTTTTTTTTGTTTCTGCCCTCAAGTGAGAGGAAAAACTCCTCTTAATATAGACCTAAAGGGGGTAAAAACTTGGGTATAAGACAACCCCATGTGGCCCTGTTTTTAGTTTTCTGCAAATTTACTTTGGCATGCCTAAGCTTACACAAAAAAGCAAAAAAGAACAGACAGAAACTTTTTCTAAATGTTGTCCACCCTCTTCTTATATTTGACTTTGACTCATGTCTTATGACTTCAAATATCTGAAATTTGAACTTAATTTAACCCAAATTTAACCACTTCTACTAGTTCTAAGTTTCAGATTTCAACTTGCACCTAAGGACCTAGCTAGTAGACTTCATGGCTCTTGGCCAAATAACCCCAAATCAAAACACTCAATGCTTCCAAGCCAAAACAGAACTAAACTAATCAAGCAAATGATTCAAATATGTTGATACACTTCCCATGAACAACACACACTCATAAACATGTAACTTTACTAACAATGAAACAAAATCCAAGACTGGATATCAGACAGACCTTTTATCATGTTGAACACTCATTCATGGCCATACACACACACCAACTCTCACATTTATGCCAACAAACTAAACAGGCCACTCTTATAACTAAACATTCACTATTCATTCAAGACGATACATTTCATACTTGAGAGTAAATGGACACTAGTTAAACTAACATAGCAAGAAAAAAACCAATAGAAACATGGTATAACATAGCCATTTTATATGAACTCACACACATACACATCATGTTTCACAAATCTAAGGCTAAACTATTATTAGTTTACTAATACTAACCATTAACTACATAAAAAAGGAAAGGCAAGAGGTTTCTCCCTAACCCATTAAGCTGACACCGACCAACACCTCCCTTATTCGTCATTGTTTTCTACTCACTGAGTCGCTGCCTTGCTTCCGGCCACAGTCTCGATAAAGCCATCGACACCGCTGCCACGGCATCACAGCCTCGCTCTCGGATCAGCTTCACAGCATATAAAACCAGTCATCACTGCCTCGAAAATCCCACGGACACACTGTCTCGCTACCAATAAGCCAAAACATCACTGCAAAGCCGCTGCCTCATCATCACGAAATCACCAGGAACTGCCTCGCTTTGCTTTCAAAATCCAGCCACTATGTCGCAGCGCCTCCGCTGCCCGTTGCTTCAATCAAAGGCGACGACACCACCAATGGTTTCGAATCAACAATGTCGATGCGGCTAAACAGTCATTACAGTAGCTTCAATGCGAACATCGCATCAGTCATACCAAACACGTCTCGCCAACACCCCGAGCATTGTCATCATAACAACCTAAATACCCAAACACCACTAACCAAACGAACCAAACACACACACTCTGCTACCATATACAATCGAGACACCACAGTCACCAATGCCAAACCGTTGACATCACGGTCCCTATTAACCACAAATCCATCCCTTCACTGTCTCTTCATCATCATCATTATCGTAGTATCAAGACCATCCAAAGCCGTTTCTTCACCACCGTTAAAACACCACTAACCACAGCGCAAAATGGGAATGGGAAAGAGGAGGAAATTGAGGGGATTTTCAGTGAAATTAAGCTTACAAATGTATAGAGACGAGTGAGAAGAACCTGGTAATGTATGACTTGACCGGATAAAAAGAGTGATCGTCAGACCTAGCTTTCTTTTTTCGATTTTTGGAGTCCCGATCTACGCCCAAACAATGAGTTTTTTTTTTAAGAAATCAGTGTCGGAGACGAGGAGTGGGAATCACAGCGAGTCCGGAGTGCATAATTTGATCGGAAAAGGGGTGGTTTCCGGTAGTTCACGGCGGAGGGAAAAATTGGACTGAGTACTGCTCTTTTCTAGTGAATTTAGGGAAAAAATGGATAAGTTTGGAAAGGTAAAGCTTATGTATTAAGGGCTTCTATGTCGGGTCAGCGAAGATTGGGCCATTTGGGTCATGGGTCAAATTGTTTGTGAGCTGCTTTCTTTATTTCTTGTTTGAATATGTAAATGGATATGGCCTACTTAAAATAATACAATTATTATACAAACATAACTGATTAATTAACACTAAACACACATAAAATTATAATTAGCACATAAAGTCAATTAAGTATTACTCATAATTAAATTCTATTTTTTTTGAAAATTTTCTAATATCTTTCACCCTAATTAATTAACTAAAATAGCCAAATAAAAATGGTAAAATCACGTGACAATTAACACACATTTTTTATGCATTTTATTATTTTAGGTGCAAAATTAGGTGAGTACAGCTGCCCCTCTTTGTTTGGGAACATGAAGAGTTTTCAGACAAAGACGTAAACGCAAGCTAATTTTGGCTTTTTCGGTTCTAGCCGAGAACACGCTTGCAGAATTGTGACCGTACCTTGCCGTTTGGTTCTAACCGAGAACAAGGATACCTATATATCCCCGGACAAAGAAATCAGAACAGTGTAGTTACTCACATGCGATAGCGGGGACTACTGCATGCAGACAAATACTAGACTCTCCTAAACTAACACTAAGCATTTTCTAGACTCTCTAGGACTGACACTTGACACTTCTAAACTAAGACTAGGCACTCTCTAGACATACTCGAGACTGACTTGAGATACTTTTGACATACTAGAACTGTTGCTGCTGGTCACTTTTTGTTGGTCGCTGGCTTTACAAAGGAAAAATACAACATTTGAAATGTAAAATTACAATTCCTAAGCTAACTTCTTCATGCTTCCCAGGCTGATAAACTGGTCCGAAACTTCCACAACCCAAATGGGTCTTGAAAACTTGAAATTGCCGCTCGGGCGGGACTTGACTTGAAAGTTGAAATTGCCGCTTTGACGGGCTTTGACTTGAAAGTTGAAATTGCCGCTTTGACGGGCTTTGACTTGAAAGTAGAAATTGCCGTTTTGACGGGCTTTGACTTGAATGAAATTTCCGCTTTGACGGGCTTTGACTTGAATAAAATTTCCGCTTTGACGGATCTTGACTTGAAAATTAAAATTTCTGCTTTGACGGACTTGACTTAAAAATTTTAAATTGCCGCTTTGACGGACTTTGACTTAAAAAATAAAACTGGAACCAACACTCTGGTGGCTCTTGTTCTTGTGGATTTGGTGAGGCTATGAAGGAAGGGGTTCAACATAAAAGCTCAAAAACATCTCATGAGATGATCAGATGAATATCACAAACTATGAAATCACCGCTTTTAAAAAATAAACAAACTATTTCCCCCAGTTTAGGCAAAATGGGGATTATTTCTCTTTTTTTTTTTTTTGTGTGTATTTTCTCTTTTGTTTGAAAAGCGATATGAAAGTATCTCATGAAATAACTTGGTGAATGGTACGACCCTTGGAACCATTTCTTTTAAAATAACAACAAAATGTAGCCCTAGTTTAGTGAAATCGAGGAATTATCTTTTGAATTTTCTAAGATGAAAATATAGGGAATATTGAGATTATCTCCCGAGATAAACACAATGAAAGAAAATGGATATTGACTTTCCCTCTTTCTTTTTTTTTTAAAAAAAAATAAAGTAAATTTCTGCCCCGGTTTAGGATAAACTGGGGTGCTTTGAGTTTCTTCCTCGACTCCGAGACTGATATGCCGAACATCTCTTAAAACATGCGAGTAGATAGTGAAACAAAATA
The DNA here is from genome assembly GCA_029990575.1 of Petunia axillaris subsp. axillaris. Taxonomy (NCBI): domain Eukaryota; kingdom Viridiplantae; phylum Streptophyta; class Magnoliopsida; order Solanales; family Solanaceae; genus Petunia; species Petunia axillaris. Next base: position 57,595,801 of record JARKNS010000006.1, on the reverse strand, counting down.
AAAGTTTACTTTTATTTTATTTTATATAAACAAAATAAAATAAAAACAAACTTCTGCCCCAGTTTAGCATACATTGGGGATTTGAATTTCTTCTGGCATTGGCTGCAAACTTTGAGGCAAGCTTTTTGGTCAACGAGGAACAGAGGAAAAATGAACTTTCCCCTGCTATGACCGCACCTGAATGGTTGCCTACGTATCCTTGTGAGAGGAATCAGGTCAGACGTAGCTCTACCGCTGAGGTAGATTTTGCTTTTGTATTCTGTTTTTTTTTTTCATTCTTTTCCTCTTTTTCTTTTTGCTTTTCTTTAGTCATATCAAATTGATTCCAAGGGAGGGTAGGCCAAAGAAAACACAGAACAAGGCTAAAAAAGCACTGACAAAAGGACATAGTATTTGGGTAGAAAAAATGAAAGCCGTTCTTCATCCCGACCCGAGAATGCCTCGCTAAAATAATGATTCAATGAATTAACCTGGATTGATCCACACGGGTCCTCGACTTCTGCTTCAATGATGGTTCTCAAAACTGGTATTTCAAATTCGGTCGAAGCGACCGTGTACGATTTGAACTTCTCACCGATCTCCCTTATCGGATGACTACTAATTAATTCCCAACTTATTTCGCTCCCTCTTTTATCCCTCTTTACTACTCAGATATCTCACAATCTCAGAGCGCCTGTTTAGATCAAGACATAAATTCCGCACGCATGTCATGTCATTAAGGTCGAAAAAACATAAAACAGAAACTAAGGAGGTAAGAACGGAAAACATAAAAGACCAAATATTAGGACGAGATGGATCTCGCTTTAATTGAATTGAAGATAGAAGGGTTTGAACAAACAAGAAAACCAAAATAATGCACTTGGGTTACAACCCTTGAATAACCAAGTATACAGCAAGATTAGCAAAACAAGCTACAACATTTCAATGTCACTCAATTGCAAGTCAGGGCCACTTTTCCTACTTTTCATGCGTTGTTGAGCCCTTCACCAAGATGTACAATGCAGGTTCCATTGGCGTGCTTCAAACTTTGCAACATCTTCTTCTTTGCTTTATTTTCTTGAAATACCATCAGGGTAGACATGTTTTCTTTGGAATAAATGGATAACTATGTAAGACACTGAATTGGCTCAACGACTACATCTTGCATTGTTACGTGGACAGTTGATTTATGTAGCCTATCGATTGATGCAACAATAGATGAGTCATGGTGTCTGATGTTTTGGAAAGGACCAACTGCCACAACCTGCTTGGCGCCATTCCCTTTCACTTTTTCTTCTGTGAACAATGTCCCAATCATACACGTGTTCTTTTGAACATCATGAACTGGCAAAGGATTTTGGTTCATATTTGGTGTCTCATCCTCCACCACCATTATTTGATTGTTGTCTATCATTGCTTCGATTGCTCTTTTCAAATGCCTACATTGCTCTATGTCATGTCCAAACGCCCCAGAATGAAAAGCGCAACGGCGCGAGCGATCCACTTTCCTAGTTGGATTCATGTTTCTTGAGATGGGTTTCAGCATTTTAGCTTGTTGTAGCCTTTCAAATAGGTTGGTGTAAGATTCTCCGATTGGTGTGAACCTAATCATCCCCCCTCGTCGAAACTTCTTATGACACAACTCAGACGGGAGCTTGGAATTTTGCTTTTTAGGGAGGGAAGGTTAGGCGAAGCCTGGAAGTGATTATGAGGAGTGTTACATGTGGTTTATGTGGTTAGTGCACGCCATTGCGGATAGGAAGATGTTGGAGCAAGTGGCTGCACTTTGTGAAGTGAATTGGTGGAGTATTTTTGATCATGTAGGGAGTGGTGGTGTTGATGATGCTTTTCTGGAGTTCGGGAGTATGAGTGGGGTTGTTTTAATTCTCCCTTGCTCCACTTTCTAGGATCTCGTTCCTTTTCTATTTCATTGCGAAGACTTTCTGACCTAACTAGGACGGTGAATTGTGGAGCGGAGGCCGAGGGTGAAGCAAGTGGAGATGGTGGTGCCAGAGGACACATTGTGGAGGATCCCGCCACTTCTGATGGTTTGTAGTAGTGAGAAGAGTCGGGAGAATACTGAGAGTCCTCAACTGCTGTAGGTGGGCCATGTGCCTGATGCACGACATTCGGTGCAAGACCTGAGAGACTGGTTGGCATGGGAGGAGCCGTTTGTCCCGAAGTAATGGCAAGATATAGATCAACCACTAAATGCTTCAGATTTTTGACCTCTTCAGTCAACCTCTCATTCTGCTCGGCCATCAACCGTCTCAGATTTTTGACCTCTTCGGTCAATCTCTCGTTCAACTCAATCAAATGCTTGTGAGCGCCGAACTCAGAATTCCCACCTTCAGATGTCATGATCACTGGTTGCATTGATGTTGTTGTGTATGGGTGATATGATGCCAGAATGTCTGTCCGAGTTATCGCAGAGGTCGAAACAACTTATAGGCAAAAAAATTGGGTTAGCATAAACCACATATTGTCAAGCTTATGGTTGTTATGCGTCATCTCGAAAAGGTCCGCAGCATATGCCGCTTGTATCGAGGGTATCCCAGAAAAGATTGTTTATGTGCCTTGATCAAAATTAGACCAAAATTGTAATTGATACGTAATCAGCACAAGGACGAACTTGGATGATTATTTTTTTATTTATTTTCTTTCCTATTTTTCTGACTCAACAAACGTAATTTCGACAAACGACACGAGACAAACTCAAAATAAAAGTGGTTGACATGATGCACGAGTCAAAGATACATACAAACTGACACATTGGGCGGGTACACCCAGACGGTAAAAATAATGTGACTCGATATTTTAGCGGAGTCAGATTATTGCACGAGGATCGACACACAAAATACAACTTAGCTAATTGCAATTTATCGTCTGTACTCTGACTTGACCTTAAACAAAAAGAAAATAAAGCGGGACCCTAAGAAACATTTCTTTTCTTTTTTTTTAATGAAAAATTAAGACTCAACCGGAGATTCGAAATGGAACTTAAGAACGGATTATGAAACAAACTATTTTTTCTTATTCGAAAGGTGACTCCAAAATCAGACACTACGGCAATGCAAAGATAGACACGAAAAATTGATTTTTCGAAATAAACTCCTCGATATAACTTGAAAATTAATCTTAGAGTATTTACAAAATCTGGCCATTATAACGGCGTAAAACCCTGATAAATTATTTTCAGAACTTGGTTTTGACTTGGACACAAACTCAAATACAAAAGGGGCCCTTTCGCCATTATAACGGCACAAAACTATGACAAATTATTTTCTAATATTGGGACCAAACCTGGACACAATATGAAACTAAAAAATTCGTGAAAAAAATAGTCATTATAACAGCGTAAAATAATGACGACACTTTTTTTTGTTATCTATTTCAGTATACCCTGACCCCTCAAACCAATAACGGTCAGCATAACAACGTTCCGAACATATGCAATACCGAAAATGTCATAAATGTGCCTTTCTAGGACGCGGGTCCCATCTCGACATGAAGGAAGTCAGCCTAGACAAGTGCAGTACCGATGTACCGCACCTCACTAAGTCATCAAATAAAATGCAGATAAATCGCACCTCATTAAAATGAACTCGGTGTCTAGACTGGCTCAAAACCCGGTGGACAAACCAGGCGGAAAGCGCATCAAGGTTGTCCGGCAACAGTGTCTCTGACTTAACCCCGACACACTGTCCTCCTAAATCATAGGTAATTCTGTGTAAGAAGGTTTCCCAGATGCTGAAAGCAATACTAGTATATATAACAGAGACTCAAAGGGTTCTGCGGGAGGAGACAGTTTATATACAGTTCACATAAATATTAAAGCAATAACATTCAAAACATGGCAACAAACAAATATTCACAAGCCTAAAAGCGACAATTATTAAAGTCTGAGATTCTAATCTCCCCAGCAGAGTCGCCAAGCTGTCACGCCCTAAAATTTACTATAAAAATAAAAAGGTTGTGGCTTAGGTGTTTTAAAGGTACATAAATTATTGAGATTATCGGAGTCGCCACTTCACATAGTTCAAAGGTGTGCCAAGTCACCAAAGAGGTACCTTAGAACACCTATGACTCGTTCAGTAGTCTGCGTTAGAGTTCCGGGTAAGGATCTCGGTTGACTCTCAGGAAGGGGTTAGGCACCCTCGAGTCCTTTGCTTTATTGACGCTCTCCGGGTTTGTGAATTATTGTTTGTTTATTTAATTGCCAAATTATTATTTATTACGCTTTGATTTGGATGAAGTCGCTTGTTCATTGACGAAAACTCTACCAGAGATTAACCGCGGCCGCGTTGTCCATTCGAATCTTGATATAAATGTGTTTTGTGTAAACATTGGACCTTTGGTAAACATCTCCCGTTCATTGATGAATACTCTATTGATAATTAACTCCTAACACAATGTCTGTTTGAATTTTCAATATAAACGAGCTCAACGTAAACGGTGAGCGACCTATTAATATAATATAGTCTTGCTTCCGACCTATTCAATTTTACCTAACCACATGATGTCTATCATTCATTCAGGTGGTTACATATTTAATATGTTACCACCTAAATATTTGCTCTCAACCACTGTTTTAAAATTTTGCAGTTTGCTTCTGATGTCATAATTTGCTTTTGTTAAACTCTTTGGTTTAAACTAATACCAAAAACTCTACTAAATAATAGTGGGACTGGTTTTAAATAACAACTGAAATAGTGAGTTATATCTGCAATATTTCAACGCATATTCCTTAGTTCTGAAACTGCCCGATTTTAATTTTGCAGTACCAATCCTATTTTTGCAACAATTTACAAAAAATGTCCCACTTTGCCTATACAATTAGCATTTATTCCATTTGTTATACTTTTAGATCTAGTTTACTTACACATGCATGGTTAGTTATTAAATAATTAACATAAATTATTCTTGCTTTGCATTTCATACAAAAACGCTATCCATAGCCAAAAAAATTAACAGTAAGCAGGTCTAACTTTTCCCTAAGTTTAACAATATAGGCTTGCAAGCGAAAATACTAAGCATGCACATAAACAAAAAGTAAAACTCAATTTGGGCCTTCGCAACCCATTTCATGCATAAGTCATCAGAAAATTGTTCTTACAATACTTGAAGACAAAGGGAAACAAGCAGCATCAACAGTGAACCAAGAACCGTAAACCAAGACCAACAGCAACAACTTCTTTAACACCTTTACTAAACTTTCTATACTTTCTTCTTTTCTTTTTTTTCTCCGATTCCGTGCATTTTCTTTACTCCCAGATCTGAATTTTAGACTAGTAAATAGTATTTTTTTTAGATGTGAAGAAGTGTATCTCCAGATCTGTGTAGAGTTGGGAGAGTAGTATTTTTCAGATGGTCTTGTTTTCTGATGTATGAAGATGTACTTTCGGCTTCTCTAATGAAGTGTAGAGAGAAGTATTTTTTTCTGATCTTTTTTAGGTCTATATTAAGAGGAGTTTTTCCTCTCGCTTGGGTAAAAGACAACCCCATGTGGCCCTGTTTTTACTTTTCTGCAAATTTACTATGGCATGCCTAAGCTTGCACAAAAAAAGAAAAAAAGAACAGACGGAAACTTTCTCTGAAAACTGTCCACACCCTCTTGTTAAATTTGACTTTGACTCATGTCTTATGACTACAATATCTGAAATTTGAACTTAATTTGATCCAAATTTAACAACTTCTACCAGTTCTAAGTTTCAGATTTCTTCTTGCACCTAAGGACCCATCTAGTAGACTTCATGGCTCTCGGCCAAACAACCCCAAATCAAAACACTCAATGCTTCCAAGCCAAAAAAGAACTAAACTAATCAAGCAAATGATTCAAATATGCTGACACACTTCCCATGAACAACACACACTCATAAACATGTAACTTTACTAACAATGAAACAAAATCCAAGACTGGATATCAGACAGACCTTTTATCATGTTGAACACTCATTCATGGCCATACACACACACCAACTCTCACATTTATGCCAACAAACTAAACAGGCAACTCTTATAACTAAACATTCACTATTCATTCAAGACGATACATTTCATACATGAGAGTAAATGGACACTAGTTAAACTAAAATAGCAAGAAAAAAACCAATAGAAACATGGTATAACATAGCCATTTTATATGAATTCACACACATACACATCATGTTTCACAAATCTAAGGCTAAACTATTATTAATTTACTAATACTAAACATTAACTGGTGCAATGCAATTCCCGAAGGGGTTGCTAGCACAAACGCGGAAGAACAAACAAGAAAGATAAAGATAGAAGCAAGACAAAACTTGCTTCTTTCGAAAGAACAGTGAGGAACCTGTCTCAAAGCTCAATCAAAAAGGGATGCAAGGATCACCTATACTATGCAACAATCCTCAAGAGAACATTGCCTCTTGCAAACTGAATGATCAAGAGGAATGTTCAATCGGACTAACCGAAAGCCACAAGTCCTTAAAAGCCCTCACCGGGGTTTTGCTCACAACGGAGACAAGAAGAAATGTGCTCGGCACTTTCATTCAATTCATCAATATTCAAAAACTAGCTACTTACAATGAAAGGAAACAGTGTTTATATAGGAAATACTAAGGGTAAACTAGTAAATAGGTCACAGTTGACCAATAGAAATAAGCCACGCAGGGCTGAGTTAAAATGTGTTCGGCAGACTTTGACTTCGGTAAGCCTTGGCTTCGGTTCTCGATTGTCTGCTCGAACACACACTTGTTGCCTTCGGACGCTCAATTGTCTTCGAGCTCATTGTCCTCGGTCACTTTGCCTTCGGGCTCAAATTTGAAGATAATGCCTTCGATTCTTGAGCTCGGCCACTCAGCTTCGGAGCAATTGTTTTCCTTCGGCCAGGCTAAGTGAACGTGCACATCGTGCAGCAGCTTGGCTTGGCTTCTTGTCATCGGTCTCCTCGGTGGATCGATCACTTGATCAGCACGTGGTCGGGCTGCATCATCCTCCCTTTCTTGAGAAGATTTCGTCCTCGAAATCAAGCCCTCCTCGTCCTCCGAAGTTGGACCTACAACACAAGGAACTAAGTCAGCAACATTAAAGGTGTTGGACACATTATACTCACCAGGGAGGTCGATCACGTAGGCATTGTTGTTGATCTTGGTCAACACTTGAAATGGACCATCCCCTCGAGGAGCCAACTTTCCTTTCCTTTGGTTCGGGAAGCGTTCCTTTCGGAAGTGAACCCAAACCCAATCTCCCTTCTTTAATTCCAACTTTTTACGCCCCTTGTTTTTCTTTAAGGCAACCTTTGCATAGGCCTCCTCGAGGTTCTTCTTCACCTTTGCATGCAATTCGATCAAGGCAGCTGCTCTTCGAGTACCTTCAAAATCAAGAACAGAATCTCGAGGCAATGGGGTTAAATCAAGTGGAATCAAAGGATTAAAGCCATACACACATTCAAACGGGGTCATGTTGATCATTCTATGCACCGTTCGATTGTATGCGAACTCCATCATGGGCAAACGATCAGCCCAGTTTCCAACCTTCCCTTTGGTCATTGCCCGAAGCAAAGATCCCAAGGTTCGGTTAACTACCTCGGTCTGTCCATCAGTCTGAGGATGGTGAGACGTCGAGAATAGTAGCTTGGTGCCGAGGGCACCCCACAAACATTTCCAAAAATGACTCAAGAACTTCGAGTCTCGATCACTCACAATAGTACGAGGTACACCATGCAATTTTAACACATTAGAAACAAACAATGTAGCTACATGCTGTGCATCATCACACTTTTTGCAAGGAATAAAGTGAGCCATTTTTGAAAAACGGTCAACCACAACGAAGATGCTATCATGTCCTCCCCCCGACCTTGGTAACCCCAAGACAAAGTCCATGGATATATCAACCCAAGGTCGATCAGGCACAGGCAACGGGGTGTACAATCCATGAGGGTTGGACTTCGATTTTGCTTTCTTGCAAACGAGACAAGCGTTGCAAAGCTTTTCCACATCTCGTCGCATTTTGGGCCAATGGAACTGCTCGGTCAAGATACCAAGAGTTTTATCGACACCGAAGTGCCCCATTAGTCCACCTGAGTGAGCTTCTCGAACCAAGAGCTCTCTCCACGATGACACTGGCACACAAACCCTCCCATTTTTGAAGAGGTAGCCATCATGCCACTGATATTTCTCAACCTTTCGGCCACTCAAGATTGCGTCTCGAACACATTTCAGCTTGGGATCGTCCTCGTACATCGACTTGATGCTTTCGAATCCCATGAGCCTAGAGGCGAGAGTGGTTGCTAAGGCAAATTTCCTTGATAGCGCATCGGCCACAACATTATCTTTTCCCTTTTTGTAATGAATTACATAGGGAAAGCTTTCAATGAATTCAACCCACTTGGCATGTCTTCGATTCAATTTCTCCTGACCTCGGAGATGTTTCAAAGACTCATGATCACTTTTGATCACAAACTCTCGAGGCCACAAATAATGCTGCCAATGGGCGAGTGCTCGAACGAGGGCATACAATTCCTTGTCGTACGTAGAGTAGTTCAAGATTGCACCCTTAAGCTTTTCGCTAAAGTAAGCGATCGGCTTCGAATCTTGCATCAGCACTCCTCCGATCCCAACTCCAGACGCATCACACTCGACTTCGAATGCTTTGCCGAAGTCAGGGAGTTGCAACAACGGGGCAGAACAAAGCCTCCGTTTCAACTCTTGGAAAGCCCTTTCTTGGGACTCTCCCCACACAAATGGATTGTCTTTCTTCACCAGCTCGGTTAAAGGAGCTGCCACGGTGCTAAAGTCACGAACAAACCTTCGGTAAAAGCTAGCTAAGCCATGGAAGCTACGAACTTGTGATACCGAGGTTGGAGTTGGCCAATCTTTGATGGCTTCGACCTTTGATTCGTCGACTTCGACACCATTAGCACTGACAACAAATCCAAGAAAGACTACACGATCGACACCAAAGGCGCATTTCTTGAAGTTGGCGTACAACTTCTCTTCTCGAAGCTTTTCGAGCACTTGCCTTAGGTGGTCGACATGTTCATCCACGGTTCTGCTATAAACAAGTATGTCATCGAAATAAACGACAACAAACTTATTTATGAACGGTTTGAGCACATGGTTCATCAGTCGCATGAATGTGCTCGGTGCATTGGATAAGCCAAAAGGCATCACCAACCATTCATAGAGACCGAATTTGGTCTTGAATGCGGTTTTCCACTCGTCCCCGGGTTTCATTCGGATCTGGTAGTAACCGGACCTGAGGTCTATCTTCGAAAAGCATGAAGAACCACTTAACTCATCTAGCATGTCATCTAATCGAGGGATAGGATGACGATACTTTACCGTTATTTTGTGCTCGACAGTCAACACACATTCGCCATGTTCCATCCTTTTTCGGGACAAGGATAACAGGAACGGCGCAAGGACTCAAGCTCTCACGAACGAGGCCCTTGTTCAGCAGTTCATCAACCTGCCGTTGGAGCTCTTTGGTGTCTTCGGGATTACACCGGTATGCAGGTTTGTTAGGGATTTGAGACCCTGGTACGAAGTCAATTTGGTGCTCGATTCCTCTCAACGGAGGTAATCCACCTGGCATTTCCTCGGGAAACATGTCCTCGAAGTCCTGCAAAACTTTACGAACAAACAAAGGCAAAGGGTTATCATTAGAAAAATCATCATTAGAGTTTAGAAGGATACCCTTGTGCACGAGGCAAATCATCATCTGACCGTGGTCGTTGCCTCGGAAGATCTCACCGGGTTGCATGATTGCACAAATTCCTTTCACTTCGGGCGGTGAGTTTGTCTCTTCGGGCCCCAATTTTGCTCCTATCGGAAGCTTAGCTTTGGCCGCTTCTTTCAATTCTTTCATTCGTTTAAAGTCCTAGGTGACTTGTTTTGGAGACAAGGGTTTGAGTATAAAACTCTTCCCATCAAGCTTCACAGTGTAAGTGTTGGATCTGCCATTGTGAACAGCTGTTCGGTCATACTGCCATGGTCGACCCAATAGCAAATGACAAGCTTGCATCGGAACCACATCGAATATCATTTCATCTTGATACTCTCCGATTTTGAACTTGATCCACACTTGTTTGACAACTCTCAATTCTCCACACTCATTCAGCCATTGTAACTTGTAAGGGTGGGGATGCTTCATCGTAGGTAATCCCATTTGTGAAACCAAAGTTTGGCTCACTACATTGGCACAACTACCGGAATCAATGATCATCGAACACACCTTTCCCCTCACTCGACATCGGGCATGAAAGAGGTTTTCTCTTTGGTTGTCCTCTTCTTCAAGAGTCATGCAGCTCAAATTCCTTCGAACCACAAGAAACATTTCCGGATGATCAGCTTCGGCAGCCTCATGATCATCATCAACTCCAGCTCGATCAGTCTCCTCGATAATTTCCTCCTCGGTGTCACTCGCTTGCTCATGGACGGTTCCATCTTCGAGCAGAAGCATAACTTTGCGAGTTGGACACTCTTTTGCCATGTGACCATAACCTTTGCATTTGTGACACTGAATATTTGAAGCACTAGGAGAGTTGAGTTGAACTTTACCTCCCACTTCTCTTGGTTGGTTAACGGTCACACCTCTTTCGAAGGATCTCTTCGAACCTCGAACAGCGTTAGCACTTGCTTGGTTTGGACTCTTCTATTCTTTACTTCGGTTCAAAGGAGTAGAAGTAGTGACTCCTCGATACCGGTTTGCCTTATCGTCCTTCACCAATTTTTCAGCTTCAGTGGCAGCATCAAACACATCTTCAAACGTGTGATACACGTGGAGTCTCAATTGAGATGACACATCCCTAGCCAAGCCATTTTTGAATCTGATAATGGCTTGCTCTTCGTCTTCGACCAGATCAAGATTCAATCGAACCTTTTCAAACTCATCGTGGTACTCTTGGACTGACTTGGACCCTTGCTTTAACTCATAGAGCTTTTGCATTTGAGTCTGCCTGTACTTGGCACTCAAATACTTAGCATCCATTGCTCTTCTCAATTGTGGCCAAGTATTGACTTCGGGATAGTCATTCCTTCGTCTATGCCTCTTGTCAGATTCCCACCACGTTGATGCATAAGCTTCGAACGAAGCAATGGCATGGGCAGCTTTTCTCTCATCGGTCATCTCATTGGTTTCAAAGATGCGCTCCATTCTAAGCTTCCATTCAAGATACTCATCGGGATCACTAGTTCCTTTAAAGGGTGGAATAGTGATCTTGACACTGTTCAAATTTGAGTCTCGAACAGCTCTAGCCTGTTCGGGAAACTCATCTTCTCGATCATTAGCCTCACGCTCAATATTTCTTCCAACATTTGCGCCTCGGCCTCGACCTCAGAAATTTCCACATCCTCGGTGAGCTTGCCTTCGTTGAGCGAATGGCGGCTCACGCTCATATTCGTCCTCGGGAAATTCCTCTTCATCAACCTCCTCGGCAACGGCTCCAAGATCTCTTCGGGCCACTGGAGGTGGTATTCTTTCTCCTCGGGGAATGCCCAAGTTTTGATAAGCAGCTTGGGGATTGCCCAAGTTTTGTTGTGCTTGGGGATTGCCCAAGTTAAGCTCTCTTCGAATTGCTTCACTCGTCAACTGATGTTGTCGAAGAAGCTCAGCATACAGCTCAGGTTTCATCGGAGTGGATTCGCTCGTTCCAGCGCCGGACCCATTTTTGGCCACGGACGCACTTCCCTGCTCGAGGCTAGCTACTCGAGCACTCACTTCTCTTACTTCGGCACTGATGCCTTGCATCGCAGCCATGAGATCGGCTAACGACAATTCAGGCTTTTCAATGCTTTTGCCATCGTTTCCACCCATGGTACCTGCACAAGTCAAAGATCAAACAAACGTTAGGTTTAGAAATCACCTCACACACTCCCTCACCTTTGATGGGTGGCACTCCGGTCCACTCACTTTATGGGTTCGGTTTTTGATCACTCAAGGACTTGGTAACAGTGGCTCGTCTGATTGATCGGTCCTCTAAGATCCTTCAAGTTCGACAATAGTCACTGCCTCTTCGGGAAGAGTGAAGTGATGTTCGACTCGATGGAACGGACGCTTTTTAACTGAGCTCGGGGAGTCAAGAGAATTTCTACGAAATTTTGGACTTCGGTCACCCCTTCGCACGAATTCCTATCAGCTTAAAAGAGTTAGTACGACCTCGAGTAGAACAATTACTCAAAAGATCCACCAACTAGAATTTGACACGAAAGAAAGTGAAAACCTAGGAGAACCTACCCTTTGATTCCCTTTTGGAATATTTTTCGATCACACCCACTCCTGTCCGTACAAAAGTGGTCCCTCCTTGGTACAGATAGGGTTTTACCTCATCCACTTTCCTTTTTCAGCCGACAATTTTCACCTGGGATTTTGATGTTAAAATTTTAACCCCTTTCTTCTTCAATGGAACAGTGACCTTGCTCCGGCGTACGGACGCAACAACTTCGGTTCACTGACCACGAAATTCAACAGATCTGGGTTGCTTTATCGACTCCGGTTTCAACAGCATCGGAGGAATTCAGTTCAAGTTCTTCGAGCTAAGAACCAGCTCGTTCGAGTCGTACACTGTTACGATTTTGTAACAAGTTTCCGGTGTACGGACAACGTTTCAAACTTAAGAACTTCGATTTTAAGCAATAAACAAACCCAAATCACTCAAGAACCACCAACCTTCATCGGTCTCCACCAACACGGCTGGGGTTTGATTTCCAGTCACCAAGGAAGCTCAAAAACAGTCCAAAATTCACCAAGAAACCCTAGTCACGAAATCAGTACGTCGGGTATTCGTTGGAATCAGAACTCGATGGTGAACAAGAATCCAAGATTGTTTTTCCCAAACAACCAACAATCAAACACAATTTTTGAATTTTCTTTTAACACTTTTTTTTTTTTTTTTTTTTTTTGTAAGAACACCAACAGTAACAAACAAAACAGGAACACGAAACGGAAACAAAGACACAAAACGCACGAAAATAGAGATAACGTGAACAGGATTTGGGGTTGTAGAAACAAGCCCAAACCGTGCTCTGATACCAAGATGGTGCAATGCAATTCCCGAAGGGGTTGCTAGCACAAACGCGGAAGAACAAACCAGAAAGATAAAGATAGAAGCAAGACAAAACTTGCTTCTTTCGAAAGAACAGTGAGGAACCTGTCTCAAAGCTCAATCAAAAAGGGATGCAAGGATCACCTATACTATGCAACAATCCTCAAGAGAACATTGCCTCTTGCAAACTGAATGATCAAGAGGAATGTTCAATCGGACTAACCGAAAGCCACAAGTCCTTAAAAGCCCTCACCGGGGTTTTGCTCACGACGGAGACAAGAAGAAATGTGCTCGGCACTTTCATTCAATTCATCAATATTCAAAAACTAGCTACTTACAATGAAAGGAAACAGTGTTTATATAGGAAATACTAAGGGTAAACTAGTAAATAGGTCACAGTTGACCAATAGAAATAAGCCACGCAGGGCTGAGTTAAAATGTGTTCGGCAGTCTTTGACTTCGGTAAGCCTTGGCTTCGGTTCTCGATTGTCTGCTCGAACACACACTTGTTGCCTTCGGACGCTCAATTGTCTTCGAGCTCATTGTCCTCGGTCACTTTGCCTTCGGGCTCAAATCTGAAGATAATGCCTTCGATTCTTGAGCTCGGCCACTCAGCTTCGGAGCAATTGTTTTCCTTCGGCCAGGCTAAGTGAACGTGCACATCGTGCAGCAGCTTGGCTTGGCTTCTTGTCATCGGTCTCCTCGGTGGATCGATCACTTGATCAGCACGTGGTCGGGCTGCATCATTAACTACACAAAAAAGGAAAGGCAAGAGGTTTCTCGCTAACCCATTAAGTTGACACCGACCAACACCTCCCTTATTCGCCATTATCTTCGACTCACTGAGTCACTGCCTCGCTTCTGGCCACAGTCTCGATAATGCCATCGACACCGCTGCCACGACATCAAAGCCTCGCTCTCGGATCAGCTTCACAACATATAAAAGCAGTCATCACTGCCTCGAACATCACACGGACACACTGTCTCGCTACCAATAAGCCAAAACATCACTGCAAAGCCGCTGCCTCGTCATCATGAAATCACCAGGAACTGCCTCGCTTTGCTTTCAAAATCTAGCCACTACGTCGCAGCGCCTCCCCTGCCAGTTGCTTCAATCAAAGGCGACGACACCACCAATGGTTTCGAATCAACAGCGTCGACGCCGCTAAACAGTCATTACAGTAGCTTCAGTGCGAACATCGCATCAGTCATACCAAACACGTCTCGCCAACACCCCGAGCATTTTCATCATCACAACCTAAATACCCAAACACCACTAACCAAACGAACCAAACACGCACACTCTGCTGCCCTATACAATCGAGAAACCACAGTCACCAATGCCAAACCGTTGACATCACGGTCCCTATTAACCACAAATCCATCCCTTCACTGTCTCTTCATCATCATCATTATCGTAATATCAAGACCATCCAAAGCCGTTCACCACCGTTAAAACACCACTAACCACAGCGCAAAATGGGAACGGGAAAGAGGAGGAAATTGAGGGGATTTTTGGTTAAATTAAGCTTACAAATGTATAGAGACGAGTGAGAAGAACCTGGTAATGTATGACTTGACCTGAGAAGACGAGTGATCGTCGGACCTAGCTTTCTTTTTCCAATTCTTGGAGTCCCGATCTATGCCCAAACAGTGAGGTTGTTTTTTTTTTTTTGGAAATCAGTGTCGGAGACAAGGAGAGGGAATCACGGCGAGTCCGAAGTGCATAATTTGATTGGAAAATGGGTGGTTTGCGGTGGTTCACGACGGAGGGAAAAATTGGACAGAGTACTGCTCTTTTCTGGTGAATTTAGGGAAAAAATGGATAAGTTTGGGCCATTTGGGTCATGGGTCAAATTGTTTGTGAGCTGCTTTCTTTATTTCTTGTTTGAATATATAAATGGCTATGGCCTACTTAATCTAATACAATTATTATACAAACATAACTGATTAATTAACACTAAACACACATAAAATTATAATTAGCACATAAAGTCAATTAAACATTACTCATAATTAAATTCTATTTTTTTGAAAATTTTCTAACATTTTTCACCCTAATTAATTAACTAAAATAGCTAAATAAAAATGGTAAAATCACATGACATTTAACACACATTTTTTATGTATTTTATTATTTTAGGTGCCAAAATTAGGTGATTACAATAGGTATTAACACAGCCATCATTCACCACATTTCGATCATATTGCCATGGCCTACCAAACAAGAGATGGCAAGCTTGCATAGGTACCACATCAAACATGTGCTCATCTTGGTAGTTCCCAATCGTGAACTTGATCAAGACTTGTTTTACTACCTTCAACTCCCCACACTCACTTAACCATTGCAAATGGTAGGGGTTTGGATGTTTCAAGGTACACAATTTCAATTGTGACACCAAAGTTAGGCTCACCACATTAGCACAACTACCCGAATCTATTATCATTGAGCATACTTGCCCCATCACACGGCATCTAGCGTGAAAGAGGTTTTCTCGTTGCACATTTTCACTCTCCTCTACAAGCATGGCACTCAAACTCCTCCTAACAACAAGAAACATGTTAGGGTCATCTCCTTCTGCTTCCTCTCCTCCCTCAACTATCTAACTCTCCTCCACTCCCTCATCCTCGGGTTTACTATCTTGTTCATATACCAACCCATCATCCATAACAATCATGGTCTTTCGAGTAGGACAATCTCTACCAAAGTGAACATACCCCTTACACTTGTGGTATTGAATAGAAGAAGAAGTAGGAGTGTTCAATTGAGTTTTAGAATTACCACCCACATTTGTTGTTGGCTTCTCATAAGACTTCTTCACATCTCTACTTACACTTGCACCACTTGTGTTTGGAGTCTTCCATTCCTTTGGATTACTCACGAGAGTAGAAGTGGTACTTCTATAGAAGGTGGACTTCTCTTTTTTGAGCTATTTCTCGGCTTCAACCGCGGCATCAAATAGGTCGTGATGAGAATAAAACTTGTGAATCTCAATTGAGAGGCTATCTCTTGGTTCAACCCACTCTTGAATCGAATCATGACTTGCTCATCTTCCTCCACATCCATGTCTAAGGTCATTTGGATTTGCTCAAACTCATTGTAGTACTCTCCAACCGTCTTGAAGCCTTGTTTCAACTCATAAAGCCTTTTGAGTTGGTATTGACGATACTGGGGAGTCACATATTTTTCATCCATCACACGAGTCAATTCATCCCAAGTAAGGTTCACGGGCAAAGCATTCCTTCTCCTATACCTTTTGGTCGACTCCCACCAAGTTGAAGCAAAGGATTCAAAGGAAGATATAGAATATTTGGCTTTCTTCTCCTCGACCATGTCATTGGTATCAAACACTTGTTACATGGTTACCTTCCACTCAAGGTACTCAACTGGATCACTACTCCCTTTGATTGTAGGAATAGTGAGCTTCACACTATTGAGATTATTGTCGTCACGACCCCCTCGGTAAGGCTCCAGTTGGCCCCCAAAGTTGTCACCATAAGCATCATAATCCCTTCTACCATTCCCTCCAACATTCCCCATGGGTGGCCCTCGACCTCGGTCTCTACCCCTATTCACTTCCCGGTCTCCATTTTTATCTCTCCTAGTCGGATAGGGAGCTTCATAATCATCAACATCAAACTCGGCCTCCTCCCCTTCTTGAGGTTCATCAACTTGCTCAAGAGGTGCAATGTTTGTACGGGCTCTAGGGAGTTAGACATTTTGTTGGTGATTGCCCAAGTTGTGGGGAATGCCCACTTGTTGGGGATTGCCCAACATACGCTCATTTCGAGCAAGATCATCCTTTAGCTTTTGTTGCTTAACCAATTCGGCAAATTATTCTGGGGTGATGGTTGAGCCACTTGTACCCTCACTGATTTCAAGTTTGACACTGGGGGTCCTTATTTCAAGATTTTTAAGTCTTAGGCTCATGCCATCCAACTTGGCTATTTTATTAGCCAACACTCTCTTAATGGGATAATCACCTTCACTAGCCATGGTACCTACAAAACAAGCAAATGGTTAGTGAAATAACCTCACATACTCACCTCACTTGAATGTCACTCGGGTACACTTGTTTAGTGGTGGGGGATATATCACTCAAGCTTGAACCAAAGGTGAACTCGTAGTTGAACGACGTTCCTAATCAACAACCAAGAAATCTACAAGATCAAGCACTCTTCGGGACGAGTGGAATTGATAGGACTCGATGGACGCTAAGTTCTTTAAGTGTGGACCTGAAACAAATGGTTCTACAAATTCTTCTTTGAGCTCTACTCTCCACTGAGCAAGATAATCCTAAAGGCTCAATGATTAGTACTAATCAAGTAGGAATGTTACTCTAATAATACTAAAGGGATGCAATGCATTCAAATAAAACATGAAATCCAAGAAGAAAACTACACAAAATCATGCTCTAGGGTTAGGCGGAGCACCTAGGCTCAGGCGGAGCTGCCTAGGGTGGAGCGCCTATGTCGGGCGGAGCGCCTAAAAAAGTGACTAGTGACTGGTTTGGGCGGAGCGCCTAAACTAGTTCTTCAGCTTTTCTCAACAACGTGTTTGTTCAATTTTCACCCAAAATTTGGATCGATTTCACCGTGTTTTGTCAAAATCCAAGGTTCCAAAAGTTGCTTTTCACTAACCCCAATAAACCCCAATGGTTTTTAACACCAAACACCCAACAACAAGATCATAATCATGATTCAAAGTCTTCTAACTAGGGTTTCAAAAAGAGGGGTTTTGATTCTTCAAATTTTTGTTCCATAACTCAAAATCACAAGATATTGGTACCAAATCGATGGGTTTTTGATATAGATCAAACCCCAATCACAATCAATCAATGGGTCAATCAATCCATGAAACACTAGCAATATTTTTGTATTTTTCAACTTTTTCATTTTTTTTTTTTTGTTTTCTTCTTTTTCAAACACCAACAACAAGAATGTAAAATTGAAACTAACTTAGGCATGATAAACAAGGGTTGAGGGTTTGTAGAAGAAAATCTCGAGCCTTGCTCTGATACCAAACTGATAAGGATCAAAATACGGAAGCGAAAATAAACAAAGATAGGAGCAAGAGGGATCTTGAACTCCCTACGAAGTAGCTACGAAGAACGTGTTTCGTAACACCTTCGATTCGGGTCAAGAACAACCTATGTTATGCGGGCAATCCTCAAGACACACACGGGTCTTGCAAATAGCACGATTAGGTTTGGATCGAGGATCAATTAGTGCAACTAATTGATTGAAGCCAAAAAGTAAAGGGTTCATTCATAAGAGAATCTCATCCAAGTGTTATCATCAATATTCAAGGTAAGCTAAGTGAAATAGAAGAGGACTTGAGGTATTTATAGAGTGCTTATCAAGCCTAGATAATGTCTAAAATGCCCCATAAGTTGGGTTTAATGAAATAGACCACGCAGGGTCAAAATAGTAAAAGACTACTCAAAATCTCGGAATTCAGCATGTTGGGCAGAGCGCCTGAAAATTGCACAATTTGAGGCGGTGTGCAATTTGGGCGGAGCGCCTGGGAATCTGGGCGGAGCGCCCAACTGCAAGTCCTCCTGGGTGGAACGCCTATGGCTCAGGACGTGATAAGGGGTAAAACTAGCGGAAGCAAATACGAACAAATATGTAGAAGCGATAAAAATAAGATACATGATATCTAAAAGATATCGGGAAATAAGGATTGGGGAGAAAAGAAACGAGAAGAAAGAACGGATTAATTTGATTCAAGACATGAATTCAATTATCCGAAAGGGAGAAATAAAACTCGAACCTTACAAGGAATTCACACTAGATGTTGAATCTCCATAGGTTCCAAGTCGTGCAAGATTCACGAAGCGATCCGCTTCGAACTCGGAGGCTCGGCCTTTCTCGTTCTCTCTCAATTCTATACTCAAATTCTAGCTAATGAAGAAAATGGCTAAGTGTTCCTATTTATAGTCTTTCCTAAGCCAATGTGACATGACTAAAATGCCCATGGGTTGGGTTAAGATATACAAGCCACTTAAGGGCAAAATAGGAATTTTACACCAAAAAGTTGGGGACTCAGCATAGTGGGCGCTCCGCCTAGTCTTGCGCGGTCCGCCTGGCTGAGCTTCTGGCCCAAAGAGGCCCCAGGCTTGGGCGCTCCACCAAGTGTTAGACGCTCGCCTGGTTGGCTTGAGGCTGGGCGCTCCGTCAGGCCCTGATGTGTAGGCTTCCCTCCATCCATTGAGCTCAAATGCAGGGCCTTCAAATCATCTCCTAAGCTCTTGCCCTTGCATCCTCACATCCTTACATCCTCCTAGCTTGGCTCTTGATGATTGATGTCCTGGCTCGATTTTTCCTTTATCATCCTCCCCTTCTTGAAAGGATTTCGTCCTCGAAATCAAACCATCAAAGCCTACATCCAAAGACAACACAAACAAAAAACATCCTACTACAAGAGTAGGTGAGTGCTCAAAAGTGTGGGAAAACACACTTTTATGATAGAGCCAAGCATCAATAGCAAGTAAAAAGCTCATGTCTCCCAAGGAAGCAACAAGTACTTGACTCAATAAGAAAGTGCATTCATCACAAGAAAAAGCAAAGAAATCAATAGGATATGGAACATGCAAGATGTAGCAATCATTTCCCCTATGACCTTTAAGCTATGACCAACATACCAAGCCTTCAATGCATTTTTATCACAAGGTGACACAATGACTTTGGCAAGCTCAATAGTCAAGGTGGGATGAACATATGGGATGGAGTAAGAAAAATTGTTCAATAAAATTACAACTAACATCAAATACTCCACTCCCCTTCTTAAGAGCACTCCTACACACACCAAGATGTTCCTCCTCACCTCCGAAATTACCTCCAACAAAACCCTCCTCGCTAGACAAACTCCCAATGGAGGTCTCAAACAATGTATTATCTCCAGAGTTAAGCATTCCAATCCATAGAGGTTCAAACTTACATTCTACTCTAGTTTGACAAAAATCACCATTCTCATTGAAGTCGCCCTCATACAAAGGATTAGTATAGGTGTTGAAATATGAGTTTTGAAGATGAGAAAGGACCTGGTGATAAGTGGACCATGAAAAAGTTCACAGTTGCGTTGAGAAGACTGAGCTGTTCAACGGGTTGATCGAGTTAAAGTTGAAGAAGGAGAAAGAGTATAGCTGGAGTCAAAGTCCAATCCTACCGGGAAAAGAACAAGCGAGAAACGGTGCTGAAAAGAGACGCGGTTCCTAAACGAAAAAAGATTGAAAACTAAGGCAAATTAACTTAGGTTTTAAATAAGGCACTATGGGTAAACCTTGTTTGAAACTAATTCCAAAGTGGAAAAGGAATTCTAAACTTAGTTGGATCCGGCTAAGTCAAACTCTTATATATACAAGTTAATTTGGCCAGAATCATTACACACAAAAGACATCTCAACAGAGCAAATCAAGAACAATCAGCTCGTGAGAGGCTTTGTGTGCATCAACAAAGGTTGAGCAGCAAAACCTTACGAAGGAGCAGTTTCATAGTTAAGTCTGTTGTTTAGTTATTTGTTATAGGCTATTGAGTTGTAATCTATCAGCTTGTTTAGAAACATATAGTAGAGATTACTCTTTGTGGTGAAGTAGAGTTAACCTTACTAGCTAACGTGTGGCTTGGAAGGTTCTATGTACTAGGGGGTTTTAGTTCCTTGATTACATTACGTTGTAGTCTAAAACTTGCTCGCATTTTCCTTTAATGGAAGAGTTGAAATCCCAAGAGTTTGGGTCGTGGTTTTTTATCCCTTGAGCAAGGATTTTTCCATGTAAAAATCTCTGCATTATTTACGTTTCCGCATTAAGATTAGTTTCAGAGATAGGTGAAACTTGCAAGGAACTTGGTTATTTGTAAGTCAGGCAATAAAAGTTAAAGGCAAGTTTTAGGATTGAAAAATTGGGTAAGGACACTACTCACCCCCTAGTGTCTTACATAGGTGCACCAAGTGCAACAAGTGGTATTAGAGCGGGTTCTCTCGAATAAAGATTAACATCTTGAGAAGGAACTGAACAATCAGTGCACCATCATTTATGCCCGAAGGACACTCAATCATCAAGCCTCCGCAATTCAACGGTCAACACTACAAATTCTGGAAGTTTAGGATAGAAATCTTTCTTTAGGAAAAAAATTATCAGTTATGGAGGATTACACAGAATGGTCCTTTGATTCCCACAATGATTGATTCATCAGGGAACAAAGTTCAAAAGCCTATAGAATAATTTAATGAAAGGGACGTCAAACTACTTCAGATGAATGCTGAAGCTATGAAGATTCTTCAGTGTGGACAAGAACTTAATGTATTTTCACATATTCCCAAGTGCTCAACTGCACAGGAAATCCGGGATACGCTAGACAGTGTATACAATGAAGAAACCGCAAAGTCAGAAGAGAGTTCAATCGAGGTCATTCCTGTTAAGAATATCACTGTAAAGAATCTGATCACTCAGGATGTTTTAGGTGTGGCGAAAGGGACCATGTTATTAAACATTGTCCAACATGGGGACCTTCTGAAAGCGAAAGTGAAGAAGAAGAAGAAGAAGAAGAAGAAGAAGAAGAAGAAGAAGAAGAAGAAGAAGAAGAAGAAGAAGAAGAACCTGAAGATGACTCTCCATTGGCTTTGATAGCTGATGATGAACCTTCCAATGATGATCCACCTGAGGTAAGTCTCGATGAACTAAAAACTAGACTTCATACTTGCTCTCCTAGGGAATTAAATTTGTTTGCCCTGACTTTAATTGAAGAGATTGAAAATTTGAGGTCTGAGAAGGAACTAGCACTTTCTGAGAAGGACAAACTAATGTCAGTTATGTCTGATTTTTCAATGAAAAATAAAAACTTGGAAAAAGCTAAATCTGATCTTAAAAAGGAATTAACTGCTAGTGAAGCTCAAGTTATTGAATTAAATCAGAAAGTCTCAGCCCTTGAATTAGAAGGTCGTCAATTAAAGGAACGGGTGCTTTATGAGAAGAAGCAAGTTTCTGCACTCGAACTTGAAAATAAAAAATTGTAAGAAGTGTCCGGAAAGCAAGGAGTTAGTGATGCTCAAATCAACCTTGAAGCTGAGCATAAAAAGAAAAAACCAGGTTCTACATCAGGAAATTGAGAAGAACCAGGTTCTTCAGAAAAAGGTTGAAAAAGCTAACTCTGAGCTTACCAGACTCACTAAATGGAACAAGTCTTCTGAAGCTTTGAATTGGTTGCATGAAAATCATAATATTGGTTAAATCGGTTTAGGACATAGGAAACCTTTACCTGCTTGGAACCCTAATAGTAAATATGTAGGACTTCCTTGCAACAAATTATGCTTCTTGTTTGGTAAGACTGGACATATTAAGAATGAATACAGTGTTGCAAAAGGAGCAGTGAAAAAGAATAAAAAATTAGTTTTACCTTATTGGGCTAGAAAAGATTTGATTTATCTATTCGATAACAAAAAGGGACCCAAGCTAATTAGGGTTCCTGTTACTAACCCTTGATTTTCTTTTGCAGGCTAGAGTGAGATGGAACAACCCAAGCTAGATTCTTGATAATGGGTGTTCCAGGCACATGACAGGAGATAGAAGAAACTTTCTCTCACTCGCAGCATTGCAAGAGGGTAGTGTGGCTTTTGGAGGAGGCAAGAGCGGTAAAATTGTTGGTATTGGAAAAGTTGGGAGATCCCTCAATCATGCTATTGACAATGTACTCTGTGTGGATGGATTGAGACACAATCTTCTAAGTATTTTCCAACTATGTGATAGAGGAAATTTAGTGAGTTTCACTTCTGTAGGTTGCACTGTAAAGAACCTGATGACTTGTGATGTGATAATGGAAGGAAAACGAGCTAATAATGTGTACAAGGCAACATTATGTTCTCTTCCTGAGAATAATGTGACTTGTCTGAATGTGCTGGAGAATGATAGTCAGTTGTGGCATAAGAGACTAGGACATGCAAGCTTAACTCAATTGAATAAGTTGGTGTCAAAGGACCTGGTTCGTGGAATGCCAAGCAAGAGGTTCAATGACATCAAGATGTGTGATGCTTGCATGAGGGGGAAACATTTAAGATCTTCATTCAAGTCAAAGAAAGTGGTTAGTACGTCTAAACCACTTGAGCTGGTTCACATGGACTTCTGTGGACCAATGAGGGTAAGGAGCAGAGGAGGTAAGAGGTTCGTGATGGTATAGTTGATGACTACTCAAGATACACATGGACCTTGTTCCTCAGATCTAAAGATGAAGCATATGATATGTTAGAGGACTGGGTCAGAATCAATCAGAAGAAACTGGGGCTTCAACTAGTAAGTATAAGGTCCGACCATGGAACACGGTTTGAGAATGCTAAGTTTACAGAATATTGTAATAAACATGGTGTGGACCACAACTTCTCTGTACCAAGGACCCCTCAGCAGAATGGTGTAGTTGAAAGGAAGAACAGGTCCTTGGAAGACATGGCTAGAACTATGTTGTTGTCAAGCGGTCTATCAAAGAGTTTTTGGGCTGAAGCAGTCAATACCGCTTGCTACTTGCTAAATCACTGTTCTATCCGTCCTTTGTTAGAGAAAACTCCCTATGAGCTGATTAGAGACAGGAAACCTAATATTGCACATCTCAGAGCTTCAGGGTGCAAGTGTTTCGTGCATAACAATGGGAAAGAACCTCTAGGGAAGTTTGATGCTAGAAGTGATGAAGCCATCTTCTTGGGATATTCCTCGCAAAATAAAACTTATAAAGTGTTTAACAAGAGGAACATGATTGTAGAAGAAAGTGTGCATGTTGAATTTGATGAATCTGAAAGTATAACAAAAGACAAGAAGATGATGATCAGGAGATTGGTCTTGCAAGAGATGAACCTGCTGAAGACCCTAAGAGTTTGAATGGGCTTAAAAATAATCAGAGTGATAAGGATCAAACTCAGGGGGAACTAGAAGGCAATCAGATAGGGGGAACTGAAGAGCAAGATGAAGAATACTTAGATGACTCAGCTCCTCCTGGAAATATCACTCAGCAGATTAAACCTAAACCTTGGAAATATCTAAGTTCTCATCCACTGGAGAACCTCATGTCCGATCTGAATACTAGAGTTGTTACTAGAAGAGCTTTAAAGAACTTCTGTGCATTCTTTGCATTTATGTCCTCAATAGAACCTAAGAATGTACGTGAAGCACTTGAGGATCCAGACTGGGTGATTGCTATGCAAGAGGAACTTCATCAGTTTGAACGAAGTAAGGTATGGCACCTGGTCCTTCGACCAGCAGATAGGTCCATCATTGGTACTAAATGAGTGTATTGAAACAAGTTGGATGAACATGGCATAGTAACAGGGAACAAGGCAAGACTAGTGGTTCAAGGTTATAGTCAAGAAGAAGTAATTGATTATGATGAAACCTTTGCACCTGTTGCTAGGATGGAAGCCATTAGAATGCTAATTGCCTTTGCAGCTTACATGGAGTTTAAGCTGTATCAGATGGACGTGAAAAGTGTATTCCTTAATGGTTATTTGAATGAAGAGGTGTATGTGGTTCAACCACCTGGTTTTGAAAGCATAGAGTTTTCCGATCATGTCTACATTGTACGGTTTGAAACAGGCTCCTAGGGCTTGGTATGAAAGATTGTCTACGTTCTTATTGAAGAATGGGTTTACAAGAGTTAAAATAGACAATACTTTGTTCTTAAGGAGGAAAGCCAAGGACCTGCTAATTGTTCAAGTGTATGTAGACGATATCACCTTTGGAGCTACTAATGAGAACCTTTGCAAGGAGTTTGCCGACCTGATGGGAAGTGAATTTGAGATGAGTATAATGGGTGAGCTGAATTTCTTCTTAGGCTTACAAATCAAGCAAACTCAGGAAGACACAATGATCCATCAGCAGAAGTACATCAAAGAGATTTTAAGAAAGTATGATATGAAGTCTACTAAGGATACGAACACACCCATTGCTCCTGGAACGAATATAGATTTGGATGAAACTAGTGCTTCAATTGATGAAACTAAGTACAGAGGAATGATTAGTTCTTTACTGTATTTAACTGCAAGTCGTACAGACATTGTTTCTAGTGTAGGGTTGTGTGCTAGGTTCCAGTCAAAACCAAAGGAGTCACACTTAACTGTAGTCAAGAGAATCTTGAGATATTTAAAAGGAACTCAAGATCTTGGTTTATGGTGCCCAAAAAGTGGAAGCTTTGATCTAGTTGGGTATGTTGATGCTTACTATGCTGGTCACTTGGTTGATAGGAAAAGTACATCTGGGATGGCACACTTCCTAGGTCCTTGTTTAGTATCATGGGCTACTAAGAAGCAAAATTCAATGGCAGTATCCACAGCGGAGGCTGAATATGTAGCAGCTGCTTTATGTTGTTCACATCTATTATGGATCAAGCACCAGTTGGAGGACTTCAGAATTAAGTGTGGACCAGTTCCAATCTTTTGTGACAATACCAGTGCAGTCAATATTTCCAAGAACCCTGTCGAACACAAGAGAACAAAGCACATTGATATTAGGCATCACTTTTTAAGGGACACTGTTAAGAAAGGCCTAATTACTACGAACGTTTGCAGGACTGAGGACCAAATTAATGATATCTTCACTAAGGCATTGAACAGGGTACAATTTGAAAAGAACAGGCTTGAGCTAGGGATGACCAAGATACAGTGAACGAGCCAGCACTTGGTTCTCCTAATGATTGGCTAGTGAAGTTGGATGACCAAGATACAGTGAACGAGCCAGCACTTGGTTCTCCTAATGATTGGCTAGTGAAGTTTCCTCGTTTTACCTAGCTTAACTTTGTTTAGTTGATTCTACATATAAAACATAATTGTTTTGCTTGCTGACCTACTTGGAACCTGTTTTTATAACTCAGATGCTGGCAAAATTTTTGAAATAAAGGATATTATTGAAGAAACTGGTGCATGGACATTCAGGTACACATTCGATGCTACTTACTGAGTATAATATTTTACTTACGTGGCCAAATTGTTACCAATCATCCTCACTTGGTGCAGGATTAGTGGTTAACTTTTAAATTTCAAATTCTTTGAACCGGATGGCGTCAGCTCCTAGACGTAATAATGCCATAACATATTTTTCACATCCCATCACCCGTTCCCCTTCCCGATACGCCCTATAACCTTCTCTTTTCTACTAAGTGATCAAGAGACATTGTTTCTATCGGCGTGAAAGAAAAAAAATCTCTCTAAAACTTCTCTTCTCTCTCTCAAAAACAATACTCTGTAAAAATGTCGACCAGTTGCAAAATTGATTCAGACCTTTCTTTACCTAAACTCAAAATCTCAAAACTAAATCAAAAGGAAAAGCAACTAGCCGTGAGTCACTCCGTAGCGATGGCGAAGAAGTTCGCGAAACTAAGGCAGAAAAAGTTGACGGAGGAAGCAACTAGGAAGAGGGAAAGTGTCTCACTTGTTGGTATGGATGAAGGGGTCGTCAATACGGTTCAATAAAATCGTCAAGAAACTAAAAAGGTAAACCCCGTTTCTCCTACTAGTACTGTTGTAAATACTAGTTTACCTTCTGAGCCTGTATATTTAGGAGAGCATGTAGTGGCTGAAGTAGGTGATAAGGAGAAGGTGGTTGTCGAAAATCTTGAAAAGGTTGTTGATACAGCGGTTTGAGGTAGTTGAAAAAGAAACTGAGAACACCGTTGAGTAACATGTTCCTGAGACAGTTCCTGTGGTAGAAAAGACCATTAGTGACAAGGGAAAGGAAAAATCCGCTGAACCTACCAAGGAACCTGAGAAAGAACCTAGTTCGTTCTCTGATTCTGTGGCAAGTGATGATGCAGATCTAAGAGATATTGATGATTATGTGGAAGAAAATTTAGAAAGTGTACGTTTTACTGAACCTTTGAATATTGTGTTGCCTGAGGCCAATCCCACTCCTCAAGCTAGTGAATGATCCTCTAGTGAGACTGATGTTGTGGTGGCAGAGAAACAGAGGAGATTGGGTAAGAGGCCTGTGGTTCAGGAATAGAAACATACAGTGAAGAAACGAAGATTGGTGAAGGAAGGAGAATTTGTGGGTAATTCCAAAATTGGAAGTTATGGTGATGCTGAGGGTATGGGAGAAAGCAGTAGAAAGACAATGAGTCATGCGAGGAGACCTGCTACTCGTGGTTCTGTTCGAGAGCAGCAGAAAAGGATCGTGAAGGAACCTAAATTTCGTAGGAGAGGTTCCAAGACAAAGTTGGTGATTGGTGATGACAAGGAAGACACGAAAAGGAGGGTAGCCTACTTTAGAGGTCTGCCATTGGTAAAGGGTAAAATTTTCACTGACCTAGAGCTGGAAGGGATGACTCAACTTGGTGCTAAGTTGAGATCTCAGGGTTGGTTGAACCTGTCCAGTGATCGAACTAGACAGATGAAAGAGCAAGAGTTTTGAGAATTTTACTCAAATTGCACGGTAAGTTAGGGAATAGTGACAACCATAGTCAAGGGGCTGGTGATTCAGTTTGATTGTGTAGAGCTTGGTGAGATTTTGGGTGTTCCTTCTAAGGGCTACAGTGTGTACATGAGAAACTCGTGGCCGGCTAGAGGAGATGGTGTGTCTGCTTTGGAGGTGACCCAGAAATTTGCAGGGAGACCTAGACTAGAAAGGGCAACACAAGTTAAGAAAAAGGCATTGCAACCCTTCTACCAGTTGCTATTTGAATTTGTGTTAAAGAACCTGTTACAGAGGTTGGAGAGGCAAAGTGAGGCCATCTTTCTGGATATGACCTATATGGACCTGCTAGATCGCGAGGTTCGTATTAATATGCCTGAATTAATGATCAAGCACATTGGTAGGGTAGCTTGCATGGGGTTGGGTAAATATGCGCTAGTCTATGGGTTTCTTCTAGGTAAAGTATTTGATTTCTTTTGGGTGCCTGTTGGTAAGTGGACGGAGCCGAACCACAATGACGTGTTTGGCAGGAACATTCTGAAGTCTTGTGTCTATGTGTTGGATGGTGAACCTGCTGATGAACCAGAGCATGTGGAGGAGGATGCGGATGAAAGAAGGAACGTATGAATGGATAGGAGGATTGAGGGGTTGAGGAGGTAGCTTGAAAGGCAAAATGATGAGCTGGTCTGGATGAATGCTGAAAACACAACACTGGATGCAGAGCTGGAGCGTGAATGTTACACCCCGTATGTGTAAACTGACGTATATCATTCTAATGACATGTTAAGAATAATTTAAGTGTAAAGTCATAATATGACCATATATGATGTTTATATGTTGAATATAAATTTTGGGAAAAATCGGATTTAAGTTGCGGAAAAACCGACTAAGGAATTGCCTTGTAACGAAGCTTTTTCAGCAATTAATTTCACATATTATATGAGGTCTTTTGGAGACATATCATATATCAAATTGAAGGCCTTGAAGTGTATTCTCCAATACTTTTAACGGTTTGTTAATACAACATATAAATAAAAAGATATGAGCATCAGAAGTCAGGCCAGAAGAAGGGACATAAGCGCAAAAGAGGGCTAGAACTGAAATGTTTCGAGTATAAAAGGAAAAACATGTCTTCTTTTCGTCATTTCCAGAATATAAACGATAGAAACAGTGTGTTGTTGAAGGTTTAAACCTCTTTTAAGATTTTGAGGGATGGACATCAATCTTAACTCAAAATTGAAGACAAATTGCTTCAAAACGCTTGACGGGATTAACGTAACATTATGCTACCTTCAATTTCGTTTATAGTTTGAGTTTTAGAGTTACTTCATGGCTAAGTAAGGTACCTAAATTCTGTATTATAGCTTGTTTAAGATTTAAAAGGTGTGGAATTCAAGGAAAACAAGGTTTAGAAGCAAGAAACATCAAAGGTATGTAAGGCTAAACCTTTCTTTTAGCAAGGCATGTATCTTTTAGCTTTTGAAGCTTTTCGTAGTACTAAACTTAGTATTTCTTCTGAGAAACATGTATGGTACCAAGGAAATCTTGTATATACTTAATTTGGTACTAAAATCCAAGGTGAAAGACGTCCAAATCAACAAGACAAAACGTTTCGAAATCTAGAAAATCATTTTGATCTTTGGACAGCTGTTAGTATATTTATCTGAACCCCTTTTTAAAAAATTGATATTTAGATGATTTAAGATCGCCAGAACCCTAAAACATATATCTACAACTTTCAAGAAGATCATAAAGTCTATAACTTTGATCTACACTCTGATAATTAGGTTGAAAGTTTCCATACGCGGATTTATTATGTCGTCCAGTTGTCTCATCTTGTTATCCATTTAACATGTTTTTGTTATCAGTTTATACGGGTATCCATTCCCGTGTATAGTACAGTACTGGTTCTGTTTTTGCAGATCATCCAATTTCAGGGGAAACTCTGCCGAAACTTTTATAGAAATTCAAAGAGTTGGACAAATTCTGAGTTCTAGGTTTTGTCTATAATTCCATCCAGAGTTTCCTTGTCATTCCTTTGAGTCCATATCTATTGTTGCCACATGTGTTATGCCTCATACATGCTTATGCTTATATTGTGATCATGTTATGTGTGATTTGGAGTTCCCCATAGAGGCTGGACATTGGACACACAGTCCGGTCGCGTGTGATACTAACCGTCTGGGGGATACAGCCCCTCTAGTTCAGGCGGGAGTTGAAACACCTAGTGTGACCGGGTGTCGTTCACATACTCTGACCAGAGAGACTAGATATTACTGGCTGGGGGGGATATAGCCCATAACACCAACCAGGTTTGTTATATACGCGTATATAGCCACAGTATGCACTTCATGATTATACATGAGGCTAGTCCATAACACAAGACAGGTACCAGTTCAGACAACAGTTCAGTTTTAGCTCAGTACCAGTTATCAGTTCTCAGTTTTCAGCCACCAGTTCTTAGCGCCAGGATCAGTTGACAGTTATCAGTTCCAGTTTCTAGTTACCAGTTATCAGTCATATTACAGTTATTTCTTAGTACAGTTCATCTCAGTCTTCAGTTTCAGATTCCGCAAGACTTCAGTTTATCAGATCATGTTTAGTACGTTCTTCAGTCTGTTTCATTCAGCTATGATGTATTATATGCTCATGCCTTACATACTTGGTACATATCGTACTCACGCCTTTTTCTGGGGCACTGCGTTTCATGCCGCGCAGGTACAGATAGATCAATGCTTGGACCACGTTGGTAGGCCATCTGTCAGCTATTGGAGTCAGTCCACTTACTCCCGGAGTTACTTATCTTTTGGTATGTGTTTAGTCAGCCAGTTTGGGTATGGAGAGGCCTTGTCCCGTCCTTTGTATATTCAGATCAGCACTCTTAGAGGCCTGTAGATATGTCCCTGTCTGGTGCAGTGAGTATGTTATGTATGTCAGCTTATGTTAGTCTTGTGAGCTTTTTGCATTGCATAATTCTTATTAGTTAGGTTTATGTTTATTCTGTTTATCACTTATATTCATGGTTAGCAGATTATCAGCAGGATTAGTGATGATCGACACTTAGCGTTGGTCATCCGTCGCGTCCCTAGGTTGGGTCGTGACAAAAGTGGTATCAGAGCAGTTCAGTCTTAGGGTGTCTACAGGCCGTGTCTAGTAGAGTCTAGTTCAGGAGTATGTTGTTCGCCATACTTTTGAACTGGAGGCTACAAGGCACTTCAGGACAGTTGTGTTTCTTTCTTCTCTAGATCGTGCAATAGAGCCTCGATTATAGAATTCAACCCTCTAACAATAGTGTTTTCAGCAAATCGATGCCGCCGAAGAAACTAACAGCTGCCCAAAAGGGCAAGGCTAGTGCCGACCAGGGTACTAGTAGAGTGCCACCTGAGGTGGATGAGAGTGAGGAGTCCAGACCTGAGACTCCATCTGAGGCCTCACAGATCCCTTCAGTTTAGGGTGGTATTAGAGGTACCGCAGCTACTGTACGTCCAGCTCCTCTACCCAACGGTCAGGGGCAGAAAATGAGGGATGCCATCAGATTATTGACCACTGTTGTAGTTGCTCTAACTAGACAACACAGTGCAGATGCCCAGGGAGATGTTGGATCCAGGATCAATGATTTTATCATGCTAGAGCCTACAGTCTTTACCGGATCCCGTACAGGAGAGGACCCTCAGGATTTTCTAATGAGGATAGCCAGAGTGTTGAGGGTTATGCATGTGTCAGACACAGAGTTAGTAGAGTTGGCTGCATTCAGATTGCATAACCTAGCAGCTGGGTGATATCATACATGAGAGCTATCTAGTCGGCCTGATGCTACTCCTACGACTTGGAAGGAATTCTCAGATGCCTTCTTTTATCAGTATATGCTTATAGAGACATAGGGAGCCCGTGCTAATCAATTCCTGACCTTGAGGCAGGGAAGTTTGAGTGTAGAAGAGTATAATTATTGCTTTAATTCTTTAGCAAGGTTTGAACCTACTGTGATAGTGAGTATGAAGGATATAATTCACAGGTATGTAGTGTGACTAGGTCCACGCCTGGTGAATGAGTGTACGATCGTTGCTATGCAGCCAGGTCTTATATCACGCATTCAAGCATTTGCTTTATCATTTGAGGAGAGGAAGTAGAAACAGAGAGCCGACATGGATAGAGGGTTACATAAGAGGGACAGATTGTTTGGTCCATTCGGAGAGACATCCGTAGCGAGTAGGCAGCAGAGTGTTAGACAACCACCAGCTAGTATACCTCCAGATTCTCGTGGCTTGAGATCTGATAGACCTCCTCAGTCCAGAGCTAGTCAGACACCACAGACTTCAGTATTTCAGCATCGTGGTACTTATGTGCAGGCCGGTTTGACATATCCCAGATGTCCAGATTGTGGTAGACGCCACTTGGGACCATGTAAGTTAGGAGCTGATAGTCGTTATATTTGTCAAAAGGCAGACCATTTCATGAGAGATTTCCCGACTAGGGGTGGTAGTGGTCCAGCGCAGCCAGCTAGATCAGCAGTTGCCTCCTTAGCACCAGCACGCCATCAAGGGCATGTTCTTCAGGATGGCACCTGCATAACAGAAAGAACTTAAGGAGCAACTGAAGGATTTGTTAGATAAAGGTCTCATCAGACCTAGAATTTCCCCATGGGGAGCCTCGGTATTGTTTGTGAAAAAGAAAAACGAATCTCTATGCATGTACACAGATTATAGACAGCTAAATAAAGTCACAATCAGGAATAAATACTCTCTGCCCATGATTGATGACTTGTTCGACCAGCTCCAGGGTGCCAAGTGCATCTCAAAGATAGATTTGCGATCACGCTACCATCAGGTTAGAGTCAGTGAATCTGATATACCTAAGACTGCATTCAAGAATAGGTATCGCTATTATGAATTTTTAGTGATGTGGTTTCTACTAACTAAAGCCCCTGCAGTATTTATGGATCTGATGAGCAGCGTATTCAGGCCTTATCTAGATTTATTTGTGATTATATTTATTGATGATATTCTCATCTATCCAAAGTCTGAATCAGAGCATCTGGAGCACCTACGCATAGTATTGCGCACTCTTCGGGACCAGCAATTATATGCTAAGTTCTGAAAGTGTGAATTCTGGTTAGATTCAGTAGCATTTCTTGGCCATATAGTTTCAGCATAAGGAATTAATGTAGATGGCCAGAAGATCGAGGTTGTGAAGAATTAGCCCAGGCCTACGACGCCAACTGAAGTACGTAGTTTTCTGGGTTTGGAAGGTTATTACAGAAGGATCGTAGAGGGTTTTTCCTCCATTGCAGCTCCACTGACCAAATTGACACAAAAAACAGCTAAATTTGAGTGGTCTGATTCTTGCGAGCACAGCTTCCAAGAACTAAAGAACAGGTTGATAACAGCTCCAGTACTTACACTTCAAGAGAGATCTGACGACTATGTCATTTACTGTGACGCTTCTCGAATTGGTCTTGGTTGTGTTTTGATGCAGCACGGAAGAGTTATTGCCTATGCTTCCAGGCAGCTGAAAAAGCACGAGCAGAATTACCCTACTCATGATTTGGAGCTTGCAGCAGTCATTCATTATTTGGAGACATTATTTGTACGGTGTTCATGTTTATATTTATAAAGACCACAAGAGCCTCCAGTACATATTTAAGTAGAAGGAGCTAAACCTACGATAAAGGCGGCGGCTAGAGTTGCTGAAGGACTATGACATGGACATTCTTTATCATCCGGGTAAAGCGAATGTTGTTGCTGATTCCCTTAGTCGCGAGTCTATGGGTAGTCTATCTTATTTACAGTCACAGAAAATAGAGTTAGCTCATACACTTCACCAGTTGGCCAGCATGGAAGTCAGATTAATAGATTCAGAGGACGCAGATGTTACAGTTCAGAATGCAGGCACTACCAGTAAAGCAGCGCCAATATGAGGATCAAGTTCTAGTTCAATACATGCAGATAGCCAGAAGAAAACTGAAATCACCATACAGAATTACTAGTGACGGGGTTCTTAGGTATAAAGATAGACTTTGTGCTCCTGATGTTGTAGATTTACGTGGATAGATTATGCCCGAGGAATATTATTCCAGGTACACTGTTCACCCAGGTTCGACTAAGATGTAATATGATCTTAAGCAGATTTATTGTTGGGACGGAATGAAGCGTGACATAGCAGAGTTTGTGGCTCAGTGCCCTAACTGCCAGCAGGTTAAAGTCGAGCATCAAAAACCTAGTGGCTTGTTACAGGAAATCGAGATTCCACCATGGAAATGGGAAGCAGTGAATATGGACTTCATTACAGTCTTGCCCCGTACACGGAGTAGGTATGACTCTATTTGGGTTATAGTTAACAGGCTTACTAAATCAGCTCATTTCTTGCCTGTTAGAACTACATATACAGCGGAGGATTATGCTAGACTTTATATCAGAGAGATAGTGCGCCTACATGGTATTCCAGTATCTATCATTTCAGACAGGGGCCCACAGTTTACAGCTAATTTCTGGCGATCATTCCAGATAGGTTTAAGGACACAGGTGAATCTGAGTACAATATTTCATCCACAAACAGGCGGACAGGCTGAGTGGACCATTCTGACGTTCAAAGATATGCTTAGAGCTTGTGTGTTAGATTTTGGAGGCAACAATAATGATCATCTACCATTGATAGACTTTGCATATAATAGCTATCATTATAGAATACAGATGGCGCCATATGAAGCTTTGTAAAATGCAGGTCTCCTATAGGATGGTTCGAGGTTGGCGAGTCTCAGTTGATAGGTCCAGATTTAATCCAACAAGTAGTTGATAAATTTAAGTTGACCAGGGAAAGATTATTAGCAGCGCAGAGCAGACAGAAGTCCTATGCAGATAACCGACGTCGAGATTTAAAATTTCAGATTGGCGATTGGGTATTCCTGAAACTATCACCTATGAAAGGAATTATGAGATTTGGAAAGAAGGGGAAGCTTAGCCCTAGATTTATTGGTCCATATCAGGTTATCAGGTGAGTTGGGCGTGTAGCCTACGAGTTAGACCTTCCAGCAGACCTTCATGAGGTACATCCAGTATTCCATGTGTCTATGCTAAGGAAATATGTTGGAGATCCTTCTAGAGTTGTACCATTAGATGATGTACAGATCACATAGAAATTAACTTATGAAGAGGTGCCAGTTGCAATTTTAGATAGATAGATTCGTCGACTAAGGACGAAAGACATTCCTTCAGTTAAGATGTTAAAGCAAAGCAATAATGTAGAAGAAATAACTTGGGAAACTGAAAATGACATGATAGCCAAATATCCACATCTCTTCACTACTTCAGATATGTAACAGATCATTGCTTAATGCTTCCACATACTTCATTTAACATTCGAGGACGAATGTTCCTAACGGGGGAAGATTGTTACACCCCGTATATCTAAAGTGACGTATATCATTCTAATGACATGTTAAGAATGATTTAAGTGAGTTTAAAGTCATAGAATGACCATATATGATGTTTATATGTTGAATATAAATTTTTAGAAAAATCGGATTTAAGTTGCGGAAAAACCGACTAAGGAATTGCCTTGTAACGAAGCTTTTTCAGCAATTAATTTCATGTGTTATGTGAGGTCTTTTGGAGACATATCATATATCAAGTTTAAGGTCTTGAAGTGTATTTTCCAATACTTTTAACGGTTTGTTAATACAACATATGAATAAAACTAAATGAGCATCAGAAGTCAGGCCAGAAGAAGGGACATAAGCGAAAAAGATAGCTAGAACTGAAATGTTTCAAGTATAAAAGGAAAAACATGTCTTATTTTCATCATTTCCAGAATATAAACAATAGAAACAGTGTGTTTTTTAAGGTTTAAGCGTCTTTTATGATTTTGAGGGATGGACATCAATCTTAACTCGAAATTGAAGACAAATTGCATCAAAACGCTCTACGCGATTAAGGTAACGTTATGCTACCTTCAATTTCGTTTATAGTTTGAGTTTTAGAGTTACTTCATGGCTAAGTAAGGTATCTAAATTCTGTATTATAGCTTGTTTAAGATTTAAAAGGTGTGGAAATCAAGGAAAATAAGGTTTAGAAGCAAGAAACATCAAAGGTATGTAAGGCTAAACCTTTCTTTTGGCAAGGCATGTATCTTTTAGCTTTTGAAGCTTTTCTTAGTTCTAAACTTATTATTTCTTCTGAGAAACTTGTATGGTACCAAGGAAACCTTGTATATACTTAATTCGGTACTAAAATCCAAGGTGAAAGACGTCCAAATCAGCAAGACAAAACGTTTCGAAATCTAGAAAATCATTTTGATCGTTGGACAGCTGTTAGTATATTGATCATAACACCTTGTAAACAATTGATATTTAGATAATTTAAAAATCCTCAGAACCCTAAGACATATATCTACAACTTTCATGAAGATCATAAAGTCTATAACTTTGATCTATACTCTGAAAATTAGGTTGAAAGTTTCCATCTGCGGATTTATTATGTCATCCAGTTGTCTCATCTTGTTATCCGTTTAACATGTTTATGTTATCAGTTTATCCGGGTATCTATTCCCGTGTATAGTATAGTACTGGTTCTGTTTTTGCAAATCATCCAATTTCAAGGGAAACTCTGCCGAAATTTTTATAGAAATTTAAAGAGTTGGACAAATTCTGAGTTCTAGGTTTTTTCTATAATTCCATCCAGAGTTTTCTTATCATTCCTTTGAGTCCATATCTATTGTTGCCACATGTGTTATGCCTCATACATGCTTATGCTTATATTGTGATCATGTTATGTGTGATTTGGAGTTTCCCCATAGAGGTTGGACAATGGACACACAGTCCGGTCGCGTGTGATACTACCCGTCTGGGGGATACAGCCCCTCTGGTTCAGGCGGGAGTTGAAACACCTAGTGTGACCAGCTGTCATTCACACACTCTGACCAGAGAGACTAGATATTACTGGCTGGGGGAGATATAGCCCATAACACCCACCAGGTTTGTTATATACACGTATATAGCCACAGTATGCACTTCATGATTATACATAAGGCTAGTCTAGGTTTTCAGTTACCTGACTTGGGGGGATATAGCCCATAACACCAGAGAAGTACTAGTTCAGATGTTCAGTTACCTAATTTGGGGGGATATAGCCGATAAAACAAGACAGGTACCAGTTCAGACAACAGTTCAGTTTTATCTCAGTACCAGTTATCAGTTCTCAATTTTCAGCCACCAGTTCTTAGCGCCAGCATCAGTTGACAGTTATCAGTTCCAGTTTCTAGTTACCAGTTATTAGTCATATTACAGTTATTTATCAGTACAGTTCATCTCAGTCTTCAGTTTCAGATTCCGCTAGACTTTAGTTTATCATATCATGTTTAGTACGTTCTTCAGATTTCCAGCTATATTGCTATGCTCCAGCTCATATTTACATATTTATATTCCAGCCTTACAGTTTCATTAAGCTATGATGTATTATATGCTCATGCCTTACATACTTAGTACATATCGTACTCACGCCTTTTTCTGGGGCGCTGCGTTTCATGGCGCGCAGGTACAGATAAATCAATGCTTAGACCACGTTAGTAGGCCATCTATCAGCTATTGGAGTCACTCCACTTACTCCCGGAGTTACTTATCTTTTGGTATGTGTTCAGTCAGCCAGTTTGGGTATGGCGGGGCCTTGTCCCGTCCTTTGTATATTCAGATCAGCACTCTTAGAGGCTTGTAGATATATCTCTGTCTGGTGGAGTCAGTATGTTATGCATGTCAGCTTATGTTTTTCTTGTGAGCTTTTTGCATTGCATAATTCTTATCAGTTAGGTTTATGTTTATTTTGTTTATCAGTTATACTCTTGGTTAGCAGATTATCAGCAGGATTAGTGATGATCGACACTTTGTGTTGGTCATCCGTCGCGACCCTAGGTTGGGTCGTGACAGTGAACGGGAAGGGAACTCGCGTTGCCTCGCCTCGCCTCGTTGCTTGCTCACTTTAACATCCTTGATATTCCTCAATTCTGAACCAGTTCCTTTCCCTAGTCCCCTCTTGGTTCTTTTTATGGCCTGTTTTAAGACAATGTTATATTTTGGTTTGTAATATTTGGATGATGTTTAAATGTTTATAAGCCGGATTGGCTCTTATGTTGATATGAATATCCTACCCTGCTAGTATTTATTGTCCGAAACAGGTTCCTAACATTTAAAGGTTGACTTGTTGCCTTTGGCACTAGAGTCAACTAGACTTAATTTAAGTTGAGCAAGTTCTTACAACTGTGAAACTTTTTGATGACGCCAAAAGGGGGAAGTTAGATGTTGTTAGTTCATTGTATGTTTGCGACATAGTTTTTCCTAACTGTATTACCCTGGTTCGTGGTTACTGTTTGAAATTTTACAGGCTCTTGAGCATATAAACCCTCAGTGAGACAACATTGTTTGTCATCATCAAAAAGGGAGAATTTGTTCAAAGATGAGTTTTGAAGATGACAAAGGACCTGGTGCTAAGTGGACCATGAAAAGGTTCATAGTTGCGTTGAGAAGACTGAGCTGTTCAACGGGTTGATCGAGTTAAAGTTGAAGAAGGAGAAAGAGTACAGCTGGAGTCAAAGTTCCAATCCTACCAAGAAAAGAAGAAGT
Organism: Petunia axillaris subsp. axillaris; assembly: GCA_029990575.1. Lineage (NCBI taxonomy): Eukaryota > Viridiplantae > Streptophyta > Magnoliopsida > Solanales > Solanaceae > Petunia > Petunia axillaris. Next base: position 57,557,811 of record JARKNS010000006.1, on the reverse strand, counting down.
GAGAAGTGGTGCTGAAAAGAGACGTGGTTCCTAAACGAAAAAGGATTGGAAACTAAGGCAAATTAACTTAGGTTTTAAATAAGGCAATATGGGTAAACTTTGTTTGAAACTGATTCAAAAGTGGAAAAGAAATTCTAAACTTAGTTGGATCCGGCTAAGTCAAACACCTATATATACAAGTTAATTTGGCTAGAATCATTACGCATAAAAGACATCTCAACAGAGCAAATCAAGAACAATCAGATCGTGAGAGGCTTTGTGTGCAAGAACAAAGGCTGAGCAGCAGAACCTTGTGAAGGAGCTGTTTCATAGTTAAGTCTGTTGTTTAGTTATTTATTATAGGCTATTGAGTTGTAATCTATCAGCTTGTTTAGAAGCATATAGTAGAGATTACTCTTTGTGGTGAAGTAGAGTTAACCTTACCAGCTAACGTGTTGCTTGAAAGGTTCTAGGTACTAGGGAATTCTAGTTCCTTGATTACATTATATTGTAGTCTAAAACTTGCTTGGGTTTTCCTTTAGTGGAAGAGTTGAAATCCCAAGAGTTTGGGTCGTGGTTTTTTATCCCTTGAGCAAGGATTTTTCAACGTAAAAATCTCTGTGTTATTTACGTTTCCGCATTAAGATTAGTTTCAAAGATAGGTGAAACTTGCAAGGAACCTGGTTCTTTGTAAGTCAGGCGATAAAAGTTAAAGGAAAGTTTTACGATTGAAAAATCGGGTAAGGACACTATTCACCCCCCTCTAGTGTCTTACATAGGTGCACCAAGTGCAATAATAGGCACACTCATCAAGCTCAATAGCAATCAAAGGTGAAGTATTCAAACTAGAGACAACATTCACACTTGATGAGTCATCGAACACAATTCGATCTATCTCATACTCAAGATACTCCTAAAGGTTACAGCCTTCCTTACTATGACACAAGAGACCACCACTTGCAAGTAAGCAATCAAAGGGAAGAATAGGATAATCATGCAATTCATCTTCTCCTTTATCAAATATTGGTGGGGTGTCAGAACAAGGTTTACAAACAAGGTCAACTTCAATATTTTCATTACAGAGAGGTTCAATGAAAACTGAGCTCACATCATGATGTGGCTTTTCAACCCTCTCAACTAATGGTTCACATTCACACACAAGTTGACCATTCGACTCTACACTAGTTACAAACACATTGTAATCATACAAATCACCAACTAGTGTTGAGATTTCACAAACAATTTTACAAGACAAGGAAGTAATATGCTCACGAGAAGAAGAACTAACACTTACATTTGAGTTGCATCCGGGCTCACTCAATGTACTTGAAGCATCATGGCTAGCTTCTCCTCCTTGTAGCTCACATTCGGAATCACCTTCACCTTGTCTTTCCATCTCGGAACATGATTGAGGCTCCATAGGTTTGCCTCCAAGCATTCCTACACAAGAATTCAAACAAATAGAAGAAAAAAATAAAGGGTCAAGGTTAGAATAAGGGGTGCCCTCACTCACAATGATTCTTTTTCCCTCTTTCTTTTCCCTCATTTTTTCCAAGGTCGGGTGTAGATTCGGGTGGTGACAACCCACTCACATCACTCAACACAACCTCTCTTTTTTCCAGTCGAGAGTTGTCACCAGTCGCTCTCTTGCTCCTCTCTATATTTTGTCTCTCATATTCGTGGCAGTTAGGACGAGGCCCAAGAATACCCATAGCCGGAGTAGGTGGACTCTTTACATCAACCCAAAATCTAGGACATGGAAACTCATCACTTGATGTCTCCTTTTTCTTCGTTGGTGAACCACTTGGCTTTGAAACTTGTGGTTTCGGGTTTACCTTGTTGACACTTGCCAATGCTTTTCTTGCAATAGTCCCACCACTTCTCGTAATTGTAGAACTCCTTGATTGCACATTTTCACCCATGGAATGAGGTTCTCGCTCCTTGCTCCTTTGTATAGCCAAAGAAGGTGGACTAGTAGGCAATTAGCCTCTTGCCTGATAAGGTACAAAGTCATAAACCCTTTGTATTACGCCCACAAGAATCACATCCTTCATATCACTATATTGAAACCTCTTGTTATGCAACCATAGCGCACCTAGCCAAATATCAACATGTTGCATCGGATACACATCACACCAAACATAACATTTATAATTCCTATGAGATAGAAGTACCTGAGCTTACTTGGAAACCCACACTCCCTCATACTCATAAGGACTCACTAGCTCACGACATGGTATCCTTAGCCTATCCACTAAAGAGGTGTTAATGTAATTGGCATCGGTATCATCAATCTTGAGCAAGTATCCTCCAATACCATTTATCTAAACAACGAACCTTCGCCTACCCAAGTTTCCTAGAGATGCAACCAAGAGAAAACTTGAATGCCCATGAGTGTCAACACCAACAATTTGGGTCTCCCTTATCCATCCTCTACTAGGAAGATTGCTAGAGTAACTTCCACTTCCCGTCAGTCTTCCAATATTAGAAATGTTGTTGTAAGTCGAGGAAGGACCCTTGCCATGGAACCCATAAGTGCCTCTCGCCTTGGTTTCATAGCCCATAGTACTACTCCTACTACAACTATCCAATCCCCTCACGACATTGATAGAACAATATAGCCCCTTTGTAGCAAAAGCAACACCATCTCTCAAACCACCCTCCACATGGGAATTAGAAGTATTAGGTCGCTTAGCGTACCTGGAAGATGCAAGCTTCTTCTTTCCCATGGAACAACCACCACCTCCTCCCATACTAATGGAAGGCCCTCTACTACTCCCTTGCTCACGTGCAACATTAAGAGATGAGCATGTACAAGAATAATCTCTATAAGCAAATCCATCATCAACTCTTTCTATGTCACTACCATCAATTTCAAATTCATCACAAGTAGAGTAAGTAGAACATTGTACCTTGAAGCGTCACCTTCTTCATATTCTTGACTTGAAGCATAAGGATCAACACATTCATCTTCATGATCTTCATAGTCTTCATTAACCTCACGATCATCATAGTGAATCGCTTCATCCTCATACGAGCCATAGTCCCCCGAGTCATCATAGCAATACCCATCATTACCCTTGTAGAACCATGTCTCCCTCGTCTCCACATGAGTCATAACCTCCACAATCTTTATCCGACATAGTTGCACCAATAAAAGAAAGAACCTTACAAAAATCACTCCCTCAGGTTTATCACTCAATATGTGAACAGTCAAGGGCGAGGCCTAAATAACTTAGAAACTACAGTGATTACAAGTAGTATGTACAAGTATAAGTTCGAAATGGAGTTTATGAGGCTCGATGTACGGACGGCTATTTAAAGTGCGCACTTGAGGCCAAAGAAAGTTCTAAGACTCTTCTTTGAATTTTAATCTCCTCTACACATAAGTGTCTTAATATGCTCAAGAGTTAGTGTCAATGGAGTAAGCCAATTACCCTAGAAACACTAACAAAGAAGTTAGGAAACAAACGGAACACAAAAACACATGAAACAAAACAAACAACACCCGAAACGGGGGTGGGCGCTCCGCCTGGCTGGGATTCTTCCCAAAAGTTTGGCGGTCCACCTAGCTTTGGGCGCTCCGCCTAGAGTGCGATTCAGCAGTTTTCAACTACGGGTTTTTGGTGATTTTTGGCCAAATCTTTCAAACAATTTCAACCCGATACACAAAATCAACGATACCAAAAAGTGTATTCAACTATTATAACCAATCCCCAATGGTTTTTTTAAACCCCAAACAACAACAACACTCTTCGATTCAAGTTTGAAGCGATTTCAAGGGTTTTCAAAATTTTGAGAATTTGATTTTCAAATTTTTGATTCGTAACACCAAAACATGATATATGGGTATAAAAACGATGGAATTCAATACAGAACAAACCCCAATACTTTTTAACACTTGGGAATTCGATTCCAATCCGATCTACCAATTCTTTTTCAAGGTTTAAACCTTTTAAACCCCAATACTTTTTAACACAACAATAACAATAACAACACGATACTAACACGCTGAATAAGGAATGGGGGTTTGTAAGAACATAACCTGAGACTTGCTCAGATACCAACTGATAAGGGGTAAAACTAGCCGAAGCAAATACGATAATGCGAAAGCGATAAAAACAAGATACGTGATATTTAAAAGATATCGAGAAACAAGGATTCGGGAGACAAGAAACGAGAAGAAAGAACGGATAATTTGATTCAAGACATGAATTTAATTATCCAAAAGGGAGAAATAAAACTTGAACCTTACAAGGAATTCACACTAGATTTTGACTCTCCATAGGTTCCAAGTCGTACAAAATTCACGAAGCGATCCGCTTCGAACTCGAAGGCTCGGCCTTTCTCATTCTCTCTCAATTCTATACATAAAATTCTAGGTAATAAAGAAAATGGCTAAGTGTTCCTATTTATAGTCTATACTAAGACAATGTCTAATGCCTAAAAAGCCCATGGGTTGGGTTAAGACATACAAGCCAATTAAGGGCAAAATAGGAAGTTTACACCAAAAAGTTTGGGACTCAGTGAAGTCGGCGCTCTGCCTAGTCTTGGGCGGTCCGCCTGGCTGAGCTTCTAGCCCAAAGAGGGCCCTGGCTTGGGCGCTCCGCCCAGTGTTAGGTGCTCCACCTGTTTGGCTTGAGGCTGGGCGCTCCGCCTGACTTCTGGGCTCTCCGCCTGACCCTGATGCGTAGGCTTCCCTCCTTCCATTGAGCTCAAATTCATGGCCTTCAAACCATCGCCTAAGCTCTTGCCCTTGCATCCTCGCATCCTCCTAGCTTGACTCTTGATGGTTGGTGTCTTGGCTTGATTTGCCCCTTATCAGGAGGTGCGCCTGGTTGGTATGGACGGAGCGGCTCTTCCCTGGACGGAGCGGCTCTTCCCTGGACGGAGCACCTGGACCTGATATCATGTTGTGCTTCTTAAAATTGCTTCCAAGGCCCCCATCTTCAAGCTCCTTGCACATAAAGCTTAGGTGAGCGTCTTGGACCTCTTTTGCTTGACTCCGGGTGAACGGTCTCGTGGTGGTTTGCCCCTTATCATGATTGGAAGATTCCAAATCCTACAAGTGCCAATACCGACCGAGATCTAAAGAGACCTTTTGAGAACCGAGTGATTGTTCGTAACTCCGCGGACATGGGAGGTAAAGTTCAACTCAATGCTCCCAGTGCTTCAAACATACAATGACACAAATGAAAGGGTTATGATCACATGGCAAAAGAAAGTCCGCCTCGCAAAGTTATGCTTTTGCTCGTAGATTGAACTGTCCATGAGCAAGCGAGTGACTCCAAGAAGGAAATTAGAGAGGAGACTGACCGAGCTAAAAATAAAAATGGTCGACACGGAACCAAAGCTGACCATTCGAAAAAGTTTCTTGTGGTTCGTAGGAACTTGAGCACTATGAACTTAGAAGAAGAGGACAACCAAAGAGAAAATCTCTTCCATGCAAGATGTCGAGTGAGAGGGAAAATATGTTCGATGATTATTAATTCGGGTAGTTGTGCTAATATAGTTAGCCAAACCTTGATTTCACAATTAGGGCTGTCTACTTTGAAACACCCTCATCTCTTTCATTTGCAATGGTTGAATGACTGTAGAGAGCTGAAGGTTTTTAAGCAAGTGTGGATCAAATTCAAAATGGGAACTTATCAAGATTAGATGATGTTTGATGTGATTCCGATGCAAGCTTGCTATTTGCTACTAGGGCGACCGTGGCAGTATGATAGGTCGGTTATCCATAATGGATGATCCAATACTTATACTGCTAAGCTCGGAGGTGAGAGCAAATTGGTTGTAATCGGTTCAAAGAAAGCCTGCCTATGCTATTGCTTCATTCGAGGCATAAGCTTATACTTGGGTCGAATTTGAGAAGAGAATGAGAACAAGTCATGCTTTACACGAGCACCTTACTTTGGAACAATTGAAAAGAGTGATGGATGCAAAGTATGTGACAGCTAAACATCATGAGGAGCAACTTCAGAAGCTCTGTGATATAAAACTAGGGTCCAAATCGACTGAAGAGTACTACGATGAGTTTGAGGAAATTTAATTGGCTCTTGATATGGAAGAAGATGATGAGCAAGCCTCCATTCTGTTCAAAAATGGATTGACCCACGGTGTGTCATCTCAACTAGACTGCATGTGTTCAATACTTTGGATGAATCTTTCCATGTAGCGATTGATGCTGAGAAATGGGTGAAGGGAGACAAAGTAAATCGGTACCGAGGAGTCACTTCTTCAAGTTCTTCGAATCGGGGTAAAGATTGGAAGAGTCCGAATCCTACAAATACCAACACTGGCTGTGATCTGAAGAAACCCTTTGAAAGGGGAGTGACTGTTAATAACTCCAAGAAAGTGGGAGGTAAAGTTCAACTTAATATTCTTAGCGCTTCAAATATTAAGTGTCATAAATGCAGGGGCTATAGTCGCATGGCGAGAGATTGTCTGACTTGTCATGCTATGGCAATGCTTGATGATGGAACCGTCTATGAGCAGTAGGTAACTCCGAGGAGGAGATCAGAGAGGAGTCTAACCGAGCTGAACATGATGAAGATGGTCACAAAATAGTCGAGACTGACCGTCCGAATGTTCTTCTAGTGGTACAGAGAAACTTGAGCACTATAGCATATAGGAAGAGGATGATATTAAGAGGGAAAATCTCTTCCATGCTAGGTGTCGAGTAAAGGGGAAGGTCTGTTCAATGATCATTGATTCAGGCAGCTATTCAAATATGGTGAGACAAACCTTGGTTTCACAAATGGCTACTACAAAACATCCCCGACCATGCAGACTCCAATGGTTGAATGAGTTCGGAGAATTGAGAGTAGTAAAGCAGGTGTTGATTAAATTTCCTGTGGGGGCTTATCATGATGAGATGATGTTTCATGTGGTCGCGATGCAAGCTTGTCATTTGCTTCTTGGCCATGGCAGTATGATAGGTCTGTTATTTGTAATAGTCGAACCAACACTTACACTGCTAAGCTCGGAGGTGAGAGTTTCATACTCAAGCCTTTGTCTAAAAAACAAGTCAGTGAGGAGAATAAACAGATGCGAGAGCTGAAAGAAGCGGCCAAAGCTAAGTCTCTCGTTAGGACACAAATTTTTGCCAAGGAAAAAGAGACACCGCCCATGGCAGGTAATATTTGTGCAATCATCTAACCGGGTGAGTGCCTCCAAGGCAATGATTGCAGCAAAGTGATGATTTTCCTCGTGCATAAGGGTATCCTTCTGAACTCTTATCATAATTTCACTAATGATAACCCTTTACCTAATGCTATTCAAAGTGTTTTGTAGGACTTCGAGGACATGTTCCCTGAAGAAGTGCCCTGTGGATTACCTCCATTTTAGGGAACCGAGCACCAAATTGACTTTTTCCTGGGGTCTCAAATCCCAAACAAGGCAGCTTACCTGTGTAATCCTGAGGACACCAAAGAGCTCCAACAGTAGGTGGACAAATTGCTGAACAAAGGACTGCTTCGAGAGAGCTTGAGTCTGTGGGACGTTCCTTTTATACTTGTGCCAAAGAAAGATGGAACATGGCGAATGTGTGTTGATTGCTGAGCAGTCAACAAGATAATAGTAAAGTATCGTCATCATATTCCTCGATTAGATGACATGCTTGATGAACTAAGTGGTTTTTTCTATTTAAAGATTTACCTCAGGTTCGGTACCATCAAATCCATATGAAACCGGGTGATGGGTGCAAAATTGTATTAAGACTAAATTCAATCTAAATGAATGGTTAGTGATGCTGTTTGGCCTCCCTAGCGCCCTGAGCACTTTCATGCATTGATGAGCCATGTGCTTAAATCATTTATAAATAAGTTCGTTGTTATGTATTTCGATGACTTATTTGGTTATAGTAAATCTATAGATGACCATTTCGAACACCTAAGGCTAGTGCTTGATACTATGAGAAATGAGAAGTTGTATGTTAACTTCAAAAGTTGTATGTTTTGTGTTGAGCGTGTTATCTTTCTTGGTTTTGTGGTAAGTGCTAATGACGTTGAAGTCAATGACTCAAAAATCGAGGCTATTAAGAATTGGCCGACCCCTCCTTTGGTGTCTCAAGTTCAAAGTTTCCATGGGTTAGCTAGCTTTTATAGGAGAGTTGTCCGTGACTTTAGCACCGTGGTATCTCCTTTAATCGAGCCGGTCAAAAAGGAACAACCGTTCATGTGGGGAGAGTCCCAAGATAGGGATTTCTAACAGTTGAAATGAAGACTAAGTTCTGCCCCTTTGTTACAATCATTGACTTTGGAAAAGAATTCGAGGTTGAATGTGATGCATCTGGAGTGGGATCGGAGGAGTGCTTATGCAATAATCTAAGCGGATCGCTTACTTTAGCGAAAAGCTTAAGGGTGCAACCTTGAACTACTATACCTATGACAAGGAGTTGTAAGCCCTCATTCGAGCACTCGCCAATTCGCCCATTGGTAGCATTATTTGTGGTCGAGAGAGTTTTTGCTTAAAAGTGATCATGAGTCTTTGAAACATCTCTGAGGCCGGTAGAAATTAAACCGAAGACATGCCAAGTGGGTGGAATTCATTGAGAGCTTTCCCTATGTAATTCATTACAAGAAAGGAATAAACAATATAGTGGCAGATGCATTTTCGAGGAAATTTTCCTTGGACCATGTTAGTAGGCCATCTATCAGCTATTGGAGTCACTCCGCTTACTTCTGGAGTTACTTATCTTTTGGTATGTGTACAGTCAGCCAGTTTAGATATGGCGAGGCCTTGTCCCATCCTTTGTATATCCAGTTCAGAACTCTTAGAGGCCTGTAGATATGTCCCTGCGTGGTGCAGTCAGTATGTTATGTATATTAGCGTGTGATAGCCTTGTCATCTTTCCTGACTTTATGTTTTCAATAAATATGTATGTATTCATAACCAGGTTGCCAGCTCATCTCTATAATTCATAGATTATTAGAAGGATTAGAGATGATTGACACTTAGTGTTGGTCATCCATCGTGACCCTAGGTTGGGTCGTGACACAAGGGTTCGCTAGCAGTCACTACATTATCGGGCTTGGATGATTTTTACCTCTTTGAAGAGCGGGAATGGCTCGCCCTCTGAACGATTCTCCCTCCAGAGGCCTGCACATTGGACAAGGGAGCAATAAATGTAGAGGTAATTTTTATTTCCTTAAGCGAGGGCATATCACAACGGGAGAATCCTAAAAAAAAAAAGAGAATAATAGTGACAATCGGAGCCGAAAACCAAAGGAGGAATCCAGGAGGAAAAAACATACCATGGTCCTTTGCACGCCAACCGTTTGTGTTGGCCAACGATGTAAAATTCAACTGATCAAGCGGGTTTCTAGCAAAGATTGCGGTAATCCATATGGTTAAATCATCATTGGTTATTTGTATACAAGTCATGGATTTCACTAAGGAAGACACAGAGTCAGTTCATAAAAGCAACGAACGTGAAACGCATGGAATAAGAACGGGGAACTTACATCTCCTATTGTAGACCTCTGGAAAAGGAAGAGAGGATACAATATCCGGCATCCTTACTGCTACATATTAGCGGACCTAGCCGTGATCTTTGGAATCATCACTGTTGGAAACCACGACTTTCTTTCCTCTTTTCATAAACTTCAACATACGCGCCTTGTGGAGATGAGAAGAGTAGAAGGCAAGAAGATGCCAGAAAGAAAACATTACCTGGCATGGTTTGCCAAGTGATCTAGCACAGCCACTAATCGCCATATAGACGAGCCTATATAGCCTAAGCAGATATTGTATTGGCGGAAAATTTCTTCAATAATCGAATGAACGCGCTTGTTGAGACGCAGAGTGAAGGGATATGTATGTACCATCGAGTAACAGAAATGATAGGAAGAAATTCTTTCTTCAGCAGAAAGGAAAATGATGTCAATCACTTCAGGCCACTTGCAATCAAGCTTGATACGAGTTATATCCTCCTTCACAACCGCATACGGATAACATTCGATGGAAAAAGTTGCTAGTTTTGCCTTCCTGCTTGGGTGATTGACCCTGCATTTGGCCATCACTTTTGAAGTTGAATGTGGCGGGAAGATAATCTGGGATCTGAAGTATGTAGGGAGGTAATTTGGTCCTTGGGTCATAGTTAATGAATGGAATTATTGCTAAGGTTGAAGGAATATTTATCTTTTGGAAGGAAGTTCTTGAAACTATTTAGGGATCGATGAAGAAGTCTTAACATTTATGGCGTATATATGCACGCCTATGTGGATCTTTGAATGAGAAGCTGAATGATCTTTGTCACGTGGGATTGTAATTATGATTAGTCAGGTTTACATGACGAGTATGCATATAATTACGGGATATGAACAGAGCAGTGGCAGCATTGGGAGGATGCACAAAAACCCCTCCAATCGAAAAAGGACATGTCATTATACTAAGGGATTTGCATTTATTATAATGCATGCGAAGAGGCAAGAGATGAGCATCGGTACAGCTACATCTTTACAATTTCTATCATGCTTCTTTCACTTTATGACTGCTTGCATCATCACACAGCAAGTGGGGGGACTGACTGTGTGGGCAAAAATACGCCACCTATTGTTACGGGGATGCGAGTCCAGCTGGCAAGGCGAGACGAGACGAGACTAGACTTATCCTACAAGTCACGGAGCACACTGGATAAATGCCTGTTCTATGAGTTACGGCCATTCGGGCGGTACGGGTGTAGAATGCAAGGCATACATCCTGCCGCCTTAGGGTTACAGTCTCTTAGTTAGGGTTTCGTATATACCACCGTCTTGAGTTTATAGGCCCATGAGCCTTATTAGTCTTTGTATTTAACCATAATTAGGACTGGGTATCTACTACTATAAATATACTCCCCTATATTGTATTGTATATCAAGCGATTCGCCACTGAATGCGACTACTCTCCAGGAATAAAAGCTCTTTACTTTCTGGTCTATTATTTTTCTATGTATATACTTACTTGTTATCGTATTTTACTGTATTGCTTGTGAGCCCTTCATAAATTAAAGTGTTTAACCTAGACGTACAAATTTAGTCATAAACATCATCTAAATGGTGGAATAGTGATCTTGACACTGTTCAAGCTTGAATGTCTACCACCTTGGGCTGGCTCCGGATAATCATCGTAATAATCATCATCAAGCTCACGTTCAAGAGGTCTATCAACATAAGCTCCTCGTCCTCAACCACGATGGTTCCCACGACATCATTGAGCCTGACCTCGAGGATAGAACAGCTGCTCATACTCAACTTCAACATACTCCTTATCTCGAACATCACCCTCTTCAGCAACAGCAGCTAAATTCCTTTGGGGTCTTTGAAGTGGTGGTAAGTCAGCTTGGGGAATGCCCAAGTTTTGCTCGTTTTGAGCAGCTTCAGCTCTCACTTGTTGGCGTTGGGCAAACTCAGCAAATTGCATCGGTCGTATAGGAGTGGAATTGCTTGTTCCAGCCTCGGACTTTGTTAAGGCCTCAGAGGCTCGGTCGTGTTCGAGATTTGCAGCTAGAACATTAATTCCTCTTAGCTCAGCACTGATGCCGTATCGCTGCCAAGAGACCGGCTAACGACACCTCGGGCACTTTAACACCCTTCTTTCAGTTTTCAGCCATGGTGCCCAAAGACAAGAAGTGTTCGGTTAAAAATTACGTAACTCTCTCCTTTACTTTTGTTGGGTGGTGCTAGGGTCCACTATATGTTTAGGTTCAATCACTCAAGAACTTGTTACCAATTGCTTCCTCGGTTTGATCAATTTCTCTAAGATCCTCCGAATTTTAACAAGACTTGTTGTCTTCTTCTGTGATGTAGGGAAAACACGGAAGCGATAAAAATAGATAGAAAGTGAGACGAGGCTCGAACACGACCCAAGTAGCAACGGAGAACTATTTCCGTTACACCACGGGTGGACGTCAAGGATCACCTACACTACGCAACTACCCTCGAGCCAATGGGGACTCGCAAGTAGAATGATCGGGGAGGGGTTGTTGTGCAACTAGAATCCACTAGATGTAAACAAGTCCCAAACAAAGGTTCTTTCATTCATTCTCAAAGAGCAATGCTCAATTCTCACATTCATCAATAATAAACTCAATGTTCAAAATAAGCTATACTTGGGTTGTTACAGTTTTCCCAAGCTTACATAATGACTTAAGTACCCTTACTAATAAGGTTCATCAAATAAACCACGTAGGGCAAAACAGTAAAAGAAGTATAAATCCAGCAGCTGGGAGGGGCGCCTGGCTTTTGCTGGTCTAGGAGGGGCGCATGGGTTTAGGCGGGGCGCATGGCTTAGGTTGGCGGCCGCCTGGGTAGGGGCACCTAGCTGGGCGACCCGCCTATGCACCATTTCACTTTCATGCAGCGTGTTTCCCAGGCGGGGCGCCAGGGCTAGGCGGGGGCCTAGCTGTGCTGGGCCTCCCTCCTCCTCCTTTGGCGTGAGGCCTATAGCTGAGATTATCCGGAACGTCTTCCCAATGCTTTCTTCATCGATTCCTCTCCTCACCAAGTGTAAATGCATCTCTTGGTGATAAGACCCAAACCCCCTCAAGACCATTCACTCGGAGTCAAGCCAAGTTGATCCAAGATACCCATCTTCGCTTGATATGGAAGAGTATGGAAGAAGGCCCCAAGAGCGACTTGAAGAGCATGCTTTGGTGTGCCATGGATGGAGGACTACTTGGGCTCCAAGGTGATCCACCTCAAGCTCATTTTGAGCCTCTTGCACAAGTTCCAGAAGGAGGCGGAGCGCCTACCAAAAAGCAGAGAGCTGAGCAGAAGGAGGTGGAGCGCATCAACCTGAGGCGGAGCGCCTCACCATCCTGAGGCGGAGCGCCTCAACCTGGAGGCGGAGCGCCTACCCCTGTGACCCACATGCGGGATTTTTAATGACTTTTGCTTGAACTTCCAACTTTAGCCCTGCGTGGCCTTATTTGTTTTAACCAACTTTGGGGGTATTTTAGACCTTTTATTTAGACCTAAGTGAAGCCTATAAATACTTCACTTAGCCTCTTTAAATCATTAGCTAACTTTGATGATTGAACAAACACTTGTGTTGAGAGTTGAACTCTTTGATTGAATGAATGAAACCTTGATGGGACTTGTTCTTCCTCTAGCGGACCTAGATGAATTCCAATCCCCCCCGATCATTCTACTTGCGTGCTCACGTTAGCTCGAGGGTAGTTGCCTAGTGTAGGTGTTCTTGTCATTCTCTCGGGGTGTAACGGAACAAGTTCTCCGTTGCTACTTGAGATTATCGTACGAGTTACGTCTCGCTTTTATCTTTTACTTTTCCGCATTTTGATTCTTACCATCTTGGTATCAGAGCAAGGCTCGGGTTTTGTTTCTACAAACCCCCGACCCTTGATTCTTCGTGCCTAGGTTAGTTTCTATCTTTAGGTTCTTGTTTGTTGTTATTAAAGAAGAAAACTACAAAAAAATTGAAAAATTGAAAATCTAAAAATTTGGTGTAACTTGTTGGTTTGAATGATTCATGATATGGGTGTTATAGATTCTTGATCGTGGTTGAAATCCCGTCGTTTGGATACCAAAAACACTTGGATTGGTGAAGATTGAAACTCAAAACCCCAAAACCCCTTAAAACCCTTGATGAACTTGTTCTTGATGACTTTTGATTGATTCTTGGGTTGGATTGATATTGGATTAAGAACTTGATATTGGGGTTTGATCCTTGTGTGATTCCCGTTCTTTTGGTACCTTAAACACCCAATTTGGAGTTGTATTACATGAATTGAGAATTTGAAACCCTTTGAAAATTTGAAAATTTTAAAACCCTAGCTTTGAAGATGATGATCATGGTGGATTGCTTGATATTGAGTGGGGTTTGATAAAAGTTGTTGGGGTTTGATCTTTGTGACTAATACAACATTTGGGTACCTTTGAATTGCTAAAAAAACGTTTGATTAGTTGGATTGTTGGGTGAAAAACCAAGAAAACACGTAGTTGAACTGTACTGAAGGTTGCAGAGGCGGAGCGCCTATATTCTGAGGCGGAGCGCCTATATTCTGAGGCGGAGCGCCTCAAACCTGTGACCTCTCTGGAAATTGCTGAGGCGGAGCGCCTCCCTGCTGAGGCGGAGCGCCTCCACCTGGAGCTTTACCCTGGGCGGACCGCCCACTATCTGAGGCGGGGCGCCTACTTCCTGAAGCTTGGGAATTGGGTAGAAACTTCTAGGATTTCTTGTTTTGTTGTTTGCAATACTTCTAATTGGTACTATTAGAGTATAATCCTACTTGATTAGTACTAATTACTTCGAGCTACTAGGATCATCGTGCCTTAGGAAGGAGACTAGAATTCAAAGAAGATTCGTAGTTTCTTTTGATTCAAGTCCTTTACTTCAAAGTGCCTAGCGTTCATCGAGTCTCATTAACTCCACTCACCCCGGAGTGTGCTTGACTCGTGAATAGTTTGGTTGAGTAGAGGGATTGTTAGTCATCTACGGGAACCTTTGGAATTGCAAGTCGAGTGAAATATCCACCGCCACCCAAAAGAGTGATCCGAGTGAACACAAGTGAGGGAGCGAGTGAGGTGTTTTAACTAACGCTTGTTTCTTTTTCTTTGTAGGTACAATGGCCAACGAAGGTCAAGATTTCATCAAGGAGGCCTTGGCTAGCCTTCTTGCCAAGATGGATGTCATGACTCAAAGGATTGAGTCACTTGAAAAGGGTGCCTCGAGTACCCAAGGTGACCAAGGGACCCCGAGTGTCCCAATTGAAAAGGGGACCCCGAGTGTCCAAATTGAGGCCGGTGAAGGCTCGAGTAGCCCTACCTTTACCCCGGAGCAAGTTGTTGAATTACTCAATCAACAACGGGTAAAGGAAGATCGAGAGAGAATTGAACGAACGGGCATTCCCCGTATCTTGGATAATCCTCCAAGAAACATCCCATTACCAAGACCCATCCGAAACGTGCAACCTCTTGAGCAAGTCGATGAAGCTCAAGAAGGGGAGGAAGCTGAGTATGATGATGAGGCTTATGGTTATGATGATCACCTTCAACCGAGACGAGTTATGAATTGGGGTCGAAATGTGGATCGGGGTAGAGGCCGAGGTCGAGGGCCACCCTTAGGATATGGAGGAAGGAATGCGAGGAGGGACTATGTTGCTTATGATGATCACTATGGGGGCCAACCGGAGCCATTCCAAGGGGGTCGTGATAACAACAACAATCTTAATAGTGTGAAGCTCACTATTCCTTCTTTCAAAGGAAGTAGTGACCCGGTGGAGTACATTGGTTGGAAATTGGCTATGGAACGTATCTTTGACACCAATGATATGCCCGAAGTGAAGAAGACCAAGTATGCAATATCCTCCTTTGAATCTTTTGCTTCTACTTGGTGGGAGTCGGTGAAGAGAAATAGAAGGAGGACGGGTATGGCTACTAATCTTACTTGGGAAGAGTTGATCCGTGTGATGGATGAGAAGTATTTGACTAACCAATACCGGGTTGATCAACAAAAGCGACTCTATGAGTTGAAGCAAGGATACAAATCGGTTGGTGAATACTTCAATGAATTTGAGCAAATTCGAATGATCCTTGACTTAGATGATGAGGACAATGAGACGGCCATGATCCGTTTCAAAGGGGGCTTGAACCGAGACATAGCTTCACAATTGAAGTTCCACAAATATGATGATCATTACAAGCTATGTGAAGATGCGGTTGAGGCCGAGAAATGGCTCAAGGAGGAGAAATCCCTTCGCTACAAGAGTAGCACTACTACTCCAACAAGCAAACCAAAGGATTGGAAGCCTCCTACTACAAATGCAAGGTTCCCAAGTGCAAGTGGAACAAGTGGTGCAAATGCTACCAAGGATGTGAAAAAGCCGTATGAGAAGAACACACCTAATGTGGGAGGTAACTCTAAAACTCAATTACATGCTCCTACTTCTTCTTCCATGCAATGCCACAAGTGCAAGGGCTATGGTCACTTTGCTAGGGAATGTCCTACAAAGAGGACCATGATTGTTGTTGGTAATGATGCATATGAGAAAGAGAGTGAATCGGAAGATGAGGGAGTGGAGAGAGAAGAGGGAGATGAGGGAGTAGAGGAGGATGATTTGCTTGATGACACGGGGGAGGAGGAGGATCCTCATACTTTCTTGGTTGTGAGAAGGAGCCTAGGGGTTATGATTGTGGAAGATAGTGAAACCTTGCAAAGGGAAAATCTATTCCATGCTAGGTGCCGGGTCAAAGATGTTGTTTGCTCTATGATAATTGATTCCGGAAGTTGTGCAAATGTAGTGAGTCAATCACTTGTGTCTCAATTGAAGTTGACCGCCATGAAGCATCCTAAACCTTACCGGTTACAATGGCTAAGCGAATGTGGGGAGCTTAAAGTGGTAAAGCAAGTGATGATTCGATTCAAAATGGGGAGTTATGTAGATGAGCATTTGTTTGACGTTGTGCCCATGTAAGCGTGTCACCTACTCTTAGGGAGGCCTTGGCAATTCGATAGACAAGTGGTGCATGACGGTCGTGTCAATACTTACACGGTCAAACATGAAGGGAAAAGATATGTGCTTAAACCTCTCACTCCTAAACAAGTGAGTGATGACTACAAGAAAATGAAGGAGTTGAGAGAGGTGGCAAAGGCTAAGTCAATCATTGAGACTAGTCCTTTGTCCAAAAACTTGGTGGCAATCCCACCTACTTCTACCGGTGGCATATGTGCCATGATGCAACCGGGCGAGGTCCTAAAGGGAAATGATGGCAACAAGCTTCTCATATGCCTAGTGCACAAAGGTATGGTTTTAAACTCTAATTGTGATTTTTCTTCTAACCCTTTGCCTAGTGTGTTTGAGAATGTTTTGAAGGATTTTGGTGACATGTTCCCGGATGAAATGCCGGATGGATTGCCTCCTTTGAGGGGCATTGAGCATCAAATAGACTTTGTTCCGGGATCCCAAATCCCGACAAACCAGCCTATAGGAGCAACCCGGAGGATACAAGGGAATTGCAAAGGCAAGTTGATGAATTGCTCACTAAAGGTTTGGTAAGGGAGAGCTTGAGTCCTTGTACCGTACCCGTGATCCTTGTTCCCAAAAAGGACGGCACTTGGAGAATGTGTGTTGATTGTCGGGCCGTGAACAAAATAACGGTAAAGTACCGTCATCCTATTCCCCGACTTGATGATATGTTAGATGAATTAAGTGGTTCATGTGTGTTTAGCAAAATTGACCTTAGGTCCGGCTACCATCAAATCCGGATGAAACCCGGTTTTGAATGGAAAACCGCATTCAAGACCAAATTTGGTCTCTATGAATGGTTGGTGATGCCCTTTGGGCTCTCCAATGCACCTAGCACTTTCATGAGGCTAATGAACCATGTTCTAAAGCCATTCATCAACAAGTTTGTGGTCGTCTATTTTGACGATATATTGATCTATAGCAAATCAATAGACGACCATTTTGAACACCTTAGGCTAGTGCTTGAAAAGTTGAGAGCCGAAAAGCTCTATGCTAATTTTAAAAAGTGTGCCTTTGGTGTTGAGAAGGTGGTCTTCCTTGGGTTTGTTGTGAGTGCCCAAGGAGTGGAGGTGGATGAGTCTAAGGTAGAGGCCATACGTGATTGGCCTACTCCTACTACCGTGACTCAAGTGAGGAGCTTTCATGGTCTCGCAAGCTTTTATAGGCGATTTGTGAAGGACTTTAGCTCCATTGCCGCTCCACTCACCGAATTGGTGAAGAAGGACGAACCGTTTGTTTGGGGAGAGCCTCAAGAGAAGGCCTTCCTTGAGTTAAAAAGTAGGTTGAGTACCGCCCCGCTATTGCAATTGCCCGACTTCGGGAAGGCATTTGAGGTTGAGTGTGATGCCTCGGGGGTGGGAATTGGTGGTGTCTTAATGCAAGATAGCAAACCCATCGCCTACTTTAGTGAGAAGTTGAAAGGGGCTTCCTTGAATTATTCTACATATGACAAGGAGTTGTATGCCCTTGTGAGAGCCCTTGCCCATTGGCAACACTATCTTTGGCCTCGTGAGCTTGTAATCAAGAGTGACCATGAGTCACTCAAGCATTTGAGAGGCCAAGAGAAGCTCAATAAGAGACATGCCAAGTGGGTTGAATTCATTGAGTCTTTTCCCTATGTGATCCAATACAAGAAAGGGAAAGACAATGTCGTGGCGGATGCGCTTTCAAGAAAGTTTGCTCTAGCCACCACTCTCACCTCTAAGCTCATGGGTTTTGAGAGCATTAAATTGATGTATGCTCGTGACCCAAAGCTAAAGAGTGTCCATGACACTCTAGAGAAAGGGGAGAGAGTTGACAAATACCAATGGGTTAATGGTTATATCTTCAAAAATGGTAGAGTGTGCATTCCGGAGTCCTCTTGGAGAGAGTTGCTTGTGCATGAAGCACATTGCGGGGGACTCATGGGACATTTTGGCACAAGAAAGACTTTGGCCATTCTTCAAGAACAATTCTATTGGCCAAAGATGAGGGTGCATGTGGAAAAGTTTTGCACTAATTGCCTTGATTGCAAACGTGCGAAATCTAAAGCCCACCCTCATGGGTTGTATACCCCTCTCCCCGTACCTACTAGTCCGTGGTTGGATATCTCAATGGATTTTGTGATGGGATTACCAAGGACTAGAGGGGGCCATGATAGCATTTATGTTGTTGTGGATAGGTTCTCCAAAATGGCTCATTTCATTCCGTGCAAGAAATGTGATGATGCACAATATGTGGCAACTTTGTTTATTGAAAATGTCTTGAAGTTGCATGGTGTGCCTCAAACCATAGTGAGTGATAGGGACACTAAGTTCCTAAGTCATTTTTGGAGGTGTTTATGGGGTGCTTTAGGCACCAAGCTCTTGTTCTCCACGTCCCACCACCCCCAAACCGATGGGCAAACGGAAGTGGTAACCGAACCTTGGGAGTTCTTCTTAGAGCCATGACTCGAGGTAAGGCCGGAACTTGGATTGATCGTCTACCTCTTATGGAGTTTGCCTACAATCGCACATTGCATAGCATGATAGGCATGACTCCATTCGAGTGTGTTTATGGATTTAACCCCTTGATTCCCCTTGATCTAACCCCTTTGTCAAGGGAAATGGTTGTTAATTTTGAAGGTAAAGCTAGAGCCAAGGCTTTGGTTGAGCTCCATGCAAAGGCAAAGAAGAACTTGGATGAAGCTTATGCTAAAGTTGCCTCCAAGAAAAACAAAGGCCGTAAGAAGGTGGAACTCAAGAAGGGTGACTATGTTTGGGTGCACTTCCGGAAAGAAAGGTTCCCAAACCTTAGGAAAGGGAAGTTGGCACCCCGGGGAGATGGACCATTCCAAGTGCTCTCGAAGATAAACAACAATGTCTATGTGGTCGACTTGCCAAGTGAGTATCAAGTTTCTAATACTTTCAATGTTTGTGACTTGGTTCCTTTGAATGTAGGTAATGAAGGGGTCTTGCATGATGATGAAGAGGTCGTGAATGACACTTCGATTTCGAGGACGAAATCTTCTCAAGAAGGGGAGGATGATAAGACCCAAACCTCCTTAAGACCATTCACTCGGAGTCAAGCCAAGTTGATCCAAGATACCCATCTTCACTTGATATGGAAGAGTATGGAAGAAGGCCCCAAGAGCGACTTGAAGAGCATGCTTTGGTGTGCCATGGATGGAGGACTACTTGGGCTCCAAGGTGATCCACCTCAAGCTCATTTTGAGCCTCTTGCACAAGTTCCAGAAGGAGGCGGAGCGCCTCAAAGCTGAGGCGGAGCGCCTACCAAAAAGCAGAGAGCTGAGCAGAAGGAGGTGGAGCGCCTCATCCTGAGGCGGAGCGCCTCACCATCCTGAGGCGGAGTGCCTCAACCAGAGGCGGAGCGCCTCACCATCCTGAGGCGGAGCGCCTCAACCTGGAGGCGGAGCGCCTATCCCTGTGACCCACATGCGGGATTTTTAATGACTTTTGCTTGAACTTCCAACTTTAGCCCTGCGTGGCCTTATTTGTTTTAACCCACTTTGGGGGTATTTTAGACCTTTTATTTAGACCTAAGTGAAGCCTATAAATACTTCACTTAGCCTCTTTAAATCATTAGCTAACTTTGATGATTGAACAAACACTTGTGTTGAGAGTTGAACTCTTTGATTGAATGAATGAAACCTTGATGGGACTTGTTCTTCCTCTAGCGGACCTAGATGAATTCCAATCCCCCCCGATCATTCTACTTGCGTGCTCACGTTAGCTCGAGGGTAGTTTCCTAGTGTAGGTATTCTTGTCATTCTCTCGGGGTGTAACGGAACAAGTTCTCCGTTGCTACTTGAGATTATAGTACGAGTTACGTCTCGCTTTTATCTTTTACTTTTCCGCATTTTGATTCTTACCACTTGGACCTCCTTGGCTTGGCTCCGAGTGAATGGCCTCCTTATGACGGATTGCCCGGCATCATCATCCCCTTCTTGGGAAGATTTCGTCCTCGAAATCGCAATGTCCTCAACTCCGGCACCATCATCTCCTACATCAAGAGGAGTCAAGTCAGAAATATTGAAAGTATTAGAAACATTATACTCACTTGGCAAGTCGACCACATAGGCGTTGTTGTTGATCTTTGAAAGCACTTGGAACGGTCCATCTCCCCGGGGTGCCAACTTCCCTTTCCTAAGATTTGGAAACCTTTCTTTGCGGAAGTGCACCCACAGATAGTCACCCTTCTTGAGTTCCACCTTCTTCCGTCCCTTGTTTTTCTTGGAGGCCACCTTTGCATACTTCCTCCAAGTTCTTCTTTGCCTTTGCATGTAGCTCGACCAAAGCCTTGGCCCTAGCTTTACCTTCAAAATTAACAACCATTTCCCTTGGCAAAGGGATTAGATCAAGGGGAATCAAGGGGTTAAAACCTTAAAAACACTCGAACGGAGTCATGCCAATCATTCGATGCAAAGTGCGATTGTAGGCAAACTTCATAAGAGGTAGCTTATCAATCCAAGTCCCACCCTTACCTCGGACATGGCTCTAAGGAGAGCACCCAAGGTTCGGTTCACCACCTCGGTTTGTCCATCGGTTTGAGGGTGGTGGGACGTAGAGAACAAGAGCTTGGTGCCAAGGGCACCCCATAAACTTCTCCAAAAATGGATTTGGAACTTGGTATCCCTATCACTCACTATTGTTTGAGGCACCCCATGCAATTTCAAAACATTAGCAATAAACAAAGAAGCAACATGTTGTGCATCATCACATTTTTTACATGGAATGAAGTGAGCCATTTTGGAGAACCTATTCACAACAACATAAATGCTATCATGGCTCCCCCTAGTCCGTGGTAATCCCATGACAAAGTCCATTGATATATCCATCCACGGGCTAGTAGGTATGGGGAGTGGGGTATACAAACCATGGGGGTTCGATTTGGACTTAGCACTCTTGCACTCAAGACAAGAGTTGCAAAGTTTCTCAACTTGTGTCCCCATTTTAGGCCAATGGAATTGCTCCCTTAGAATGGCCAAGGTTTTATCCCTACCAAAGTGTACCATGAGTCCTCCACAATGTGCTTCTCGCACAAGCAATTCTCTCCAAGAGGACTCAGGAATGCATACTTTACCATTTTTAAAGATATAGCCTTTAACCCATAGGTATTTCTCAACTCGTTCCCCTTTTTCTAGAGCTTCATGGTTGCTCTTTAGCTTGGGATCATGGGCATACATCAATTTAATGCTTTCAAATCCCATTAGCTTAGAGGTGAGAGTCGTGGCAAGAGCAAACTTCCTAGAAAGCGCATCCGCCACAACATTGTCTTTCCCTTTGTTGTATTGGATAACATAGGGAAAAGACTCAATGTACTCTACCCACTTGGCATGACGCTTGTTCAATATCTCTTGGCCTCTATGATGTCACTCTTGATCACGAACTCTCTAGGCCATAGGTAGTGTTGCCAATGAGCAAGAGCTCTCACCAAGGCGTACATATCTTTGTCATACGTAGAGCATTTCAAAGATGCACCCTTCAACTTCTCACTAAAGTAGGCGATGGGTTTCCCATCTTGCATTAAAACACCACCAATTCCCACCCCCGAGGCATCACATTCAACCTCAAATGCCTTTCCAAAGTCGGGCAATTGCAATAGAGGGGCGGTACTCAACTTACTTTTCAACTCTTGGAAGGCCTCCTCTTGTGCCTCTCCCCAATCAAAAGGTTTGTCCTTCTTCACCAATTCGGTGAGTGGAGTGGCGATGGAGCTAAAGTCTTTCACAAATCGTCTATAAAAACTAGCAAGACCATGAAAGCTCCTCACTTGAGTCACGGTAGTAGGAGTAGGCCAATCACGTATGGCCTCTACCTTAGACTTATCCACTTCCACTCCTTGGGCACTCACAACAAACCCAATAAAGACTACCTTCTCAACACCAAAGGCACACTTTTTAAAATTAGCATAGAGCTTTTCGGCTCTCAACACTTCAAGCACTTTCCTAAGGTGATCAACATGGTCGTCTATTGATTTGCTATAGATCAATATATCGTCAAAGTAGACGACCACGAACTTGTTGATGAATGGCTTTAGAACATGGTTCATTAGTCTCATGAAAGTACTAGGTGCATTGGAGAGCCCAAAGGGCATCACCAACCATTCATAGAGACCAAACTTGGTCTTGAATGCGGTTTTCCACTCATCTCCGGGTTTCATCCGGATTTGATGGTAGCCGGACCTAAGATCTATTTTGCTAAAAATACATGAACCACTTAGTTCATCTAACATATCATCAAGTCGGGGAATAGGATTACGGTACATTACCGTTATTTTGTTCATGGCCCGACAATCAACACACATTCTCCAAGTGCCATCCTTTTTTGGAACAAGGATCACGAGTAAGGCACAAGGACTCAAGCTTTCCCTCACCAAGCCTTTAGTGAGCAAACCATCAACTTGGTTTTGCAATACTCTTGTGTCCTCCGAATTGCTCCTATAAGCCGGCTTGTTTCGGATTTGAGATCCTGGGACAAAGTCGATTTGGTGTTCAATACCCCTCAAAGGAGGTAATCCATCTGGCATCTCATCCGGGAACATGTCCTCAAAATCCTTCAAAACATTCTCAGACACACTAGGCAAAGGGTTAGTAGAAAAATCAAGATCGGAGGTAAGAATCATACCTTTGTGCACTAGGCATATGAGTAGTTTGTTGCCATCATTCCCTTTCAAGATCTCGCCCGGTTGCATCATGGCACATATGCTACCGGTAGAAGATGGTGGGATTGCCACCAAGCTTTCGGACAAAGGGCTAGTCTCAACAACCGACTTAGCCTTCGCCGCCTCTCTCAACTCCCTCATCCGCTTGTAATCATCACTCACTTGTTTGGGAGTTAAGGGGTTAAGCACAAATTTCTTCCCTTCATGCTTAACCGTATAGGTGTTAGCATGGCCATCATGAACCACATGTCGATCAAATTGCCATGGCCTTCCAAAGAGAAGGTGGCATGCTTGCATAGGCACAACATCGAACATATGTTCATTCACATAGTTCCCTATCTTGAACTTGATCATGCATTGTTTGACCACCCTCAATTCACCACACTCACTAAGCCATTGCAAACGGTAAGGACTTGGGTGTTTTAAGGTGGGTATTTTCAATTGGAAAACTAGTGTTTCGCTAATGACATTGGCACAACTTCCCGATTCAATGATCATAGAACAAAGGAGACCCATGACTCGGCATTTAGAATGGAAGAGGTTCTCTCTTTGCAAGGTCTCACTATCCTCCACACACATGGCTCCTAAACTCCTCCTCACAACAAGGAAGGCATGGGCATCATCGTCATCCTCCATTGCAACCTCCCCATCATCAACCTCCTCATCACCCTCTACTCCCTCTTCTTCCTCGGGTTCACTATCTTGTTCATACACCAAGTCACACACAAGAACCATAGTTTTACGGGTAGGGCAATCTTTGGAGATATGGCCATAACCCTTACACTTATATCATTAAGTAGAAGTAGAGATAGGATTACTCAAGTGAGTTTTAGAGTTACCTCCCACGTGTTGTGTAGACTTCTCATAAGGCTTCTTCACATCCTTACTAGCACTTGCACCACTTGTATTTGGGACTTTGGCATTTGTTGTAGGAGTCTTCCACTCCTTTGGCTTGCTCAAGGGAGTAGTAGTACTACTCTTGTAGCAAAGGGATTTCTCCTCTTTGAGCCATTTCTCGGCTTCAACCGCATCTTCACATAGCTTGTAGTGATCACTGTACTTGTGAAACTTCAAAAGTGAAGCTATGTCTCGGTTCAAGCCACCTTTGAAACGGATCATGGCCGTCTCATTATCTTCCTCATCCAAGTCTAGATTCATCCGGACTTGTTCAAACTCATTGAAGTACTCCATAACCAATTTGTAACCTTGCTTCAACTCATAGAGACGTTTTTGTTGTCCCACTCGGTATTGGTTAGTCAAGTACTTTTCATCCATCACACGGATCAACTCTTCCCAAGTAAGATTGATAGCCATTCCTGTCCTCCTCCTATTCCTCTTCACCGACTCCCACCAAGTAGAAGCAAAGGATTCAAAGGAAGATATTGCATACTTGGCCTTCTTCACTTCGGGCATGTCATTGGTGTCAAATATATGCTCCATAGACAACTTCCAATCAATGTACTCCACCGGGTCACTACTTCCTTTGAAAGAAGGAATAGTGAGCTTCACACTATTAAGATTATTGATGTTGTCACGACCCCCTTGGAAAGGCTCCGGTTGGCCTCCAAAGTGATCTCCATAACCACCAAGATCCCTTCTAGCATTCCCTCCAAAGTATCTATGGGATGGCCCTCGACCTCGGCCTCTACCCCTATCCACATTCCGTCCCCTCAATTGATAATGATCATCAAACACATCATCACCATAGTCATCCTCCTCCCCATCTTGAGATTGTACAACTTGCTCAAGAGGTTGAACATTTCGGATTGGTCCGGGAAGTGGAATATTCCTTTGGGGATTGCCCATAAGGTTGGGAATAGTCACTTGTTGGGGATTGCCCAACAATTGGTCAATTCGATCTCGATCCTCCCTTAACCGTTGCTGATGATGAAGCAACTCGACAACTTGTTCTTGGGTAAAGGTCGGACTACTTGTGCCTTCACCGGCTTCGACTTGGGCACTCGGGGCCCCTTTCTCAACTTGGACACTCGGGGTCCCTTTCTCTGATTGGACATTGGAAGTCCCTTGTTCAACTAGGGCACTTGTAGACACCCACTCAAGGTTTTCAATCCTCAAGTTCATACTATCCAACTTGGCAAGGATAGTAGCAAGGGCACTCTTAGCAAAATCTTCTCCTTCGGTGGACATTGTACCTACACAAGAAACAAACGTTAGCAAAACAACCGCACTCACTCCCTCACAAGTGTTTCACCCGGATCACTCGTTTAGTGGTGGTGGATATTTCACTCGGACTTGAATACGAATAGCTTCGAGTGGTAGAACAACAATTCTCAACTCAATCAACTGTTCACAAGCCATTTGGACTCCGGGGTGACTGGAGTTGATATGACTCAATGAACGTTAAGCACTTTGTAGTACGGACTTGAGTTAAAAGGATTCTACGAGTCTTCTTAGAATTCTACTCTCCTATCTAGGCACGAATTACCTAAGAGCAATCAATGGCTAGTACGAATTAAGTAGAATGGTTACTTAAGGTAGCACTAGCTAGATGTTATGCAAGCAAACAAATGGGAAAACCTAGCAAAAACTTCCCCTAACAACACCTTCAGCAAGCAGGAGGGGCGCCTGAAACTCAGGAGGGGCGCCTGGGACCTAGGTGGGGCGCCTGGGTCCTATGCAGAGTCTCAACTGGGCGGGGCACCTGGCTTAGGCGGGGCGCCTGGCCTGAGGCAATTCCCAATTCGTTTCAAACTTGTTCCAATCCGATTTCCAATCCACAAATCCGATGTTTTCAACTTGTTTTCACAATCCAATGATACCCAAGTTGTTTTTGATCTTCCTTAACAAAACCCAATCAAATTTATATCCAAACAATCAATCAATTCAAGATTCAAAGCCAAGAACACAAGGGTTTATCAAAAGGGTTTCAACAAGGATTGTGATTCATTAAATTTGGTGTTGGACATGTTCAAATCCCATAAAATTGGTACCAAATCATTTGCTTTTCAATGAAGATCAATCCCCAATATCAAGTTTTCAATCAAACATCCATTCAACCCAAGAATCAAGCCAAAATCATCAAGAACAAGTTCATCAAGGGTTTAAGGAACTTTGGGGTTTCAAATTTTCCAATTCCACCAATCCAAGTGTTTTTGGTACCAAAACAACGGGAATTCAACCATGATCAAGAATCTATAACACCCATATCATAAATCCAACAAACCAACAAATTACACCAAATTTTTGGATTTTCAAATTTTCAAAATATTTTTTGTGTTTTTCTTCTTTCAATAACAATAATAAGAAAACTAAAGTAGAAACTAAACTAGGCGCGAAGAATCAAGGTCGGGGGTTTGTAGGAACAAAACCCGAGCCTTCCTCTGATACCAAATGATGTAGGGAAAACAAAAAAGCGAAAAATAGATAGAAAGCGAGACGAGGCTCAAACACGACCCAAGTAGCAACGGAGAACTAGTTCCGTTACACCCTGGGTGGACGTCAAGGATCACCTACACTACGCAACTACCCTCGAGCCAACGGGGACTCGCAAGTAGAATGATCGGGGCGGGGTTGTTGTGCAACTAGAATTCACTAGATGTAAACAAGTCCCAAACAAAGGTTCTTTCATTCATTCTCAAAGAGCAATGCTCAATTCTCACATTCATCAATAAGAAACTCAGTGTTAAAAATAAGCTATACTTGGGTTTTTATAGTGTTTCCCAAGCTTACATAATGACTTAAGTACCCTTACTATTAAAGTTCATCAAATAAGCCACGTAGGGCAAAACAGTAAAAGAAGTATAAATCCAGCAGCTGGGAGGGGCGCCTGGCTTGTTGTTACACCCCGTACGTCTAAATTGACGTATATCATTATAATATCATGTTAAGAATGATTTAAGTGAGTTTAAAGTAATAATATGACCATATATGATGTTTATATGTTGAATATAAAGTTTGGGAAAAATCAGATTTAAGTTGCGGAAAAATCGACTAAGGAATTGCCTTGCAATGGAGCCTTTTCAGCAATTAATTTCATGTGTTATATGAAGTCTTTTGGGGACATATCATATACCAAATTGAAGGTCTTGGAGTGTAGTTTCCAACACTTTTAACGGTTTGCTCATATAACTTATAGATAAAAAGATATGAGCGTAAGAAGTCAGACCAGAAAAAGGGACATAAGCGCAAAAGAGGGCTAGAAATGAAATATTTTTATTATAAAAGAGAAATTTCTCTCTCTCTCTCTCTCTCGAAATTTCCAGTAAAACCATGATATAAACAGAGCTTTTTCAGTTTGAATCCATTTTTTTTATGATTTTGAAGATAGAACATCAATTTTGACACAAAACGGAAGATGGATTGCGTCAAAACGCTCTACGCGATTAGGGTAACATTATGCTACCTTCAATTTCGTCTATAGTTTGAGTTTTAGAATTACTTCATAGCTAAGTTAAGTATCTAAATTCTATTTTATAGCTTGTTTAAGCTTTAGAAGGTGTGGAATTCAAAGGAAACGAAGTTTAGAAGCTAGAAACATCAAAGGTATGTAAGGCTAAACCTTTCTTTTGGCAAGGCATGTATCTTTTAGATTTTGAAGCTTTTATTAGTTTTAAACTTAGTTTTCCTTGTGAGAAACTTGTACGGTACCAAGGAAACCTTGTATATACTTAATTTGGTACTAAAACCCAAGGTGAAAGACGTCCAAATAAGAAAGGCAAAACGTTTCAAAATCTGGAAAATTGTTTTGACAGTTGTTAGTATATTGATCATAACTCCTTATACAAAATTGATATTAAGATGATTTAAGAATCTCCAGAATCCTAATACATATATCTACAACTTTGATGAAGATCATGAGGTCTATAACTTTTATCTGCACCCTCAAAACTATGATGCAATACAGGAAGCTGGTGCTGTCTAGAAATTCTGTACATCCGTGGAATTGTTACGCCACTCTCATCTTGTTATCCAGTTAATTTGTTTATGTTATCAGTTTATCCGGGTATCCATTCCCGTGTATAGTATAGTGTTGGTTCTATTTTTTCGTATCATCCAGTTTCAATGGAAACTCTGCCGAAATTTTTATAAAAATCAAAGAGTTAGACAAATTCTAAGTTTCAGGTTGTGTCTACAATTCCATCCAGAGTTTTCTTATCATTCCTTTGAGTCCATATATATTGTCGCCACATGTGTTATGCCTCATACATGCTTATGCTTATATTGTGATCATGTTATGTGTGATTTGGAGTCCCCCATAGAGGCTGGACATTGGACACACAGTCCGGTCGCGTGTGATACTACCCGTCTGGGGGATACAGCCCCTCTGGTTCAGGCGGGAGTTGAAACACCTAGTGTGACCGGGTGTCATTCACACACTCTGACCAGAGAGACTAGATATTACTGGCTGGGGGGGATATAGCCCATAACACCCACCAGGTTTGTTATATATGCATATATAGCCACAATATGCACTGCATGATTATACATGAGGCTAGTTCCGGTTTTTCAGTACCTGATTTGGGGGGATACAGCCCATAACGCCAGACAGGTACTAGTTCAGATGTTCAGTTACCTGATTTGGGGGGATATAGCCCATAACACCAGACAGGTACCAGTTCAGATAATAGTTCAGCTTTAGCGTCAGTATCAGTTGACAGTTATCAGTTCTCAGTTATCAGCCACCAATTCTTAGCGTCAGTATCAGTTGACAGTTATCAGCTTTAGTTATCAGCCACCAGTTCTTAGCGTCAGTATCAGTTAACAGTTATCAGTTCCAATTTCTAGTAACCAGCTATCAGTCATATTACAGTTATTTATCAGTATAGTTCAGCTCAGTCTTCAGGTTCAGATTCAGCTAGACTTCAGCTTATATTCATATCATGTTTAGTACGTTCTTCAGATTTCCAGCTATATTGCTATGCTCCAGCTCATGTTTACATATTTATATTCCAGCCTACAGTTTCATTCAGCTATGACATATTATATGCTCATGCCTTACATACTTGGTACATATCGTACTCACGCCCTTTTCTGGGGTGCTGTATTTCATGTCGCACAGGTGCAGATAGATCAATACTTGGACCATGTTAGTAGGCCCTCTATCAGCTACTGGAGTCACTCCGCTTACTCCCGGAGTTACTTATCTTTTGGTATGTGTACAGTCAGCCAGCTTGGGTATGGCGGGGCCTTATCTCGTCCTTTGTATATTCAGTTCATCACTCTTAGAGGCCTGTAGATATGTCCCTGTGTGGTGCAGTCAATATGTTATGTATGTCAGCTTATGTTAGCCTTGTCAGCTATTTGCATTGCATACTCCTTATCAGCTAGGTTTATGCTTATTCTGTTTATCAGTTATAATGGTTAGCATATTATCAGTAGGATTAGTGATGATCGACACTTAGTGTTGGTCATCCGTCGCGGCCCTAAGTTGGGTCGTGACACTTGTGCTGGTCTAGGAGGGGTGCCTGGGTTTAGGCGGGGCGCCTGGCTTAGGTGGGCGGCAGCCTGGGTAGGGGCGCCTAGCTGGGCGGCCCACCGGTGCACCATTTCACTTTCATGCAGCGTGTTTCCCAGGCGGGGCGCCTAGCTGTGTTGGGCCTCCCTCCTCCTCCTTAGGCGTGAGGCCTATAGCTGAGATCATCCGGAACGTCTTCCCAATGCTTTCTTCATTGATTCCTCTTCTCACCAAGTGTAAATGCATCTCTTGGACCTCCTTTGCTTGGCTCCGAGTGAATGGCCTCCTTATGACGGATTGCCCGGCATCATTCCGGGAGACTGAATTGATTCGATTCGACTCGATGGAACGGATGCTATTTAACTGTGCACAGGAGGTCAAGAATTAACTATGAAATTTAGACTTTGGTCACCCGACGCATGAGTTCCTATAAGCTCAAACAAGTTAGTAGTATCTCGAGTAGACGAATTTACTCCTCAGTTCCTATAAGCTCAAACAAGTTAGTAGTATCTCGAGTAGACGAATTTACTCCTCAGATATACTAACGAGAATCCATGGAAACAAAGAAAGACAGATAACCTAGGAGAATCTACCTTTTGTTTCCTCTTTTGGAAACCTCAGACGCGTCACCTTTGAGCAGAAAAAAGTGGTCCCTCCTTGGGTACGGATTAGTGTTTA
Organism: Petunia axillaris subsp. axillaris; assembly: GCA_029990575.1. Taxonomy (NCBI): domain Eukaryota; kingdom Viridiplantae; phylum Streptophyta; class Magnoliopsida; order Solanales; family Solanaceae; genus Petunia; species Petunia axillaris. The sequence goes on along the minus strand of JARKNS010000006.1, from coordinate 57,527,632 downwards.
TCCAATCCACTTTCCTCTTTTCAGCCGACACGTTTTCACTTCGGGTTTTAGCAATGCCACCTTTCTTTTTCTTCTCCAATGGAACAGTGAACGTTCCCATTCTGGTGTACGGACTCTTTCAACTTTGTTCACAGTCCAGAAATCAAGGTAAGACTCAGGTTGTTTTCCCGTTTTCTTTACAACGAATAGAGAAAACTTAAGCTTGAAACAAAGGAAGAACGACCTCGAATTGTCCGTACACTTTTACAAGGTAACAATTTCTCGGCATACGGACAGTGTTTAACGACTGAGCTTCGAAGTTTTTCAAGCAAAAATACGAAAAAAATCCACCGATAACAACTAGTCTCAACCCCAAACAACCATAAACAACTAGACTTCAACTAGGGTTTGAAAATAGTGGAGCCAACGTCTGATAGTCAAAAATTACGAGAAACCCTAGTCGTCAAATGATGTACGACCGGGGTGATCTTCATACGCTCCAAACAATGGTGAATCTAAATTTGTGGTTGTTTAATCCAAACAACCAACAGTCAAACAATTTTTGAATTTTTCTTCGTCTCACTTTTTTTTTTTTTTGGTAAATAAGAAGAACAACAACACAACAAGAACAAGAACATGAAACTGAAACTGAAAATACAAACGCATAAAATAAAGATAAAGAACATGATTGGAATTGTAAGAACAAATCAAAAACTATGCTCTGATACCAATATGGTGCAAGCCAACAAGGCTAAACAAGAACACACGTGCAAAAGATAAATAAAATGAAAAATTAAAGATAGAAGCAAGACGGATCTTAACTTCAATCGAATGAATCCAAGGAGCTAGTCTTGGAGCCACACGAATCGAAGACAAAAGATACACTTATACTATGCAAGAATCCTCAAAAAGACTAGCATGCTTCTTGCAAATCGAATAATCAAAGAAATAGTTGTTCAAACGGAATCCTTCAATAGACACAAGTTTTTATACAAACGCCCACGGCGGGTTCAGCTCACAACGGAGACTCAAATAGCAAATAGCTAGTTTAATATTCATTAACAGGTCCCCACTAAATGAATGGAATAGGGTTTATATAGAAATCCCAAAGGGAAAAATAGTAAACGAACACAGATCACTAGTTAAATGAGGCCACACAGGGCCAAAGCTAATTGTGTGCTCGGTCGGTCTTTGCCACGACACATTTATCTGACAATGGATGCTCTTCCTCTTTGGGCCCAGTTGTAGCCTTTCGGTCACTTTAGTGCTCGGTGTCATGGTTCAGTGTTTGGACACTTTCAGCCTCGGACTCGAGCTTGCAAATGTAGCTTGCAAGTCTTGAGCTCGGCCGCTCATCTTCCAAACAGTTGCTTCCTCCCGGCCACATTAGATGAATGTGCACATTGCGCAAAGTCTTAGCTTGGCTTCGGGTGATCGGTCTCAACGGCTCGAACACTAGCTCGGTTGGTTGATCAGCACAGACACGGGCTGTATTAACTCATCATAATAGTCATCAGCCTATCGCTCAAGATTTGATCGACATAAGCTCCACGGCTACAACCTCGAGGGTTCCCATGGCCTCTTTGAACCTGTCCTCGTTGAAAATACAGAGGCTTAAAGTCAGCTTCGACCTCAGGAAACTCTCCATTTCGAACATCACCCTCTTTATCAGCGACCACTAAATTTCTTCGAGACCACAAAAGTGGTTGTATTTCAGCTTGGGGATTGCCCAAGACTTACTCATTTCAACCTGCCTTGGCTCTCAACCGTTGTCAACGAGCCAACTCATTGAATTGTGCAGTTTCATAGGAGCAAAATTAATAGTTCATCTTTGGTCCATTATGGTATCAGAGATGCTTGGTCCTGCTCGAGGTTAGCAACTCGAGCACCCACTCATCTCACCTCAACACTAATTCCTCTTATATCGGCTAGTAGATCAACCAAAGATATTTTGGGCACATCTTTCTCTCTGTTTCCAACCATATACTTGCAAAAATTCAAAGACTTAAAGAAGTGATAGAAAACGCCTCACATACTCCCTCACATTGTTTGGTGGCGCTTGGGTCCACTCAATTTGCAAGGTTGGATCATATAAGAACTTTTCACATAGGCTTCTTCGGATTGATAAGTTCCCTAATCGGCCCTCCAAGTTCGACAAGATTTAAGGTCCTATTCGGGATGAGTGAATTGATTCAAATCGATAGACCGACACTATTTAACTGTGCATGGGAGGTCAAGAATTCTACTATGAGATGTGGATATCAACCATGACGCACGAGTTCCTAATAAGCTTAAACAATTAGTATAAACTTAAGTAAGGAAAATTACTCAAGCAATACTAACGAGATTTGATGTTAACAAAGAAAGAAAGAGAACCTAAGATAATATGCCCCCCCATTTTCCCTTTGGAAAACCCGAATACTCACCCCTGTACAGAATAGAAGTGGTCCTTCCTTCCCCTGTACGGACTAGGGTTTCCTCTTGTTCACTTTTCTTTTTTCTTCTCCTTTTTTATTATGAACAAAGAACAACAAAAACAAGACATGGAAATGGAAAAATCAAAAACAAATTCGTGAAGAACAAGATTGGGATTGTAAGAACAAAACCCAAACCGTTCTATAATACCAAAACTGATGCAAGTGGAAGTAAACAAAGATAATAGAAAGACACGAACTAAACTTTATCCAAACAATACTAAGGAACTAGTGTTAATATCTTTTGGATGAAAAGTGAACAACCACCTAGCTATGCAACGATCCTCAGGAATACTAATGATTCTTGTAAAATGAATGATCAAAAAGAAAAGGTTCAATCTGATTCCACCAAAAGAACAAGTTCTACAAGTTTCCACACAGGGCTTCTCTTAACAAGAGATTAAGAAAAAGCTTAAGGTTCAATAGTGAAGATGTTTAATGCAAATAAGCTACTAGTGGGGTTTATAAAGTAAAGCCCATGATTAGGTTTAGAAATTGGCAAAATGCATAAAATCCCCCCTGAACTTGTCCCGAAACACCCCTTACGACCTTTAAGTTTGCGGGGGTCCTATCACCCCCCTGAACACAATTTTAAAGGTATTTAGTAACCCTTTTTGCGACTGGTGAACTTCCACGCAAAGGGAGCGCGTGAGCGTTTTAAAATGCAGCCATGGACCATTGTAATTTTGCCACTAGCCAATTTTTTTGCCCGTGAGAATAAGCTCTTCTTCTCCAAATTAAACCCACCCTCTTCTTCTCCAAATTAAACCCACCCTCATTATACCCACCCGCCATTAAAGTTGTCCTCTGCCTTGCCAAAATTAAACCCACCCTCTTCACTTCCAACCTATTGAAATTGAAGTAGGTAATAAATTTTTCATCTTGATTACATATTATATAAGTAGACTTTTTTATGTTTTAGGGTTATAAAGGAAATGTCAAATTCTTTGTTGAATCGCATTTGTATGGATGAGGAAGACCAAATGACGACTTTAACAGTAAGATGTAAGCATGGGGAGCTGCTACCCTTGCTCACATCTTGGTCGAAGAAAAATCCGGGAAGACGATATTGGGCATGTCCATTCTACGGGGTATGTTAATGTCCATCTTGTAAGCTCTTATGTTAATGCTCATAATGACAAAATGTTTGGTTGTTTGTATTTTTAGGATAATTCGTGCAAGTTTTTTCGATGGAGGGATGAGGAGATTGATCCACGCTCGAAATTTATTCTTCCAAGGTTGGTGAAGAAATTCAAAGAAATGGAGGAGGAACTAGCACAAATTGAACTTAACAAGAAGCAATTCATGGAGATGGAAGAGGGGTTCTCAAAGTATAAGACATTTAACAAAAGGACTATTGAAATGGAAGAACCATTATTTGACAAGATGAAAAGGGAGAAAAAGAACAAGATCCGTGTGTGTTGCTTGAATTGGAAATATGTTTTGTGTATTATGGTGGTTGTTTTGGTTTGGTTTATGAAATTCCAAGTGAAAGATGGAGAATGCAAATGTTCTTACTTGGAGTTGCCATAGGTAGGTTAGTGTTTTAGCTTGTAGTGATAGTGAAGATGTGTTTTGGTGACATTTTGTTAGTACCTAATGGAGTCTATTGTATCAGTTGCTAGTGTTTGTGATGTTGTCTTTTGTAACATTTCCTTAGTACCTAATGATATGAAGTAATTTGGAATTCCATATTTTACTGTTCAAATGAAGTTTTTTGTTGTGTGTAAACTGCATAAGAACAAGTAAGTAAACTGAATTCTTTGTTGTGTGTAAACTGCATAAGATTAAGGCAAGTAAACTGCATAACATTAAGGCAATAAGTACCAAAAGAACGAGGCATTATCATTAACCATAAACAAAACTACACTGTTCATGCCTAGTTTAAAGCTGGTGTACTAAATATTTCCCAGCAAACACAAACAGAAATAAAGCTGGTTTAGTAATGTATATTCCAGCAAACGTAAACATTAATAAAGCTGGATTACCCATAAAGTTCCCAGCAACCACAAAAACAACCTAATAGTAGCAGCCATAAATTACAAAGATTGAAGACTAAATTTTCCAAGGCTGGGAATGTGTTGTGCTGCCTTGGCTTGGGTGGTTTGCAGCTGTACTTGCAACATTATTCCTTGCTTCAATAATTCTTTCACCCCTTATCCGTTCAAGTCCTTGTGTGGTAATTGCTGATCTCCCCCTCCATTTGACACCTCTAGGTGGTTGAAATCCAAGGTCACCAGTTACCTCGGCTGAACTCCTTAGAGGTCTTGTGCCAGTGTCAATAATCCTACTAGTGCCACCACCAGACTACATATATAACATTTGGTCAGTCCTACTTGAAATGTAACAGTGAGGTACAAGCACAATAACACTGATACTTACAGAAAATGTGGTAAAACCATTTTCACCAACCATCAATCCAATTCCAGTAACTCTTGGCCTTTTATATTGACTTGAGGGAGCACCACCAGTTGTTTGTCTTTGGCTACCCCTTCCTCCACCTCTAGCAGACTTTAACATAAACAGTGGTTGTGTTTAGAATCTGGAAATGTAAATGTTTAAGGCAAATAATAGTTGTTTTTACCTGTATTCCCCTGCCTCTAGCTGCAGTTGTTTGTGTAGACTGTGGAGCAGTTGTTTGTGTAGACTGTGGAGCAGTTGTCTGTGTAGCTTGTGTGTCTTGTCATTGCTTCCTCTTTCCCCTTCCACTTGTGTCCTGTGTTGCTTGTCCTTGATTCCTTCTTCCTCTTCCACTAGAGGACTGCCCAAATATAACAAATAAATTAGAAACCATGAAGTATAACAGATATGAGTCTATAAAAGCAATATACTACCTGTGTAGAAGCAGCAGTTTCAGCTGGTTTGGTAGGGCAGCCTCTTGCATTGTGGTTCTTTCCACCACATAACCTACAAGTCATAATGGAACCATGCTTGGGCAGCTTTCCAGTCCTTTTTGTCTCAGTTGGCTCTTTTCTTCTAACCTTTTTAGGCCTCCCTGGCATCTTCTTTAGGAGTGGTGGCTCAACCTTAGGATTGTCAGATTGTGGCCACATATTCATGTTGGTTAGTGGCTGAATAAAGTGGCCATATACCTCCAGATATGTCTCTCTACTATAGCAGCTGGCTACATAATCAAAAGGCTCCATTCTTCTATGATGCATGGCTGCAATGGCATGTGGACAAGGGATGCCTTTAAGCATCCAGGCTCTACATGAACATGTCATCTTCTTGAAGTCTACCTTGTGAGTAAACTTCTCTTCTGTAACTTCAAAACCAGCATCACCATTCCGTACCAAGGAACATTTCATTGACTTACTGATGTTGTCTTGTAATGTCTTCAAAGACATAGGTGAAATTTCAGTTGGCCAACCAAGTCCAAACTCCCTTAGCTGCCCAATCCTTTGCATCACTTTCTTTCTTATTTCTTCAAGCATGGTGATAATAGTCTTGTGTCTTGCACCAAGAATCCAAGCATTGAAACTCTCAGCCATGTTATTGTCAATTGCATCACATTTGGAGAACTCCTCAAAATATACTTTGCTCCATTTTTCTATGTTGTACCTCAATAATGACTCACATATCTTCTTTCCTCCTAACTGCTTGAGATATTCCAGATTCCTTTTCAGTTCTGCTTCAAATGTAGACCTGGCACACCTCCAGAATACATTCCTTCTCTCAATTCCCTTCCAATCTTTTGACCAGTTTGCAAGGATGTGTCTGGCACACATCCTGTGTTCAGCAAGTGGCAATAAATTCTGCACAGCATTGTATAACCCCTACACAATGAAAACAAATCAGTTGAGGCATAAATAAACTGTAGACAGAAGGTAAATAGAACAGAAAATAAGGTTAGGATTACCTTTTGCATGTCAGTAATGAGAGTCAGCTCACTGCCCTCTCCTAATTCAAGATCTTCTTTCAACAACCTTAGAAACCAAGTCCAAGTAAATTTGTTTTCATACTCCACAACAGCCCAGGCAATAGGCAACATCTGATTGTTGCCATCCTTGCAAATAGCAGACAAAATTTGCCCTTTACACACACCCTTCAAGAAGCACCCATCCAGTCCAATGCATCTCCTAACCCCACTCTTAAAAGCTTGTTTTAAGGCAGCAAAGCAAACATAGAACCCATTGAAGATTTTCTTTCCATTCTCAGTTGGTTCCTCAAGCTTAATTACACAAGTACTCCCTAGATTAGATCTTAAAACTTCATCTCTATAGTCATATATTCTCCAAAACTCAAGAATATGATCACCCATTATTTGCTTTAGTATTTTAGCTTTTGCCCTTCTAACTGTTGTCTTTCCAACCTGCAATTCTAGTTCATTTCTGATCATTTGTTGAAGTTGAAACACCCTAGTGTTTGGAAATTCAGTGATGACATCCTTGTAATGCTTGGCAAGAAAGTTAGAATTGCACAGATGGTTCCTGGTACTTGTCAAGCATTTATGGACTGATTTATAAGTCTTCACCACAAAATCATTTGTGCTTCTATCAGTGCTTGCATACAGCAACCATTTACACCCCTCATTGCAACACCTCACCCTAACTCTATGTTTTTCATTCACCCACTTGTCAATTCTTACTTTTTCTTGAATGGCATACTTAGTGACAGCTTCTCTAAACTGGTATACACTTTCAAAAACAAGTCCTACTTCCCATACAACTAACTTAGCTTCTGGATCACACAAGACTCTATCCTTATTAGGTTTCTTCCTTCTAACTGGCTTACTTACACCCTCCTCCCCATCTTCAACATCACTATCATCAGTTACAAAACTAGCAGCTTCATCACTTGGATAATAAGGTTCATCCCCCCCAAGCTTACCCTCTAGGCTCTTTTTCCTAGCAAAAGCAGCAGCATGCTCATCATGTCCTATATCAACCCCTTTCTTTTTTGGAGCCACATCATCTACATTTGCAGGTTTTTCCTTCCTTTTTCTCCTTTGGTATTTCCTCCTTTCCTCCCTAAAATCCCTGTACTCCTCATGCACATCACTACCATAGTCTAATTCATTTTCTTGAAATAATTCTTCATGCTCAGATTCAGAGCTATCTGCAGTACTGTAATCAGATCCTATGTCTGGATCATCAAAGTTCACAGCCTCCTCATTCACATCCTCTTCATTGAGCTGTGAAGGCTGAGTAGTACCAGCAGCAGAAGTTGTACCAGCAGCAGCAGTTTCAGTCTCATTAGGGTTTTGAGCAGGCTCATTACCCTCACAAGATGCTGCCTGGGTAGTCAAACCATCCCCTACCCCTTTATTAAAAGACTCACCCTCAGTAGGGTAATATTCTAATAGGGGTTGGAGTGGGACCACATGCTGGTCATCTATCAAATGACTAACATAGACATCCAAAATATCTCCATCAATTAATTCATCACACATGTCTAAAATACCCTTATCATCTTTCATTTCTACCATACTATTATCAAAAGGTGATTTAAAGTAAAACTTACAAGAATCTGTGTAACCAAGTTCCTTTATATACCCTTTCAGTTCAAAATAAGACATTCTATCTATGTCAACATCAAAATATTCAGTAATACCACCACCTATATAAGTTGGGTTCAGACCATACCTTATTACCCCACCATGATGCCATCTCATATTAACCAAAATAAAAGACATTTTAAACCTGCAAAAATGTATTACAACAGATTATAAGAATGACTTGGGCACTCAGTTTATAACCATAACTTTATTACAAATCAGATAGTAAAGAACAAGCACTTTTATGGATTTCCTACTTTGAATTGTAATCAGTAATTACAGCCACTATCCCTAATTTTATTACTAATTGCAGCCTCAATTAATTAACAATTAAAAGTATAAACAATGAGCCTAATTACAGTCATTAATAAGAATTCTAATTAGTAATTACAATGAATAACCCTAATTACATTCATTAAAACTAATGTTGTTACTAATAACAATCTCAATTATTAAACAATGAGTACAAACAAAGACATGCATATTCTGGGGATATCAACCCTAATTAAATTAATAAAAGACATGCCTATTCCGGGTTTAACACCAATTAAATTAATTAATCCTAATTAAATTAATTAATCCTAATACACACAAAACAATTATTTAACCCCAATACACACAAAACAACAAAGTGCATGTGATTTGGAACCCCACTATCGAATTTAATAGAGAAAGAACAATTTTTCAACTACCTACTGTCCAAAAAGCTAATCGACAACACCATTTATTGCATGTGACATGTGACTCGAAAGCTACTTTAATACCAAGGAACACTACAAAGAAAATTAAAAAAAGAACAAAAAACAAACCTGTAGAATGTCCTCTACAAAAGCCGTTGATAATCGAAACCAGGGTTTTACAATGATCCTCAAGCTTGACAATACATACACTAGGAATATCTGATTATGATTTTGCAAAAAGGATTACGGAATGTTTTGTTTAGATGGAGAATCGATTAGGGTTAATTAGGGGGACTGAACCGAGAAAATTTGGGGAAAGGGTAAACTGATTTGATTAGGGTAACATTGGGTAAATGAATGGGTGGGGTTGGGTAAATGAATCGATTAATGTACTAACTGGGGTTAAAATTAAAGTTAACCATAGTTAAATGGAGTTTGTTGTGCACGCGCAGGGCTTTAACGAGGATATCAGTTCACCAGTCGCAAAAAGGGTTACTAAATACCTTTAAAATTGTGTTCAGGGGGTTGATAGGACCCCCGCAAACTTAAAGGTCGTAAGGGGCGTTTCGGGACAAGTTCCCCCCCCCCCCCCATGATTATATGTCTGAACTCCTGCCCGTGTTTTTGGGCGATAATGAATTGAATGAAGGCTGCCCATTTTGAGGCAATTTTAACTTCTATTCTTGTTTTTTGCCAATATTATTGTTTGATTGTGATGATCTTTACTCTCTCTCTGTAAGAAAATTTAAATAATGGTGTTAGGAGACTTAACTCTATGTAATGTGCGTTTGTGCCTCAATGGGAATACATGCATCAAGTGTTGGCGGCTTTTATTAAGTTAGTAACAGACCTTCTTCCTTATTCTAATACTTAAATTGTTCAGTGTATTATTGAGAGCCTAAGCGGGTGTGTACATTTATTGATAACCAGTTTGCAAGAAAAGTGGCTTTTTAAATTTAGCACCAACGGGTGACGGCTTAGGTGCATTTGTGGTAGATGTCTATAGGGCATAGCCCGTGCCAACAAGGGACATCATTAGCCCATTGAAATTAACCGGGAATTTTTGCTTTCAAGCTAGAAGAGTTGTGTTTGTCTACTCGAATGCTTAAGTCTTTAACGACACTATGCGGGCGGGCGTCTGTACCGACATGTTGGTGCTAATGTTGAATTAACAATTTCAATCTACAATAAAGTCTGGTAGCTTAACTGGAATTGGTCTAACTTGAGCGAGTAGTTTACTCTAACTCGCAAGGAGGAGTGAGTGTTGTGTGGGTAAAAATACGCCACTGATAATTACAGGGATACAAGTCCAACTGGCAAAGACTAGACTTACTCTATAAGTCACCGGGCACTGAGCATATACACCTGCTCCATAAGCCATGGCCGCTCAGCAGGCACGAGCCTTGGGAAGCAAGGCAGACATCCCACCGCATTAGGGTTACAATCTCCTAGTAAGGATTAATTAGTATCACTGCCTTTAGTAAACAGACCCAAGGCCCATAATTTTTGTATTTTACCATAATTAGGACTGGGTAATCTATAACTATAAATTCATCTCTCCACTATTGTACTGATTATCAAGCATTTCTCCAAGAATCCGCTATTCTCAAGGAATACAATCCCTTTATTTCCTTCTTTATTTACTTTTCCTTAGTATTTACTGCATTGCTTGTGACCCTTTATAATTTATCTGTTTAACCTATTAAATAATTTTTAGGAACAAACAGTTTGTCGCCCACTGTATGACCCGGGAAATTATAGGTTTTACGAAGCAGAAGCAAAACCATGTCGAACGGCAACAATGATGTCCCAAAGAACACCACTGATGCGGATGATGATGCCTCAAAAGATCCCAGTGATGTCGACGGAGAACCGAAGGACACCCCCAAGGGTCCAATCTTTGTTGATAGCAACTGTGACAATGATCTACTACACATAGACAATAAGATTGAAAACATCCTCGCTAGCTTTTACAAAGTACGAAGACTCATAACTCGACCAACAAGGATGAAACTGTGGCCAACCAATAGGGAGCACTATTTGTCGGTTCGATACCAAGGCCAGCATCTCCCCGAGGATCCAAGCATGAAAGTGATTTCGTGAGATCTGCAACCCCAGACCAGGGAAATTGACAGGTTGTTAATATAATCTTCGGAGTCCTAAGGGTTTATGTAGAGAAAGCCAGACCACTCATGGTATGCAAAGCCCACCAGGCGGTGAAAAAGAGACCTCGCTTCAATGCAATCGAGTTCAGTGGGAACGACGAAAGAGAGGTCTTCTACCCACACTACAACACCTTAATTATCACTCTCAAGGTACTTTGCACCCAAATTAAGCGCGTATTGGTGGACCCCGGCAGTGCTGTAAACATTATTCGATGGAAAGATGTCTACAAAATGGAGCTACAGCACCAAATAATCCCAAGCCCATGTACGTTATCCAGCTTTAACAGTTCTAGCGAGAGGATAGTTAGAGAACTAGTCCTTTCAGTTCTCATCGCATGAGCAATGAAGCTAACATCTTTCCATGTGATGACATGCGACCACTCATATAAGATCATCCTACGGCGACCTTAGATACCCTTAACACTTCATCAAGTCCTCAAATAATCTACCCCGTAGGGGTTAAAGGAGATACGAGGGAACAAGAAGTTATCTAAGAGATGTTATGTGGCTACCATCACGTGTGTTGTAAAGAAGGAAGCAAAGAACCAGCAAAAAATTGTTGGACAAGCTACTCAGGCCCTACCTAGTAACAAGCATCCCATTCAAGTCAGAGAAGCATGGAGGCGCCGAGCCCCGAGAGTCATCCGTCATGACGCAAGACTTTGATGGGGAAGAAAAGACAGTCAAGGCTACCGTAGACAATCTGGATCCCTGATCTTTGACGAGAGGTCCAAGGACAAGAAATTTAACGTGGGGGCCAAACTCTCAATCAAGGCCAAAAAAGAATTCATTAATCTGCTATGTGTTGCCTAGACACACGCTGACATGCCCAGGATTTCTATTGATGTAATAATGCACAACCTGAATGTTGACCCTGATTTATAGCCAGTTAAACAAATGAAGCGGCCGATTAGCCTAGAGAACGGCCAAGCAGTTGATGAAGAGATGGAGAAGCTGTGAAATAACGGGTCCATTCCTAAGGTTCATTAGCCGGATTGGTTATCAAGCGTCGTGGTCATCTCGAAGAAGAAAGGCAAGTGGAGGATGTGCATTGACTTCACCGACCTAATAAAACGTGCCTGGAACACACTTTCCTACTGCCCAACATCGATCAACAGATCGATTAAATGGCAGGACATATAACTCTTAGTTCCTTAATGTATATTCAAGGTACAATTAGATCCTAATGAACCTGGATGATCAAGAGAAACCTCTTTCACTATGGACAAGGGAATCTACTGTTACCGGGGAATGCCTTTCGGTCTGAAGAACGTAGAGGCAACTTATCAGAGATTGGTAAACCTGATGTTCAACGACCAATTCGATAAAACCATAAAGGTTTACATCGATAACATGCTAGTCAAATCAGAATTCGCGAAAGATCATATCTAGCACATAGGAATAGCATTCGACATATTTGATATATTCGGCATGAATCTCCACCCCAAAAAACTGTACCTTCAGCGTATCACCAGGAATGTTTCTCGGATTCATGGTCTCGAACAGAGGAATAGAAGCTAACCCTATCAAGGTTATAGCCATCGAAGCCATACCAGAGGTGCTAAACACCGAAGTGGAGGTCAAAAGGCTCAATGTCCGGATAGCTACTCTTAGTCGGTTCATCTCCCGATCCTCATAAAGGTGTCACCAGCTTCAATCTGCTAAAGAAGAATAACTATTTTGAATGGATAGAACAATGTTGCCAGGAACTCCGGGACTTGATGTAGTATCTCTCCGACGCTCTGCTGCTAACTAAGCCATGCGTGAGAGGAAAAATGTTATTATATCTATCGGTATCAGAAGTAGCAGTAAGCGTAGTCCTTTTGCAAGAAGAGAAAGGGGTTCAATCTTTTATATACTATGTCAGAAAATTCCTCTGGATGCAGAGACATGCTACCAGCACTTGGAAAAGCATGTGCTTGCACTAGTGGTTTCAACAAGGATGTTACGACCATATTTTCAAAGCCATACGATCCTTATGGTCTAATCCTTTCCATTATGGTCCATCGTACACAAGCCCAAACTTTTGGGGAGGCTAGCAAAAAGGCCATAGAACTAGAGGAGTATGACATTGTTTACCACTCGAGCACAACCATTAAATTATATGTCCTCACAGAATTCGTGGTTGATTTTAGTAGCAACATAATGTCGAAGGCTGAAGTTGAGCTAAAGGCGATGAAAGAAGTCACCCTGGAGAATGGGTGATCTATAAAGATGGTCCGTCAAACGTCAAAAGAGCAAGTCTTGGCCTGGTGATCAAGTCTCCATCTAAAAAAGCTTTACGCAAGGCCACCAGCTTCCTGTTGATCACGAACTAGTCTATATATGGAGGGCCAAGGAGGTCATCCTCTACAGGGATTTCCAGCTAGTGGTCAACCAAGTGAATACTATATTTTCGGCCAAGGATGCACACATGCAGGAGTACACTTAGCTAATATTAAGGCCTATTTGAAAAAATTCCATAACTGGAAGTTTTCTCAAGTACTAAGAGAGAAGAACACGGAGGCCGATGCACTAGCCAGCCTAGCAGCCGTTGGAGATATGAATACAGACAGTTCGGGAAAAGTGATCGAACTAACTTACTCGGACCTGAAGCGCCTTGTAGATAACACCACAAGACTCATCTAGGATTGGCAGCATGTGCTGATCGAATACGCCACAAGTGGAGCACTGCTTGTGTGGGTAAAAATATACCACATATGATTACGGGGATACGAGTCCAGCTGGCAAAGACTAGACTTACTTTATAAGTCATTGGGCGCTAAGGATACACGCCTGCTCCATAAGCCACGGCTGCTCAGTAGGTACAGGCCTCTGGATTCAACACATACATCCCACCACCTTAGGGTTACAGTCTCCTAGTTGGGTTAATTCGTATCACTGGCTTGAGCAAACAGGCTTAAGGCCTATAGTATTTGTATTTTACCATAATTAGGACTAAGGTAAACCTATAACTAAAAATACCCCTCTCCCCTATGGTAATTCTCCAAGAACCTGACCATTCTCAAGGAATACAATCTTTTTATTTCCTACTTTATTTACTTTTCCTTAGTATTAACTGTATTGTTTGTGAACCTTTATAAATTTTATTCATTTCACCTATTAAGCAGTTAGCTCAAACAAGTGTTTTACTTCATCTCAAATATGGACGAGGGCTATGAATAATTGGATTTTTAAAGTATCTTAACATAAAACTGACTAAAATGCAATTGTAGTTTTATTAAGTGATTAAGAGGAGAGCGTCGAGCCCATACTATTGTGGGTGTAAAACACATAACATAAGCAAAGATATCAAAAATACTAGAACTAAGTATAATTTTAAAAATTAGATTAGAATTGATTAAAGTAAGTAACTTAAAGGACTTATAATTCCATATGCCCCACTCCTACTCCTGCCCCCCAACTTTCAATTAATTAAGTGATCGGAGCAATTGACTTTATTGATTAATGTTTTTGAGTCTTCTTTGATTTCATAAGGGCTTGGTCCTTCCTTCATACTAGTTTTAGCGGGTCCAAGGATGGATGTTGTATAACACTCCCTTGTTGTCTCCTGCTCTCCATGTATCTCTTTTATTCCTCATTCAGTTGGGTATTTGAGCTTTTGATGCAAGGTGCAAGGCACCGCCTTCATCTGGTGGATCCACGGCCATCCTATGATAGCATTGAAGGGGATACCTCATTTGATTACCTTGAAAGACGTAGTGTGATCAGCTCTAGATGTGTGTACTGTGAGTTTACTTCCCCAATAGATTTCTCGCTAGAGTAATTGAAGCATACCAGAGTGTAAGTAATCAGGGTCACTTGGTCTTCAACTCCCATAACTTGTATAGTCTCCTACTTCATTAGGTTTACGGCGCTGCCAGCGTTGAATAGGACACGCTTAACATCTGTGTCTCTTATCCTTAGTGTAATGACGAAGGCATCATGTTGGGGAGAATCGCATGTGCAAAAGTCCTCATCTCCAAACAATATTATTTCATCACGGGTGTGGCTTCTTTCGAGCTCTATCTCCTTCTATTTAAAACCATCAGGCAGCATAGGGCCGTCTATGATGAAATCAATGGACCTTTTCGGCTTTGGTAGATCTAGAGGACCCCCGAGCTCCTGTTTTTGGCATAAGTTTATTTCCCTTTCTCTGTTAGTAATTCCTTCAAATACCCCTTGTTGCGCAGATTCATCACTTCTAGTATCAAGGGCTTGCAGTCAATGGTCTCGTGCCCATGGTCTATGTGGAACTCGTAGAAGAGGTTTGAATCTCTCTTACCTGGTTCCTCTCTCATGTTATTGGGCCAACGAACTGTGGTATTCCTCATATGGTCCCTTACGAACTCCACCGCGCTTACGTGCAGTCTTAAACCTTCAAACCTTTTGGGTGCTTTTTCAATGTTGAGGGATCCCCTATGACTATGCAAAGTTGTTTTACGGGAGGTCGGCCAACTAATCCTTTCTTCCGCGCTTTCCTCTATCCTCTGATCGAGGCTCTTCTGCATGCTCGCGCTTTCTAATTTGGTGGGGTTATCTTCAGGGATTATAGAGGCACTATCATTGGGTGCATGGGATGGTTCCGGCTCAAGATGATGTTTTCCGTCATATCACTGGAATAGTGCATTCCACACGTAGTCACCAGATGTTCGGTCAGACTTTATTGTAGTTCTGGTGTGGCTAATAAGCCTCGGGTGTTCAAGCTCTTGCTAATGACTATTAAAGTAATATTGTCCGATACTAGAGGTAGCACCATGCGTTCCCTTTGGAACCTCTCCAGATAGACTTTTAGTAGTGCCTCATCGCGGTGGCCGATCTCTAAGATAACTTCAATCCTCTTCTCTCGTTTCAAAGAACCGGAGTGCACATTCTAGAACAAATCTTTCACCTGGGTAAATGATTTGATTGACCCCAGAGGCAGCAGAGTGTACCATGTAAAGGCCACCCTGGTCAGGGTTGAACCGAACCTCTTTACCAGCGCAGACTAGGTTTTTTCTTCTATGATCTCATTTTTTTACAGCTGTGGAATAGGCGGCGAAGTTTCATCTTAATTGGTTGTTCCGTCATACTTAAGGTTATCCGGTAGGTGGAAGTCCTTAGGTACGCGAACGGGCGCTGCGCTCGTCTTTTACACATAATTGAAGAACTTCTACTCATCAATGGTCATAACCTAAGGTGAAGCACCCAGTGCGTTGCCGATCCTATCATGGATCTCTTTTAACTCTTTGAGAATGCTTGAATGATAGGTACTCCTTCAAGGCCTTTATTGTTGGCCATTGTTGAACTTCCTGGGGCGGTCTCCATATTGATCCTCCACCTAAGCACTAAGGTTGTTGGGTTATCCATGGGCTTGAATCCTCGTGGGGATGTTGGCCTTAAGATCGAACCAGCGAATATTGCCTCTAGTTGTTGGGCAAGAGTGCTGGCCATGGTTGCCGAGTTATTTGCAGTTTGCTCCGCCTAAGCTTTGAGACAGTTGCCGAAGAGATCTTCAATCTTCTTGTTTCCACGCGGGGGGTTTTTGTCATTATCGACAGAGATTGGACCCATAGGAGTGTCCTTCGGTTGTTCGTCAAGATCACTGGGATATTTTGAGGGGTTGTCAACCGCATCAGTGGTGTTCTTTGAGACATTATTGTTGTCGTTCGACATGGTTGTTCTTCTACTTCGTAAAAACCTATAAATTCCTGGGCGGAAAACTATTTATGCCTAAAAATTTCTTAATAGGTTACACAGATAACATTTATGAAGGGTCACAAGCAATACAGTAAATGTTTATAACTAAAAATTGCTTAACTGGTTATGTTTATGCCTAAATTTGGATGTCTAGGTTAAACAGTTAAAATTTATGAATGGGTCACAAGCAATACAGTAAAATACGATGGAAAAGCAAGTAAATGGAGAGGAAAAAAATAGACAAAAAAGTAAAGAGTTTTATTCCTTGGGAATAGTCGAATTCAGTGGTGAATCACTTGACGTACAATACAATGTAAGGAGGGTATTTATAGTAGTGATTACCAATCCTAATTATGGTAAAACAGAAAGATTAATAAGGCTCATGGGCCTATAAACTCAAGGCGGTGGTATATATGAAATTCTAACTAGGAGACTGTAACCCTAAGGCAGCAAGATGTATGCCTTGCGCCCTACGCCCGTACCGTCTGAACAGGCATGTATCCCTTGTGCGCGGTGAGTTCTAGGATATTTCTAGTCTCACCAGTTTGACTCGTATTGCCGTAATAATAGGTGGCATATTTTTCCCACACAGTCAGTCCTCTTACTTGCTTAAAGCGCAAGCAGTCAGGAAGTGAAAGCGGTTCGCAGTCTCTTTGACCATGAATGATGTTGATTTATTTGAGAACTCCATCTTTGTTCATCTGATTTGTTGATGTCAATTCCATGTACCTTTCCAAGAATGCTTTTTACTAGGTTGAATCATTCCATATCTCAAGCCATAATTACGCTTGACCATTTAATGATCCATTCTTATCTCTTCTAGCCTATAAAAAGGTGCTTCGTCATAGTGGTAGAATCACAAACACTCTTCAGAAAAAAACTTCATCTTCTTCAAAGTTCCTTATGAAAGAATGGCTTTTCTATCTTCAAAATATTTGCCTTCGATCCTGGTTTCATATTCCCAGAAAAAATCCTTCATTCTAAATGATGGCTTAAGAGAAAAAATTGTAGGGAAAAGACCATGTGCGGTTTTCTTCTTCTCTTCTTCCATCCGTGATTTGATGAATGGAGTCCACTAAAACATGAAGTTTGATTGGGATTCTAATGACGTTCTTTAGAATGTCTTCATCGTGGCACATGCACTGGTTACGGTGTGCTCTTGTTGTTGTGATATTCCTCTTGCCATGAGAGGTTTTTCAGCAGAAGAATGCCATCTCAGCAAGGCTTCTGCATCTGCTCGTCTTTTGGTTGCCGAGGGCCATACTCCTGGAAGCACCTCTATTTGAACGGGAAGTGAGTCCCTGGGCTATCTTCTCCTTCCTCGGGCGGTTGATACTACAGAACATTCGCCACACTAGCAGCATTTAGGGTGGCCGTGTAGCTCTACCATGTAATGTGGTTTTGGGGATTGCATCTGCTTCCAATTGCCCAGGAAGAGGGAGAAACATGTTGTTCCTGCGGTCGCTGAGGGTTCCTTATTGGAGTCTCTCTAAGTTAATCGAAGTGAACTATCAGACCGTGTTCTGCTTCCTCCACCTTTCTACTAAGGGATTCCTTATTTTGACTGACTTTTCCAACTCTGGTGATGCAGCGTCACAAAGATGTTGCCGGTTGGGTTATCAAGTTAGAAATTTCATTTTTTGAGTGCCGAGAGAGACTTCGATGCAAGAGCTACAACCCAGGCGAAGAGTCTCTGGCCGTGCAAATTCAGAGGAACTTGTAAATTTTAGTCTTCCCTTTCCATTGTTTTGCAATTGTTATGGACAATGTTATATTGAGGAAGAACTAATTGTATTTTATGAGCCTGCGGGCTGTTGTTATTAATGAAATGAATGTCCATTAATATTTTTATGCGTACTTGTGTATTTTAAGCAAAATGTTTAGTGTGCCTTTTTGAGCTAGCGTCTTTAAAAGACGGGTGTGCGCACTAAATAGTGCTTCATTTGCATCAGTATTAGACGGCTTATATTGCACCTATAATAGACGGCTATTTTGCACCCACAATGTGATGACTTCAGCCCGTGTGGGAATGGAGCATTTTTGCATTCCAATTAAGAATGGCGTTGCTTATTCACTCGAGTATTTTAAGAGTCTCTGGCACTATGCGTGTGGGCGTCCCCACCGACATGTAGGTGTAAATTTGTTGAATTGACGAGTTGAACTTATAAATAATGCCTGGTGGCAGAGCTAGACATAGCTCACCTCCAGATCACCGAGGACATGACCATTGATAGGAAAGCGTGGAGGTTGAAGATTAGAATAGAAGGTTAAGTAGTAGTCATGAGAGTGGCTTATTACTATTTGTAGTATTTAGATACTTTGTTTATTGATTTTTGCCTCTTTACTATTTACTTTGTTGTCTGTTTCTTTAGATACCAGCAGTTTCTTTGTCAGTATTTTCTTTATCATAGGTAGTTCATCTTATTTTTGCTAGCATGTTGTTGGATTATTGTTTCTTGAGCCGAGGGTATATCGGAAACGGCCTCTCCACCTCTGTGGGGGTATCGTTGAAGACTGGTGGTTCTTGGTTAATTTGGGTTGTGTTTTGAGTTTGAAATCTCAAAGTTCCGTCGATTTGCAACCGCCCGTACGCCGGAAAATTATTACATTATAGCAGTGTGCGGACAAGTGCAGCTAAGTTTTTAGCTCGAGTGGAAACTTGAATCTCCTCTGACGTTGAAATTACTAGAGTAAAAAAGTGACCCAGAATCAATGTTTAGACTTGAATCTCCTCCGATGAAGGAATGACTATCCCGAAATTACCACATGGGCGCAGCTGAAGAGAGCAATTGATGCTAAGTATGTGAATGCCAAGTATCGGCAGGATAAACTTTGAAAGCTCTTCGAGTTAAAACACGGGTCCAAATCAGTTGAAGAGTATCATGATGAGTTCGTAAGAATTCGATTCTCTTGATATGGAAGAAGTTGACGAGCAAGCCATCATTCGATTCAAAAATGGCTTGACTCGAGATGTGTCATCTCAATTGAGGCTGCATGTGCATCACACCTTGGAAGAAAACTTCCAAGCTGCCATCGAAGCTGAGCAATGGGTAAAGGACGACAAAGCAACCCGGTATCGAGGAGTTACTACTTCGAATCCTTTGAACCGAGGTAAAGAGTGGGAAGTCCAAATCTAGCAAGTGCTAACCCTGTTCGAGATCCGAAGAAACCCTTCGAGATGAAAGTGACTGTTAACCAATCTAGAGACATGGGAGGTAAAACTCAACTCAATACTCCCAGTGCTTCGAAAATTCAATGTGATAAGTGTAGAGGTATGGTCATATAGCAAGAGACTGTCCAACTCATCATATCATGGTAATTCTCGA
The DNA here is from genome assembly GCA_029990575.1 of Petunia axillaris subsp. axillaris. Classification (NCBI taxonomy): domain Eukaryota; kingdom Viridiplantae; phylum Streptophyta; class Magnoliopsida; order Solanales; family Solanaceae; genus Petunia; species Petunia axillaris. The sequence goes on along the minus strand of JARKNS010000006.1, from coordinate 57,507,853 downwards.
TGATGGAAACATCTATGAGCAAATGAGTGTCTCCGAGGAGGAAGTGATCGAGCAGACTGATCGAGCTGAATCTGAGAATGATAGATGTGACATGACACGACCCGGAATCCGGCTAAGCCATGCGGGCACCTGACATCCTCCCCTAGACCCGTCGGGCGAACCCTTACCAATTAAATTAGGAAAATAAATATAATTCAATTCATAAATAGGAACAAGACTTTAAAGAAAAAAAAGCACAGACATACTGATACCTCTAAGTTGTTCAAAGAAATTACAGCTGACTACCCAACATACTATATTTTAGGTTTTGGGTTATCCGGACTAGACATTGAAGAGTACAAAAGAAGACAAATACCTCTTGAAGGGGGCAAAATGCAACTGAAATAATAAACATAAAACTGGTGGCCATCCGGAATTAAAGCTAACTCACCCTGACAGCTGAAGTCGTCTTCGCTCCTTCACAATGTGGCGAACTCAATCCTGGAGCGAACCTGCCGAAACGAAATAGATAGACAAAAATAAACAACAAACAAGGGTGAGTGAAAAGGACTCAATAAGTGGGGAAGACTAGTGATGTAGGAAATCAAACGCGGAAAGTAAAAGATAAAGAACGAGACGTAACTCGATCTCTAATCCCAAGTAGCAACGGAGAACTTGTTCCGATACACCCCGGGAGAAGGACAAGAACACCTACGCTATGCAACTACCCTCGAGCTAACGCGAGCACGCAAGTAGAATGGTCGGAGAGGAAGAGTATTCATCTAGATCCGCTAGAAGACATACAAGTCCAAGAACAAAAGGTTTCATTCATTCAATAGTCAAGAGCCTTGCTCATGTTCATCATTCATAATCATCAATAATAAGCTAAGTGTAAAATAAGCTATGCTTGGGTATTTATAGTGTTTTCCCAAGCTTACATAAAGACTTAAGTACCCTTACTAATAAGGTTCATCAAATAAGCCACGTAGGGCAAAACAGTCAAAGAAACATAAATTCAGTAGCTAGGAGGGGCGCCTGGTTTGTGTTGAAGCCAGGCTGGGCGCCTGGATCTAGGCGGGGCGCCTGGCTTGGCCTTCAGTCAGGCTGGGCGCCTGAAGCTAGGCGGGGCGCCTGGCTTGGCCTGAAGCTAGGCGGGGCGCCTAGCCAGGTGGGGCGCCTGGTGCCTTTTTTGGGCCTTAGGCAGTGAGCTCCCCAGGCGGGGCGCCTGGGGTAGGCGGGGCGCCTAGCTCTGCTGGGGTCTCTTCTTCCTTAGGCGTGAGGCCTAGTTTGAGCACCCGGAACGGCTTCCAATCGCTTCCTTCTTCAAGGCCCTTCCTCACCAAGTGTAAATGCGCTTCTTGGACATCCTTGGCTTGGCTCCTAGTGAATGGTCTCCTTGTGGTGGATTGCCCGGCATCATCCTCCCCTTCTTGAGAAGATTTTGTCCTCGAAATCGAGGCATCATCATCCACGACCCCTTCATCACCTACATCCAAAGGAACCAAGTCACAAACATTGAAAGTATTAGAAACTTGATACTCACTTGGCAAGTCGACCACATAGGCGTTGTTGTTTATCTTTGAAAGCACTTGGAATGGGCCATCGCCACGTGGTGCCAACTTCCCTTTTCTAAGGTTTGGAAACCTTTCTTTCCGGAAGTGCACCCACACATAGTCACCCTTCTTGAGTTCCACCTTCTTGCGTCCTTTGTTTTTCTTGGAAGCAACCTTAGCATAGGCTTCCTCCAAATTCTTCTTCGCCTTGGCATGTAGTTCCATCATTGCTTTTGCTCTAGCTTTACCTTCAAAATTAACAACCATTTCCCTTGGCAAAGGGGTTAGATCAAGGGGAATCAAGGGGTTAAAACCATAAACACACTCGAATGGAGTCATGCCAATCATTCTATGCACGGTTCGATTGTAGGCAAACTCCATAAGAGGTAGCTTATCTATCCAAGTCCCACCCTTACCTCGGGTCATGGCTCTAAGAAGAGCACCCAAGGTTCGGTTCACCACTTCGGTTTGCCCATCGGTTTGGGGGTGGTGGGACGAAGAAAACAAGAGTTTGGTGCCAAGGGCACCCCATAAACTCCTCCAAAAATGACTTAGGAACTTAGTGTCCCTATCACTCACTATGGTTTGAGGCACACCATGCAATTTCAAGACATTATCAATAAACAAGGTTGCAACATGTTGTGCATCATCACATTTACGACATGGAATGAAATGAGCCATTTTGGAGAACCTATCCACAACAACATAAATGCTATCATGGCCCCCCCTAGTCCTTGGTAATCCCATCACAAAATCCATTGAAATATCCAACCATGGACTAGTAGGTACGGGGAGTGGGGTATACAAACCATGGGAGTTCGATTTGGACTTAGCAACTTTGCATTCAAGACAAGAGTTGCAAAGCTTCTCAACATGAGTTCCCATTTTTGGCCAATGGAATTGTTCCCGAAGGATGGCCAAGGTCTTATCCCGACCAAAATGACCCATGAGTCCTCCACAATGTGCCTCTCGCACAAGCAATTCCCTCCATGAGGACTCGGGTATGCACACTTTACCATTCTTAAAGATATATCCATTAACCCATTGGTATTTCTCAACTCTCTCCCCCTTCTCTAGAGCATCAAGGACACTCTTTAGCTTTGGGTCATGAGCATACATCAATTTAATGCTCTCAAACCCCATGAGCTTAGAGGTGAGAATGGTGGCTAGAGTAAACTTTCTCGAAAGCGCATCCGCCACCACATTGTCCTTCCCTTTCTTATATTGAATCACATAGGGAAAGGACTCAATGAATTCAACCCACTTGGCATGTCTCTTATTGAGCTTCTCTTGGCCTCTCAAATGCTTGAGTGACTCATGGTCACTCTTGATTACAAACTCACGAGGCCAAAGATAGTGTTGCCAATGGGCAAGGGCTCTCACAAGGGCATACAATTCCTTGTCATATGTAGAATAGTTCAAGGAGGCCCCTTTCAATTTCTCACTAAAGTAGGCGATGGGTTTGCTATCTTGCATTAATACACCACCAATTCCCACCCCCGAGGCATCACATTCAACCTCAAATGCCTTTCCGAAGTCGGGCAATTGCAATAGAGGGGCGGTACTCAACCTACTTTTCAATTCATGGAAGGCCTTCTCTTGAGGCTCTCCCCAAACAAACGGTTGGTCTTTCTTCACCAATTCGGTGAGTGGAGCGGCAATGGAGCTAAAGTCTCTCACAAATCGCCTATAAAAGCTTGCGAGACCATGGAAGCTCCTCACTTGAGTCACGGTAGTAGGAGTAGGCCAATCACGTATGGCCTCTACCTTAGACTCATCCACCTCCACTCCTTGGGCACTCACAACAAACCCAAGAAAGACAACCTTATCCACACCAAAGGCACACTTTTTGAAATTAGCATAGAGCTTTTCGGCTCTCAAAGCATCAAGCACTTGCCTAAGGTGATCAACATGTTCATCCATTGTCTTACTATAGATTAAGATATCATCAAAATAGACAACAACAAACTTGTTGATAAAAGACTTCAAAACATGATTCATGAGTCGCATGAAAGTGCTAGGTGCGTTGGAAAGCCCGAAGGGCATTACCAACCATTCATAGAGACCGAATTTGGTCTTGAATGCGGTTTTCCATTCATCCCCGGGTTTCATCCGGATTTGATGGTAACCGGACCTAAGGTCGATTTTGGAAAAGACACACGACCCACTCAATTCATCCAACATATCATCAAGCCGTGGAATAGGGTGACGGTACTTGACCGTTATCTTATTCACGGCTCGGCAATCTACGCACATTCTCCAAGTGCCGTCTTTCTTTGGGACAAGAATGACCGGAACGGCACAAGGACTCAAACTTTCCCTCACCAAGCCCTTTGAAAGCAAGTCATCAACTTGTTTTTGCAACTCCCTCGTATCCTCGGGATTGCTTCTATAAGCCGGCTTGTTCGGGATTTGAGAGCCCGGAATAAAGTCAATTTGATGTTCAATACCTCTCAAGGGAGGTAAGCCATCGGGCATCTCATCCGGGAACATGTCCCCAAAGTTCTCCAACACATTTTTCAAAGCACTAGGCAAAGGGCTAGAAGAAAAATCACAATTAGAGTTAAGGATCATACCTTTGTGCACTAGGCATAGGAGAAACTTGGTGCCATCATTACCTTTCAAGAGCTCGCCCGGTTGCATCATGGCACACATGCCACCGGTAGATGAAGTAGGTGGGATTGCCACCATGCTTTTGGACAAAGGACTAGTCTCCATGAGTGACTTAGCCTTTGCCACCTCCCTCAACTCCTTCATTTTCTTGTAGTCATCACTAACTTGCTTAGGAGTGAGAGGTTTAAGAACAAATCTCTTCCCTTCATGTTTGACCGTGTAAGTGTTGACACGACCATCATGCACCACTTGCCTATCGAATTGCCATGGCCTCCCTAAGAGTAGGTGGCATGCTTGCATAGGCACAACGTCAAACAAATGCTCATCAACATAGCTACCCATTCTAAACTTGATCATGGCTTGTTTCATCACCTTAAGCTCTCCACATTCACTAAGCCATTGTAATCGGTAAGGTTTAGGATGCTTCATGGTAGTCAACTTCAATTGAGCCACTAGTGATTGACTCACTACATTTGCACAACTTCCGGAATCAATTATCATAGAGCAAACAACATCTTTGACCCGGCACCTAGCATGGAAAAGATTTTCCCTTTGCAAGGTTTCACTATCTTCCATGATCATAGCTCCTAGGCTCCGTCTCACAACCAAGAAAGTATGAGGATCCTCCTCCTCCATCGTATCATCAAGCAAATCATTCTCCTCTACTCCCTCATCTCCCTCTACTCCCTCTACTCCCTCATCCTCCGATTCACTCTCTTTCTCATATGCTTCATTACCAACAACAATCATGGTCCTCTTTGTAGGACATTCCCTAGCAAAGTGACCATACCCCTTGCACTTGTGGCATTGTATTGAAGAAGAAGTAGGAGCATGTAGTTGAGTTTTAGAGTTACCTCCCACATTAGGTGTGTTCTTCTCAAATGGCTTTTTCACATCCTTGGTAGCATTTGCACCACTTGTTCCACTTGCATTTGGGAACCTTGCATTTGTGGTAGGAGGCTTCCAATCCTTTGGTTTGCTTGTTGGAGTAGGAGTGCTACTCTTGTAGCGGAGGGATTTCTCCTCCTTGAGCCATTTCTCGGCCTCAACCGCATCTTCACATAGCTTGTAATGATCATCATATTTGTGGAACTTCAATTGTGAAGCTATGTCTCGGTTCAAGCCCCCTTTGAAACGGATCATGGCCGTCTCATTGTCTTCATCATCTAAGTCAAGGATCATTCGGATTTGCTCAAATTCATTGAAATATTCACCAACCGATTTGTGACCTTGCTTCAAATCATAGAGACGCCTTTGTTGTTCAACCCGGTATTGATTAGTCAAGTACTTCTCATCCATCACACGGATCAACTCTTCCCAAGTAAGATTAATAGCCATACCCGTCCTTCTTCTATTCCTTTTCACCGACTCCCACCAAGTAGAAGCAAAAGATTCAAAGGAGGATATTGTATACTTGGTCTTCTTCACATCGGGCATATCATTGGTGTCAAAGATACGCTCCATAGCCAATTTCCAACCAATGTACTCCACCGGGTCACTACTTCCTTTGAAAGAAGGAATAGTGAGCTTCACACTATTAAGATTGTTGTTGTTATCACGACCCCCTTGGAATGGCTCCGGTTGGCCCCCATAGTGATCATCATAAGCAACATGGTCCCTTCTAACATTCCTTCCTCCATACCCTAAGGGTGGCCCTCGACCTCGGCCTCTACCCCGATCCACATTCCGACCCCAATTTATAGCTCGCCGTGGTTGAAAGTGATCATCAAACCCATACACATTGTCATCATAATCAACTTCCTCCCCTTCTTGAGCCCCAACAACTTGCTCAAGAGGTTGCACATTTCGGACGGGTCTTGGTAGTGGAAAGTTTCTTGGAGGATTGTCTAAAATACGGGGAATGCCCGTACGTTCAATTCTCTCTCGGTCCTCCTTTACCCGTTGTTGATTGAGCAATTCAACAACTTGCTCCGGGGTAAAATTAGGACTACTTGAGCCTTCACCGGTCTCAATTTGGACACTCGGGGTCCCCTTCTCAATTGGGACACTCGGGGTCCCATGTTCTCCTTGGGTACTTGAAGCACCCTTTTCAAGTGACTCAATCCGTTGAGTCATAACATCCATCTTGGCAAGAAGGCTAGCCAAGGCCTCCTTGATGAAATCTTGACCTTCGTTGGCCATTGTACCTACAAACAAAGAAAACAAGAGTTAGTTAAAACACCTCACTCGCTCCCTCACTTGTGTTCACTCGGATCACTCTTTTGGGTGGCGGTGGATATTTCACTCAACTTGTAGTCCCAAAGCTTCACGTAGATGATTAGCAACTCCTCAACTCAACTAAACTATTCACGAGTCACGCACACTCCGGGGTGAGTGGAGTTAATGGGACTCAATGAACGCTAGGCACTTTGAAGTGAAGGACTTGAGTTAAAAGATTCTACGCCTTTCCTTAGAATTCTACTCTCCTTGCTAGGCACGAATCACTTAAGAGCAATCAAGGGTTAGCACTATTCAAGTAGATCGGTTACTCAAATTAGTACTAACTAGATGTTAAGTTATCAAACAAAGGGAAATACCTACGAAAATCTACCCGAAACAATGCAATCAGCACTCAGGAGGGGCGCCTGAAACTCAGGTGGGGCGCCTGGGTTGTGCTGTGTTCCAGGCGGGGCGCCTGGGTCTAGGCGGGGCGCCTGGGACTTAGGCAGTAGCCAAGTCAGGCGGGGCGCCTGGCTTAGGCGGGGCGCCTAGCCTGAAGCTTTTTCCAACTCGTTCCAAACTCGTTCCAAGTCGATTTTCAAGCCTCAAATCCGATGTTTTCAACTTGTTTTCACAATCCAATGATACCCAAAGTTGTGTTTGATCTTCCTTAACAAAACCCAATCAAATTTTCAATCAAACAATCAATCAAATCAGGGTTCAATCTCAAGAACTCAAGAACACAAGGGTTTATCAAAAGGGTTTCAACAAGGGTTGTGATTCATCAAAGAAGGTGTTATACATGTTCAAATCCCACAAAATTGGTACCGAATTGTTTGTTTTTCAATGAAGATCAATCCCCAATAACAAGTTTTCAATTAAGCATCAATCCAACCCAAGAATCAAGCCAAAATCATCAAGAACAAGGTTTATCAAGGGTTTAAGGGTTGTTGGGGTTTCAATTTTTCAAACTTCACCAATCCAAACAAATTTGATACCTAAGCAACGGGAATTCAATCACGATCAAGAATCCATAACACCCATATCATAAATCATCCAAATCAACAAGTAACACCAAATTTTTGTATTTTTCAATTTTCCAATTTTTTTGCAATTTTCTTCTTTCAATAACTTCAACAACAAGAAAACTAAAAGAAGATACTAGGCACGAAGAATCAAGGGTCGGGGGTTTGTAGAAACAAAACCCGAGCCTTGCTCTGATACCAAATGATGTAGGAAATCAAACGCGGATAGTAAAAGATAAAGAACGAGACGTAACTCGATCTCTAATCCCAAGTAGCAACGGAGAACTTGTTCCGATACACCCCGGGAGAAGGACAAGAACACCTACGCTATGCAACTACCCTCGAGCTAACGCGAGCACGCAAGTAGAATGGTCGGAGAGGAAGAGTATTCATCTAGATCCGCTAGAAGACATACAAGTCCAAGAACAAAAGGTTTCATTCATTCAATAGTCAAGAGCCTTGCTCATGTTCATCATTCATAATCATCAATAATAAGCTAAGTGTAAAATAAGCTATGCTTGGGTATTTATAGTGTTTTCCCAAGCTTACATAAAGACTTAAGTACCCTTACTAATAAGGTTCATCAAATAAGCCACGTAGGGCAAAACAGTCAAAGAAACATAAATTCAGTAGCTAGGAGGGGCGCCTGGTTTGTGTTGAAGCCAGGCTGGGCGCCTGGATCTAGGCGGGGCGCCTGGCTTGGCCTTCAGTCAGGCTGGGCGCCTGAAGCTAGGCGGGGCGCCTGGCTTGGCCTGAAGCTAGGCGGGGCGCCTAGCCAGGTGGGGCGCCTGGTGCCTTTTTTGGGCCTTAGGCAGTGAGCTCCCCAGGCGGGGCGCCTGGGGTAGGCGGGGCGCCTAGCTCTGCTGGGGTCTCTTCTTCCTTAGGCGTGAGGCCTAGTTTGAGCACCCGGAACGGCTTCCAATCGCTTCCTTCTTCAAGGCCCTTCCTCACCAAGTGTAAATGCGCTTCTTGGACATCCTTGGCTTGGCTCCTAGTGAATGGTCTCCTTGTGGTGGATTGCCCGGCATCAACTAGCCACCTCAAAGAATAGGATAGCTAGCCAGGGAGAAGAAACAAATAAACCTAATTCCTCTTATTTAAATTATAAAAAGGCGACCCCAGCTTCCCCTAAGCTTGTTGGGAATGCATTAATTGCAGCAGTTTTGGAGCCTGGTAAGGATTTAGTTGCAGCAGCTGTGGAATCACGTGGGGATGTTCCCGATTGTCGTGGGAGTACATTTATTACTCCAGCTATTATTGATTCTAATGATTTCGTGGCTCAGCAGCCTTTACGAGGGGGTGATATTGAGCAGCTTTCAGCTTCTCCTCAAGGCTGTGGGAGGGCATTAATTTCTCCAGCAGGTCCTCTCCTGGTAAGGATTTTCTTTCAGCAGCTGGGGTGCACAATTCCCATTTTTCAAACACTCCTCTTGTCGATGTGGGAGGGCATTTGAATGAGTTATTTTGTGAGGATTTGGTAGCATCTGCTTCCAGTACTTCTCCTTTGGGTACAAATGACGCAGTTGGGGTTGTTAGTGAAGATGCAGATGTCAATTTGAGCCAGGGAACTTGTGTGGTAAATAAGCAAGCTCTCACTATTCCTTCACTTGAGGTGAGTACGATTTTGGATTCTGCTAGTGTGGGTAAGCCAAAATTTTTTGGAAAAGATCTTATTCCAACGGTTCAACTTGAACGGTTGTATAGAAGTGCTTCTCCTAATTTTGGTAAGTCTTTTTTGAACATAGATGCTCCTTCCTTTGTGCCTAAATCCTTGATGCAGCTTGTCCCACGTTCAAAGTATTTACTTACGGATGATGAACTTGTCAAGCGTATGGATTTGAATGATACGAGGGGTATCTTGGCTCGACAAGTGGCATTATTTCAAGAAAGGGTTCCTCAAGGACATTATTTGGTGGAGGATGATGATTTGTTTGAAGAAGAGGAACTTGAGGAAGAATCCACCGTACATAATTTTAGCATGGTGGCTAGAGAAGGAGATTTGTCGCCTAGGGAAATTCATGATAATGCTCCAAAGAGAGTAAGGAGGGTAAGGCGCCCATTAGAGCCTACTAGGGTGCAACCTACGAGGAGTACAAAATCAAAATCCAAAAGGTCCAACAAGTCCAAGAATTCGAAGAAATGATGGATAGCATATATGATCGTGACAGGGAGCCGCAAATATCATTTTTTCAAGTTTGTATTGTAGGGCCTTTCTACATTTTCCATTTCATCACTTGTAGAAGGAAGTGCGGGTTGTATGATTCCACTTTCTTTCTAGCTTTTATATTATTTCATTATTTTAGTATTATCATATGTAATATCATCATATAGTGCGTGATAAACTCTGTGATGATCATACTATATTTGGTTCTTGCTAGTTCTTATTTTTTGCATTCTGGTTAGAAGTGAGGTCTCACCTCGATAGGATGATGTAACGTATGGTATGGCCCTCCTTACTTTGTATTGTCCTCTTTGAGGAATTTATTATTATTTATAAAACTAGTCACTAGGCAACTTGCCTAGTGATATTCGCTAAAAAAAATATATATATAAAAAGGCAGAGCCAGATAATAACCGGAAACACGTATGAAACCATAAACTCAACCAGGAATACGACCCAAAAATATATTAATAAATAAGCAATGCACGTATAAGCAGAACAGTAGTTATGTACCATAAGTCTACACAATGGTATGAAATGAAATGAAATGAAATATGATGCAAAGGGTCACATGTGCCAAATGAATGGAGCGGAATCCTCCTACTTGTAGGGTGGAATCCTCCTGCCCTCAGTATGATGCAATGGAGCGGAACCCTCCTGCTCCTAAGGCGGAATCCTCCTACCCTCAATATAATGCAATGGGGCGGAATCCTCCTGCTTCTAGGGCAGAATCCTCCTACCCTCAATATGATGCAATGGAGCGGAATCCTCCTACCCTCAATATGATGCAATGGAGCGGAATCCTCCTGCTCCTAGGGCCAAATCCTCTTACCCTCAATATGATGCAATGGAGCGGAATCCTCCTGCTCCTAGGGCGGAATCCTCCTACGCTCAATATAATGTAATGTAATGCATATGAATGTAATATGATGCAATAATAACCCTTCACCGGTGCGAGACTCTCATCGACAACCGAGAAGTAGATGCCAACTCACAGCTAGAGTACTATGCTCAGATCCTTAATGCAATACCAACAACAGGACATAACATATAATATACAATGTAAATCCAAAGCTAAGGCGTAAGGAGTACGCCTATCGGCAGCTACACACGTAAGGAACACGTGGTAGAAATCTCCAAATAAATGTATATAAACACTTACCTTATTTCAAATTGCTACTCAACAACCGCTTTATCCTTTGGGTTCCCTGCCAAACAATCCTGCTTATTCAATAAGCAGAAAATATATCAAAATAGGCTAAAGGCTACATTTCTCACATCTTAGGGTAATCCGGTTAGGAAGCTGATGCCCTATTCGCATACACAATACGCAGGCCAGGCCTATATTCAGGGTTTAAGGTCACATAACCAAACCTAAATAAATTACATTTATATGTTTCCCATAACTCACTGAGTACGAATGTATAATCTATTCCACTATTAGGGTCCAATTGACCCTTTAAACTATTAATTGAACTTATTAAAACGATGTCTAATATCCCAATTTTTACCGTTAAAATATATTCAAACACATTTAATAAACTCAAATAATGCATTGAGATTATTACCTGAATGATTTGGGGTAAAAAGTTTATCTTTCTCTGGCTCTTTTCTCATTTTCTAGCATTTTTTTCCCTCTGCGCATCTCTTCGTTTTCTGTTCATATTCATTAATGCTTCTGTTTCTATACACTACTACCTCGTGCCCACCGCCTAACTTTCTTTTCTTTCTTTCTTTTATCTTTTGTCTTTTCCTTTTTATTTTATTTTCTATTTTATTTTGTTTTCATATTAAAATTAAAATGTAGTCCTACGAAATCCGGAATATTCCCAAATTTCTCAAGTAAGTTATATAAAATATATGTAACACACTTGCTAAGGCGGATCTCAAATCGGACTCCCGAAACTCAATATGCAAATTAAATAGAAAAAGGTCAAATTATTTATCTTTCGGCATTTTAGCGGAAACTAGCCGAAAAATCTCGAAATTCACTTTCGAAAGTTTACAAACGTCAAAAATAATCATACGAACCGAACGGCGCTTTCGGTTTTCGAATCGGAGCTCATTCGCCAAAACCAAGCTCGGAAGTCTCATTTTAATATTTATCGACAATAAAAACTGAAATCTTCTTCCGATGCGTACCAAACGAGGTCTGATTTAACTCAAACTTTACATATTGGCCCTAATAGACCTTACGAAGATTTTAAAATTATCAGCACGCCAATCGGAGTCCTAACTTTCGAAACGACTGACCGAGGTCTTTTCATGACGCCACCAAGGGTGAGCATCCGAAAGTTCTTTTAGTTGTTCGAAGAAACCTGAGTAATATGGTCATTGAAGAGGAAGATGACAGCCAAGAGGAAAATCTCTTCCATGCCCGATGTCGAGTTAAGGGGAAAGTTTGTTCGATGATCATTGATTCAGGCGGTTGTTCGAATGTGGTGAGCCAAACTTTTGTTTCACAAATGGGTCTGCCTACTACCAAGCATCCCCGACCATACAAGCTCCTGTGGTTGAATGAGTGTGGAGAATTAAAAGTGGAGAAGCAAGTGTTGATCAAATTTCAAGTAGGGATCTATCATGATGGAATGATGTTTGATATGGCCCCGACGCAAGCTTTTCATTTGCTTCTTGGGCGACCAGGGCAATTTGATCGATCTGTTATCCACGACGGTCGGACCAACACTTACACTGCTAAGCTCAGAGGGGAGAGTTTCATACTCAAACCTCTGTCTCCGAAACAAGCCAGTGAGGACAGTAAATGGATGAGTGAGCTGAAAGAAGCGGCCAAAGCAAAGACTCCTGTCGGAGTACCAATTGTGGCCGAAGCTAAAGCCCCACCACCTGAAATGACCTTAAGTAGTCGTTTCGGGAATTAGGACCCCGATTGACGTGCTGTTAATTTTAAAAGATTCGTAAGGACCATCCCGACTTGTCTGTAAACTTTGAGCCACATTAGACCTCGTTTGGTAGGCATCGGAAGAAGGTTTCATTTTTCGTTAGCGATAAATCGTATAAAAGAGGTTTTCGAGCATAATTTTGTCGAATGAGCTCCGATTCGAAATCTGAAAGCGTCGCTAGGTTCGTATGGTCATTTCTGATATATGTGAATTTTTGAAGTGAGTTTCGAGGTTGTTCAGTTGATTTCGGCTAAAGTTCCGAAAGAATGAATATTTTGGTCCTTTTTCCTTTTAATTCATATCTAGAGTTTCGGAAGTCCAATTTGAGATTCGACTTGGCAAGTATGTTACATATATTTTTTATAACTTACTTGAAAAATTTGGGATCATTTCGACTTCTCTAGGGTTCCATTTTAATTTTAATTGTCGTAGCGAATTTATTAAAAATAAATAAATAAATAAATAAATCACATTGTCTGTTAGGTAAGGAATTAAATCCCTTAGCATCAGCAAATTGCATATACAAGCACAAACATTCGAACAACACAGAGAAAAGAAAAGTTAGAAAAGAAAGAGGAAAAAAAGGAAAAAGAGGTGGAAAATAGTGGAATTTCTACCCCAAATATCCAGGTAATGATGTTAACTCATTATCTTAGCTTATTACGTGTGTTTGAATATATTTTTACGGTAAAAATAGGGATATTAGTTTTGCCCTAATGACTTAATTTGATAGTTTAAAGAGTCAATTGGACCCCGATGATGGAAATGATTATATATTCGTACTCAGTGAGTTATGGGCAACATATAAATATAATTTATTTAGGGTTTGGTTATGGGACTTTGAACCCTGTACATAGGCCTGACCTGCATATTGCGTATGCGAATAGGGTATCAGGTTCCTAACTGGATTGCCCTAAGACAGAAGTAATGAAGCCTTTAGCTTTATTTGATACAATTTTTCTGCTTATTGAATTGAGCAGGATCGTTTGACTGGTAATCTAAAGGAAAAAGCAGTTGTTGAGTAGCAGGGCTAGCTTTGGAATACGGTATGTGTTTATATCCATTTCTTTTGAGGCACTTGGCCTCGTAGATTTTCTACCACGTGTTCCTTACGTGTGTAGCTTCCGGTAGGCGTACTCATTACGCCTTAGCTTTGGATTTAAATTCTATATTATATGTTATATCCTGTTATTGGTATTGCATTGAGAATCTGAGTACTGTACTTTGGCTTCGAGTTGGCATCTACTTCCCGATTGTCGATGAGAGTCTCGCGCCGGTGAAGGGTTATTGTTGCATCAAATTGCATTCATGTGCATTACATTGCATATCATACTGAGTGCAGGAGTATTCCGCCTCAGCTTTATATTTTATCGGGTGCAGGGGTATTCTACCCCAGGAGAGTGCAGGAGTATTCCGCCTCTGGTTTATATTATATCGGGTGCAAGAGTATTCCGCCCCAGGAGCAGAAGTATTCCGCTCCACTTGGTTAACAGATGGGATTCCCCTCGAATGCAGGAGTATTCCGCTTCGGGATGGTATTACGGGCACATGTGACCCTTTTTATCTCATTTCATTTCATCTCATTCCATTTCATTTCATACTATTGTGTAGATTTTCTGTATATGACTACTATTCTACTTATATCTGCATTGCTTATTTGTTGATATGTTTCTGGCTCGTATTCCTGGTTGATTTTATGGGTTCATACGTGTTTCCGGTTATTATCTGCCTCTATTTTTTTATAATTAAAATAAGAGGAATTTGGTTTATCTGTTTCTTCTCCCTGGCTAGCTATCCTATTCTTTGAGGTGGCTAGTCTGCCCTACTTATTGAGTCTTTATGACTCACCCCTATTTGTTCTTGTGTTTTCTTTTCGTTCAGCAGATTCTGCTCCAGGACCCAGCCAGTCACGTCGTGATTGAGGAGTAGTACGTTTTCAGCTGTCTATGGTGAGCCATCCTGTTTATTGTGGCGACCAACTTCAGATATTACAGTTTCCCTTACTTTTGCTCCCTTCGGGAGGTGTGTATATCTTTTGGCTTTCTTAGATGTCTGATCTGGAAACCTTTAAAACTGTGTATTCTAGGTAGTTAGTTGTATTATTCAGACAGCTTGTATGTTTGTCTATCCTTTAGAGTTATCTTATGTTGTTAAAATTTGGTTCATTTTCATTTCAAGGTAATTCTGCACAATTTATATCGATTCAGTCAATAGGGTTCGCCCGACAGGTTTAAGGGCGATGGTCGGGTGCCCACACGGCCTCACCGAGAATTTGGGTCGTGTCAGTTGGTATCAGAGCCCAGTTTAGAGTCTTTCCGGATCATGACAGTGTCTAATAGAGTCTAGCTGATCGGACGGAGACGTCTGTACCTATCTACGAGAGGCTATGATGGCATTCAGGCAGTTTCCTATCTTTCATTCCTCGACATGCGTGAGTCTTCTTATTCAAACACACGTAATAACCATTTAGGCAGTTTCCTTTCTTTGAAGTTAAATATTTTTTATTCTCCGCAGTAAATAGTGAGAACACGCGCGAATGTTGAGCGAGAGGCGGAGGAGCGAGCGGTCGCCCCTATGCCTGCTGCTCCGCGAGGTGGTGGTGTTGGCCGCGGTAGAGGTCGTGGTCGAGGCAGAGGTAGAGTTGCCCAGGCCGCGAGAAGGTGGATCATGTTGATCCTGCTGCAGAGGTTCCGGTAGTGCCACCTCTTGCTGAGCAGGGGGGAGCAGGGCTTATTCGTTCCCCCAGCACTTCATGATGCTTTTATGAGATTCTTAGCGACGCAGATGCCCCAGGGACCTCTTATTCCTCAGGCTCCCCTAGATGCTCTATTCCTCAGGCTGCTGTAGATGCTCCTATCCCTCAGGCAGCTCCTCAGGCTGCGGTAGATATTGGTTCTCAGGTTCAGGAAGCCCACATTCCAGCTCCACATGTAGCCCCAGCAGTTCATGTTCCAGGTGGTCATGTTCCAGAGGTAACGGGTGTTATACCTCCGGTTGTTTAGGCTGGTCAGCTAGTCCAGGTAGCAGGTCAAGTTGATGATTCGACAAGGCTGCATTATTTTACCCGACTTAGTTCTCCGAAGCTCTCTGGTCAGAATTTAGATAAGCTTAAGCCTCGTGAGTTTCTTGATCAATGTCAGCGTATCTTAGAGGCCCTTGGATATCTTGAGCAGTATGGAGTTGATTATACTGCCTTCCAGTTTGAGAGTACGGCTTTAGCTTGGTGGACCGCACTCTAATCAGCTAGGCAGGGCTTACCTAAGCTGGGCTGGAGCGATTTCTCTAATCGATTCATGGAGAATTTATTCCCTCGCATTCAGCAGGATGAGAAGAGGAGACAGTTTGAGAGGATTAGACAGGGTAACCTGTCAGTCATGGAGAACGACCTTTTATTTTCAGAAATGTCCAGCTATGCTCCAGATCTCATGCAGGAGCCCTCTGAGAGGGTCAGACATTTTATTGATGGGATTTCTCCTCATTTGCGGTCCCAGATGGCTCGTGAGATTGAGGCTGCTACTCTATTTGATGTCGCTGTCGATATTGCCAGGAGGTATGGGGCCTATCATAGATTGGAGATAGAGGAGTTAGAGCAGGAGAGCAAGTGATCTCGTGGTCCAGGACATTCTAGTACCTCGTATGGAGGTAGGAGTTATCAGCAGCAGAGTAGGCCTCCTATCAGACCAGCTCAATTTCCAGCGCGTGGTTCCCAGAACACGCCTACTTCTTCTCAGGGTCAGTTTTGGTTTCGCCCGCGAGATCAGTCTCAGTTTGATCAGCGTAGATTTGCTCCAGGGTGCTTTATCTGTCAGCATCCAGGGCATCATAAGAAAGATTGTCCTTATTTCTATCAGCAGGGTAGTAGCCGCCCTTTCCCTCGCCTTCCAGCGCTTATGCAGCAGCAGCCTCAGGGTGTATCTCCAGGGTCTCAGCCAGCTAGAGGTGCACCACCACCCGGTAGAGGTCGTGGACGTGGTCCTAGTGGTCCCTCTAGAGGTGGTCGTCAGGGTAGCGGCTCAGCTCAGCCGCAGAGACAGCTATATGCACTGCCGGCCAAGCAGGATGCCAAGGCATCCCCAGCTGCTGTTACAGGTATTTTATCTATTTGTGGTCGAGATGCATATTCTTTGGTGGACCCGGGGTCTATATATTCATATGTATCTCCTTATTTTGCTTCGGGCTTTCATGTTGATTATATGCATCTTCGTGATCGATTCTGTGTTTCTACTCCTATTGGAGACATTATCATTGTGAATCGAGTTTATCCAGGTTGTACCATATCTTTTGGGGGTTGTGAGACACTAGTAGATCTTCTAATCCTAGATATGGTTGATTTTGATGTTATTATTGGCATGGATTGGTTGGCGTCGTGTCATGCCACGTTAGATTATCATGCCAAGTCTCTTCAGTTGTCTCTTCCTTGTTCAGCACCAGTGGTGTGGCAGGCTCTTATTTGCCACCCAGGGAGCATGCTATTTCTTTCCTGAAGGCAAAGCGGATGATGGATAAAGGGTGTTCAGCGTATCTTGCCATGGTTCGAGATTCCATCTCTTGATTCTATTCCTGTCGTTAGGGAGTTCCCTGGCGTGTTTCCAGATGATTTGCCAGGACTTCAACCTGATCGAGAGATCGAGTTTGGCATTGATATAGTGCCACGTACTCAGCCTATTTCTATCCCTCCTTATCGCATGGCCCCATCAGAGTTGAAGGAGCTGAAGGAGCAGTTGCAAGATTTGCTTGATAAGGGGTTCATTAGGCCGAGTATTTCTCTGTGGGGTGCTCCTGTTCTATTCGTGAAAAAAAAAGATGGGACTATGCGGATTTGTATTGATTATCGTCAGCTAAATAAGGTCACCATTAAGAATATGTATCCCTTGCTCGTATTGATGATTTGTTTGATCAGTTACAGGGTGCCAAATTCTTTTCTAAGATCAATCTGCGGTCTGGTTATCATCAGCTAAAGATTCATGAGTCAGATATCACGAAGACGGCTTTTAGGACTCGTTACGGCCATTATGAGTTCCTAGTTATGTCTTTTGGGCTGACTAATGCCCCTGCATCCTTTATGGATCTCATGAACCGGATGTTTAAGCACATCCTTGATTCCTTTATCATTGTCTTCATTGATGATATTCTTATTTATTCTCGTAGCTGCGAGGAGCATGATTATCATCTGAGGGTGGTTCTTCAGACCCTTCGTGATGATAAGTTGTATGCCAAGTTCTCGAAATGTGAGTTTTGGCTTGATTCTGTGGCATTTTTGGGTCACGTGGTATCTAGTGAGGGTATTAAGGTTGATCCGAAAAAGATTGAAGCAGTGCAGAAATGGCCTTGTGCTACCACCCCGATGGAGATTCGCAGCTTCCTTGGATTGGCAGGTTATTATCGGAGGTTTGTGGAGAAGTTCTCTATTATTGTATCTCCCCTGACTCGCCTGATGCAGAAGGCGATTCAGTTTCGATGGTCCGATGAGTGTGAGGCAAGCTTCCAGAAGCTTAAGGCCTTATTGACTTCAGCTACAGTGCTATCCCTTCCTTCGGGCACCGGTGAATTTGTAGTCTATTGTAATGCATCTCGTGTGGGCTTGGGTTGTGTTCTTATGCAGCACGGGAAGGTAATTGCATATGCTTTCAGACAGTTGAAGCCGAATGAAAAGAATTATCCGACTCACAATTTAGAATTGGCAGCTGTGGTCATTGCTTTGAAGATATGGAGGCATTATCTTTATAGCGAGCCTTGTGAGGTGTATACGGATCATAAGAGTTTGCAGCATCTTCTCTCTCAGAAAGATTTTAACGACCGACAGCGGAGGTGGCTTGAATTGATTAAAGATTATGATCTCAATATCCACTATCATCCTAGGAAGTCGAACGTGGTAGCAGATCCTTTGAGCAGGAAGTCCATGGCCAGCATGGGTTTTCTTTATGCTGATATGAGACCATTGGGCCGAGAATTGCAGTCCCTTGGCGACACTGGCGTGAGATTTCTTCTCGCAGACTCCAGTCGAGTCTTAGCATGTATTGCAGCTCAGTCTTCCTTGGTCAATAAGATTAAGGGAAGACAGTTCGAGGATCCTCATCTGCAGGAATTGCGTGGTCGTGTCCTAAGTGGAGGAGTTCCCTCCTTCGAGCTTGATTCAGATGGAATTCTTCGGTTTAATGGTCGACCTTGTGTTCCTGATGTTGGGGATTTGAGGCAGTCAGTGACCGGTGAAGCTCATAGCTCGCATTATTCCATTCATCCTGGTATTACAAAAATGTATCAGGACCTCCGAGAGCTATACTGGTGGAAGGGGATGAAGAGAGATGTATTTGATTATGTATCTCGTTGCTTGAACTGTCAGCAGGTTAAGTTCGAGCACCGGAAACCAGCAGGGTTAGCCCAGGCATTGCCGATTCCCGAGTGAACGTGGGAGCACATTACAATGGATTTTATAGTTGGTCTGCCAAAGACCCTGCGACGCCACGATTCAGTCCGGGTCATTGTCGACAGACTGAATAAATCAGCTCACTTTATCCCTGTAAAGACTACTGATTCAGCTCAGAGATTGGCTCGGATTTTCATTGAGCAGGTGGTTAGGCTGCATGGTACTCCTGTATCCATTATCTCAAATCGTGGTTCCCAGTTTACTTCTCAGCTCTGGCAGTCTTTTCAGAGAGAGTTGGGGACCCAGGTGCAGCTTAGCACAGCATTCCATCCTCAGACTGATGGTCAGTCCAAGCGGGTTATTCAAATTCTGGAGGACATGTTGAGAGCTTGTGCACTGGACTTCATGGGGTTACTGGGATGATCATTTGGCGTTAGCAGAGTTCTCTTATAATAATAGCTACCAGTCTTCTATTCAGATGGCTCCATTTGAAGCCTTATATGGTCGTCAATGTCGTTCTCCTATTGGCTGGTTTGAGTCTCGAGATGTCGAGGTGATGAGTTCAGATATGGTTCGTCAGACTCTTGATGTTGTTCGTGTTATTCAGGATCGTTTACAGACTGCCCAGAGTAGGCAGATTTCATATTCGAACCAGAGGAGCCGAGAGTTAGAGTTCGAGGTCGGGGACATGGTATTTCTGAAAGTGTCACCGATGCGAGGTGTAAAGAGATTTGGTAGGAAAGGAAAGCTTAGTCCCAGGTTCATTGGCTCTTTCCGTATCGAGAAGCGTATAGGTAAGGTAACTTAGCGGCTCGAGTTGCCAGCTTCTATGCCACTTCACCCAGTTTTCCATGTATCGATGCTCTGGAAGTGTATCCGAGATCCTTTCGAAGTGATAATTAGACCTTGCTCAGCTAGATGTGAATCCGGCCTATGAGGAGTTCCCAGTTGCTATAGTTGCGCGTGATGTCCGGAAGCTTCGTTCGAAGCAGATTTCGATGGTTCGAGTGCGATGGAATAATCGTCCTCGTGAAGAGGACACTTGGGAGCTTGAGTCCAGTATGCGTGAGAGGTATCCTTACCTCTTCGACGATTCAGGTTTGATCTTGGTCTTTAAAGCCTAAAAGCTCTTATCATTGTATATGATTTTGGTTTAGTAGTAAATGTCATTGAAAATTTGTGTAAGCATTCTCATTAGAGGTGTGAAATCTATATTAGACTCTTGCTCGTTCGAGGATGAACGAGAGTCTAAGTGGAGGACAATGAAACGACCTTAAGTAGTCTTTTCGGAAATTAGGACCCCGATTGACGTGTCGTCAATTTTAAGAGCTTCGTAAGGACCGCCCGACTTGTCTGTAAAATTTGAGCCAAATTAGACCTCGTTTGGTAGGCATCGGAAGAAGGTTTCAGTTTTCGTTAGCCATAAATCGTAAAAAAGAGGTTTTCGAGCACAATTTTGGCGAATGAGCTCCGATTCGAAATCTGAAAGCGTCATTAGGTTCGTATGGTCATTTATGATATATGTGAATTTTTGAAGTGAGTTTCGAGGCTGTCCAGTTGATTTCGGCTAAAGTTCCGAAAGAATTAATAATTTGGTCCTTTTTCCTTTTAATTCATATCTGGAGTTTCGGGGGTCCGATTTGAGATTTGCCTTGGGTATGTTACATATATGTTTTTTATAACTTACTTGAAAAATTCGGGATCATTTCCACTTCTCTAGGGTTCCATTTTAATTTTAACCGTCGTAGCGAATTTATTAAAAAAATAAATAAATAAATCACAATATCTGTTAGCTAAGGAATTAAAATCCTTAGCATTAGCAAAATTTCATATACAAGCAGAAACATTCGAACAACACAGAGAAAGGAAAAGTTAGAAAAGAAAGAGGAAAAAGGGAAAAGAGGTGGAAAATAGTGGAATTTCTACCCCAAATCCCCAAGTAATGATGTTAACTCATTATCTTAGCTTATTACGTGTGTTTGAATATATTTTTACGATAAAAATATATTTATTAGACATCGCCCTAATGACTTAAATTGATAGTTTAAAGGGTCAATTGGACCCCGATGATGGAAATGATCATATATTCGTACTCGGTGAGTTATGGGCAACATATAAATGTAATTTATTTAGGGTTGGTTTTGGGACTTTGAACCCTGTACATAGGCCTGGCCTGCGTATTGCGTATGCGAATAGGGTATCAGGTTCCTAACTGGATTGCCCTAAGACATAAGGAATGAAGCCTTTAGCTTTATTTGATACAATTTTTCTACTTATTGAATAGAGCAGGATCGTTTAACAGTTAATCCAAAGGAAAAAGCAGTTGTTGAGTAGCAGGGCTAGCTTTGGAATACGGTAAGTGTTTATATCCATTTCTTACGAGGCACTTGGCCTCGTGGATTTTCTACCACGTGTTCCTTACGTGTGTAGCTGCCGATAGGCGTACTCATTACGCCTTAGCTTTGGATTTAAATTCTATATTATATGTTATGCCCTGTTATTGGCATTGCATTGATAATCTGAGTATTATACTTTGGCTTTGAGTTGGCATCTATTTCCCGTCTGTCGATGAGAGTGCCGCATCGATGAAGGGTTATTATTGCATCACATTGCATTCATGTGCATTACATTGCATATCATACTGAGTGCAGGAGTATTGCCCCTCAGCTTTATATTTTATCGAGTGCAAGAGTATTCCGCCCCAGGAGAGTGCAGAAGTATTCCGCCTCTGGTTTATATTATATCGGGTGCAAGAGTATTCCGCCCCAGGAGCAGGAGTATTCCGCTCCAGTTGGTTAGCAGATTGGATTCCCCTCGAATGCAGGAGTATTCCGCTTCGGGATGGGATTACGGGCACATGTGACCCTTTGCATCTCATTTCATTTCATCTCATTTCATTTCATTTCATCTCATTCCATTTCGTTTCATACTATTGTGTAGATTTTCTGCACATGACTACTGTTCTACTTATATATGCATTGCTTATTTGTTGATATGTTTCTGGCTCGTATTCCTGGTTGAGTTTATGGTTTCATACGTGTTTCCGGTTATTATTTTCCTCTATTTTTTTATAATTTAAATAAGAGGAATTTGATTTATCTGTTTCTTCTCCCGGGGTAGCTATCCTATTCTTTGAGGTGGCTAGGCTGCCCCACTTATTGAGCCTTTATGACTCACCCCTATTTGTTCTTGTGCTTTCTTTTCGTTCGGCATATTCTTCTCCAGGACCCAGTTAGTCGCGTTGTGATTGAGGAGTATTACGTTTTCAGCTGTCTACGGTGAGTCAACCTCTTCATTGCGGCCCCCAACTTTCGATATTACAGTTTTCCTTACTTTGCTCCTTTCGGGAGGTGTGTATATCTTTTGGCATTCTTAGATGTCTGATTTGCAAAATTTTATAACTGTGTTTTCTGGGTAGCTAGTTGTATTATTCAGACAGCTTGTATGTTTGTCTATCCTTGAGAGTTATCTTATGTTGTAAAAATTCGGTTCATTTTCATTTCAAGGTAATTCTTCACAATTTATATCGATTCAGTCAATAGGGTTCGCCCGACAGGTTTAGGGGAGATGGTCGGGTGCCCGCACGGCCTAACCGAGAGTTTGGGTCATGTCACCACCCGTGGTCAATAACATTTGTGCAATCATACAACCAGGTAAGTACTTACGAGGCAACGACACCGGTCGAATAATGATTTGCCTCCTGCACAACGTTATCTTTCTAAACTCTAATGATGATTTTTCTAACGATAACCCTTTTCCTAGTGCTGTTCAAAGTGTTTTGCATGACTTCAGAGACATGTTTCCCAAGGAAATACCAGATGGATTGCCTCCGTTGAGAGGAATCGACCACCAAATTGACTTCGTTCTGGGGTCTAAAATCCCCAACAAGCCTGCATACCGGTGTAATCCCGAAGACACAAAAGAGCTCCAAAGGCAGGTGGATGAATTGCTGAACAAGGGCCTTGTTCGAGAGAGCTTGAGTCCTTGCATCGTTCCTGTTAACCTTGTCCCCAAGAAAGATCAAACATGGAGAATGTGTGTTGATTGCCGAGCAGTCAACAAAATCACGGTAAAGTATCGTCATCCTATCCCTCGATTAGATGACATACTAGATGAGTTAAGTGGTTCTTCATGCTTTTCGAAGATAGACCTCAGGTCCGGTTAACACCAAATCCAAATGAAACCCGGAGACGAGTGGAAAACTGCATTTAAGACCAAATTCGGTCTCTATGAATGGTCAGTGATGCTGTTTGGCCTCTCTAACACCCCGAGTATATTCATGCGACTGATGAACAATGTGCTCAAGCTGTTCATAAATAAGTTTGTTGTCGTTTACTTCGATTACTTACTTGTTTATAGTAAATTTGTGGATGACCATGTCGAACACCTAAGGCTAGTGCTTGATAAACTTGGAGAAGAGAAGTTATATGCGAACTTCAAGAAATGTTCCTTTTGTGTCGACCGTGTAGTCTTTCTTGGATTTGTTGTGAGTGCTAATGGTGTTGAAGTCGATGAGTCCAAAGTGGAGGCTATAAAAGATTGGCCGACTCCAATCTCGGTTTCTCAAGTTCGAAGCTTCCATGGCTTAGATAGCTTTTACCGAAGGTTTGTTCGTGACTTTAGCACCATGGCAGCTCCATTGACCGAGCTGGTAAAGAAAGACCATCCGTTCGTGTTGGGAGAGACCCAAGAGAGGGCTTTCCAAGAGTTGAAATGGAGGCTTAGCTTTGCCCCATTGTTGCAACTTCCTAACTTCGGCAAAGCATTTGAGGTCGAGTGTGATGCATCCGGAGTTAGGAGCGGAAGAGTGCTTATGCAAGAATCGAAGCCGATCGCTTACTTTAGCGAAAAGCTTAATGGTGCAGCCTTGAATTACTCTACGTATGACAAGGAATTGTATTCCCTCGTTTGAGCACTCACCCATTGGCAGCATTATTTATGGCCGAGAGAGTTTGTAATTAAAAGTGATCAAGAATCTTTGAAACATCTCCAAGGCAAGGAAAAATTAAATCGAAGACATGCCAAGTGGGTGGAATTCATTGAAAGTTTTCCCTATATAATTCATTACAAGAAGAGAAAAGACAATGTTGTGGCCGATGCGCTATCAAGGAAATTTGCCTTAGCGACCACTCTCGCCTCGAGGCTCATGGGATTTGGAAGCATCAACCTTATGTACGAAGATGATACCAAGCTGAAAAACGTCTGTGACGCAATCTCTAGTGGCGGAAAGGTTGAGAAGTATCAGTGGCACGATGGCTACCTCTTCAATAATGGGAGGGTTTGAGTGCCAGTGTCATCGTAGAGAGAGCTCTTGGTCCTAAAAGCTCACTCTGGAGGCTTGATAGGATGCTTTGGTGTCAATAAAACTGTTGGGATCTTGTCCAAAAATACGACAAGATGTGGAAAAACATTGCAACGCCTGTCTCGTTTGCAAGAAAGCTAAATCGAGGTCCAACCCTCATGGATTGTGTACTCCATTACCTGTTCCTGATCGACCGTGGATTGATATATCCATGTATTTTATTTTGGGGTTACCGAGGTCGGGGGGAGGACATGATAGCATCTTCGTTGTCGTGGACCATTTTTCCAAAATGGCTCACTTTATTCCTTACAAGAAGTATGATGATGCACAACATGTAGCTACCTTATTTATTTCAAACGTGTTGAAATTGCATGGTGTGCCTCGTACTATTGTGAGTGATCCTCAAAATTCTTGAGTCATTTTTGGAAATATCTATGGGGTGCCCTCGACACAAAATTACTATTCTCGACGTCTCACCATCCTCAGACTGATGTACAGACCGAGGTAGTCAACCAAACCGTGGGAGCTCTGCTTCGAGCTATGACCAAAGGTAAGGTCGGAAACTGGGCTGATTGTTTGCCCGTGATCGAACTTGCATACAATCGAACATTGCATCAAATGATTGGAATGACTCAATTCGAACGTGTGTATGGTTTTAACCCTTTAATTCCACTTGATTTAACCTCACTGTCTCGAGATTCTATTATTGATTTTGAAGGTACTCTGCGAGCCACTACCTTGATTGAGTTATATGCAAAGGTGAAGAAGAACCTCGAGGAAGCTTATACAAAAGTTGCAATGAAGAAAAACAAGGGGCATAAAAGGTTGGAATTAATGAAGGGAGATTGGGTTTGGGTTTCACTTCCGAAAGGAACGATTCCCGAACCAAAGGAAAGGAAAGTTGGCTCCTCGAGGGGATGGTCTGTTTGAAGTGCATAGCAAAATCAACAGCAATTCTTATGTGATCGGCCTCCCTGATGAGTATAATGTGTCCAACACCTTTAATGTTGTTGACTTAACTCCTTGTGTTGTAGGCCAAGCATCGGAGGCTGAAGAGGGCTCAATTTCGAGGACGAAATCTTTTCAAGAAGAGAAGGATGATGCAGCCCAACTCCGTGCTGATCAGACATTTATTCCATCGAGGCCGATGATACGAAGCCAAGCTAAGTTGCTGCACGATACTTACATTCAATTGGCTTGGTCGGGAGAAGGCAACCACTCCAAGGTTGATTAGCCGAGCTCAAGATTCGAAGGCAACATCTACAAGCTCGAGCCAGGAGAAGGGAGCAATTGAACACTCAATATCGATGCTAAAAAATGAAGCAATCGAAGGAAGAGCGTCTGAGTTCAAGTGTTCGAGCTCATGTGTTCGAATCAAAAGGAGCGACCGAACACCTCACTTCGACGCCAAGCATTGGGAGCAACCCAAGGGAGTGCGACCGAATTGAGAGTGTTCAAATTCCAGGAATCGAACACTTAGTTTAGTCAGCCACTGCATGGCTTATTTTTTTGGTCGCATGTGACCATTTTACCATTTTGACCCTAGTATTATCTATATAAACTCCTTTACATTTAATTTGTAAACACCTAGATTTTTATTATTGATTATTGAATGAGATTTGCCGAGAGCATCTTCTCTTTTAGTCTTAGATTTGAGCAAACCCGTTGGGGTCTTCGAAACTTGTGGCTTTCGGTGAATCTGATTGAACAATTTCTCTTTGATCATTCAGTTTGCAAGAGGCATTGTTCTCTTGAGGATTGTTGCATAGTTTAGGTGCTCTTTCCTTCTACTTGAATCGTACCAAGACCAGTTCCTCGGTGCCGTTCAAGCAAGAAAAGTTGGGTCAAAATTCTATCTTTGCTTTCCGCTGTTATTTTCGGTTGCTTAGCTTTATCCTCGGATTTAGCTTGCACCAGTTACACCATCCAGTCGTTGGACCAGACTGTCGGCCACGGTAGCCAAGTTATTTGTAGTTTGCTTTGCCTAAGCTTGGAGAAAGTTGGCGAAGAAATCTTCGATCTTGCAGTTTCCATGCGGTGGGCAGTTGTCACTATCGACAGAGATCGGACCCTTAGGAGTGTTCTTCGGTTGTCCATCAAGATCGTTGGGATATTTTGAGGGGTCTTCAACTGCATTAGTGGTATTCGTTAAGACATCATTTTTGCTATTCGACATGGTTGTGGTACTTCTTCGTAAAAACTTACAATAGGATGGACGCCAAACTGTTTATGCCAAAAAATTACTTAATAGGTTAAACAGACTAAATTTATGAAAGATCACACAGAATATAATAGATGTTTGTGCCTAAAAATTGCATAATTGGTTATGTTTATGCCTAAAATTAGACGTCTACATTAAACACTTAAATTTATGAATGGGTCACACACAATACAGTAAAATACATCGAAAAAACAAGTGAATAGAGACGAAAATAATATATAAGTAAGTAAAGAGTTTTATTCCTTTAGAATAGTCGGATTCAGTGGTAAATCGCTTGATGTACAATATAATGTAAGGAGGGGTATTTATAGTAGTGATTACCCAATCCTAATTATGGTAAAATACTAAGACTAATGAGGCTTATGGGCCTATAAAATAAAGGCGATGGCATATATGAAACCCTAACTAGGAGACTGTAACCCTAAGGCAGCAGGATGTATACCTTGCGCCCTACGCCCATACCGCATGAACAGTCATAACTCGTAGAATAGGCGTGTATCTTATGTGCCCAGTGACTTTTAGGATAAGTCTAGTCTCGGTAGCTGGAATCGTATTACCGTATTAATATGTAGTGTATTTTTGCCAACACAATCAGTCCTCTAACTTTCTTAGTGCTGACATAAGCAGTGAGGAAGTGAAACCGGTGTGAAAGATATCTCACTGACTCCTTGAAGCTCATAGTCTCTTTGACCAAGAATGATGTTGATTTAGTCGAGAACTCCGTGTGTGTTCATTTGATTGGTGGATGTCGACTCCATGCACTTTTCCAAGGATGCTTTTTACTACGCCGAATCGTTCCATATCTAGAGCCATAATTACGCTTGACCATTTTATGATCTGTTCTTATCTTTTCCAACAAATAAATACTTCATCTTCTTCAAAGTTTCTTATGAAGGAATCGCTCTCCTATCGTCAAAATACTTGCCTTTGATCCTGGTTTCATATTCCTAAAAAAGCTCCTTTATTCTGAATGGATGGCTTATGAGAAAATTGTAGGAAAAAGACCATGTGCGCTTTTCTTCTTCTCTTCTTCCATCCGTGATTGGATGAACCGAGTCCCACGAGTCATGAAGTTTTATCGGGATTTGAATGACGTTCTTTGAAATATCTACATTGTGGCACGCGCACTGGCTACGTTGTGCTCTTGTTGCTGTGATATTTCTCTTGCCATGTGGGGTTTTCCAGCAGAAGAATGCCATCCCAGCAGAGCTTCTGCATCTACTCGTCTTTTGGTTACCGAGGGCCATAATCCCAGAGGCACCTTCATTTGCACAGAAAATGAGTCCTTGTGATATCCTCTCCTTCTTCGGGCGGTTCATACCTAAGAACATTCTCCACACCACGGCGTTAAGAGTGGTCGTGTAGCCCTACCCTGTTCTGCAGTTTTAGGGATTGCATCTGCTTTCAATTGCTCGGGCATAGGGAGAAACATGGTGTTCCTACAGTCAACGAAGGTTCCTCATTGGAGTCTCTCCAAGTGAATCCATATGAAGTCTTAGACCACGTTCAGCTTCCTCCGCCTTTCTTCTATGAGATTCCTCAGTTGGACTGACTTTTCCAACTCCCGTGATGCAGCGTCACAAATCTGGGGATGCTTGGGTTATCAAGTCAGAAATTTGATTCTTCAAGTGCCGAGAGAGACTTCGAAGCAAGAGCAACAATCCAAGCGAAGAGTCTCTGGCCGTGCAAATTTGGATGAACATGCAAATTTTAGTGTTCTAAATCCATTTTTTTACAATTGTTATAAAAAATATTATATTCAGGAAGAACTAATTGTATATTATGAGCCTGCGGGCTGTTTCTTATTAATAAAACAAATATCCATTAATATTTTCATGCGTACTTGTGTAGTTTAAGCAACATGTTTTGTGTGCCTTTCTTAGCTAGTGTCTTTAAACGACAGGCATGCGTACTGAAGGTCGCTTCATTTGCATCAGTGATTGACGGCTTATATTGTGCGCATAATATAAGGCAGTTTTGCGCCCACAATGGGACGACTTCAGCCCAAGTAGGAACGGAGCATTTTTGCATTGGATTCAGAATGTCGTTAGTTGTTTACTCGAGTATTTTAAGACTTTCTAGCACAGTGCGAGCGGGCATTCACACCGACATGTAGGTGCAAATTTGCTAAATTGACAAGTTGAACTTATGAATAATGCCTAGTCGCTGAGCTAGATGTGATGTAGCTCTAAGCGAGTAGTTAACCCTACTTTTTCTGACGAAAACTGGGTGTACTACTTCAACTTAGGCCTGGCTCGGGCTATAAATATTTGGATCATAGATGGATCTTAATTGTAATTGTAAAACTGACTAAGTAAAATAGTAGTTTTATTGATATGTAGGGCGCTTAGCCGTTTGAACCATAAAGAACGGGGCTGAGGTCCTGTTGTGAGATAATAATAATTATTAAAGAATCAAGAAAGGAGAAAATACATGTCTAGAGTATGTTGGCTTTGTTGGCTTTTCAAGAGTAGTACTTTTTGAGCCATGAGATTTTTCAATTGTTTGGAATGGTTGTCCCTATCATGTGTTTAAGAACATACGCACCTTTTCCAGCTATGCCTCGGACTCCGTAAGGTCCTTCCCAATTCGGAGATAGCCTACCTGCGCTGGCCTCCTTGGTGCTTTGAGTAACTTTACGAAGGGCGAGATCTAATATAATGAAAGAACGTAGGTTAGACCTCGCATTGTAGTACTTCTCCACCCGTTGATTCTTTGTTGCGAGGCGTGTGACCGCTATATCACGTCGTTCATCCTCGGTGAATGACCTTCCCAGGCTAGATTCTCAGATCTCTAAAGGAATCATTGCTTCCATCCATATGTTAACGAGAATGGAGTTTCCCCTGTGCTGGCCTTTGACATAGTGCGATAGTCCCATAAAACTCCAGGCAATCCCTCAAGCCACTTCCCCTTAGCTTCCTTGAGTCGCTTCTTAAGGCTCTCAACGACTGTTTTGTTAGAAGATTCAGCTTGTCCATTGGCCGAAGGGTGATAGGGCGTTGAGGTTATTCTCTTTATCTCCCATTCTTCTATGAAAGCGCTAATCTAGTTGCCTATGCACTGAGGTCCATTGTCGCAAGTGATTTCATCAGGAATGCCGAAGCGGCACATGACGTTCTTCCATAGAAATTGTATCACCTCCTTTTCCCTGACTCAATCATAGACCACTGCTTCGAACTATTTGGTGAAATAGTTTGTCATAATAAGCAAAAACTTGACACCACCGGGAGCTTAGGGCATGCGCCCTACAATATCCATTCCCCATTTTATAAAAGGCCACGAGGCTATTACTGAATGTAACAGCTCTACTGGCTAATGAAGTATATGGTAAAGTCGCTGGCAACTGTCATAGGCTCAGACAAACTTCCTTGCGTCATTTCCCATTCGAAGCCAGAAGTAGCCCGCCCTGATTAATTTGCGAGCTAGAGATCGTCCGCCGGAGTGGTTTGCGCATTGCACCTCATGAATTTCTCTTAGCATGTAACCAACTTGAGAAGGTCCTAGACATTTAGCTAAAGGACCGCTAAACGTTCGGCGATACAACTCCTCGTTGATCAGACAATAACAGGTTGCTTGGACTTTATACTTTCTGCTTTCCTTCTTAGCACATGGGAGTATTCTCTTGTCAAGGTGTTCAATGATTAGGTTCCCAATCCCATATAGACGTTGTGACGTTGACTTCGTAGCACTTGACGTCCGCGTAGGTTAACTCAATAATCGATCTCGAGTTGTCTGCACTCATGTCTGCTATGGCCACTAGGCTAGCTAGGTGATCCGTGTTTTCTTCCCTTGGTATTTGGTTGATCTTTGATTTTTGAAAATTCTTCAAACGCTTTTCAACTCTTGCCATGTACTCCTGCATGCGTGCGTCTTTGGCGGCGTAGGCTCCAGTTGAGAATCGTTGTTGATACTGATCTCCCTGGCCCCGAATATAAGCTAATTCCAGAGCTTGAATTACTGCTTCATATTCTGCTTCATTGTTAGTCATCGGTGGGCAGCTGACAGCCTTCCAAAATTTATTCTGAGTTAGGGATTTGATCACTAAACCAAGCCCAACCCTTTTTACATTTGAGGCCCTGTTGGTATGGATCACCCATTCTCCAAGCGTAACACTCTCCATTTGTTGGGCCAGACAATTGGTCATGGTAGCCAAGTTTTTGGCAGTTTGAGAAAGTTGGCGAAAAGATCTTTGAGCTTGTTGTTTCTACGCGGCTGGTTGTTGTCACTATTGATAGAGATTGGACACTTAGGAGTGTTCTTCAGTTAGCCGTCAAGATCGCTGGGTTATTTTGAGAGGTCGTCAACTGCATTAGTTGTGTTCTTTCAGACATCATTGTTGCCGTTCGACATGGTTGTGCTTCTCCTTCGTAAAAACCTAAATTGCCAATTGTTTATGCGTAAAAGTTACTTAATATATTAAACAGATAAAATTTATGAAGGGTCACAAGAAATACAATAAATATTTGTGCCTAAAAATTGCTCAATAGGTTATGTTTATGCCTAAGATTGGCATCTAGGTTAAATACTTAAATTAAGAATGGGTCACAAGCAATACAATAAAATACTATGGAAAAGCAAGTAAATAGAGTGAAAAATAATAGACAAGAAAGTAAAGAGTTTTATTCCTTGAGAATAGTCGGATTCACTGGTAAATCGCTTTATGTACAATACAATGAAAAGAGGAGTATTTATAGTAGTGATTACACAATCCTTATTATAGTTAAACACAAAGGCTAATGAGGCTCATTGGCCTATAAACTCAACACGGTGGTATATACGAATCCCTAACTAGGAGACTGTAACCCTAAGGCAGCAGGATGTATGCCTTGCGCCCTACGCTTATGCTTCCTAAACGGTCATAACTCGTAGAACAGGCGTGTATCCCTTGTGCCCGGTGACTTGTAGGATAAGTCTAGTTTTGCCAGCTTGATTCATATCGCCGTAATAATAGGTGGCATATTTTTTCCCACATAATATTCCTCCTACTTGCTTAGTTCTAACGCAAGCAGTCAGGAAGTGCAAGCAGTATGAAAGATATCTCACTGACTCCTTAAAACCCAAAGTCTCTTTAGCCAAGAATTATGTTGATATATTCGAGAACTCCGTGTGTGTTCATCTGATTCCTTGATGTCGATTCCATGCACTTTTCCAAGAATACTTTTTACAACGCTGAATCGTTCCATATCTCAAGCCATAATTACGCTTGACCATTTCATGATCCGTTCTTATCTCTTCCAGCCGATAAATAGGTACTTTGTTATAGTGGCCGAATCACAAGCCCTCTTCAAAAATATACTGCATCTTCTTCAAAGTTCATTATGAAATAATCGCTCTTCTATCATCAAAATACTTGCCTTTGATCGTGGTTTCTTATTCCTATAAAAAATCCTTCATTCTTAATTGATGACTTATGAGAAAATTGTAGGAAAATGACCATGTGCGGTTTTCTTCTTCTCTTCTTCCATCTGTGATTGGATGAACAGAGTCCCATGAGTCATGAAGTTTGGTCGGGATTTTTATGACGTTCTTCAGAATATCTGCATCTTGGCACGCGCACTGGCTACGGTTTGCTCTTGTTGCTGTGATATTCCTCTTTCCATGTAGGGTTTTCCAATTGAAGAATGCAATCCCAGCAGGGTTTCTGCATCAGCTTGTCTTTTGGTTGCCGCGGGCCATAGTCCCGGAAGCACCTTTATTTGCACGGGAAATGATTCCCTGTTATATCCTCTCCTTCTTCGGGCTGTTGATACCTAAGAACATTCTCCACACCACGGCGTACAGAGGCCATATAGCTCTGCCCTGTTTTGCAGTTTTGTTGATTGCATCTGCTTTCAATTACTTGGGAATATGGATATACATGGTGTTCCTGCAACCGCCGAGGGTTCCTGATTGGAGTCTCTCCAAGTGAATCCGAGTTTTTTCGGCTTCCTCCGCCTTTCTTCTAAACTCCCGTGATGCAGCGTCATAAGATGGGGCTGCTTGGATTATAAAGTCTGAAATTTCATTTTTCGAGCGCCGAGAGAGACTTCGATGCAAGAGCTAAAATCCAAGCGAAGAGTCTCTGGCCTGCAAATTCGGATGAACTAGAAAATTTTAGTGTTCCCATTCCATTTTTTTACAATTATTATGAAAAATATTGTATTCAGGATGAACTAATTGTATATTATGAGCCTACGGGTAGTTTGTTTTTAATAAAACAAATGTCTATTAATGTTTTCATGCATACTTGTGTAGTTTAAGCAGCCTGTTTTGTGTGCCTTTCTGAGCTGGTGTCTTTAAACGACGGGCGTGCACACTGAAGGGCGCTTCATTTGCATCAGTAGCTGACGGCTTATATTGTGCGTGTAATAGTCGGCTGTTTTGCGCCCACAATGGGACGACTTCAGCCCACGTGAGAACATGGTATTTTTGCGTCTGATTCAGAATATCGTTGCTTGTTTACTCGAGTATTTTAAGACTTTCTGGCACTATGCAAGCGGGCGTCTGCACCGACATGTAGGTGCAAATTTGTTGAATTGACATGTTGAACTTATGAATAATGCCTGGTGGCTGAGCTAGACGTGATGAAGCTCTAAGCAGTAGTTAACCTTACTTTTTGTAACGAAAAGTGGGTGTACTACTTACACTTAGGTCTGGCTAGGGCTATGAATATTTAGATCGTAAATAGATCTGAATTGTAACTGTAAAACTGACTAAGTAAATAGTAGTTTTATTGATATGTAGGGCACTTAGCCGTATGAAACATAAAGAACGGGGCTAATGTCCTGTTGTGAGATAATAATAATTATTAAAGAAATAAGAAAGGAGAAAATATATGTCCCGAGTATGTTGGCTTTGTTGGCCTTTCACGAGTAGTACTTTTTGAGCCATGGGATTTTCCAATTGTTTTGAATGGCTTTCCCTTTCATGTTTTCAAGAACATACGCACCTTTTCCAGCTATGCCTCGTACTCTATAAGGTCCTTCCCAATTCAGAATCTTCCTCAGTGAACGACCGACGCAGGCTGGATTCTCAAATCTCTAAAGGAATTATTTCTTCCATCCATATGTTAACGAGAATGGAGTTTCCCTTGCTAGCTTTGGACGTAGTCCATAGAACTCCTGGCAATCCCTCAAGCCACTTCCCCTTGGCTTCCTTGAGTTGCTTCTTCAAAGTTTTCAATGATTGTTTTGTTGGAAGATTCAACTCGTCCATTGGCCGAAGAGCGATCTCCCATTCTTCTATGGAAGCGCTAATCTTATCGCCTATGCACTGAGGTCTATTGTCGCAAGTGATTTTTGCCGGGACGCCGAAGCGGCACATGATGTTCTTTCATATAAATTGTATCACCTCTTATTCCCTAACTCGAGCATAGGCCGCTGCTTCGAACTATTTGGTGGAATAGTTTGTCATAATAAGAAAAAACTTGACACAACAGGAGCTTTGGGCATGGGCCCTACATTATTCATTCCCCATTTTATGGGAGGCCAAGAGGCTATTACTGAATATAACAGCTCTGCTGGCTAATGATGTATATGGGAAAGTCGCTGGCAACTATCACAAGATCAGACGAACTTGCTTGCATCATTTTCTCTTCGGGGCCAGAAGTAGCCCGCCCTGATTAATTTGCGAGCTAGTGATCATCTACCGGAGTGGTTTGTGCATTGCCCTTAATGAATTTCTCTCAGCGTGTAACTAACTTGAGAAGGTCCTAAACATTTAGCTAAAGGACCGCTAAACGTTCGGCGATACAACTCCCTGTTGATCAGTTAATGACGGGCTGCTTGAACTCTCAGCTTTCTGCTTTCCTTCTTATCACCTCGGAGTATTCCTTTGTCAAGGTATTCAATGATTAGGTTCCAATCCCATATCAACACCGTGACGTTGACTTGGTAGCACTTGACGTCCGCGTACGTTAACTCAATAATAGATCCCGAGATGTCTGAACTCATGTCTGCAATGGCCACCAGGCTAGCTAGGTGCTCCGTGTTTTATTCCCTTGGTATTTGGTGGATCTTTAATTTTTGAAAATTCTTCAAATACTTTTCCACTCTTGCCAAATACTACTGCATGCGTGCGTCTTTTGCGGCGAAGAATCCAGCTGGTAATCGCTGTTGATACTGATCTCTCTGGCCCCCAATTTGTAAGCAAATTCCAGAGCTTGAAATACTGCTTCATATTCTGCTTCATTGTTAGTCATCAGCGGGCAGCTGACAGCCTTTAAAAATTTATTCTCAGTTAGGGATTTGATCACTAAACCAAGCCTGACCCAATTTACATTTGAGGCCCCGTCAGTGTGGATCACCCATTCCCCGAGGGTAGCACCCTCCAGTCGTTGGGCCAGACTGTCGACCATAGTAGCCGAGTTATTGGCGGTTTGCTCTGCCTGAGGTTTGAGAAATTTGGCAAAGAGATCTTCGATCTTGTTGTTTTTGCGCGGCTGGTTGTTGTCACTATTGCCAGAGATTGGAGACTTAGGGGTGTTCTTCGGTTGTCCGTCAAGATCGCTGGGCTATTTTGAAGGGTCGTCAACTGCATCAATGGTGTTCTTTGAGACATCATTGTTGCCATTCGACATGGTTGTACTTCTCTTTCGTAAAAACCTACAATTGCCAACTGTTTATGCCTAAAAATTACTTAATATGTTAAACAGATTAAATATATGAAGGGTCAGAAGCTATACAATAAATGTTTGTGCCTAAAAATTGCTTAATTGGTTATATTTATGCCTAAGATGGGCATCTAGGTTAAACACTTAAATTTAGGAATGGGTCATAAGCAATACAATAAAATACTACGGAAAAGCAAGTAAATAGAGAGGAAAATAATAGACAAGAAAGTAAAGAGTTTTATTTCTTGAGAATAGTCGGATTCACTGGTGAATCGCTTGATGTACAATACAATGTAAAGAGGGGTATTTACAGTAGTTATTACACAGTCCTAATTATGGTTAAATACAAAGGCTAATGAGGCTCATTGTCCTATAAACTCAACACAATAGTATATACGAATACCTGACTAGGAGACTGTAACCCTAAGGCAGCAGGATGTATGCCTTGCGCCCTACGCTCATACTGCCTAAACGGTCATAACTCGTAAAATAGGCCTGTATCCCTTGTGCTCGGTGACTTGTAGGATAACTTTAGTCTCGCCAGCTGGATTCCTATCGCCGTAATAATAGGTGGCATATTTTTTCCCACACAACTGTCCCCCTACTTGCTTAGTTCTGACTCAAGCAGTCAGGAAGTGCAAGCAGTATGAAAGATATTTCATTGACTCCTTCAAACCCACAGTCTCTTTAACCAAGAATGATGTTGATTTATTTGAGAAATCCGTGTGTGTTCATCTGATTGGTTGATGTCGATTCCATGAACCTTTCCAAGAATGCTTTTTACTATGCCGAATCATTCCATATCTCTTCCAGCCTATAAATAGGAGCTACGTGATAGTGGCAAAATCTCAAGACCCATTGGCAAAATCTCAAGCCCTCTTCAAAAATATACTTCATATTCTTCAAAGTTCCTTATGACAAAATGGCTCTTCTATCTTCAAAATACTTGGCTTTGATCCTGGTTTCGTATTCCCGAAAAAACTCCTTCATTCTAAATGGATGGCTTATGACAAAATTATTGGGAAAAGACCATGTGTAGTTTTCTGTTTCTCTTCATCCATCCGTAATTTGATGAACAGAGTCCCCGAGTCATGAAGTCTGATCGGGATTCTAATGACATTTTTCAAAATATCTACATCGTGGCACGCACACTGGCTACGGTGTGCTCTTGTTGCTGTGATATTCCTCTTGCCTGCGGGGTTTTCAAGTAGAAAAATTCCATCCCAGCAAGGCTTCTGCATCTACTCGTCTTTTGGTTGCCAAGGGCCACAGTCCCGGAATGGTGCATGCTAAACTGGAGGGAAAGCTAGACATGAAGAACGCACAAAAACAACAAGAAAGTAAAGATTGAAGCAAGACAAATCTTGCTTCAATTCAGAAGAACATCGAGGAACTAGTCTCGGGTTCGATTGAATCGAAGACAAAGAATTACCTATACTAAGCAACAATCCTCAAGAAGTCACTTGCAAATGGAATGATAAAAGAAGAAGATTGTTCAAACAATTCAACACCGAATGTTACAAGTTCTTAAAATCCTACATCGGGGTTCGGCTAAATTGAAGACTCACAATAGCTACAGCTATGTTTAATCATTCAACAAAAACTAACTGCTTACAACAAAATGTAAAGGAGTTTATATACTATACTAAGGGCAAAATAGTAAAAGGGTCACAGGCGACCAATAGGAGTAAGCCGCGCAGGGCAGAATATACTGAGTTTTCGGTCGCTCCTTAAACCGAACACTTGAACTTCGAACACTTGAGCTCGAGCTCTTTGACTGCGGTATTTGGTTGCTCAACTTGGCTCACTTCGACATCGGACACTCTTCCTTCGATTAATTGGTTGCTTTACTTAGGCGTCGATGTTGATTGTTCAGTTAGGTTTCGGTCACGGTCACTCCCTTCTTCGAGCTCAAGCTTATAAATGAAGCCTTCGATTCTTGAGCTCGGCCAGTCAGCTTCGCAGTGGTTGCTTTCTCCCGACCAAGCCAAGTGAATATGAACATCGTGCAACAGCTTAGCTTGGCTTCGTGTCATTGGCCTCGGAGGATCGAACACTTGATCAACACGTGTTCGGGCTGCATCATCCTTCCCTTCTTGAGAAGATTTCCTCCTCGAAATCGAACCCTCTTCAGCCTCCAATGCTTACCCTACAACACAAGGAGTTAAGTCAGCAACATTAAAGGTTTTAGACACATTATACTCACCAGGGAGGTCGATCACATAAGCATTGTTGTTGATCTTGCTCAGAACTTGAAACGGACTATTCCCTCGAGTAGCAAACTTTTCTTTCCTTAGGTTCGGAAATCGTTCCTTTTGGAAGTGTACCCATACCCAATCTCCCTTCTTTAATTCCAACTTTTTGCGCCCCTTGTTTTTCTTCAATGCAACTTTTGCATAAGCTTCCTCGAGGTTCTTTTTCACCTTTGCATGCAACTCGATCAAGGCAGTGGCTCGCTGAGTACCTTCAAAATCAACAGTAGAATCTCGAGACAATGAGGTTAAATCAAGTGTAATTAAAGGGTTAAAACAATACACACATTCGAATGGAGTCACAATGAGGTTAAATCAAGTGGAATTAAAGGGTTAAAACAATACACACATTCGAATGGAGTCATTCCAATCATTCGATGCACACTTCGATTGTATGCAAATTCCATCATGTGCAAATGATCAGCCCAGTTTCCGACCTTACCATTGGTCAATGCTCAAAGCAAAGCCCCTAAGGTTTGGTTAACTACCTCGGTCTGTCCATCCGTCTGAGGATGGTGAGACTCGAGAACAGTAATTTGGTTCCGAGGGCACCCCATAAACATTTCCAAAAATAACTCAAGAATTTTGAGTCTCGATCACTCACAATAGTACGAGGCACACCATGCAGTTTCAACACATTAGAAATAAACAAGGTAGCTACATGTGGTGCATCATCACGCTACTTGCAAGGAATAAAATGATCCATTTTAGAAAAACGGTCGACTACAATGAAGATGCTATCATGCCCACCCCCCGACCTTGGTAACCCCATAATAAAATCCATGGATATATCAACCCACGGTCGATTAGGAACAGGCAACGGAGTATACAAACCATGAGGATGGGACTTCGATTTAGCTTTCTTGCAATCTATGCAAGCATTGCAAAGCTTTTCCACATCTCTTCGCATTTTTGGCCAATGGAACTGCTCGGTTAAGATACCAAGAGTTTTGTCGAGATCAAAGTGTCCCATCAAGCCTCCAGAGTGAGCTTCTCAAACCAAAAGATCTCTCCACGATTACACTGGCACACAAACCCTCCCATTCTTGAAAAGGTAGCCATCATGCCACTGATACTTCCCAACCCTTTGGCCACTGAAGATTGCGTCACGAACACTTTTCAACTTGGGATCATCTTCGTACATCGACTTGATGCTTGCGAATTCCATGAGCCTCGAGGCGGGAGTGGTTGCTAAGGCAAATTTTCTTGATAGCGCATCAGCCACAACATTGTCTTTTCCCTTTTTGTAATGGATTACATAGAGAAAGCTCTCAGTGAATTCCACCAACTTGGCACGTCTTCGATTTAATTTCTCCTGGCCTCGGAGATGTTTCGAAGATTTATGATCACTTTTAACAAACTTTCTCGGCCACAATAATGCTGCCAATGGGCGAATGCTCGAACGAGGGGATACAACTCCTTATCATACATCGAGTAATTCAAGGTTGCACCCTTAAGTTTTTTGCTAAACTAAGCGATCGACTTTGATTCTTGCATCAGCACTCCTTCAATCCCAACTGCGGATGCATCACACTCGACCTCGAATGCTTTGTCAAAGTCAGGGAGTTGCAACAACGGGGTAGAGCAAAGCCTCCGTTTCAACTCTTGGAAAGCCCTCTCTTGGGACTCTCCCCACACAAATGGATGCTCTTTCTTTACCAGCTCGGTCAAAGAAGCTGCCACGGTGCTAAAGTCACGAACAAACCTTTGGTAAAAGCTAGCTAAGCCATGAAAGCTACGAACTTGAGTTACCGAGGTTTGAGTTGGCCAATCTTTGATGGCTTCGACTTTTGACTCATCGACTTCAACACCATTAGCACTCACAACGAATCCTAGAAAGACTACACATTCAACACAAATGGCACATTTCTTGAAGTTAGCATATAACTTCTCTTCTCTAAGGTTATCAAGTACTAGCCGTAGGTGTTCGACATGTTCATCCACAAATTTACTATAAATAAGCATGTCATCGAAGTACACGACAACGAACTTATTTATGAACGGCTTGAGCACATGGTTCATCAGTCACATGAATTTGCTCGGTGCGTTAGAAAGGCCAAATGGCATCACTAACCATTCATAGAGACCGAATTTAGCCTTGAATGCAGTTTTCCACTCATCTTCGGGTTTCATTCGGATTTGGTGGTAACCGCACCTGAGGTCTATTTTCGAAAAGCATGAAGAAACACTTAACTCATCTAGCATGTCATCTAATCAAGGAATAGGATGACGATACTTTACTGTGATTTTGTTGACTACTCAGCAATCCACGCACATTTGCCAAGTTCCATCTTTCATCGGGACAAGGATAATAGGAACGGCGCAAGGACTCAAGCTCTCTCGAACAAGGTCCTTGTTCAGCAATTCATCAACCTGCCTTTGGAGCTATTTTGTGTCTTTGGGATTACACCGGTATGCAGGCTTGTTGGGGATTTGAGACCTCGGTACGAAGTCAATCTGGTACTTGATTCCTCTCATCGGAGGAAATCCACCTGGCATTTCTTCGGGAAACATGTCTCTGAAGTTCTATAAAACACTTTGTACAGCACTAGACAAAGGGTTATTGTTAGAAAAATCATCATTAGAGTTTAGAAAGATACCCTTGTGCACGAGGCAAATCATCAGTTGGTCGTTGTCGTTGCCTCGTAGATACTCACCCGGTTGCATAATTGCACAGATATTTCTTACCACGAGCAGTGAGTTGTTATCTGCGGCCACAATTTTTGTCCCCACCAGCGACTTAGCTTTGGCCGCTTCTTTCAATTCCTTCATCCTTTTATAGTCCTCGCCGAATTGTTTCGGAGACAAGGGTTTAAGTATGAAACTTTTCCCTTCATGCTTGGATCGTCCGTTATGAACAACCGACCGATCACACTTCCATGGTCGACCCAATAGCAAATGGCAAGCTTGCATCGGTATCACATCAAACATCATTTCATCTTGATACTCTCCAACTTTAAATTTGATCCACACCTGCTTGACGACCCTCAACGCTCCACACTCATTCAACCATTACAATCTGTAAGGATGAGGATTCTTTGATTTAGGTAGTCCCAATTGCGAAACCATAGCTTGCCTCACAACATTCGCACAACTACCCAAATCAATTATCACCGAAAAAAATTTCCCCCTCACTCGACATCTTGCATGGAAGAGATTCTCTCTTTGGTTGTCCTCTTCTTCAAGAGTCATGCAGCTCAAATTCCTTCGAACCACAAGAAACATTTCCGGATGATCAGCTTCGGTAGCTTCACGACCATCGTCATTTTCAGCTCGATCAGTTTCCTTGAAATTTTCCTCCTCGGTGTCACTCGCTCGCTCTTGGACGGTTCCATCATCGAGCGATAGCATAACTTTTTGCGATTTGGATACTCTTTCGCCATGTGACCAGAACCTCTACATTTGTGACACTGAATACTTGAAGCACTAGGAGTATTGAGTTGAACTATTCCTCCAACTTTTCTAGGTTGGTTAACGGTCACTCCCCTCTCGAAGGGCTTCTTCGGGTCTCGAACATTGTTAGCACTAGTTAGATTCGAACTCTTCCACTCTTTACTTCAGTTCAAAGGAGTGGAAGTAGTGACTCCTCGATACCAGTTTGCTTTATCGTCCTTTACCCATTTCTCAGCTTCGATGGCACCATGAAACACATCTTCCAATGTTTGATGCACATGCAGCCTCAACTGGGATGACTCATCTCGAGCAAAGCCATTGCTCGTCATCTTCCCCCATATCAAGAGCCAATCGAATTCTTTCGAACTCATGATGATACTTTTCAACCGACTTGGACCCTTATTTCAATTCGAAGAGTTTTCGAAGTTGTTCCTGCCGATATCTGGCATTCACACACTTAGCATCCATTGCTCGTTTCAACAGCGTCCATGTGGTGACCTCGGGATAAGCAGTCCTTCGTCTCAACCTTTTGTCAGCCTCCCACCATGTCGATGCATATGCCTCGAACGAAGCAATAGCATGTGCGGCTTTTCTCTCTTCGGTCATCTCATTGGTTTCAAAGATTCGCTCCAATTTAAGCTTCCAATCAAGATATTGGTCCGGATCACTAGTTCTTCTGAACGGTGGAATAGTAATCTTGACACTGTTCAAGTTGGAATCACGAGCACCTCAGATCGGTTCCGAATACTCATCATAATAGTCATCAGCCTCACGCTCAATATTTCAATCAAAATTCGTGCCTCGGCCTCGACCTCGGATATTTCCACAACCTCGTTGAGCCTGCCTTCGTCGAATGAATGGTGGCTCGTATTCAGGTTCGACCTCAGGAAATTCTCCTTTATCGACCCCTTCGTCAACGACCACAACTTGTCTACGGGCCATTGGAAGTGGCATTCTATCACCTCGGGGAATGCCCAAGCGTTGATAACCAGCTTGGGGATTGCCCAAGTTTTGTTGTTGCTCTTGGGGATTGCCCAAGTGTTGTGTAGCTTGGGGATTGCACATAGCTTCATTTCGA
Source organism: Petunia axillaris subsp. axillaris (assembly GCA_029990575.1). Lineage (NCBI taxonomy): Eukaryota > Viridiplantae > Streptophyta > Magnoliopsida > Solanales > Solanaceae > Petunia > Petunia axillaris. The sequence goes on along the minus strand of JARKNS010000006.1, from coordinate 57,466,262 downwards.
GCAGCCTTGTCTTTCAACCATTGTTGTTGAACGAACTAAACAAATTGCTCAGGTTTTATCAGAGTGGAGTTGCTAGTCCCAGCGCCGGACCCAGGTAAGGCCACGGACGCACGAGGTTAGCTACTCAAGCACTCACTCCTCTTACTTCGGCACTGATGCCTTGTATTGCAGCCATGAGATCGGCTAACGACACCTCGGGCTTCTCAATGAGCTTTCCTTCGCCTCCATTCCCACCCATGGTAACTGCACAAATCAAAGACCAAGAAATTGTTAAGGTTAGAAATCACCTCACACACTCCTTCACCTTTTATGGGTTCAGTTTTTGGTCACTCAAGAACTTGTAGCCAATGGCTTCCCTGGTTGATCAACTTCTCTCAGTTCCTTCGAATTTGACAAGTTACACTGTCTCTTTCGGGAAGAGTGAATTGATGTTGACTCAATGGAACGGACGCTATTTAACTGCGCTCGGGAAGTCAAAGCGTTCTCTACGAAATTTGGACTTCGGTCACCCCTCGCATGAGTTCCTATACGCTCAAACAAATTAGTATGGCCTCGAGTAGAATGAATTACTCTAGAGATCCTTTAACGAGACTTATCGAACACAAGAAAAGTGAAAACCTAGGAGATTCTACCCTTCGATTCCTCCTTCGGAATCCTTCGATCACACCAACTCTTGTTCGGACAAAAATGGTCCCTCCTTGGTACGGATAGGGTTTAACCTTATCCAATTTCCCTTTTCAAGCCGACAAAATTTTCACCTGGGGTTTTGATCTTTACACTTTACCCCTTTCCTCTTCAATGGAACAATGGCAACAACTCCGACGTACGGACAAATTTTAACTTTGTTCACTGACCATGATTTTAACATATTTTGGGTTGCTTTTAACTCAGGTGACTTTCAACGTCGGAGGAAATCAATTCCCGAAATTTTGAGCTAAAAAAGCTTCACTTCATCCATACACTGTTACAATGTAACAAGTTTCCGACAAACGGACGGTGTCTCAAACACAACACTTCGAATTTAAAGCCTAAAATACAACCCAAATCAAATAAGAAACACCAGTTTCCAACAGTAACAACCAAAAACACAACTAGGGTCACTAACAACAGCCACCACGTCAACAATAGTCCAAATAACTTCGAGAAACCCTAGTCCTCAATCGTGTACCACAGGTACTCGTTGGAATCCTTAGACGATGGTGAACAAGAATCAATGGTTGTTTTATCCAAACAACAAACAAATCAACCAAATTTTTGAATTTTTCTTTTCTACTTTTTTTTGGTAATAACAACACAACAGTAACAACAATCAACAACAGAGATTGAAGCTGAAACTGAAAGACACAAAAGCACGAGATAATCGAACAGGATTGAGGTTGTAAGAACAAGCCCAAACCTTGCTCTGATACCAAGATGGTGCAAGCTAAATCGGAGGTAAACCTAGACATGAAGAACGCGGAAAAACAACAAGAAAGTAAAGATAGAAGCAAGACAAATCTTGCTTCGATTCAGAATAACATCGAGGAACTAGTCTCTGGTCGATTGAATCGAAGGCAAAGAATCACCTATACTAAGCAACAATCCTCAAGAAATCATGTTTCTTGCAAATTGAATGACCAAAGAAGATTGTTCAAACGATTCAACACTAAATGACACAAGTTCTTAAAATCCCTCATCGGGGTTTGGCTCCATCAGAGACTCATAATAACTACAGCTATATTTGATCATTCAACAAAAGCTATCTGCTTACAATGAAATGTAAAGGAGTTTATATAGACTATTCTAAGGGCAAAATAGTAAAAGGGTAACAGGTGACCAATAGAAGTAAGCCACATAAGGCTGAATAAACTGAGTGTTTGGTCACTTCTTCAACCGAACACTTGAACTTCGAACACTTGAGCTCGAGCTCTTTGACTTTAGTATTTGGTTGCTCAACTTGGCTCACTTCTACATGAGACGCTCTTCCTTCGATTAATTGGTTGGTTTACTTTGGCGTCGATATTGAGTGTTAGGTTGGGTTTCAGTCACGGTCACTTCCTTCTTCGAGCTCAAGCTTATAAATGAAGCCTTTGATTCTTGAGCTTGGCCAGTTAGCTTCGGAGTCGTTGCTTTCTCCTGACCAAGCCAAGTGAATGTGAATATCATGCAACATCTGTGCTTGGCTTCGTGTCATCGGCCTCGGAGGATCGAACACTTGATCAACACGTGTTCGAGCTGCATCACGGAAGCACCTATATTTGCACGGGAATAAGTCCCTGGGATATCCTCTCCTTCTTCTGGCAATTGATACCGAAGAACATTCTCCACACCACGGCGTTCAGGGTTGTCATATAGCTCTACCATGTTCTAGAGTTTCTGGGATTGCATCTGCTTCCAATCGCCTAGGAAGAGGGAGAAACATGGTGTTCCTGCGGTCGCCAAGGGTTCCTTATTTAGAGTCTCTCCAAGTGAATCAAAGTGAAGTCTCAGACTGCGTTCTACTTCCTCCATCTTTCTACTAAAGTATTCCTAAGTTGGACTAACTTTTCCAAATCCTGTGGTGCAGCGTCACAAAGATGTTAATGCTTTGATTGTCAAGTTAGAAATTTAATTTTTCGAGTGCTGACAGAGACTTCCATGCAAGCGCTACAATCCAAGCGAAGAGTCTCTGGTCGTGCAAATTTGGATGAACTTGCAAATATTAGTGTTCCCATTCCATTTTTTTACAATTGTTATGGAAAATATTGTATTCCGGATGAACTAATTGTATATTATGAGCCTGCGGGTTGTTTATTATTAATAAAGAAAATGTCCATTAATGTTTTCGTGCATAATTGTGTAGTTGAAGCAGCATGTTTTGTGTGCCTTTCTGAGCTAGTGTCTTTAAACGATAGGTGTGCGCACTGAAGGGCGCTTTATTTGCCTCAGTAGTTGACGACATATATTGCGCGTGTAATAGACGGCTGTTTTGCCCCCACAATGGGGCGACTTCAGCCTATGTGGGAATATGCATTTTTGCGTCCGATTCAGAATATCGGTTTTTGTTGACTCGAGTATTTTAAAGACTTTCTGGCACTATGCGAGCGGGCGTCCGCATCGACATGTAGGTGTAAATTTGTTGAATTGACGAGCTGAACTTATGAACAATGCTTGGTGGCGATGTAGCTCTAAGCGAGTAGTTAACCCTACTTTTTGTAGCAAAAAGTGGGTGTACTACTTCAACTTAGGTCTGGCTGGGGCTATGAATATTTTGATCGTAGATGGATCTGAGTTCTAATTGTAAGACTAACTAAGTAAAATATAGTTCTATTGATATGCAGGGTACTGAGCCGTATGAAACATAAAGAACGAGGCTAAGGGGTTGTTATGAGATAATAATAATTATTAAAGAAATAAAAATGGGGAAAATACATGTCTCGAGCATGTTGGTTTTATTGGCCTTTCAAATGTAGTACTTTTTGAGCCATGAGATTTTCCAACTGTTTGGAATGGTTGTCCCATTCATGAGTTCAAGAACCTACGCACCTTTTCCAACTATGCCTCGGACTCTAAAGGTCCTCCAATTCAGAGCTAGCCTGCCAGCGCTAGCCTCCTTGGTGCTTTGAGTAACTTTACAAAGGACGGAATCTCTTATATTGAAAGAACATAGGTTAGACCTCGCATTGTAGTACTTCCTCACCCGTTGATTCTGTGCTGTGAGGCGTATGACCGCTATATCTCGTTTGTCGTCCAAGGTATGAAGGGAAGCTTTCAAAGCCTCATTGTTTGACTCTTTCTCAAGGAACGACCGTCGCATGCTAGATTCTCAAATCACTAAAGGAATCTTTGCTTCCATCCATATTTTAACGAGAATGGAGTTTCCCCCTGCTAGCTTTTGCCGTAGTGCGGTAGCCCCATAAAACTCTTGGCAGTCCCTTAAGCCACTTCCCCTTTGCTTCCTTGAGTCGCTTCTTCAAGCTTTCAACGATTGTTTTGTTGGAAGATTCAGCTTGTCCATTGGCCGAAGGGTGATAGGGCATTGAGGCTATTCTCTTTATCTCACATTCTTCTATGAAAGCGCTAATCTTGTCGCCTATGCACTGAGGTCCATTATTGCAAGTGATTTCTATTTGGATGCCGAAGTGGCACATGATGTTCTTCCAAATAAATTGTATCACCTCACGTTTCCTGACTCAAGCATAGGCCGCTGCTGCGAACTATTTGGTGAAATAGTTTGTAATAATAAGCAAAAACTTGACACCACCGGGAGCATTGGGCATGGGCCCTACGATATTCATTCCCCATTTTATGAAAGGCCAAGAGGCTATTACTGAATGTAACAGTTCTGCTGGCTAATGAGGTATATGGGAAGTTGCTGGCAACTGTTAGAGGCTCAGACAAACTTGCTAGCATCATTTTCCATTAGGGGCCAGAAGTAGCCCGCCCTGATTAATTTGCGAGCTAGAGATCATCTACCAGAGTGGTTTGGCCATTGCCTCTCATGAATTTCTCTTAGCGTGTAACAAACTTGAGAAGGTCCTAGACATTGAGCTAAAGGACCGCTAAACGTTCGGCACTCATGTTTGTAACGGCCACTAGGCTAGCTAGGTGCTCCGTGTTTTATTCCCTTGGTGTTTGGTTGATCTTCGATTTTTGAAAATGCTTCAAACGCTTTTCCACTCTTGCCAAGTACTCCTGCATGCATGCGTCTTTGGCGGTGTAGGCTCCAGTTGAGAATCGCTGTTACGACGGATCTCTCTAGCCCCCAATATGTAGGCTAATTCCAGAGCTTGAATTACTGCTTCATATTTTGCTTCATTGTTAGTCATCGGGCAGCTGACAGCCTTCCAAAATTTATTTTCAGTTAGGGATTTGATCACTAAACAAAGCCCGGCCCTTTTTACATTTGAGGCTCCATCGGTGTGGATCACCCATTCTCCGAGAGTAACACCCTCCAGTCGTTGGGTCAGACTGTCGGCCATGGTAGCCAGTTATTGGCAGCTTGCACCGCCTGAACTATAAGAAAGTTTGCGAAGAGATCTTCGATCTTGTTGTTTCCGCGCGGCTGGTTGTTTTCACTATTGATAGAGATTGGACACTTACGAGTGTTCTTCAAATGTCTGTCAAGATCGCTGGTTATGTTGAGGGGTCTTAAACTGCTTCGGTGGTGTTGTTTGAGACATCATTGTTGCAATTCGACATGGTTGTGCTTCTCCTTCGTAAAAACCTACAATTGCTAACTGTTTATGCCTAAAAATTACTTAATATGTTAAACAGATAATATTTATGAAGGGTCACAAGGAATACAATAAATGTTTGTACCTAAAAATTGCTTAATTGGTTATGTTTATGCCTAAAATAGGAAATCTAGGTTAAACGCTTAAATATATGAATGGGTCACAAGCAATACAATAAAATACTATGAAAAAGAAAGTAAATAGAGAGGAAAAATAATAGACAAAAAAGTAAAGAGTTTTATTCCTTGAGAATAGTCAGATTCACTGGTGAATCGCTTGATATACGATAAAATATAATAAGGGGTATTTATAGTAGTGATTACCCAGTCCTAATTATGGTTAAATACACAGACTAATGACGCTCATTGGCCTGTAAATTCAACGCGGTGGTATATATGAATCCCTAACTAGGAGACTGTAATCCTAAGGCAGCAAGATGTATGCCTTGCGCCCTACGCTCATACAACCTGACAGTCATAACTCGTAGAACAGGCGTATATCCCTTGTGCCCGGTGACTTGTAGGATAAGTCTAGTCTCGCCAGCTGGACTCGTATCGCCGTAATAACAGGTGGACTATTTTTTCCCACACAACAGTCCCCCTACTTGCTTAGTTTTGACGCAAGCAGTCAGGAAGTGAAAGCGGTAAGAATGATATCTCACAGACTCTTCGAAACCCATAGTCTCTTTGACCAAGAATGATGTTGATTTATTTGAGAACTCCGTGTGTGTTCATCTGATTGGTTGATATCGATTACATGCACCTTTCCAAGAATGCTTTATACTATGCCGAATCATTCCATAACTCAAGCAATTATTATGCTTGACTATTTCATGATCCGCTCTTATCTCTTCTAGCCTATAAATAGGGGCTTATTGATAGTTGCAGAATCACAAGCCCTCTTCAAAAAAATACTTCCTCTTCTTTAAAGTTCCTTATGATAGAATGGCTCTTCTATCTTCAAAATACTTAGCTTTGATCCTTGTTTTATATTCCTAGAAAAACTCCTTTATTCTAAATGGGTGGCTTATGAGAAAATTGTAGGGAAAAGACCATGTGTGGTTTTCTTTTTCTCTTCTTCTATCAGTAATCTGATGAACGGAGTCCCCGATTCATGAAGTTTAATCGGGATTCTAACGACGTTCTTTGAAATATCTACATCGTGGCACGCACACTGGCTACGGTGTGCTCTTGTTGCTCTGATATTCTGCTTGCTATGCGGGGTTTTCAGCAGAAGAATGCCATCCCAGCAAAGCTTCTGCATCTGCTCGTATTTTGGTTGCCGAGGGCCGTAGTCCCGGAAGCACCTTTATTTGCACGGGAATGAGTCCCTTGGATATCCTCTCCCTCTACGGGTGATTGATACCGAAGAACATTCTCCATACCATGGCGTTCATAGTGGTCGTATAGCTCTGCCCTATTGTACAGTTTTGGGAATTGCATCTGCTTCCAATCGCCTAGGAAGAGAGAGAAACATGGTGTTCCTGTGGTCGCTGAGGGTTCCTTATTTAGAGTGTCTCCAAGTGAATCAAAGTGAAGTCTTAGACCGCGTTATGCTTCCTCCACCTTTCTACTAGGGGATTCCTAAGTTGCTGACTTTCAACTCCCATGATGCAGCGTCATAAAGATGTTGCTGCTTTGATTGTCAAGTTAGAAATTTTATTTTTTGAGTACCGAGAGAGAATTCGATGCAAGAGCTACAATCCAGGCGAAGAGTCTCTGGCCGTGCAAATTCGGAGGAACTTGCAAATTTCAGTCTTCCCTTTCCATTTTTTTAGAATTGTTATGGACAACATTGTATTCAGGAAGAACTAATTGTATATTATGAGCCTGCGGGCTGTTTGTTATTAACGAAACGAATGTCCATTATTGTTTTCATGCGTACTTATGTAGTTTAAGCATCATGTTTTTTGTGCCTTTATGAGCTACTGTCTTTAAAAGACGGGTGTACGCACTGAACGGCGCTTTATTTGCATCAGTAGTTCACGGCTTATATTGCGCGTGTAATAGACGACTGTTTTGCGCCCACAATGGGAGGACTTCAGCCCACGTGGGAACGGAGCATTTTTTCATCCGATTCAGAATGTTGTTGCTTGTTTACTCGACTATTTTTGATGCAGCCCGACCACGTGCTGATCAAGTGATCGATCCACCGAGGAGACCGATGACAAGACGCCAAGCCAAGCTGCTGCACGATGTGCATGTTCACTTAGCCTGGCCGAAGGAAAACAATTGCTCCGAAGCTGAGTGGCCGAGCTCAAGAATCGAAGGCATTATCTTCAGATTTGAGCCCGAAGGCAAAGTGACCGAGGACAATGAGCTCGAAGACAATTGAGCGTCCGAAGGCAACAAGTGTGTTCGAGCAGACAATCGAGAACCGAAGCCAAGGCTTACCGAAGTCAAAGTCTGCAGAACATAATTTAATCCAGCCCTGCGTGGCTTATTTCTATTGGTCGCCTGTGACCCTTTACTAGTTTACCCTTAGTGTTTCCTATATAAACCTTGTTCCCTTTTATTGTAAGGATACCTAGTTTTTGAACATTGATTTATTAATGAAAGTGCAGAGCACATTTCTTGTCTCCGTCGTGAGCAAAACCCTGTGAGGGCTTTATGGACTTGTGGCTTTCGGTTAATCCGATTGAACATTCCTCTTTGATCATTCAGTTTGCAAGAGGCATGTTCTCTTGAGGATTGTTGCATAGTTTAGGTGATTCTTGTGTCCCTTTTGATCGAGCTTTAAGACAGGTTCCTCACTGTTCTTTCAAAAGAAGCAAGTTTTGTCTTGCTTCTATCATTATCTTTTGTTGTTTACCTTCCGCGTTCGTGCTAAGCAACTCCTTCGGGTTTGCATTGCACCATCTTGGTATCAGAGCACGGTTTGGACTTGTTTCTACAACCCCAAATCCTGTTCAAGTATCTATATTTTCGTGCGTTGCGTCTTTGTTTCCGTTTCGTGTTCTTGATTTGTTTTTGTTACTATTGGTGTTGTTATTTTACAAAAAAAAAATGTTGAAAAGAAATTTCAAAAATTGTGTTTGATTGTTTGTTGTTTGGGATAAACAACCATTGATTCTTGTTCACCATCGAGTTCTGAACCCAACAAGTACCCGACGTACTAATTTTGTGACTAGGGTTTCTTGGTGAAATTTGGACTGATTTTGAGCTTTAATGGTGACTGAACTCGAACCCCATTGTGTTTGGAAGAAACCGATGAAGGTTGATGGTTCTTGAGTGATTTGGGTTTGTCTATTGCTTGAAAATCAAAGTTTAAAAGGTTTGAATCGTTGTCCGTACACCGGAAAATTGTTACCATCGTAACAGTGTACGACGCGAACGAGCCGTGAACTGAATTCCTCCGATGCTGTTGAAACCGGAGTCGAAAAAAAGCAACCCAGATCTGTTGAATTTCGTGGTCAGTGAACCGAAGTTGTTGTGTCCGTACGCCGGAGCAAAGGTCATTGTTCCATTGAAGAAGAAGGGGTAAAGTGTAAACATCAAAACCCCAGGTGAAAATTTATCGGCTGAGAAAAGGAAAGTGGATAAGGTAAAACCCTATCCGTACCAAGGAGGGACCACTCTTGTACGGACAAGAGTTGGTGTGGCCGAGGAAGATTCCAAAAGGGAATCAAAGGGATAGATTCTCCTAGGTTCTCACTTTCTTTCGTGTCAAAATTCTAGTTGGTGGATCTTTTGAGTAATTGTCCTACTCGAGGTCGTACTAACTCTTTTAAGCTGATAGGAATTCGTGCGAAGGGGTGACCGAAGTCCCAACTTACGTAGAAATTCTTTTGACTCCCCGAGCTCAGATAAAAAGCGTCCGTTCCATCGAGTCGAACATCACTTCACTCTTCCCGAAGAGGCAGTGACTATTGTCGAACTTGAAGGATCTTAGAGGACCGATCAATCAGACGAGCCACTGTTAAAAAGTCCTTGAGTGATCAAAAACCGAACCCATAAATTGAGTGGACCCGAGTGCCACCCAACAAAGGTGAGGGAGAGTGTGAGGTGATTTCTAACCCTAACATTTGTTTGATCTTTGACTTGTGCAGGTACCATGGCTGGTAATGGAGGCGAAGGAAAAGGCATTGAAAGGCCCGAAGTATCATTAGCCGATCTCATGGCTGCGATACAAGGCGTCAGTGCCGATGTAAGAGGAGTGAGTGCTCGAGTAACTCAACTCGAACAAGGAAGCGCGTCCGTGGCCATGAATGGGTCCGGCGCTGGAACAAGCCAATCCACTCCGATGAAACCTGAGCTGTATGCTGAGCTTGTACGACAACATCAGTTGACAAGTGAAGCAATTCGAAGAGAACTTAACTTGGGCAATCCCCAAGCTGCTTATCAAAACTTGGGCAATCCCCAAGCTGCTTATCAAAACTTGGGCATTCCCCGAGGAGAAAGAATACCACCTCCAAAGGCCCAAAGAGATCTTGGAGCCGTTGCCGAGGAGGTTGATGAAGGGGAATTTCCCGAGGACGAATATGAGCGTGAGCTGCCATTCGCTCAACGAAGGCAGGCTCACCGAGGTCGTGGAAATTTCCGAGGTCGAGGCCGAGGCGCAAATGTTGAAAGAAATATTGGGCGTGAGGCTAATGATCGAGATGATGAGTATCCCGAACAGGCTAGAGGTGTTCGAGATTCAAACTTGAACAGTGTCAAGATCACTATCCCACCCTTTAAAGGAACTAGTGATCCCGATGAGTATCTTGAATGGAAGCTTAAAATGGAGCGCATCTTTGAAACCAATGAGATGACCGATGAGAGAAAAGCTGCCCATGCCATTGCTTCGTTCGAAGCTTATGCATCAACATGGTGGGAATCTGACAAGAGGCATAGACGAAGGAATGACTATCCTGAAGTCACTACCTGGCCGCAATTGAGAAGAGCAATGGATGCTAAGTATTTGAGTGCCAAGTACAGGCAGACTCAGATGCAAAAGCTCTATGAGTTAAAGCAAGGGTCCAAATCTGTCCAAGAGTACCACGATGAGTTCGAAAAGGTCCGATTGAATCTTGATCTGGTCGAAGATGAAGAACAAGCCATTATCAGATTCAAAAATGGCTTGGCTAGGGAAGTGTCATCTCAATTGAGGCTCCACGTGTATCACACGATGGAAGATCTGTTCGATGCTGCCACCGAAGCTGAAAAATTGGTGAAGGACGACAAGGCAAACCGGTATCGAGGAGTCACTACTTCTACTCCTTTGAACCGAGGTAAAGAATGGAATAGTCCAAACCAAACAAACGCCAACACTGTTCGAGATTCGAAGAGACCCTTCGAAAGAGGTGTGACCGTTAACCAGTCAAGAGAAGTGGGAGGTAAAGTTCAACTCAACTCTCCTAGTGCTTCAAATATTCAGTGTCACAAATGCAAAGGTTATGGTCACATGGCAAAAGAGTGTCCAACTCGCAAAGTTATGCTTCTGCTCGAAGATGGAACCGTCCATGAGCAAGCGAGTGACACCGAGGAGGAATTTATCGAGGAGACTGACCGAGCTGAAGGTGATGATGATCATGAGGCTGCCGAAGCTGATCACCCGGAAATGTTTCTTGTGGTTCGAAGGAATTTGAGCTGCATGACTCTTGACGAAGAGGACAACCAAAGAGAAAACCTCTTTCATGCCCGATGTCGAGTGAGGGGAAAGGTGTGTTCGATGATCATTGATTCCGGTAGTTGTGCCAATGTAGTGAGCCAAACTTTGGTTTCACAAATGGGATTACCTACGATGAAGCATCCCCACCCTTACAAGTTACAATGGCTGAATGAGTGTGGAGAATTGAGAGTTTTCAAACAAGTGTGGATCAAGTTCAAAATTGGAGAGTATCAAGATGAAATGATATTTGATGTGGTTCCGATGCAAGCTTGTCATTTGCTATTGGGTCGACCATGGCAGTACGACCGAACAGCTATTCACAATGGCAGATCCAACACTTACACTGTGAAGCTCGATGGGAAGAGTTTTATACTCAAACCCTTGTCTCCAAAACAAGTCACCGAGGACTATAAACGGATGAAAGAATTGAAAGAAGCGGCCAAAGTTAAGCTTCCGATGGGAGCAAAACTGGGGCCCGAAGAGACAAACTCACCGGCCGAAGTGAAATGAATTTGTGCAATCATGCAACCCGGTGAGATCTTACGAGGCAACGACCACGGTCAGATGATGATTTGCCTCGTACACAAGGGTATCTTTCTAAACTCTAATGATGATTTTTCTAATGATAACCCTTTGCCTTTGTTTGTTCGTAAAGTTTTGCAGGACTTCGAGGACATGTTTCCCGAGGAAATGCCAGGTGGATTACCTCCGTTGAGAGGAATCGAGCACCAAATTGACTTCGTGCCAGGGTCTCAAATCCCTAACAAACCTGCATACCGGTGTAATCCCAAAGACACCAAAGAGCTGCAACGGCAGGTTGATGAATTGCTAAACAAGGGCCTCGTTCGTGAGAGCTTGAGTCCTTGCGCCGTTCCAGTTATCCTTGTCCCGAAGAAGGATGGAACATGGCGAATGTGTGTTGACTGTCGAGCAGTCAACAAAATAACGGTAAAGTATCGTCATCCTATCCCTCGATTAGATGACATGTTAGATGAGTTAAGTGGTTCTTCATGCTTTACAAAGATTGACCTCAGGTCCGGTTACCACCAGATCCGAATGAAACCCGGGGACGAGTGGAAAACCGCATTCAAGACCAAGTTCGGTCTCTATGAATGGTTGGTGATGCCTTTTGGCTTGTCCAATGCACCGAGCACATTCATGCGACTGATGAACCATGTGCTCAAACCGTTCATAAATAAGTTTGTAGTCGTTTACTTCGATGTCATACTTGTTTATAGTAGAACCGTGGATGAACATGTCGAACACCTAAGGCAAGTACTCGAAAAGCTTCGAGAAGAGAAGTTGTATGCCAACTTCAAGAAATGCGCCTTTGGTGTCGATCGTGTAGTCTTTCTTAGATTTGTTGTCAGTGCTAATGGTGTCGAAGTCGACGAATCAAAAGTCGAAGCCATCAAAGATTGGCCAACTCCGACCTCGGTATCACAAGTTCGTAGCTTCCATGGCTTAGCTAGCTTTTACCGAAGGTTTGTTCGTGACTTTAGCACCGTGGCAGCTCCTTTAACAGAGCTGGTGAAGAAAGACCATCCATTTGTGTGGGAAATGTCCCAAGAAAGGGCTTTCCAAGAGTTGAAACGGAGGCTTTGTTCTGCCCCGTTGTTGCAACTCCCTGACTTCGGCAAAGCATTCGAAGTCGAGTGTGATGCATCTGGAGTTGGGATCGGAGGAGTGCTGATGCAAGACTCGAAGCCGATCGCTTACTTTAGCGAAAAGCTTAAGGGTGCAGCCTTGAATTACTCAACGTACGACAAGGAACTGTATGCCCTCGTTCGAGCACTCGCCCATTGGCAGCATTATTTGTGGCCTCGAGAGTTTGTGATCAAGAGTGATCATGAGTCTTTGAAACATCTCCGAGGTCAGGAGAAATTGAATCGAAGACATGCCAAGTGGGTTGAATTTATTGAAAGCTTTCCCTATGTAATTCATTACAAAAAGGGAAAAGATAATGTTGTGGCCGATGCGCTATCAAGGAAATTTGCCTTAGCGACCACTCTCGCCTCTAGGCTCATGGGATTCGAAAGCATCAAGACGATGTACGAGGACGATCCCAAGCTGAAATACGTTCGTGACGCTATCTTGAGTGGCTGAAGGGTTGAGAAATATCAATGGCATGATGGCTACCTCTTCAAGAATGGGAGGGTTTGTGTGCCAGTGTCATCGTGGAGAGAGCTCTTGGTTCGAGAAGCTCACTCTGGTGGACTGATGGGACACTTCGGTGTCGACAAAACTCTTGGTATCTTGACCGAGCAGTTCCATTGGCCCAAAATGCGACGAGATGTGGAAAACCTTTGCAACGCTTGTCTCGTTTGCAAGAAAGCAAAATCGAAGTCCAACCCTCATGGTTTGTACACCCCGTTGCCTGTGCCTGATCGCCCTTGGGTTGATATATCCATGGACTTTGTCTTGGGGTTACCGAGGTCGGGGGGAGGACATGATAGCATCTTCGTTGTGGTTGACCGTTTTTCAAAAATGGCTCACTTTATTCCTTGCAAAAAGTGTGATGATGCACAGCATGTAGCTACATTGTTTGTTTCTAACGTGTTAAAATTGCATGGAGTACCTCGTACTATTGTGAGTGATCGGGACTCGAAGTTCTTGAGTCATTTTTGGAAGTGTTTGTGGGGTGCCCTCGGCACCAAGCTACTATTCTCGACGTCTCACCATCCTCAGACTGATGGACAGACCGAGGTAGTTAACCGAACCTTGGGATCTTTGCTTCGGGCAATGACCAAAGGGAAGGTTGGAAACTGGGCTGATCGTTTGCCCATGATGGAGTTCGCATACAATCGAACGGTGCATAGAATGATTAACATGACCCCGTTTGAATGTGTGTATGGCTCTAATCCTTTGATTCCACTTGATTTAACCCCATTGCCTCGAGATTCTGTTCTTGATTTTGAAGGTACTCGACGAGCAGCTGCCTTGATCGAATTGCATGCAAAGGTGAAGAAGAACATTGAGGAGGCCTATGCAAAGGTTGCCTTAAAGAAAAACAAGGGGCGTAAAAAGTTGGAATTAAAGAAGGGAGATTGGGTTTGGGTTCACTTCCGAAAGGAACGCTTCCCGAACCAAAGGAAAGGAAAGTTGGCTCCTCGAGGGGATGGTCCATTTCAAGTGTTGACCAAGATCAACAACAATGCCTACGTGATCGACCTCCCTGGTGAGTATAACATGTCCAACACCTTTAATGTTGCTGACTTAGTCCCTTGTGTTGTAGGTCCAACTTCGGAGGACGAGGAGGGCTTGATTTCGAGGACGAAATCTTCTCAAGAAGGGGAGGATGATGCAGCCCGACCACGTGCTGATCAAGTGATCGATCCACCGAGGAGACCGATGACAAGAAGCCAAGCCAAGCTGCTGCACGATGTGCATGTTCACTTAGCCTGGCCGAAGGAAAACAATTGCTCCGAAGCTGAGTGGCCGAGCTCAAGAATCGAAGGCATTATCTTCAGATTTGAGCCCGAAGGCAAAGTGACCGAGGACAATGAGCTCGAAGACAATTGAGCGTCCGAAGGCAACAAGTGTGTTCGAGCAGACAATTGAGAACCGAAGCCAAGGCTTACCGAAGTCAAAGTCTGCCGAACATAATTTAATCCAGCCCTGCGTGGCTTATTTCTATTGGTCGCCTGTGACCCTTTACTAGTTTACCCTTAGTGTTTCCTATATAAACCTTGTTCCCTTTTATTGTAAGGATACCTAGTTTTTGAACATTGATTTATTAATGAAAGTGCCGAGCACATTTCTTGTCTCCGTCGTGAGAAAAACCCTGTGAGGGCTTTATGGACTTGTGGCTTTCAGTTAATCCGATTGAACATTCCTCTTTGATCATTCAGTTTGCAAGAGGCATGTTTTCTTGAGGATTGTTGCATAGTTTAGGTGATTCTTGTGTCCCTTTTGATCGAGCTTTGAGACAGGTTCCTCACTGTTCTTTCAAAAGAAGCAAGTTTTGTCTTGCTTCTATCTTTATCTTTTGTTGTTTACCTTCCGCGTTCGTGCTAAGCAACTCCTTCGGGTTTGCATTGCACCAATTTTAAGACTTTCTTGCACTATGCGAGCGGGCGTCCGCATAGACATGTAGGTGCAAATTAGTTGAATTGACGAGTTGAACTTACAAATAATGCCTGGTAGTGATGTAGCTCAAAGCGAGTAGTTAACCCTACTTTTTACTTCGGAAAGTGGGTGTACTACTTCAACTTAGGTCTAGCTGGGGCTACGAATATGTGCATCGTTGATGGATCTGAATTGTAATTGTGAGGCTAACTAAGTAAAATATAGTTTTACTGATATGTAGGGCGCTAAGCTGTATGAAACATAAAGAATGGGTCTAAGGGACTATTTTGAGATAATAATAATTATTAAATAAATAAGAAAGGAGAAAATATATGTCTTGAGTATGTTGTCTTTATTGGCCTTTACGGAGTAATTCTTTTTGAGCCATGAGATTTTCCAATTGTTTGGAATGGTTGTCCCTTTCATGTGTTCAAGAACGTACGCACTTTTTCTTGCTATGCCTCGGACTCTGTAAGGTCCTTCAATTTGGAGCTAGCTTGCCTACGCTAGTCTCCTTGGTGCTTTGAGTAACTTTACGAAAGACGAGATCTCCTATGTTTAAAGAACGTAGGGTAGACCTAGCTTTTGACGTAGTGCGGTAGCCCCATAAAACTATTGGCAGTCCTTCAAGCCACTTCCCCTTTGCTTCCTTGAGTCGCTTCTTCAAGCTTTCAACAATTATTTTGTTGGAAGATTCAGCTTGTCCAATGGCCGAAGGGTGATAGGGCGTTGAGGTTATTCTCTTTATCTCACATTCTTCTACAGAAGTGCTAATCTTGTCGCCTATGCATTGAGGTCCATTGTTGCAAGTGATTTCTATTTGGATGCCGAAGTTGCACATGATGTTCTTCCAAATAAATTGTATCACGTCACATTTCCTGACTCAAGCATAGGCCGCTGCTGCAAACTATTTGGTGAAGTAGTTTGTAATAATAAGAAAAAACATGACACAACTGGGAGCATTGGGCATGGGCCCTACGATATTCATTCCCCATTTTATGAAAGGCCAAGAGGCTATTACTGAATGTAACAGTTCTGCTGGCTAATGAAGTATATGGGAAGTCGCTGGCAACTGTCAGAGGCTCAGACAAACTTGCTAGCATCATTTTCCATTAGGGGCCAGCAGTAGCCCGCCCTAATTAATTTGCGAGCTTGAGATCATCTACCAGAGTGGTTTGGCCATTGCCTCTCATGAATTTCTCCTAGCGTGTAACAAACTTGAGAAGGTCCTAGACATTTAGCTAAACGACTGCTAAATGTTCGGCAATAAAACTCCTCGTTGATCAGAAAATAACGCATTGCTTGGATTCTCAGCTTTCTATTTTCATTCTTATCGACGCCGTGACGTTGACTTTGTAGCGCTTGACGTCCGTGTAGGTTAACTCAATAATAGATCCCGGGCTCTCTGTACTCATGTCTGCAGCGGCCACTAGGCTAGCTAGGTGTTCCGTGTTTTATTCCCTTGGTGTTTAGTTGATCTTCGATTTTTGAAAATTCTTCAAACGCTTTTGCACTCTTGCCAAGTACTCCTGCATGCATGCGTCTTTGGCGGTATAGGCTCCAGTTGTGAATCGATGTTGATACTGATCTCCCTGGCCCCCAATATGTAGGCTAATTCCAGAGCTTGAATTACTGGTTCATATTTTGCTTCGTTGTTAGTCATCGGGCAGCTGACAGCCTTCCAAAATTTATTCTCAGTTAGAGATTTGATCACTAAACAACGCCCGGCCCTTTTTACATTTGAGGGTCCATCGATGTGGATCACCCATTCTCCGAGCGTAACACCCTCCAATCGTTGGGTTAGACTGTCGGCCATGGTAGCCAGTTATTGGCAGCTTGCACCGCCTGAGCTTTAAGAAAGTTGGTGAAGAGATCTTCGATCTTGTTGTTTCCGCGCGGCTGGTTGTTTTCACTATTGATAGAGATTGGACACTTAAGACTGTTCTTCGATTGTCTGTCAAGATCGCTGGGTTATTTTGAGGAGGCTTAAACTGCATCGGTGGTGTTCTTTGAGACATCATTGTTGTCGTTCGACATGGTTGTGCTTCTCCTTCGTAAAAACCTTCAATTGCCAATTGTTTATGCCTAAAAATTACTTAATATGTTAAATAGATAAAATTTATGAAGGGTCACAAGCAATACAATAAATGTTTGTACCTAAAAATTGCTTAATTGGTTATGTTTATGCCTAAAATTGGAAATCTATGTTGAACACTTAAATTTATGAATGGGTCACAAGCAATACAATAAAATACTACGAAAAAGAAAGTAAATAGAGAGGAAAATAATAGACAAAAAAGTAAAGAGTTTTATTCCTTGAGAATAGTCAGATTCACTTGTGTATCGCTTCATATACGGTACAAGATAATAAGGGGTATTTATAGTAGTGATTACCCGGTCCTAATTATGGTTAAATACAAACACTAAAGAGGCTCATTGTATGTAACCTCAACGCGATCGTATATACGAATCCCTAACTAGGAGACTGTAACCCTAAGGCAGCAAGATGTATGCCTTGCGCCCTATGCTCATGCCACCTGAACGGTCATAACTCGTAGAACAGGCGTATATCCCATGTGCCATGTGCCCTGTGACTTGTAGAATAAGTCTAGTCTCGCCAGCTAGACTCGTATCGCCGTAATAACAGGTGGCATATTTTTTCCCACACAACAGTCCCCTTACTTGCTTAGTTTTGACGCAAGCAGTCAGGAAGTGAAAGCGGTATGAAAGATATCTCACTGACTCTTTGAAATCCGCAGTCTCTTTTACCAAGAATGATGTTGATTTATTCGAGAACTTCGTGCGTGTTCTTCTGATTGGTTGATGTCGATTCCATGCACGTTTCCAAGAATGCTTTATACTACGCCGAATCATTCCATATCTCAAGCCATTATTATGCTTGACCATTTCATGATCTGCTTGTATCTCTCCCACCCTATAAATAGGGGCTTCGTGATAGTTGCAGAATCACAAGCCCCCTTCAAAAAAATACTTCCTCTACTTCAAAGTTCCTTATGACAGAATGGCTCTTCTATCTTCAAAATACTTAGCTTTGATCCTTGTTTCATATTCCCAAAAAAACTCCTTCATTCTAAATCGATGGCTTATGAGAAAATTGTAGGGAAAAGACCATGTGTGGTTTTCTTTTTCTCTTCTTCTATCAGTAATCTGATGAACGGAGTCCCCGAGTCATAATGTTTGATCGGGATTGTAACGACGTTCTTCGAAATATCTACATCGTGGCACGCACACTGGCTACGGTGTGCTCTTGTTGCTGTGATATTCTGCTTGCTATGCGGGGTTTTTAGCAGAAGAATGCCATCCCAGCAAAGCTTCTACATCTGCTTGTATTTTGGTTTTCGAGGGCTGTAGTGCCGGAAGCACCTCTATTTGCATGGGAATGAGTCTCTTGGATATCCTCTCCCTCTACTGGTGGTTGATACCGAAGAACATTCTCCATACCATGGCGTTCAGGGTGGTCGTATAGCTCTGCCCTATTCTACAGTTTCCGGGATTGCATCTGCTTCCAATCGCCCAGGAAGAGAGAGAAACATGGTGTTCCTGCGGTCGCCGAGGGTTCCTTATTTAGAGTCTCTCCAAGTGAATCAAAGTGAAGTCTTAGACCGCGTTATGCTTCCTCCACCTTTCTAGTAGGGGATTCCTAAGTTGCTGACTTTCAACTCCCATGATGCAGCGTCATAAAGATGTTGCTGCTTTGATTTTCAAGTTAGAAATTTCATTTTTTGAGTACCGAGAGAGACTTCAATGCAAGAGCTACAATCCAGGCGAAGAGTCTCTGGCCGTGCAAATTCGGAGGAACTTGCAAATTTTAGTCTTCCCTTTCCATTTTTTTAGAATTGTTATGGATAATATTGTATTCAGGAAGGACTAATTGTATATTATGAGCCTGCGGGGTGTTTGTTATTAAGGAAACGAATGTCCATTATTGTTTTCATGCGTACTTATGTAGTTTAAGCATCTTGTTTTTTGTGCTTTTATGAGCTACTGTCTTTAAAAGACTGGTTACGCACTGAACGGCGCTTCATTAGCATCAGTAGTTGACGGCTTATATTGTGCGTGTAATAGACGACTATTGCGCCCACAATGGGACGAATTCAGCCCACGTGGGAACGGAGCATTTTTTCATCCGATTCAGAATGTTGTTGCTTGTTTACTCGACTATTTTAAGACTTTCTGGCACTATGCGAGCGGGCATCCGCATTGACATGTAGGTGCAAATTAGTTGAATTGACGAGTTGAACTTACCAATAATGCCTGGTAGTGATGTAGCTCTAAGCGAGTAGTTAACCCTACTTTTTGTTTCGAAAAGTGGGTGTACTACTTCAACTTAGATCTAGCTGGGCTACGAATATTTGCATCGTTGATGGATCTGAATTGTAATTGTAAGACTAACTAAGTAAAATATAGTTTTATTGATATATAGGGCGTTGAGCCGTATGAAACATAAAGAATGGGGCTAAGGGCCTGTTATGAGATAATAATAATAATTAAATAAATAAGAAAGGAGAAAATACATGTCTCGAGTATGTTGGCTTTATATGCCTTTAAGGAGTAGTACTTTTTGAGCCATGAGATTTTCCAATTGTTTGGAATGGTTGTCCCTTTCATGTGTTCAAGAACGTACGCACTTTTTCTAGCTATGCTTCGGACTCTTTAAGGTCCTTCAATTTGGAGCTAGCTTGCATACGCTAGTCTCCTTGGTGCTTTGAGTAACTTTACGAAGGACGAGATCTCCTACGTTTAAAGAACGTAGGGTAGACCTCGCATTATAGTACTGCTCCACCCGTTTCTTCGCTGTGAGGGTATGGCCGCTATAACTCATCATTCGTCCAAGGTATCAAGGGAAGCCTTCGAAGCCTCAGTGTTTGACTATTCCTCAGAGAACGACTCTTGCAGGCTAGATTCTCGATCTGTATCAGAGTCATTGCTTCCATCTATATGTTAGCGAGAATGGAATTTTCCCCCGTGCTGGCTTTTGACGTAGTGCCGTGGGCCCATAAAACTCATGGCAGTCCCTCCGGCCACTTCCCTTTGGCTTCCTTAAGTCGCTTCTTCTGGCCTCCAACAATTGTCTTGTTTGAAGACTCTGCTAGTCCATTGACTGAAGGGTGATAGGGCGTTAAGGTTATTCTTTTTATCTCCCATTCTTATAGGAAAGCTGTAATCTTGTCGCCTATGAACTGAGGTCCATTGTCGCAAGTGATTTCTACTGGTATGCCAAAGCGGCACATGATGTTCTACCATATAAATTGTATCACCTCCTGCTCCAAGACTCGAGCATAGGCTGCTGCTTTGACCTAGTTGGTGAAATAGTCTTTCATAATAAGCAAAAACTTGACACCACCGGGTGCTTTAGGCATGGACCCTACGATATCCATTCCACATTTTATGAAAGTCCAAGAGGCTATTACTGAATGTAACAGCTCTGGTGGCTGATGAAGTAGAAAACCACCAATCTTCAATTAGGAATTTAGTTTGGTTTTACTAATTTCTCTAAATAAATGGATTTTGTGCCTAAGATTTGTTTTACTGGTGTCATTCATTGTTTTCGGATGTTTGAAAATTGTAAACCTTGAAGATAAACTACCTAATAGAATGTCCTACTCATAACATATGTCTTTAATGAAGAGTTGATGATATTGATAATTTATCTTTCAATTTTTAGTTTTCATTTTGATTTCTTGGGCTTTTCTCTTCTAACAAATTAGGTTTAACATTTTATGTTTGATTACTTGATGCTAATTTCAATTGCTTATTTCCGTAAATCTGGAATAATTATGAGATGTTTAATTGATATGGTTGTAGTTGAAAATCTGTCGTAAGGGCTAAGTCAATCAAATTACATTCTCATGATGAAGTGATTTTATGATTTTAATGCACTTTTATCCCACATAGAACTATACTATCGAGTGATTGACTACAGATTGGTTCTCGAACAAGCGGAAGATAAAGGTTATCAAGTGGATGTATCCTTGATATTAGTTTCTTCAATTATTTTTTAATTGTTATGTCTATTTTTTTGTATTTAATATTTTGATATGATATGAAATTGTGGACTACACGACTAGTCTCGAAACCACGTCGTGATGCGAGACTAGTTTAAATTGTTCTCTCAAACATTTTATCAAACAGGTGCTACACATGATAAAATTTCATACAAAAATTTACATACATTTGAAGCTGTACAATGTGATCTTAAAGTTGGCGAAAAGTCACAGCATGTAAGGCTTCTGATTTGAGGGCATACTTAAGTAAATGGTTACACTCTTCTGATTGTAACTCTTGGAGATACTCATGTGCGGCTCAAGCGTAAGGCCAGTAAAGCTTCCGCTTTAAGACTCAATAGTCAAAGGCCCCCAAAACTTCACTACGTTATTAGTTTATATTTTGCAGTTGTAAAGATTATTTTAAGTGAACAAAATATTTGTCATTTATTTCAATGCACTACATTAGTTCTAGTTGTAAAAATCGTATTGTCAAGTATGAGTTTTATGACACGATCCGAATTTTCAGCTAGGACGTGCGGGCACCAGATATCCTTCCCTAGACTCGTCGGGAGAACCTATCAACTAAATTAACATAAAGAAAGAAAATAAAACTCAAAAAGACACATTAAAGTGCTCAGAAAATATCGTGACAAATATACGTACAAGCTGCCAAAAAGAACGCAGCTAACTACCTAAGTGCAAGGTTCAGAGGTTCCCAGACCAAACATCCACAAGTATAAAAAGTATGACATCCCCCAAATAGAGAAAAAAGAGTCCAAAAGAGGAAGCTACAGTTGGTGGCCATCATGAACAAAAGGTTGGCTCACCACAGATAGCTGGATCGCCCTCGCTTCTCAATCGTTGTTCAAGTTGGGTCCATGAGCATAATCTACCGGAACAAAAAGACAAAACAGGAAACAGATAGGGAGTGAGTCAAAAGAACTCAGTAACTGAGGGCTAGCTAGCTACCTTAAAGAATAGAAAGGCTAGCCAGGGAGAATCAGACCATCATCAGTAAATAACAATAGACAATCAATGCATAAGCAAGTCAATGCACAAAGTCACATATAGCAAACAAGTCATGTAATATGATGCAATAGGGCTACACGTATCCAAACCCTTCGTCGGGGCAGAATCCTCCTGCTACAGAGAGATGCAAGAACTTGAGCAGAATCCTCCTACTCCTGGGGCGGAATCCTCCTACCCCAAATCTGACATCACAACCCACAACAAGAGAATACAAAAAGAAGATGCATTTCAAGGCTGTGGTGTAGTAACAACACCCTGTCGATAGCTACTCACATAAAGAACACATGAATAGGATATCCATAGAGCCGAAGGTCGTCACAGAAATGGATACTACTCCCTCCGTCCCACTTTATTTGACACGCTCTTTTGTTGGTCTGTCTCAAAAAGAACGACACATTTCCTTATTTGACAACTAAATAATATCATTTTCTCTATTCTACACTTTTTGGGCCCTACTTATATTAAAAGCTACTAATTTTTTAATTACTCCAATCTTCTCTCTCTTGCTTTTTCTTTACATATTACAAGTTTTAATTACTCCAATCTTCTCTCTCTTACTTTTTCTTTACATATTACAAGGGTAATTTTGAAACTTTACAAGGTCAATCTTTATTTCTTAAACTCCGCACAAAGTCAAAGTACCTCACATAAATTGGGATGGAGGGAGTATTAGTTACCTCAAGTCTGGGGTCAATTCGGCTAATGAACAATCTCTTTACCCTTCTGAAGCCTCTCAAAACTACCTTTCTCTGAGCCATAGAAAAATAACTGCACATATAAGTGCTAATATAACGAATAACTAGCAATAATACAACTTTACTATGAAATTCCAATATTGCCCCTAGGCCTTACTTAGCCTAATTTCCATAAAAGAGATGTTTTTGGACTCTTCATAGTCCTACGATACCAATTATACCATTGAATAACATTTTTGAGGTCAACTTCCCTAATTTCCCAAAGCTAGGGTTCCAACACAATTGAACCAAGTCAAAGTTCATGAAATCCTTACCACAAAACCTCTAATTAACACAATAGAAGACTTAGGAAACATTACATCACCAATTAGGATGAATTGGTATCAAGAAATCGCCTCAAACCACGTTTATTTCGAAGGAATTGAGTAAAATATGACTTCTGCCGACTGTTGAAGTGCGATCGTGATCGCAACTTTGCTCAGCACGATCATGCCCAGACACGTGATTTCGCGTAGAAGAGACAATTTGGTCAGCACTATCGCGTAGGTTTGGCACCAGATGACCTGACAACACAAGTTGGTGCTGTGGCATCAGATGACCTAACAGCACAAGCTGGTCCTGTATTTTGGGTACGAACAAGACCCTACGCTGCTCGGAATCACCTCAAACTTTGCACACAAGTTCCAAAACATATTTATGACTAGCTTGCAAAACTGAAAGTCAAAACGGATCTCCGATACGCAACATGAGGGTTGACCAGACAGAGGGAACATCTCTACTTTAAGAATACATTCAAAAATCATTTGAACGACCTCAGATTTTATTTCCAAAAAGTTCATTAAAAAAAAAATGACCATATGAACTTACCGACACTTTCAAATTTCGAAACGTAGCTCATTTACTCGAAACGAGCTTGAAAAATATAATACAGCTCTATTGACCCTAAAAATGAAAACATCTTCCAGGACCTACTAAACGAGGTCTAATTCAGCTAAAGCTTTATAGATAGGTCCTAATGGACCTTATCAATCTTTCAAGACTATTGGTTTGCAAATCGAAGTCTGAACTACCAAAAAGACTGGTCAGGGTCATTTCATTCTCTTCTACTTAGACTCTTAATCGTCCTCGAATGAGCTAGAGTCCAGAGCAATCACATTCAACAAGGAGACTACTTGAGCGACCCTTAACATCTAATTAATGGGCACCATTACATCATTACTAAATCACAATCAACAACAGGTAGTAAGAAATCTTAAATACATAGATCAATTTCATACCTGAACTATCAAAGAGGTAAGGATACCTCTCTCACAACTCGACTCGAGCTCCCAATTGTTCTCCTCATGAGGATGGTTGTGCCATTGTGCCTTTACCATCGTAATCTCGTTAGAATGAAACTTTCCAATAGTTTTACTAACAGTGGCAGCTGGAGACTCCTCATAAGCTAGATTTAAGTTTAGCTGAGCTGGATTTTTTGAAAGGACCTTGAATAAAATTTTCGAGCATCTACACATGAAAATACTGGAAGAACCGGCATTGATTCTGGAAAATCACATCGATAAACCACCTTACCAGTACGCTTTTTTATACGGAAAGGACCAATTAACCTGTGACTTAACTTCCCTCTATTAACGAACCTCTTTACAATGTGCATCGGCGACATTCAAGAATACCATGTTGCCGACCTCGAACTCTAAATTTTGATTCCTTCTTCTCGAATATGATATATGTCTGCTCTGAGGGGTCCGAAGACGATCCTGAATGACTCGAACCGTATCTAGAGTCTTATTATATCTGAACCCAACACCTCGATATCATGAGACTCGAACTAACCAATCAAAGAATGGCATCAGCAGCCATATAATGCCTCAAACGGAGCCATCTGAATAGAATTATGATACCTATTATTATAGGCAAATCCGCTAAGGCCAAGTGATCATCCCAATGGCCTCCAAAGGCTAATGCACAAGTCCTCAACATATCCTCAAGAATCAGGATAGTCTGCTCAGATTGGCCATCAGTCTGTGAATTGATAGTTGTGCTGAGTTGAACCTGAGTACCTAATTCTCTCTCGAAAGCCTGTCAGAACTAAAAAGTAAACTAGGAACCTCGATCAGATATAATAAATAGAGGAGTGGCATGCAACTAAACCACCTGCTTAATAAAAACCTGAACTGACTTCTTCGCTGAGTCGATCGTCTTCACAAGAATAAAATTACCGAATTTAGTCAGTCCATCAACAACCCAGGCTAAATCCTGATGATGCAGAGGACTTCGGCAGACAAACTATGAAATCCATAGTTATCAGATCCCACTTCCACTCCGGAATAGATAAGGCCTGAGCCAAACCTGCAAGTATCTTGTGCTTGTACTTGACTTGCTAACAGATGTAGCATCGAGACACATGATCGAACACATCTTTCTTCAATCCTTTCCACCAATACAGCTCCCAAAAGTTCTGATACATCTTAGTAATACCAGGATGGATAGAATATCGCGAGCTATGGGCCACGTGAAGCAACAATTACCTTAGATCACTGATATCCGGAACATAGAGTTGGCCATTAAGCCGAAGCATACAATCTACATCTAGCTCGAAGAAGGGGCTCCTCCACTTTGAATATGGCCACGCAACTCGAGAAGTTAAGGATCCTCAAACTGTCTTTTCTTAATTTGACAAACTAAGGAATACTAGGCCACAACATAAGCAAGGACACGACTCTAGTTTGGGCTAATGAATCTCATTCTTGAGTTGCCAAGAGGCTGCAACTCTTGAGCTAAAGTCCTTATCTCAGCATCAAGAAAAGCCAAGCTGACCATGAACTTCCTGCTCAATGCATCGGCTACCACGTTAGCTTTCCCTGGATGGTAGCGAATAGTGAGATCAAAGTCCTTAGTCATCTCGAGCCACCTCCATTATCTGCCATTCAGATCCTTCTAACAGAGAAAATGCTGCAAGCTCTTGTGATCGGTATACACCTCACAAGGCTCTCTATATAGATAATGTCCCAAGACCTTCAAAACAAACACTACAGCTGTCAACTCCAAATCATGAGTCAGATAATTCTACTCATTTACTTTCAGCTGCCTGGAACATAAGCAATAACCTTACGGTGCCACATCAGAACACATCCCAAGCCAACACAGGAAGCATAGCAATAGACTCTGACCCCACCAGTGCTGAAAAAAAGAGATAACACTGACGCTAAGGTCAATAAGGACTTGAGCTTCTGAAAGCTCGCCTCGCACTCATCAGACCACCGGAACTGCACTGCCTTTTATATCAAACAGGTTATGGGAGCTGCAATAGTGGAGAACTTCTCCATAAAATGCCAATAATATCTTACCAAACTGAGAAAGCTACGAATATATGTTGAAGTGGTAGGATGGTGCCGATTCTAGACGGGCTCAA
Source organism: Petunia axillaris subsp. axillaris (assembly GCA_029990575.1). Lineage (NCBI taxonomy): Eukaryota > Viridiplantae > Streptophyta > Magnoliopsida > Solanales > Solanaceae > Petunia > Petunia axillaris. The sequence continues at coordinate 57,440,263 of JARKNS010000006.1, read as the reverse complement.
TCTTCTTCAGATCAATTTTAATACCCTTGATAAACACCTATGTCTCAAGAAATCTACATAATCAAACCAGAATTCACATTTCAAGAACTTGGCATAAGTCTTTCATTCACAGAGCGTCTGGAGAACAATTGTCAGGTGATACTCATCTATTTTGCGATTGCAAGATTAAATCAGAATGTCATCGATGAAGTCAAGACGAAAGAATCAAAGAACGGCTTAAATTATCTAATTCATCAGATCCACAAAAGATGTTGGGGCACTGGTAAGCCGAAAGACATAACTATGAACTCGTAATGGTCATAACGAGTCCTGAAAGTAGTCTTCGGGATATCTGATTCTCAAATCTTCAACTGATGATATCCAGATTGCAAATCGATCTTAAAAAAGAATTTAGCTACCTACAACTAATCAAATAAATCATCAATACAAGGCAAAGGATACGTGTTGTTGATGGTGACTTTGTTCAACTATCGATAATCATTGCACATCCACATAGTCCCATATTTCTTCCTCACAAACAACACAGGAGCTCACTAAGGGAAAAAATTAGCCTGATAAATCCCTTATCTAGCATAGTCTGCAACATCTCCTTCAACTCATTCAATTCGGACGGAACCATGCGATAAGGAAGGATAGATATCGGCTGAGTCCCTGGCACTACACAAATATCAAACTCGATCTCCCGATAAGGAGGAAGTCCCAACAGATAAGAATAGAGCAAAAGGATGGAATCTCCATGCTGGTCTCCCTAATCAAGGCGAGATATGCTAAACGCACTTTATTCATCAATCGCTTCGCCTTCAAGAAGGAAATGATATGTCATGTGGGTGGCAAATGAGAACCCTGCCTCACCACAAGTATTAACCCGAGAAGAGAAAGCCGGACTGACTTGGCATGGAAATCCATAGTGGCATGACATAACGCCGACTAGTCCATACCAATAGTGATGTTGAAGTCTATCATATCCAAAACCAGAAGAAACACAAAAAGAAATGCGGATAGAACTGCATTGGATACCTCATCATCCTGGCTAGCTAGCAATGCATAGAATTGCCTCTACAGCTGACCTAAGTCGTTACCCTCATGACTACATCTGGAGGGACCATAGCACCATGTCAATGGCTTTTACCTGGTGGTGGTTCACCCCGAGTTGGCTAAGATTCAGATGGACTACCATGAGGCTTCGTAGGTACCGGAGGGCGAGGAAAAGGATGATTGCCTTCCTGCTGAAGTAGGGGACAAACCTTCTTATGATTATCGGGATCCTGGCAAATAAAACACCTAGAAGAATATCTACACTGCTCACACTGCAATTGATCACGCGGGTGGAATGAAAACTAATTTTGAGAAGGAACTGGAACATTCTGAAAACCATGCGCCGAAAACTGGGCTTCGCTAATAGGTGGCCTCCCTGATTATGCCGACCCTTTCCCCCAAACGAGGTATTGTGTTCCAACCTAGACCACGGGATCTCTTTCCCTCCTGCTCCAGTTCTTCTTGCTCTTAACTTATGATAGGACTCATACCTACGAGCAGTGTTTACGGCTACACCAAATGAAGTACAAACCTTGATCTCACGAGCCATGCTAGACCTCAAGGTAGGAGAAGGCCCATCAATGAATCTTCAGACTCGCTCTGAAGGCTAACAAATAAAGTCTTGAGCATAGTGGGAAATATCCGAGAACCGGATCTTGTAATAAAATATTTACAGGTTACCGCGCCTCAATCTCTTGAACTGACGATATGCCTCGTTCAGATCGCTGTGAGGGAGAAATTTATCCATAAATCGGCGATATTAGGCAAGCTTTGCTGAGAGAAGAGTAGTCCATTATGCCAGGGTCGGACCCTCGAATTCAAAAGAAGTATAGTCTACACCATATCCAAATACCCATAGCCTCCAATATACGTTGGTAAAAATCTAAGAACTCCCAAGGATTCTCTGATAAATGGCCGGCAAAAGTCGGCGGCTGCAATCTGGTGAAATGAATCAACCTCTCTAGGTTCCCAGATGGAACCACCTAACACAACTGACCGGCCTTAACAACCTGAGACACAACTCCCACTGCCTCTGGAACACGAACTATTAGAGCCACATTCTAAACTAAAATAAGAGCTTGTTAAGCCTGAACACCAGCCACAGCGGCAACCTAAGGAGCTGCATGAGGCATAAAAGGTCCCGGAGGCAACTAGGTCACCATAAACCTCATTAATGCATCCTGGAAGGCTGGAGTAGCAACAAATGCAGGGTCACCCTACCTCTCAAGAACTGGTACCGCTGAGGCCTCGGGATAGGTCTTAATAATCGGATCATCAACATGATCAGCAACTCTTGTGGTCTGGGCAGCTCTACCTCTACCTTGACCACGAACTCTGCCTCAGCCTCTACCACAGCCGACACCACTACCACGCGGAGCAGGTGGCATAGGTGATTCTACCTCCAGTTCCTCCGCCTCATGCTGAGCGGTCGCACAATATCTCAGCATTTAATGTGAGTTAATAGAGAAATTTTAGTTTCAAATAAGAAGACCCACGGATGATCAGTAAAGAAAGAAAGAAATATGTCGAAATGCCACAATAACCTCTCGAAGATAGGTATGGACGTCTATGCTTGATCAGCGAGACTCTATTAGACACTGTCATAAACTGGAAAGACTCTAAACCAGGCTCTGATACCAACTAACATTACCCTGATTTCCGGCTAGGACGTGCGGGAACCCCAAATCCTTCTCTAGACCAGTTAAGCAAACCCTATTAAATAAATTAACATAAAGAAAGAATAAAAACTCAGAAAGACACATAAAGAGCTTAGAAAATGTCATATGATATATGCTTACAAGCTTCCAAAAAGAACGCAGCTAACTACCCAAGTACAAGGTTCAAAAGCTAAACCTGGTGGCCATGACAAAACAAAAGACTAGCTCACCACATACAACTAGTTCGTTCACGCTTCTCAATCATACACTGAATTGGGTCTTTAAGCGAAATCTACTAAAACAAAAAGACAAAGTAGGAAACAGATACGAAGTGAGTCTAAAGAACTCCGTAAGTGAGGGCTAGCTAGCTACCTCGAAGAATAGATAGGATAGCTATGGAGAATCAGATTGTCATCACCAAGTAACAACAGACAATCAATGTATAAAAAAGTCAATGCACAAATTCACATGTAGCCAACAAGTCATGTAATGAAAATAAATGAAATCAAATATGATGCAATAGGGTCAAATGTGCCCAAGACCCCTCGTCCTAGTAGAATCCTCATGCTACCAAGAGATGCAAGAATTGTAAAGGAATCCTCCTACTCCTGGGGCATAATCCTTTTGCCCCTAATATGACATCACAGCCCACAGCAAGAGAGTACAGAAAGAAGATGAATTTCAAGGCTGTGGCATAGTAAGTACACCATGTAGTAGCTACTCACATAAAGAACAAGTGAATAAGATATCCATAAGGTCAAAGGCCGTTAAAGAAAATGATACTATTACTTACCTCATACCAAAGAGTTAAGTCAGCAATGTTGAATGTGTTGGACACATTATACTCACCTGGGAGGTCGATCATATAAGCATTGATGTTGATCTTCCTCCGCACTTAGAATAGACCATCCCCTCTCGGAGCCAACATTCCTTTTCTTTTGTTCAGGAACCTTTCCTTTCTGACTTTAACCCAAATCGAATCTCCCCTCTTAAACTCCAACTTCTTTCGCCCCTTATTCTTTTTCGAGGCCACTTTGGCATAGGCTTTGTCAAGATTCTTCCTCACTTTAGCATGTTAACTCGAGCAATGTAGTAGCTCGGCGTGTACCTTCAAAATCAATAACAGCATCTCGAGGCAACGAGGTTAAATCAAGTGGAATTAAAGGGTTAAAACCATACACACACTCAAATAGAATCATTCCAATCATTCAATGCACAGTATGGTTGTATGCAATTTCCATCACGGCCAAACGATCAACCCAGTTTTCGGCCTTATCTTTGGTCATAGCTCGAAGCAGAGCTCCTAAGGCTCGGTTGACTACCTTTGTCTGTCCATCAGTCTGAGGATGGTGAGATGTCGAGAATAAGCATTTCCAAAAATGACTGAAGAACTTAGATTCTCTGTCACTCACAATAGTAAGAGGAACACATGCAAATTCAAAACCTGAGAAATAAACAAAGTAGCAACATGTTGTGCATCATCACATTTCTTGCACAGGATATAGTGAGCCATTTTGGAAAAATGATCGACCACGACAAAGATGCTATCATGCCCACCCCTCGACCTTGGTAACCCCATCATAGAATTCATGGATATATCAACCCAAGGGCAGTTAGGAACAGGCAACAGAGTGTTCAAACCATGAGGGTTGGACCTTGATTTAGATTTCTTGCAATCTAAATAAGCATTGCAAAGTTTTTCCATATCTCTTCGTATCTTGGGCCAGTGAAACTGTTCGATTAAAATACCAAGAGTTTTATTGACACCGAAGTGTCCCGTTAAGCTCCCGGAGTGAGCTTTTCGAACCAAAATCTCTCTCTAAGATGACATGGGCACGATAACCATTGTGCCATTAATACTTCTCCACCCTTCAGCCACTCAAAATAGCGTCTCGAATGCTCTTATGCTTGGGGTCGTATTCATACATTAGCTTGATGATTTCGAACCCTATCAACCTCGGAGCGAGAGGGGTCGCTAATTCAATTTCCTCGACAGCGCATCAGCCACTACATTGTCTTTACCCTTCTTGTAATGAATTATATAAGGAAAGGTCTCGATAAATTCTACCAACTTGGCATGCCGCTGGTTCAAATTCTCTCGGCCTCAGAGCTGTTTCAACGATTCATTGTCACTCCTAATCACTAACTCTCTCGGCCATAAATAATATTGCCAATGAGCGACTGCTCGAACGAGGGCATATAGCTCCTTGTCATACGTAGAGTAATTCAAGGTTTCACCCTTTAATTTTTTTGCTAAAGTAAGAGATCGGCTTCAATTCTTGCATAAACACTCCTCTGATCACGACTCCGGACGCATCACATTCAACCTCGAACGCTTTACCAAAGTAAGGGAGTTGCAATAACGAGGCAGAACTTAGCCTCCATTTCAACTCTTGGAAGGCCCTCTCTTCGGACTCTTCCCACACAAATGCTTGGTCCTTTTTTACCAGCTCGGTTAAAAGAGCTGCCACGGTGCTAAATTTATGGACAAACCTCCTATAAAAGCTAGCTAACCCATGGAAACTTCAAACTTCAGACACCGAAGTAGGGGTTGGCCAATCTTTAATAGCCTCGACTTTTGAGTAATCGACTTGAACACCATTAGCACTAACAATAAAACCAAGAAAGGTAACACGTTCGATACAAAAGGCACACTTTTTGAAGTTAACATATAACTTCTCAGCTCTTAAAATATCAAGCACAAGCCTTAGGTGTTCGACATGTTCATCCACAGATTTATAATAAACAAGTATGTCATCGATATACACAACAACAAACTTATTTATAAAAGGTTTAGGCATATGGTTCATCAATCTCATAAAAATGCTCGGCGAATTAGAGTGGCCAACGGCACCACTAACCATTCATAGAGACCGAATTTGGTCTTGAATGCAGTTTTCCACTCATCACCCAATTTCATACGGATTTGGTGGTAACCAGACCTGAGGTCAATCTTTGAAAAGCAAGAAGAACCACTCAATTCATCAAGCATGTAATCTAATCAAGCAATAGGTTGATGATACTTTACCACAATTTTATTGACAACTCGGCAATCAACACATATTTGCCATGTTCCATCTTTCTTTGGGACAAGGACAACAGGAACGACGCACGGAATCAAGCTCTCTCAAACCACCCCTTTGTTCATCAATTCATCCACTTGCCGTTGAAGCTTTTTGGTGTCTTAGAGATTACACCGGTAGGCTGGCTTGTTTAGGATTTCAGACCCCGGGATGAAGTTAATTTGGTGATCGATTTCCCTCAACGGAGGCAATCCACCAGGCATTTCTTCAGAGAATATGTCATCGAAGTCCTGCAAAACACTTTGAACAGCACTAGGCAAAAGGGTTATCGTTAGTAAAATCATCATTAGAGTTCAGAAGAATACCCTTATGCAAGAGGCAAATCATCAACTTGCTTCGATCATTGCCTCGAAGGTACTCACCCGGTTGCATAATTGCATAAATGTTACCTTCCACGGGCGGTGTCATTTTGTCCTTGGCCATAATTTGTGTCCCCACGGGAGACTTAGCTTTGACCGCTTCGTTTAGCTCTCGCATCTGTTTATAGTCCTCACTGACTTATTTTTGAGACAAAGGCTTGAGTATGAAACTTTCACCTCTGAGTTAAGCAGTGTAAGTGTTGGTTCAACCGTTATGAATAACGGACCTATCATACTGCCACAATCGCCCAGGAAGCAAATGACAAGCTTGCATCGGGACAACATCAAACATCATCTCATCTTGATAAGCCCACAGTTGAAATTTTATCAACGCCTGCTTCAATACTGTCAATTCTCCGCATTCATTCAACCAGCGGAGTCTGTACGGTCGGGGGAGTTTTGTGGTTGGCAGCCATATTTTTGAAACCAAGGTTTGGCTCACCACGTCCGAACAGCTGCCTGAATAAATGATGATCGAACACACCTTCCTTTCACTCGACACCTCGTATGAAAGAGATTTTCCCTCTAAATATAATCCTCGTCTTCCATGTTCATAGTGCTCAAGTTTCTCCAAACCACTAAAAGAACTTCCAGAATGTCAGCCTCAGTGGTGTCACGATCGGCATCATCATATTCAGTTTTGTCAGACGCCTCTCCGATCTCTTCCTATGAGTCACTTACTTGTTCATGGACGGTTCCATCATCGAGCATTACCATAACATGACGAGTCGAACAATTTCTCACCATGTGACCATAACCCCTGCATTTATGGCACTGAATATTTGAAGCACTAGGAGTATTGAGTTAAACTTTACCTCCCACTTCCTTGGGGTTATTAACAGTCACTTCCTTCTCGAAGGGTTTCTTCAGATCTCGGCCAGTGTTGGCACTATTAGGATTCGGACTCTTCTAATCTTTACCCCGGTTTAAAGGAGTTGAAGTAGTGACTCCTCCGTACCGATTTAATTTTTCGTCTTTCACCCATTTGTCAACATCAATGGTTGCATGGAAAACATCATCTAAAGTTTGATACACATACAGTCTCAATTGGGATGACATATCTCGAGTCAGTCCATTCTTGAACTGAATGATGGCTTTCTCATCATCTTCTTCCATATCAAGAGCCAATTGAATCCTTTCAAACTAATCATAATACTCTTCGACCATTTAGACCCTTGTTTCAATTCATAGAGCTTCCGAAGCTGCTCCTGCTAATATTTGGCAGTCACATACTTAGCATCCATCACTCATTTCAACTGCATCCAAGTAAGAATCTTGGGGAAATCATGTCTTCTTCTCATTCTCTTCTCAGATTCCCACCATGTAAAAGCATATTCCTCGAATGAAGAAATAACATGTGCATCTTTTCTTTCCTCGATCATCTTATTTGTTTCAAAGATTCATTCAAAATGAACCTTCCAATCAAGATATATGTCCGGATCACTAGTTACTCTGAAGGATGAAATAGTGATCTTGACAATGTTCAAGTTTGAATCTCGAGCTCCTTGGAGCGGTTTTGGATACTCATCATAATAGTTAGCCTCACGCTCATATTTTCGATCAATATATGCGCCTCGACCTCGAGGGTTTCCACGGCCTCGTTGAACCTGCTTTCATTAAAGGAACTGATGCAATCAAAATTGGGATTATGACCCAACCATCAAGAGCAAAGCAAGAAAGGTGTGAGGATGCAAGGGCAAGAGCTTCGAAGATTAGTCGAGGGACCCCAAGCACAAAGAAGAGCGCCCCAAGTCCCAGGAGGAGAGCCAAAGACGCGGAGGAGGAGCGCCCAGACATAGCCCAGGGCCAGGCGGAGCGCCCCAACCTCCAGGCGGACCACCCAGACATAACTAGGTCCAGGCAGAGCGCCTAGTTTCCATGGCGGAGGCCTAGCTTTGCATGTATCTTGATCAGTAGCCTTTTTAGGCGGAACGCCTAGACCACTGGACGGATTTTTGTGTTGAACTTCCCATTTTGACCCTGCATGATCTCTTATGTTTAAACCCACTTTGGGGGCATTTACATTTCACAAGAGGATAGGAAGACTTATAAATACACCCCTTAGTCTTCCATTTCATTGAACCTAGCTTTGTATGAACATTGAATAGAGAACGTAGAGAGGCCGAGTCTTCTAGTTCGAAGTGAGACGCTTCGTGAATCTTGTACGACTTGGAACCTATGGAGATTCAACATTTAGTATGAATTCCTTGTAAGGTTTGAGTTTCATATCTCCCTTTTTGATATTCATTTCATGTCGTGAGTCGCTTATCCGTTCTTTCTTCTCGTTTCTTGCCTCCCCAATCCTTTTTTTCGATATCTCTTTTGATATCACGTTATCTTATTTTATCTCTTCCGCATTTTTGTATCGTTATTTGCTTCCACATATTTTACCCCGTATCATGAACGGTGGCTCATACTCAGCTTCAGCCTCGGGAAACTCTCCATCATCACCTTCTTCATCAACGACCACGACTTGTCTTCGAGGCCTTTGAATAGGTGGTCTATCAGCTTGGGGAATACCCAAGTTTTGTTGCTCAGCTTTGGGAATGCCCAAGTTTATTTGTTCATCTTAGGGAATGCCTAAAGTTTCATTTCGATTGGCCTCATTCCTCAACCGTTGTTGACGAGCCAATTTAGCAAACTGCGTTGGTTTTATGGGAGTAGAATTGCTCGTTCCAGCTCCAGATGCTGGTAAATCCATGGACGCTCGGTCTTGCACGAGGTTAGCTACTCGAGCACCGACGTCTTGTATCGCAGCCATGAGATAGGCTAACGACACCTCGGGTGCTTCAACACCCTTCTCTCCATTCCAGCCATGGTGCCCGCACAAGTCAAAGACGATGAAAATGTTAAGCTTACAAATCACCTCAAACACTCCTTCACTTTTGTTGGATGGCGCTCGGGTCCACTCAATTTGTAGGTTCGATCACTCAAGGACTTGAAACCAAAGGTTTTTTCAGATTGAACATTCCCTCTACGATCTTCCTAGTTCGACAAGATTCACTATCTTCTTCGGGAAGAGTGAATTGATGTTCGACTCGATGGAACAGACGTTATTTAACTGCACACGGGAGGTCAAGAGTTTAACTATGAAATTTTGACTTCAATCACCCCCACACACGAGTTCCTATAAGCTCAGACAAGTTAGTAGTACCTCGAATAGGAGAATTCACTCCAGAGATCTACTAAGGAGAATTCATAGATACAGAGAAAGAAAGAAAACCTATGATAAACCCTCCATTTCCTCTTTTGTAAACCTCGGACACGTCACCTTTGTACGGACAAAAGTGGTCCCGCTTTTGGTACGGTGTAGGGTTTAACCTTATTCACTTTCCTCTTGCAAATCGCTTCAAACTTGAATCGAAGCTTGTTGTTATTTGTTTGAGGTTGAAAGCCATTGGGGATTAGTTATAATAGTTGAATACACCATTGGGTATCGTTGGATTTGTGTAACGGGTTGAAATCGATCGAAAATTTGAGTCAAAATCACCAAAAACCCATTTTTTGGAAGCTGTCGAAAAAGCCTTGGGCGGAGCGCCCAAATTGGCTACTGATCAAGTGGCCAGGCGGAGCGCCTAACCACCTAGGCGGACCGCCCAACCCTGAGTCGGGTTCGGGAATTTTTATTTCGTAGTTTTTTAAGTTTTCGTTGCTTCCGTACTTCTTGGTTAATTGATTCTAATCCTTGAGCTTTTAGGGTGTCGTGTGTCTTAAAGCTTATCCTAAATTCGTTGAACTTCTTTGGCCTCAAGTGCGCACTTAAATAGCCGTCGGTACATAGAGTCTCATAAACTCCATTCCGAACCTTTACTTGGACTTATTAGTTGTGGATCTTACTGCCGTGGTTCCTTTAAGATTAAGTTAATATTTGAGTGGAAAAAGGAAAGAGTTGTGAGAATAATAGAGTGTTGTCAAATAAGCCAACGACCTTGACTGTGTACATGAGTGGAAAGAAAATTGAGTGAACATATTTCGAGTGATACACGTGAGGGAGTAAACTTCTGAGGTCCTTTGCTCTTTGTTTATTACAACTATGCCCGTGGATAAAGAATGTGGGGGTTATGACTCGTGTGGAGACGAGGGAGACTATGGTTCCTACGAGGGTGATGATGGGTATTGCTATGATGATTCGGAGAACTATGGCTCGTATGAGGATGAAGCGGTTCACTATGATGATCATGAGGTTGATGAAGACTATGAAGATATGATGATGAATATGTTGATGCTTATGCTTCTAGTCAAGAATTCGAAGATGGGGACACTTCAAGGTACAATGTTCCTACTTACTATACTTGTGATGAATTTGAAAATGATGATAGAGACAGAGAGAATTGATGATGAGATTGATTATATGAATTATTCATTTGCATCTTCTTTTGGTGTTTCTAATGGTGAACAAGGGAGTAGTAGAGATCCTTCCATTAGTATGGGAGGAGGTGGTGGTTTTGCCATGGAAAAGAAGAAGCTTGCATCTTCTAGGTATGCTAAGCGCCCTAATGCTTCTATTCCCATGTGGAGGGTGGTTTGAGAGATGGTGTTGCTCTTGCTACAAGGGTCTTATATTATTCTATCAATGCCGTGAGGGGCTTGGATAGTTGTAGTAGGAGTAGTCCTATTGCCAATGGGACCAAGGCGAGGGGTTCTTATGGGTTCCATGGAAAGGTTCCTTCCTCGATTTTCAACAACACTTCTAATGTTGGAAGAGTGATGGGAAGTGGAAGTAACCCTAGCAATCTTGCTAGGAGAGGAGGTGATAAGGATCAAAATCGCGGAAGCAACAAAGATAGCAGAATCAATAATGTAAACACGAGATCAAGAAATTAAGGGACAAGGAAAAACAGAGCTAGAAGAAAGAATGAATCAAACTAACCAAAGTATATTGATTCAAAAGGAGAAAGAGACTTGAACAGCTCATGGGGTCACACTAGGGTGATCCGCCATGGATTCCAAGTAAGAGATACATGAAGCTCAAGCTTCAAATAAGAATGGCAAGCCTATTCTATCTTCTATTCTCTCAATTCCAAAACTAGCCAATGAAATGTAAAGACTAAGCATGGTATTTATAGATGTTCCACACTCCTAAAGAAATGACATAAAAGCCCCTAAAATTTTATTACACAAAATAGGTCACGTAGGGATAAAATAGTAAATAACTAGACTAAAATCTCGGAATGCTAGTCTAGGAGTTGGAGTGCCTAAGGATGGGATGGAGCGCCTGAGATTTGCACATTTTGGTCCAGTGAGAAAGCTAGGCGGAGCGCCCACCATGGAGGCGGAGCGCTTGGGCTGCTCCTTGCTTGGGCGGAGCGCCTGCTTTTCCTGGGCGGGGCGCCTAGGCCGGGTGCCCACTCCTTGATCTTCAAAATGCTCCCAAACTCTTCCCCTATGCTCTTGATCTCTCATCCTTTGCATCCTCCAATCCCGGCTCTTGATGGTAAGTGCCTTAGGGTCGATTTGCCCTGCATCATCCTCTGCTTCTTGAATGGATTTCGTCCTTACAATACAATCATCAAGACCTACAACCAAAGACAAGAACAAGACAAATATCCTCCTTCAATAGTAGGTTAGTGCAAGTAGTGTGGAAAATACACTCGTGTGGTATAGCCAAGTATCAATAACAATGATAAAGCGCATGTTTCCAAAGAAAACAACAAGTACTTGACTTTCCCTATGGATGTACCCAAGACAAGAACCATCAAAGAGATCAATAGGGTATGAATTATGCAAGATCAAGCCATCAAAATTCCTATGATCCCTTAGTTCAACTTTAACACACCAAAGCTTCCCACTATGAAAGGAGGTAAGCTCAACAAGAATGAGTGCAAGTTATGTGGCAAACACACTTTTGTGATAGAGCCAAGTATCAATACCAATAAAAAGGTATAGGTCTCCAAAGGAAACAACAAGTTTTTGGCTCAATAATGACAAGAACTCACTACCATAACAAGCAAAGAGATCAATACGACATGGAACATGCAAGATTAAGCAACTAAGTTCCCTATGACCTCCAAGCTTATGGTCAACACACCAAGCCATCAATGTATTACTATTGCACTGCGACTCATAGGCTTTGGCATGCTCAACACCCAAGGTGTGATCAACATGTAGGGTGGAGCAAACAAAATAGTTCAATTGGAAACTAACATTAATTACTCCACTCCCCTTCATGGAAGCACTCTTACACACACCAAGAGTGACTTCCTCACCCTACCAAATCCACCTCTAAGACAATCGTCCTCACTAGACAAACTCCCAAGGAAGGTCTCAAAAATAGGTTCTTAGAAGATGGCCCAACACAACCAATATCAAGACCACTCATATCACATAGAGTTCCAATCAATGGATTGTTTATAGAGTCTAACTTTCCAAACCATGGAGGTTCTATTCTACTACCAACCCTAGTCCAACACAATGCACTACCACAAATGAAATTGTCTTCAAACAATGGAAATGTAAAAGCATGTACCTCAATTTCATGGTCAAACAAAACCATAGTATCAAGACTAGGTTCTTCACTCTCACTCGAGGAGTCATCATAGACAACCTTGTCCAATTCATGCAATTTGGACTCCTCAAGGTCATTATTATCATTACCATAGCACATAGGTCCACCAAATAGAAGCATATCAACAAGGGTATGGTCAACTATATCATTTTCCCCTTTGTCAAAGATAGGTGGTGTGTCATAACAAGGCCCACAATCAAGGTCAACTACAATATCTTCATTAAAGAGAGGTTCAATAAAAATCGAGCTTGCATCATAATGTGGCATATCATTCCTCTCAACTAGTGGTTCACATTCACACACAAGTTGACCAAAAAACTCTACACTAGTTGCAAACACATTATAATCACACATATCATCAACTAGCATAGAGTTTTCACAAACACTCTCACATGATAAGGAAGTAACATGCTCAAGGGAAGAACTATCACTTTCCTTTGGGTGGCCATCTTGCATACTCAATGCACTTGAAGTATCATGACTTGTCCCTCCATCTTGAGGCTCACATTGAAGATCTTCCTCACCTTGTCCTTCCATCTTTGAACATGGTTGAGGCTCCATTGGCTTGCCTCCAAGAATGCCTACACAAAAGCTAACACAAGTAAAAGAAAAAGATAAAGATAAAGAGTAAGTGTTAGAATAAGGGGTGTCAAAATTCTCAATAATTTTTTTCCCTCTTTCTTTTCCCTCATTTTCTTTTCAAGGTCCGGTGTAGATTCAGGTGGTGACATCCCACTCACATCCCTCAACACATCCTCTCCTTTTCCCACTCGAGGAATGTTACCGGTCACTCTTTACTCCTCTCAATCTTTTGTCTCTCATGTTCGGGTGAGTTGGGATGAGGCCCAAGAATACACATAGCCGGAGTAGGTGGACTCTTAACATCAACCCGGAATCTAGGACTCGGAGACTCATCACTTGAGCTCTCCTTCTTCTTTGTTGGTTAACCACTTGGCTTTGGAGCTTGTGGTTTCGGGTTCACCTTGTTGACAATTGTCAACTCTTTTCTTGCACTAGTCCGAACATTGCTTGTGATTGTAGGACTTCTTGTTTGCACTCTTTCAAGCATAGGACTCCTCCTCAATGGTGTCCTACGATTTCTCATATTCGTAGGACTTCTTGATTGCTCAATTTCAACCATGGAATGATGTTCCCGCTCCTTTCGCCTTTGCATTGCCAAGGAAGATGCACGATTAAGCAATTTGTCTCTTGCTCGACAAAGTTCAAAGTTATATGTCCTTTAACCCTTGCTCACATTGTAATTATCCCTCATAATACTATATTGCACCTTCTTATCTTGCAACCATGGCTCACCTAACCACACATCAAAATGTTGCATGGGATACACATCACACCATATATAACTCTTGTAACTCCTATGAGATATGTACACCCAAGCTTTCTTGGAAACCCACACTTTGTTATACTCATAAGGATGCTCTAGGGCATAGCATGGTAGCCGAAGCTCATAGACCAACGAGGTGCTAATGCAATTGGCATCGGTGTCACCAATCTTGAGCAAGTATCCTCTATTACATTCCACCTCAACAACGAACCTTCTTAGACCCAAGTTTCGTATAGGATCATCCACGAAAGATTTTGGAAGTGCAAAAATAGTATCACCATCAACTCGAGTCTCTCCATCAACTCGAATCTCCCTTATCCCTCCTCCCCTAGCAACACTACTAGGATAACTTTCACTTCCCATCACTCTTCCAACACTAGAAGTGTAGCTGAAAGTCGAGGAAGAAGTTTCATCATAGAACCCATAAGAACTCTTTGAAGAGGTAGGAGTGTGGTAGAAACTCTCTCCCCTCTTCTCGGTTCCATAACCCATAGCACCACTCCTACTGCTACTACCCATACCCCTCATGGAATTGATAGCACAATTCAAGCCTTTTGTAGCAAGAGCAACACCATTTCTCACATCGCCCTTCATATGGGAATAAGGAGCATTAAGTCGTTTAGCACAACTAGATGATGCAAGCCTCCTTTTTCCCATGGAACAACCACCACCTCCTCCCAAACTAATGGAAGGACCTCTACTACTCCCTTGCACAACATTAGAAACACCAAGAGAAGATGTAAATGAACAATTCGTATAATCAACTTCATCATCAATTCTCTCTATGTCACTATCAACATCCTAAAATCATCATGATAAGAGTAAGTAGGAACAATATACATTGAAGCGTCACTATCTTCAATTTCTTGACTAGAAGCACATGAATCTTCACATTCATCTCCACAAGCCACATAGTCTTCATAGGTCTCATGAGCATGGTAGTCACCCACTATCATCATACGACCCTTAGTTCCCCGAATCGTCATAGCAATACCCATCATCATCATCATAGGAACCATAGTCTCCATCATTTCCACACGAGTCGTACCCTCCACAATCATCATCGGAAACCATAGTTGTAACAATAAAGAGTAAAGGACCTCACAAGTTTACTCCCTCACGTGTATCACTCAAAAGATGTTAATCAATTTTCTTTCCACTCGTGTATACACTCAAAGTCATTGGCTTTTGTGACCACACTCTATTGTTCTCACCACTCAAGCCTTTTTCCACTCAAGACCTTCTTGTTCTCTCAGTAACCACGATAGCATGATCAACAACTAATATATACAAGTAATGGTTCGGAATGGAGTTTATGTGACTCAATGTACGGAAGCTATTTAAATGCGCAATTGAAGCAAAGAAAGTTCTACGACTTTAAGTAAGGACTCCAAGACACACAACACCCTAAAAGCTCAAAGATTAGCGTTAATAAAGTAGGACAAATACCTTAGAAACACTAACCAAGAAGTGCGGTAGCGAAACAAACACAAAAACACACGAAACGAAACAAACCAAACCAGCCAGTGGACTGGGCAATCCGCCTGGGTGGGTGGGAAGTCTACCTAGGGGCTGACCAGAAACTCACCTGGGTGGTCCGCCTAGAGTTGGGCGGTCTGTCTGGGTCCTGATCCCAGCTCTTTCAAAAACGTTTTTTTGGCGGTTTTTAACCCAAAATCTTAACACTTTTCAACCTGATTCTCCAAATCAAAGGTACCCAAAATTGTTTTTCACTAATCCCAACATACCCCAATGATTTCTAACATCAAATACCCAATAACAAGATCACAATCAAGATTCAAAGCGGTTTAAACAAGGGTTTCAAGTTGGGTCTCAATTTTTCGAACTTTTGATTCAAAACTCTAAATCATATAAAAATGGTACCAAATCAACGGGTAAATGATATAGAACAGTCCCCAATACATATCATTTATTGGGTCATCATATCTACGAAGTTCTATCAATTGTTTTTGTATTTTTCAACTTTTTCAATTTTTTTATTTTTCTTCTTTTCTCCAAGAACAAGAACAACAATAACAATAAGATAAAGATACAAGATAGATGAACAAGGAACGAGGGTTTGTAAGAAAAAATCCCGAGCCTTGCTCTGATACCAAACTGATAAGAATCAAAATCGCGGAAGCAACAAAGATAACGGAAGCAATAAAGTAAACACGAGATCAAGAAATTAAGGGACGGGGAAGAACAGAACTAGAAGAAAGAACGAATCAAACTAACCAAAGTAGATTGATTCAAAGGTAAAAAGAGACTTGAACCACTCACGGGGTCACACTAGGGCGATCCGCCATGGATTCCAAGTAAGAGATACATGAAGCTCAAGCTTCAACAAGAATGGCCGAGCCTATTCTATCTTCTATTCTCTCAATTCCAAAACTAGCTAATGAAATGTAAAGACTAAGCGTGGTATTTATAGATGTTCCACACTCCTAATGAAATGACATAAAAGCCCCTACAAGTTTATTATACATAATAGGCCACGTAGGGGTAAAATAATAAATAACTAGACTAAAATCTCATAATGCTAGTCTAGGAGGCGGAGAGCCTAAGGATAGGGTGGAGCGCCTGAGATTTGCACATTTTGGTGTAGTGAGCAAGCTGGGCGGAGCACCTACCATGGAGACGGAGTGCCTGGGCTTCTCCTTGCTTGGGCGGAGCGCCTATATTGCCTGGTCGGGGCGACTAGGCCTGGAGCCCACTCTTTGATCTTCAAAATGATCCTGAACTCTTCCCCTATGCTCTTGATCTCTCGTCCTTTTCATCCTCCAATCCCGGCACTTGATGGTAAGTGCCTTAGGCTTGATTTTCCTTACATCAGGAGGAATAAGGGAGACCCAAGTTATTGGTGTTGATACTCGTGGGCATTCAAGTTCTCTCTTGGATGCATCTCTACGAAACTTAGGTAGACGTAGGTTCGTTGTTGAGGTAAAAGTATTGGAGGATACTTGCTCAAAATTGATGATATCGATGCCAATTGCATTAGCACCTCTTTGGTTGATAGGCTAAGGATACCATGCCGTGAGCTAAAGAATCGTTATGAGTATGATGGAGTATGGGTTTCCAAGGAAGCTCGAGTATACGTATCTCATAAGAATTACAAATGTTATGTATGGTGTGATGTGTATCCCATACGATATGTTGATGTATGGTTAGGTGAGCCATGGTTGGAAGACAAGAGGATGCAATATAGTGCTATGAAGGATGCGTATCTTGTGGGCATAGGGCAAAGGGTTTATGACTTTGTACCTTATCGGGCAAGAGGCCCATTGTCTACTAGTGCACCTTCTTTGGCTATGCAAAGGAGCAAGGAGCGAGAACTTCATTCCAAGGTTGAAAATAAGCAATCAAGGAGTCATACAATCACAAGAAGTTTTGGGACAAGTACAACTGAAAGGTTGACAAGTGTCAACAAGGTGACCCGAAACCACAAGTTTCAAATTTGGTTTACCAACAAAGAAGAAGAAGACATCAAGTGATGAGTCTCCAAGTCCTAGATTCTGGGTTGATGTAAAGAGTCCACATACTCCGGCTATGGGCATTCTCGGGCCTCGTCCCAGCTCGCCTGAACATGAGAGACAAAAGATAGAGAGGAGTAAGGGAGCGACCGGTGACAACTCTCGAGTGGAAAAAGGAGATGTTGTGTTGAGTGATGTGAGTGGGTTGTCACCACCTGAATCTACACCCGACCATGAAGAAAAAATGAGGGAAAAGAGTGAGGAAAAAAGAATCATTGAGAGTGAGGGCACCCTTTATTCTAACCTTAACCTTTTATATTTTTCTTCTATTTGTTTGAATTCTTGTGTAGGAAGGCAAACTGATGGAGCCTGAATCATGTTCCAAAATAGAAAGGCAAGGTAAAGAAGATCTTCAATGTGAGCTTCAAGGTGAAAAGACTACCCATGATACTACAAGTGCATTGAGTGAGCAAGATGGAAACTCAAGTGTAAGTGTTAGTTCTTCTTTTCTTAAGCATGATACTTCCTTGTCTTATGATAGTGTTTGTTAGAACTCGGCACTAGTTGATGTTTTGTATGATTACAATGTTTTTGCAACTAGTGTAGAGTCGATTAGTCAACTTGTGAGTTACCGTGAACTATTAGTTCAGAGTGTTGAAAAGCCACATCATGATGTGAGCTCGATTTTCATTGAACCTCTCTTTAGTGAAAATATTGAAATTGACCTTGATTGTGAACCTTGTTATGACAGCCCACCCATATTTGATAAAGGAGAAGATGAATTGCATGAATATCCCATTCATCCCTTTGATTGCTTACTTGATAGTGGTGGTCTCTTGTGTTGTAGTAAGGATGATCGTGACCTTGAGGAGTCTCTAGTGTATGAGATGGATCGAATTGTTTTTGATAACTCCTCAAGTGAAGATGTTGTCTCTAGTTTGAGAACTTCACCTTTGCTTTCTCATGAACTTGAGAAGTATGCCTATACTAACCCTCTGTATGAGGGCAACTTCAATGGAAATGGTGATTTGTATCAAACTAGAGTAGAGTGTGAGTTTGAACCTCCATGGTTTGGAAAGCTTAACTCTATAGATAATTCATTGTTTCAGACCTCCTGTGGGAGTTTGTCTAGCGAGGAGGATTATCTTGGAGGTAAAAGTGGAGGTGATGAGGTACCTCTCGGTGTGTGTAAGAGTGCTTCTAAGAAGGGGAGTGGAGTATTTGATGTTAGTTGTAAATTGAACTATTTTTCTTACTCCATCCCATATATTGATCACACCTTGAGTCTTGAGTATGCCAAAGCCGAAGTGTCAGATTGTGCTAATATTGATTTGAAGGCTTGGTGTGTTGGTCATAAACTTAGAGGTCATAGGGAATTTAATTACTATATCTTGCATGTTCCATGTCCTATTGATCAATTTGCTTGCCTTTGTGTTGGATGCACTTTCTTGTAGAGTCAAGTACATGTTGTCTCCTTGGGGGGCAAGAGCTTTTTAATTATTATTGATGCTTGGCTCTATCATAAGATTGTGTTTTAACACTTTTGAGCACTAACCTACTCTTGTGGTAGGAAGTTTTTTTGTTTGTGTTTTTCTTTAGACGTAGGGTTTGATAGTTTGATTTCGAGAAGGGGAGGATGATGCAATCAAAATTGTGATTAGGACCCAACCATAAAGAGCCAAGCAAGAAGGGTGCGAGGATGCAAGAACAAAAGCATCAGAGATGAGTCGAGGGATCCCAAGCACAAGGAGGAGCGCCCCAAGTCCCAGGAGGAGCACCCAAGATGCTGAGGAGGAGCACCCAGACATAGCCAAGGGCCAGACGGAGCGCCCCAACCTCCAGGCACACCGCCGAGACATAACTTGGTCAAGGTGGTGCACCTAGTTTCTTAGGGAGAGCGCCTAGCTTTGCATGTATCTTAGGCGGAGCGCCTAGACCGCTGGACGGATTTTTGTGTTGAACTTCCCATTTTGACCCTAGGTGGTCTCTTATGTGTAAACCCACTTTGGAGGCATTTTAGACATTACAAAAGGGGATAGGAGGACTTATAAATGCACCCCTTAGTCTTTCATTTCATTGAACCTAGCTTTGTATGAACATTGAAGAGAGAACGTAGAGAGGCCGAGCCTTCTAGATCAAAGCGAGACACTTCGTGAATCTTGTACGACTTGGAACCTATGTCTAGTATGAATTCCTTTTAAGGTTCGAGTTTTATTTCTCCTTTTTGGATATTCAATTCATGTCGTGAGTCAATTATCCGTTCTTTCTTCTCGTTTCTTGCCTCCCCAATCCTTGTTTCCCGATATCTCTTTTGATATCACGTTATCTTATTTTATCGCTTTTACATTTTTGTAACGTTATTTGCTTCCACGTATTTTACTCTGTATCATGAACGGTGGCTCATACTGAGCTTCAGCCTCGGGAAACTCTCCATCATCACCTTTTTCATCAACGACCACGACTTGTCTTCGAGGCTTTTGAATAGGTAGTCTATCAGCTTGGGGAATGCCCAAGTTTTGTTGCTCAGCTTTGGGGATGCCCAAGTTTTTTTGTTCATCTATGGGAATGCCTAAAGCTTCATTTCGATTGGCCTCATTCCTCAACCATTGTTGATGAGTTAATTTAGCAAACTGCGTTGGTTTTATAGGAGTATAGTTGCTCGTTCCAGCTCCAGAGGCTGGTAAAGCCATGGACGGTAGGTTTTGCTTGAGGTTAGCTACTCGAGCACCGACGTCTTGTATCCCAGCCATGAGATCGGCTAACGACACCCCGGGCGCTTCAACACCCTTCTCTTTGTTCCAGCCATGGTACCTGTACAAGTCAAAGATGAAGAAAATGTTAAGGTTAGAAATCACCCCACACACTCCCTCACTTTTGTTGGATGGCGCTCGGGTCCACTCAATTTGTAGGTTCGGTCACTCAAGGACTTGTAACCAATGGCTTTTTCATATTGAATAGTCCCTCTACGATCCTCCTAGTTCGACAAGATTCACTATCTTCTTCGGGAAGAGTGAATTGATGTTCGACTCGATGGAGCGGATGCTATTTAACTGTACATGGGAGATTAAGAGATTAACTATTAAATTTGGGCTTCAATCACCCCACACACGAGTTCCTATAGGCTCAGACAAGTTAGCAATACCTCGAGTAAGAGAATTTACTCCAGTGATCTACTAACGAGAATTCACAGATACAGAGAAAGAAAGAAAACCTAGGATAAACCAACCATTTACTCTTTTGGAAACCTCTAACACGTCACCTTTGTACGGACAAAAGTGGTCCCTCTTTTGGTACGGTCTATGGTTTAACCTTATTCACTTTCCTCTTGCAAATCGCTTCAAACTTGAATCGAAGCTTGTTTTTATTTGTTTAAGGTTGAAAGCCATTGGGGATTAGTTATAATAGTTGAATACACCATTGGGTATCCTTGGATTTGAGTAACGAGTTGAAATCGATCGAAAATTTGAGTCAAAATCACCAAAACCCATTTTTGGAAGCTGTCGAAACAGCCTTGTGCGGAGCTCCCAAATTGGCTACTGATCAAGTGGCCAGGCGGAGCGCCTAACCACCTAGGCGGACTGCCCAACCCTGAGTCTGGTCCGGGAATTTTTGTATCGTAGTTTTTTGTGTTTTCGTTGCTTCCATACTTCTTGGTTAGTGTTTCTAAGGTAATTGTCCTACTTTATTGACACTAATCATTGAGCTTTTAGGGTGTCGTATGTCTTGAAGCTAAGCCTAAATTCGTTGAACTACTTTGGCCTCAAGTGCGCACTTAAATAGCTGTCTGTACATAGAGTCTCATAAATTCCATTTTGAACCGTTACTTGGACTTAATAGTTGTGGATCTTACCACCGTGGTTCCTTTGAGATTAAGTTAATCTTTGAGTGGAAAAAGGAAAGAGTGGTGAGAACAATAGAGTGTGGTCACAAAAGCCAGCGACCTTGAGTGTATACACGAGTTGAAAGAAAATTGGGTAAACATATTTCGAGTGATACACGTGAGGGAGTGAACTTGTGAATTCCTTTGCTCTTTGATGATTACAACTATGCCCGTGGATGAAGAATGTGTGGGTTACGACTCGTGTGGAGACGAGGGAGACTATGGTTCCTACGAGGGTGATGACTGGTATTGCTATGATGATTCGGGGAACTATGGCCCGTATGAGGATGAAGCGGTTCACTATGATGATCGTGAGGTTGATGAAGACTATGAAGCTTATGATAATGAATGTGTTGGTCCTTATACTTCTAGTCAAGAATTCTAAGATGGTGACGTTTCAAGGTACAATGTTCCTACTTACTCTACTTGTGATGAATTTGAAAATGATGATAGAGACATAGAGAGAATTGATGATAAGATTGATTATATGAATTATTGATAAGAACGATAAAAGGGAACGAGACGCGTCTCGAACTCCCTATAAGGTAACCTTGGAGAACTTGTTCCGAGATACCCTCGTATCGGTGTCAGGAAGAGCCTACGCTAAGCAACCACCCTCGAGTCGCACCCGGGACCTGCAAGTAGAATGATCAGGTGTCGGTTTGATAATCAACTAGGATACGCTAGTGAGTTCAAGCCAACAAAAGGGTTTTCTTCATAACCAAGAGTTCAACTTTATTCATCATTCAACAATAATCAAAGAAAGCTAAGGTTCAATGAAGACAAGTGAAGTATTTATAGGCTTCACTTAGACATAATAAAAGCCCTAAAGTACCCCCAAAGTGGGTTAAAATAACAAAGGCCACGTAGGGCTATATTAGTCAAAACATAGCATTAAAATTAGAACTCCCGCAAGGCCTTCAGGTACTGTGCGGTCCGCCCCCTTGCACTAGGCGCCCCACCTAGTTGTTCCAGTGTTGGAGATGGCAGTAGGCGGCCCTACTTGGCGGTCCGCCCCTTTTCAAGTGGTTGGAGATCCAAAGTGTTGACAATTAGTAGGCGGTCCGCCTAGTTGAGTAGTTGGTCCGCCCCTTCCTGGGAGCTCTTGAAATGTTTCCAAATACGGCCCGGATGACTCTCCAAGTAGCTTGGGTGATCCTCCATCCATGGCACTCCAATGTATGATCTTCAAGTCGCTCCTGGAGTCTCCTTCTATGTCCTTTCAAGTCAAGTGGAGATCAGTGTCTTGAATCAATTTGGCTTGACTTCTACTGAAAGGCCTTGAGGTAGTATGCCCCGCATCATCCTCCCCTTCTTGGGAAAGTTTCGTCCTCGAAACCATGGCCTCCTCCCTCCGGCATAACCATCCCCTACATCAAAAGGGGTCAAGTAAGCCACATTAAAAGTATTGGACACATTATACTTACCGGGTAGATCAATCACATAGGCGTTGTTGTTGATCTTGGAAAGTACTTAAAACGGTCCATCTCCACGGTGTGCCAACTTCCCTTTCCTAAGGTTTGGAAACCTTTCTTTGCGGAAGTTCACCCACATCCAATCTCCCTTCTTGAGCTCTAACTTTTTCCTTCCCTTGTTCTTCTTGGAAGCAACCTTGGCATAGGCTTCCTCCAAATTCTTCTTGGCTTTAGCATGGAGCTCAATCATAGCCTTTGCTCGGCTTTTCCCTTCAAAATTAGCAACCATTTCCCTTGGCAAAGGGTTAGATCATGGTGAATCAAGGGATTAAAACCATAAACACATTCAAATGGAGTCATGCCAATCAAACTATGCAAAGTACGGTTATAGGCAAACTCCATAAGAGGCAATTTTTCCACCCAAGTCCCGGCCTTACCTTGGGTCATAGCTCTAAGAAGAGCACCCAAGGTTCGGTTCACTACCTCGGTTTGCCTATCCCTTTGAGGGAGGTGCGACATAGAGAATAAGAGCTTGGTGCCAAGAGCACCCCACAAGCTCCTCCAAAAATGGATAAGGAAATTGGTGTCCCTATCACTTACAATGGTTTGAGGTACACCATGCAACTTTAACACATTATCAACGAACAAAGACGCAACATGTTGTGCATCATCACACTTTTTACATGGAATGAAGTGAGCCATTTTGGAAAACCTATCCACGACAACATAAATGCTATCATGTCCCCCCCTAGACCGTGGTAATCCCATAATAAAATCCATAGAAATATCTATCCACGGGCTAGTAGGTACGGGGAGAGGAGTATACAAACCATAGGGTTATCTTTAGATTTAGCATGCTTGCACTCTAGGAATTTTTTGCAAAGCTTCTCAACTTGTACCCCCATTTTTGGCCAATGGAATTGTTCCATGAGAATGGCCAAGGTCTTGTTTCTCCAAAAGTGTCCCATCAAGCCCCCATAATGAGCTTCACGAATAAGTAATTCTCTCCAAGAGGACTCGGGAACACACACTCTACCATTTTTAAAGATATAGCCATCAACCCATTGGTACTTCTCAACTCTTTCTCCCTTTTCAACAGCTTCGTGAATACTCTTTAGCTTAGGGTCTTGAGCATACATCAACTTAATGCTCTCAAAACCCATGAGCTTGGAAGCAAGAGTGGTGGCTAGATCAAACTTCCTAGAAAGTGCATCCGCCACAACATTGTCTTTTCCTTTCTTGTGTTGGATCACATTCAACCTCAAATGTCTTTCCAAAGTCGGGTAATTGCAATAGAGGGGCGGTACTCAACCTACTTTTCAATTCTTGGAAGGCCTTCTCTTGAGGCTCTCCCCAAGCAAAAGGTTTTTCCTTCTTCACCAATTCGGTGAGTGGAGCGGCAATGGAATTAAAGTCTTTCACAAATCGTCTATAAAAACTAGCAAGGCCATGAAAGCTCCTCACTTGAATCACGGTAGTAGGAGTAGGCCAATCACGAATGGCCTCTACCTTAGACTCATCCACCTCCACTCCTTGGGCACTCACAACAAACCCAAGAAAGACTGCCTTCTCTAACACCAAAGGCATATTTCTTAAAATTAGCATAGAGCTTTTTGGCTCTCAACACTTCAAGCACTTGCCTCAAATGATCAACATGGTCTTCTATTGATTTGCTATAGATCAATATATCATCAAAGTAGACGACCACAAACTTGTTGATGAATGGCTTTAGAACATGGTTCATTAGCCTCATGAAAGTACTAGGTGCATTGGAGAGGCCAAAGGGCATCACCAACCATTTATATAGACCAAACTTAGTCTTGAATGCGGTTTTCCATTCATCCCCGGGTTTCATCCGGATTTGATGGTGGTCGGACCTAAGGTCTATCTTCGAAAAGATACTAGAACTACTTAGTTCATCTAGCATGTCATCTAAGCGAGGTATGGGATGTCGATACTTTACCGTGATTTTGTTAACCGCATGACAATCCACACACATCCTCCAAGTGTCATCCTTCTTTGGAACAAGGATCACGGGCACGACAGAAGGACTCAAGCTCTCCCTCACCAAGCCTTTAGTAAGAAATTCATCAACTTGCCTTTGTAGCTCCTTGGTGTCTTCGGGATTGCACCTATAAGCCGGTTTGTTTGGAATTTGAGACCCCGGGACAAAATCGATTTGGTGCTCAATACCCCTCAAGGGGAGGTAGACCAATTGGCATTTCATCCGGGAACATGTCTTCAAAATTCTTCAAAACATTTTCAAAAGCACTAGGCAAAGGGTTAGTGGAATAATCAAGATCGGATGTAAGAATCATATCTTTGTGCACTAGGCAAATGAGTAGTTTGTTGCCATCATTTTCTCTCAAAAGTTCACCCGGCTGCATCATGGCACATATGCTACCAGTAGAAGATGGTGGAGTCACCACCAAGCTTTCAGCCAAAGGACTAGTCTCAACAACCGACTTAGCCTTTGCCACCTCTCTTAACTCCCTCATACGCTTGTAATCTTCACTAACTTGTTTGGGAGTTAAGGGTCTAAGCACAAACTTTTTTCCCTCATTCTTGACCATGTAGGTGTTAGCACGGCCATCATGAACCACATGTCTATCAAATTGCCATGGCCTTCCAAATAGAAGATGGCATGCTTGCATAGGCACCACATCAAACATGTGTTCATCCACATAGTTCCCTATCTTGAACTTAATCATGACTTGCTTTACCACCTTCAATTCACCACAATCACTAAGCCATTGCAAACGGTAAGGATTTGGGTGTTTCAAGGTGGGTATCTTCAATTGGGAAACTAGTGTTTGGCTAATGACATTGGCACAACTTCCCGAGTCAATAATCATGGAACAAACAATACCCATGACTCGGCATCTAGCATGGAAGAGATTTTCCCTTTGCAAAGTCTCACTATCCTCCACAAAAATGGCACCTAAACACCTCCTCACAACAATGAAGGCATGGGGATCATCATCCTCAATTGCATCCTCCCCCCATATCAACCTCATCATCACACTCCACTCCTTCATCCTCGGGTTCACTATCTTGTTCATACACCTATTCACACACAATAACCATAGTCTTCCGGGTAGGGCAATCTTTGGCAATATATCCATAACCCTTACATTTATAGCATTGAGTAGAAGTAGAAGTAGGATTACTCAAGTGAGTTTTAGAATTACCTCCCACATGTTGTGTAGACTTCTCATAAGGCTTCTTCACATCTTTGCTAGCAATTGCACCACTTGTATTTGGGAATCTTGCATTTGTAGTAGGAGTCTTCCACTCCTTTGGCTTGCTCATGGGAATAGTAGTACTACTCTTGTAGCGAAGGGATTTCTCCTATTTGAGCCATTTCTCGGCTTCAACCGCGTCTTCACATAGCTTATAGTGATCATCATACTTGTGAAACTTCAATTGTGAAGCTATGTCTCGGTTCAAACCTCCTTTAAATCGAATCATGGCCGTCTCATTCTCTTCCTCATCCAAGTCTAGGGCCATCCGGACTTGCTCAAAATCATTGAAGTACTCCCCAACCGTCTTGTAACCTTGCTTCAACTCATAGAGATGTTTGTATTGGTCCACACGGTATTGGTTAGTCAAGTACTTCTCATCCATCATACGGATCAACTCACCCCAAGTAAGATTGATAGCCATCCCCATCCTCCTTCTATTCCTCTTGATCGACTCCCACCAAGTAGAAGCAAAGGACTCAAAGGAAGAGATTGCATACTTGGCCTTCTTCTCCTCGGGCATATCATTGGTGTCAAATATCTGCTCCATGGACAACTACCATTCAATGTACTCCTCGGGTCACTACTCTCTTTGAAAGAAGGAATAGTGAGCTTCACAATATTAAGATTGTTGTTATCACGACCCCCTTGGTAAGGCTCCGGTTGGCCTCCAAAGTGATCTCCATAACCACCAAGATCCCTCCTAGCATTCCCTCCAACATACCCCATGGCGGCCCTCGGCCTCTACCCCTATCCACATTTCGACCCCTAAATTGATAATGAGCATCATACCCACCATCACCATAATCATCCTCCTCCCCTTCTTGAGCTTGTGCAACTTGCTAAAGAGGTTGAACATTTCGAATAGGTCCGGGAAGTGGAACATCCCTTTGGGGATTGCACATAAGGTTAGGAATTGTCACTCGTTGGGTATTGCCCAACACTTGTTCAATTCGATCACGGTCCTCCTTTACCCGTTGTTGTCTAAGCAACTCAACAACTTGTTCCGGGGTAAAGGTTGAACTACTTGTGCCCTCAACGGCTTCAACCTGGGCACTCGGGGCCTCTTTCTCAACTTGGACACTCAGGGTCCCTTTCTATGATTATTGGAAGTCCTTTGTTCAACTAGGGTACTTGATGTCACCCTCTCAAGGTTCTCAATCCTTAAGTTCATACTATCCAATTTGGCAAGGATAGTAGCAACGGCATTCTTAGTGAAATCATCACCTTTATTGGCCATCGTACCTACAAAATGAGCAAACGTTAGTAAAATAACCTCACTCACACCCTCACAAGTGTTTCACTCGGTTCACTCATTTAGTGGTGGTGGATATTTCACTCAAGCTTGAAGATTCAGAGCTTCACTAAGTTGATCAACAAACCTCAACTTTATCACTCAACTCACAAGCCAAATGCACTCCGGGGTGAGTGGAGTTGATGTGACTCTATTGGAACGATAAGCTCTTTAAAGTTCGGACTTGAGCCAAAAGATACTACGAGTCTTCTTCGAATTCTACTCTCCTATCTACGCTTGAGTTTGCTAATAGCTTCGAATGGCTAGCACAATTCAAGTAGGAAAGATTACTCAAAGGAGTACTAGCTAGATGCAATGCAATCAAAGAAACAAGAGATCCTATGAAAAACTACCCGAAACCACACTTCAGAGAAGTAGGCGCCCCACCCCTTTAGAGTGGGCGGTCCACCCGAAATCCTGCAGTGGAGAGTAGGGAGTCCGCCCCTTTAACCAGGCGCCCCGCAATCCAAAAATCCAAAGAGGTCACACAAAAGAGGCGGTCTGCTTCCTAGACTAGGCGCCCCACCTACTGTGTTCTTCAGCACAGTCCCAACTCGTGTTTTCTAGGTATTGCACCCTAAAATCAAAAAAAAATCTCACGTTGTTTAGCAATCCGAAGGTACCCAAATGTATTTTCAATTACGAGGATCAAACCCCAATGATTTTTTTCCAACCCCAATCAAAAACAATCAAATCACCATGTTCATCAATGTCAAACTAGGGTTTCAACTTTCAAATTTTCAAAGGGTTTCAAATTTTCAAATCTTGTGATTCAACTTCAAATCACGTGTTTAGGGTACCAAAATAACAGGTTTCCAATAAGTAACTGATACAGGTCAAATAACGAAAGCAAATAACAAGTAATGGAAGCAACAAAGTAATCACGATAGAAGGAAAATAGGGATGGGGTAGAATAGAAATAGAAGAAAGAACGAATCAAACTAAACAATTAGATTAATTCAAAAGGGATGAGAGACTTGAACTATTAAACGGGAGTCACACTAGCGGTGATCCACTATGGATTCAACATAAGAGATACATGAAGCTCAAGCTTCAACAAGAATGGCCAAGCCTATTCTATCTTCTCAATTCTATTTTCAAAACTAGCTCCCCAAATAAAGTGACTAAGTGTGGTATTTATCGGTGTTCCACAGTCCTAATGTAATGTCTAAAAATCCCTCAAATGATATAAAAATAATACAAGCCTCGTAGGGCCAAAATAGGGATTACATGGCAAAATCCCGTCCAAAACTAGGCAAA
Source organism: Petunia axillaris subsp. axillaris (assembly GCA_029990575.1). NCBI lineage: Eukaryota > Viridiplantae > Streptophyta > Magnoliopsida > Solanales > Solanaceae > Petunia > Petunia axillaris. The sequence goes on along the minus strand of JARKNS010000006.1, from coordinate 57,411,714 downwards.
ACAGGCACCCCAATGAGCAGAGTAGGCACCCCACCCTGTAGAGTAGGCGGTCCGCCTACTACAGAGTGTAGAAAAGTAGGCGGTCCACCCAAAAAGTAGGTGTGGCCCAAAGTCCAGAGAGTGTGCAGTCAACTAGGCGGTCCGCCCAAAATAGAGGCGGCCAGAGATCCAGAGGCTTGCATTCTGGTAGGCGGTCCGCCTAGTGAAACAGGCGGTCCGCCCAGTGAAAGAGGCGGTCCGCCCCTTCCTGGAGGTTCTTGAAACGGCTCAAAATGTATCTCCCAAGCCCCTCCTTTGAAGCCTAGGTAGTCTTCCTTCCTTGGTGCTCCTTTGCATGATCTTCAAGTCGCTTCCCGGAGCCCGTGACTTGCCATCCTTATGCTCTCACGCTTGGCTCTTGATGGTTGTCGCTTTGGCTCAAATTTTCCCCGCATCAGTAACAAACCCCAATATCAATCACACAACGGGTCCATCAATCCAAGTACTCATGACCAAAAAAATTTTTGGTGTTTTTTTCAACTTTTTCTTTTTTTTTTTATGTTTTTCTTCTTTTCTTCAACAACAAACAAGAAACTAAGATAGAAACCAACCTAGGCACGAAGAATGAAGGGTCGGGGGTTTGTAGAAACAAAACCTGAAGCTTGCTCTGATACTAAGATTATAAGGATCGAAATCAAAAGACAAAAATAATGATAAAAGGGAACGAGACGCGTCTCGAACTCCCTACAAGGTAACTCCGGAGAACTTGTTCCGAGATACCCTCGTATCGGTGTCAAGAAGAGCCTACGCTAAGCAACCACCCTCGTGTCGCACCCGGGACCCGCAAGTAGAATGATCGAGTGTCGGTTCGATAATCAAGTAGGATCCGCTAGTGGGTTCAAGCCAACAAAAGGGTTTTCTTCAAAACCAAGAGTTCAACTCTATTCATCATTCAACAATAATCAAAGCAAGCTAAAGTTCAATGAAGACAAGTGAAATATTTATAGGCTTCACTTCGACATAATGAAAGCCCTAAAGTTCCCCCAAAGTGGGTTAAAATAACAAAGGCCACGTAGGGCTATAATAGTCAAAACATAGCATTAAAATTAGAACTACCGCAAGGCCTTCAGCTACTGGGCGGTCCGCCCCCTTGCTCTAGGCGCCCCGCCTAGTTATTCCAATGCTAGAGATCAGTAGGCGGCCCTACTAGGCGATCCTCCCCTTTTCAGGCGATTGGAGATCCAGAGAGTTAACAATTAGTAGGCGGTCCGCCTAGTTGAGTAGGCGGTCCGCCCCTTCCTGGGAGCTCTTGAAATGCTTCCAAATGTGGCCTGAATGCCTCTCCAAGTAGCTTGGGTGATCCTCCATCCATGGCACTCCAATTTATGATCTTTAAGTCGCTCCCGGAGTCTCCTTCTATGTCCTTCCAAGTCAAGTGAAGATGACTGTCTTGAATCAACTTGGCTTGACTTTTAGTGAAAAGCCTTAAGGTAGTATGCCCCACATCAATTTTTCATTTGCATCTTCTCTAGGTGCTTCTAATGGTGAACAAGGGAGCAGTAGAGATGCTTCCATTAGTATTGGAGGAGGTGGTGGTTTTTCCATGGGAAAGAAGAAACTTACATCTTATAGGTATGCTAACGCCCTAATTCTTCTAATTCCCATGTGGAGGGTGGTTTGAGAGATTGTGTTGCTCTTGCTACAAGGTGCTTATATTGTTCTATCAATGCCGTGAGGGGCTTGGATAGTTGTAGTAGTAGTGTTATTGCCAATGGGACCAAGGCGAGGGGTTCTTATAGGTTCCATGGAAAGGTTCCTTCCTCGACTTTCAACAACACTTCTAATGTTGGAACTGTGACGGGAAGTGGAAGTGACCCTAGCAATCTTGCTAGGACAGGAGGTGATAAGGATCAAAATCGCGGAAGCAACAAAAGATAGTGGAAGCAATAAAGTAAACACGAGATCAAGAAATTAAGGGATGGGGAAGAACAGAACTAGAAGAAAGAATGAATCAAACTAACCAAAGTAGATTGATTCAAAGGGAGAAAGAGACTTGAACCACTCATGGGGTCACACTAGGGCAATCCGCCATGGATTTCAAGTACTATACATGATGCTCAAGCTTCAACAAGAATGGCCAAGCCTATTCTATCTTCTATTCTCTCAATTCCAAAACTAGCTAATGAAATGTAAAGACTAAGCGTGGTATTTATAGATGTTCCACAGTCCTAATGAAATGACATAAAAGCCCCTACAAGTTTATTACACATAATAGGCCATCTAGGGTTAAAATAGTAAATAACTAGACTAAAATCTCAGAATGCGAGTCTAGGAGGCGGAGCGCCTAAGGATGGGACGGAGCGCCTGAGATTTGCACATTTTGGTGCAGTAAGAAAGCTAGGCGGAGCGCCCACCATGGAGGCGGAGCGCTTGGGCTGCTCCTTTCTTGGGCGGAGCGCCTGCTGCGCCGAGGCCTAGTGCCCACACCTTGATCTTCAAAATGCTCCCGAACTCTTCCCTTATACTCTTGATCTCTCATCCTTTGCATCCTCCAATCCCGGCTCTTGATGGTAAGTGCCTTAGGCTCGATTTGCCCTGCATCATCCTCCCCTTCTTGAAAGGATTTCGTCCTCAAAATTAAACCATCAAGGCCTACAACCAAAGTCAAGAACAAGAGAAATATCCTACTACAATAGTAGGTTAGTGCAAGTAGTGTGGAAAATACACTCGTGTGGTATAGCCAAGTATCTATAACAATGGTAAAGCACATGTTTCCAAAGAAAACAACAAGTACTTGACTTTCCCAATGGATTTACCCAAGACCAGAACCATCAAAGAGATCAATATGGTATGAATTATGCAAGATCAAGCCATCAAAATTACTATAATCCCTAAGTTCAACTTTCACACACCAAAGCTTCCCAGTATGAAAAGAGGTAAGCTCAACAAGAGTGAGTGCAAGTGATGTGGAAAACGCACATTTTTGATAGACCCAAGTATCAATACCAATCAAAAGTATAGGTCTCCAAAGGAAACAACAAGTTCTTGGCTCAACAATGACAAGCACTCACTACCATAACAAGCAAAGAGATTAATATGACATGGAACATGCAAGATTAAGCAACTAAGTTCCCTATGACCTCCAAGCTTATGGTCAACACACCAAGCCTTCAATGCATTACTATCACAATGTGACTCATTGGCTTTGGCATGCTCAACACCCAAGGTGGGATCAACATGTAGGGTGGAGCAAACAAAATAGTTCAATTGGCAACTAACAGTAATTACTCCACTTTCCTTCTTGGAAGCACTCTTACACACACCAAGAGTGACTCCCTGACCTCCGCCAAATCCACCTCTAAGACAATCGTCCTCACTAGACAAACTCTCAAGGAAGGTCTCCAAAATAGGTTCTTCATCATTATAGTCCATACAATGAAGGTTAGAATTACTAGAAGATGGCCCAACACAACCAATATCAAGACCACTCATCTCACTTAGAGTTCCAATCATTGGATTGTCCATAGAGTCTAACTTTCCAAACCATTGAGGTTCTATTTTACTACCAACCCTAGTCCGATACAATTCACTACCACAAATGAAATTGTCTTCAAACAATGGAAATGTAAAAGCATGCACCTCAATTTAATGGTCAAACAAAAGCATAGTATCAAGACTAGGTTCTTCACTCTCACTCGAGGAGTCATCATAGACAACATTGTCCAATTCATGCAATTCGGACTCCTCAAGGTCATTATCATCATTACCATAACACATAGGTCCACCAAAGAGAAGCATATTAACAAGGGTATGATCAACTATCTCATTTTCCCCTTTGTCAAAGATAGGTGGTGTGTCATAACAAGGCCCACAATCACAGTCAACTACAATATCTTCACTAAAGAGAGGTTCAATAAAAATCGAGCTCGCATCATTATGAGCCCTTATCATTCCTTTCAACTAGTGGTTCACATTCACACACAAGTTGACCAAAAGACTCTACACTAGTTGCAAACACATTATGATCACACAGATCATCAACTAGCATAGAGTTTTCACAAACACTCTCACATAACAAGGAAGTAACATGCTCAAGGGAAGAACTATCACTTACCTTTGGATGGCCATCTTGCTCACTCAATGCACTTGAAGTGTCCTGACTTGTCCCTCAATCTTCAGGCTCACATTGAAGATCTTCCTCACCTTGTCCTTCCGTCTTGGAACATGGTTGAGGCTCCATTGGCTTGCCTCAAAGAATGCCTACACAAGAGCTAACACAAGCAGAATAAAAAGATAAAGAGTAAGTGTTAGAATAAGGGGTGTCCACACTCTCAAAAATTCTTTTTCCTTATTTCTTTTCCCTCATTTTCTTTTCAAGGTCGGGTGTAGATTCGGGTGGTGACATTCCACTCACATCACTCAACACATCCTCTCCTTTTTCCACTCGAGGAATGTCACCGGTCACTCCCTTACTCCTCTCAATCTTTTGTCACTCATGTTCCGGTGAGTTGGGACGAGGCCCAAGAATACCCATAGCCGGAGTAGGTGGACTCTTAACATCAACCAGGAATCTAGGACTTGGAGACTGATGCAGCCCGAACACGTGCTGATCAAGTGTTCGATCCACTGAGGTCAATGACACGAAGCCAAGCCAAACTTCTGCACGATGTTCATATTCACTTGGCCTGGCCGAAGAAAAGCAACTACTCCGAGGCTGAGTATTCGAACTCAAAAACCGAAGGCTTCATCTACAAGCTTGAGCTCGAAGGAAGGAGTGACCAAACCGAGCACTCAACATCGGTGCCGAAGTAAAGGCAAGAACTCAAGGAAGGGCGATTGATGTCAAGTATGAGTTGAGTGAGCAACCGAGCACCGAAGTGAAAAGCTCGAGCTCAAGTGTTCGAAGTCACGTGTTCGGTTAAAGGAGGAGCCGAACACTTATTAGGCAGCCCTGTGTGGCTTACTCCTATTGGTCACCTGTGACCATTTACTTCTTTATCCTTAGCATAGTCTATAAATACTCCATTTCCATTTTATTGTAAAGATTAATTAAGTCTTATGATATTTGAACATAGCAGTTGCTATTGAAGTGTCTCCGATGGAGCCAAACCCCGACGTGGGATTTTAAAGAACTTGTGTCAATCAGTGTGAATCATTTTGAACATTTTCTTCTTGGTCATTCAATTTACAAAAAGCGTTGTCTTTCTTGAGGATTGTTGCTTAGTATAGGTGATTCTTGACCTTCATTTGATCGAGCTTGAGACAAGTTCCTCACTGTTCTTACGAATCGAAGCAAGTCTTGTCTTGCTTCTATCTTTTATTTCTTGTTATTTTTCCGCGTTTCATTGTGTCTAGCCTTCCCTCGGGTTTGCTTGCACCATCTTGGTATCATAGCAAGGTTTGAGTTTGTTCGTTATATTCGTTATATTCGTGCTTGTATCTCCAGTTTCAGCTTTTTTCCTTGCTGTGGTTTGTTGTTGCTGTGGTGTTTACAAAAAAAAAAAAAACGTAGAAAAAGAAAAATTCAAAAAAAATTTTGGTTGATTTGTTGGTTGTCTGAATCAAACAACCCTTAATTCTTGTTCACCACGGTCCAAGGAGTGATTTGAGTACCCAACGTACAACATTTCTGGCTAGGGTTTCTTGACAAATTTTTGGACTATTTGAGTTTAGTGGTGACTGATTTCGAACCCCAGTGTGTTTTGGTTGTTAACGATGAAGACTGGTGGTTATTGAGAGATTTGGGTTTGTTTTGTGCTTAAATTTTGAAGTTCTAAATGTTTGAACCGTCGTCCGTACACCGGAAAATTGTTACGATTGTAACGGTGAACGGACAACGAGGAGCTGAGTCTTAGCTCAAGAACTTTGGACTAATTTCCTCCGTTGTTGTTGTTACCGGAGTTGAAAGAAGCAACCTAAACTCTCTTAAAATTCGTGGTCAGTGAACGAAGTTAAAATTGTCCGTATGCCGGAGCCAAAACTTCACTGTTCCATTGAAGAAGAAAGGGGTAAAGTGTAAAGATCAAAACCCCATGTGAAAAGTTGTCGGCTAGAAAAGGGAATTGGATAAGGTAAAACCCTATCCGTACCAAGGAGGGACCACTCTTTTACGGGCAAGAGTTGGTGTGATCGAAAAATATTCCGAAGAGGAATAAAAGGGGTAGATTCTCCTAGGTTTTCACTTTTCTTGTGTTCGATAAATCTAGTTAGTGGATCTTTTGAGTAATTCTTCCTACTCGAGGTCGTACTAACTCATTTGAGCTTATAGGAACTCGTGCGTGCGGTGACCGAAGTCCAACTTTCGTAGAAAATTCTTTGACTCCCGAAGCGCAAGAGTAAATAGCGTCCGTCCAATCGAGTCTTATCAATTCACTCATCCCGAAGGAGACATTGTAACTTGTCAAATTCGAAGGAACTGAGAGAAGTTGATCAACCGAGGAAGCCATTGGCTACAAGTTCTTGAGTGACCAAAAACCGAACCCATAAATTGAGTGGACCCGAGTCCCACCCATCAAAGGTGAGGGAGTGTGTGAGGTGATTTCTAACCTTAACCTTTATTTGGTCTTTGATTCGTGCAGGTACCATAGCTGGGAATGGAGGCAATGGCAAAGGCATTGAGAAGTCTGAAGTGTCGTTAGCCGATCTCATGGCTGCGATACAAGACAGTAGTGCTGAAGTAAGAGGAGTGAGTGCTCGAGTATCTCAACTCGAGCAAGGAAGTGTGTCCGTGGCCTTACCTAGGTCCGGCTCTGGAACTAGCAACTCCACTCCGATGAAGCCTGAGCTGTATGCTGAGCTAATTCGACAACATCAGTTGAAAAGCGAGCAAATTCGAAAGGAAGTTTTGGGCAATTCCCAAACTCAACAAAACTGGCAATCCCCAAGCTGAGAATCAACACTTAGGCATTCCCCGAAGTAAAAGAATACCACTTCCAATGTCCCGAAGACAAATTGAGGTCGTTGATGAAGAGGTAGATGAAGGAGAATTTTCTGATGCCGAACCTGAATATGATCAGCCGTTCGCTCAACGAAGGCAAGCTCACCGAGGTCGTGGAAATTTCCGAGGTCGAGGCCGAGGCGCAAATGTTGATCGACATATTGAGCGTGAGGCTGATGATCGCTATGAAGAGTATCCCGAACAAGTTCGTGGTGTTCAAGACTCAAACTTGAGCAGCGTCAAGATCACTATTCCACCCTTTAAAGGAACTAGTGATCCGGATGAATATCTTGAATGGAAGCTTAAAATGGAGCGAATCTTCGAAACCAATGAGATGACCGAAGAGAGAAAAGTTGCACATGCCATTGCTTCGTTCGAAGTGTATGCATCTACATGGTGGGAAGCTGACAAAAGGCATAGACGAAGGAATGCCTATCCCGAAGTCATTACTTGGCCACAGTTGAAGAGAGCAATGGATGCTAAGAATTTGAGTGCTAAGTACAGGCAAACTCAATTACAAAAGCTCTATGAGCTAAAACAAGATCCAAGTCAGTCCAAGAATATCATGATGAGTTCGAAAGAGTTCGATTGAATCTTGATCTGGTAGAAGATGAAGAGCAGGCCACTATTCGATTCAAAAATGGGTTGGCTCGGGATGTGTCATCTCAATTGAGGCTACACGTATACCACACGTTGGAAGATCTGTTTGAAGCTGCCACCGAAGCTGAGAAATTGGTGAAGGACGATAAGGCAAACTGGTATTGAGGAGTCACTACTTCTACTCCTTTGAACCGAGGTAAAGAATGGAAAAGTCCTAATCCAACAAGTGCTAACACTGTTCGAGATTCGAAGAAACCCTTCGAAAGGGGTGTGACCGGTAACCAACCAAGAGAAGTGGGAGGTAAAATTCAACTAAACTCTCCTAGTGCTTCAAATATTCAATGTCATAAATGCAAAGGTTATGGTCACATGGCAAAAGAGTGTCCAACTCGCGAAGTTATGCTTTTGCTCGAAGATAGAACCGTCCATGAGCAAGCGAGTGACACCGAGGAGGAGTATATCGAGGAGATTGACCGAGCTGATGATGATGATCGTGAAGCTGCCGAAGCTGATCATCCGAAAAGGTTTCTTGTGGTTCGAAGGAATTTGAGCTGCATGACTCTTGAAGAAGAGGACAACCAAAGAGAAAATCTTTTCCATGCCCGATGTCGAGTGAGGGGGAAGGTGTATTTGATGATCATTGACTCAGGTAGTTGTGCAAATGTGGTGAGCCAAACCTTGGTTTCACAAATGGGACTACCTACGTTGAAGCATCCCCACCCTTACAAATTGCAATGGCTGAACGAGTGTGGAGAATTGAGGGTTGTCAAACAAGTGTGGATCAAGTTTAGAATTGGAGAATATCAAGATGAAATGATGTTCGATGTGGTACCGATGCAAACTTGTCATTTGCTATTGGGACGACCATGGCAGTATGACCGGTCGGTTGTTCACAATGAAAGATCCAACAATTACACTGCAAAGCTCGAAGGGAAGAGTTTTATACTCAAACCCTTGTCACCAAAACAAGTCACCGAGGACTATAAACGGATGAAAGAATTGAAAGAAGCGGCCAAAGCTAAGCTTCCGATGGGAACAAAATTAGGGGCCAAAGACAAAGACTCACCGCTCGAGGTAAGAAATATCTGTGCAACAATGCAACCGGGTGAGTATCTACGAGGCAACGACAATGATCAAATGATGATTTGCCTCGTGCACAAGGGTATCTTTCTAAACTCTAATGATGATTTTTCTAGCGATAACCCTTTGCCTAGTGCTGTACAAAGTGTTTTGCAGGACTTCGGAGACATGTTTCCCGAAGAAATGCCAGGTGGATTACCTCTGTTGAGAGGAATCGAGCACCAAATTGATTTCGTACCGGGGTCTCAAATCCACAGCAAACCTTCATACCGGTGTAATCCCGAAGACACCAAAGAGCTCCAAAGGCAGGTTGATGAGTAGGATTCGTTGTCAGTGCTAATGGTGTTGAAGTCGACGAGTCAAAAGTCGAAGCCATCAAAGATTGGCCAACTCTAATCTCGGTATCACAAGTTCGTAGTTTTCATGGCCTATCTAGCTTTTACTGAAGGTTTGTTCGTGACTTTAGCACCGTGGCAGCTCCTTTAACCGAGCTGGTTAAGAAAGACCATCTATTTGTGTGGGGAGAGTCCCAAGAGAGGGCTTTCCAAGAGTTGAAACGGAGGCTTTGCTCTGCCCCGTTGTTGCAATTCCCTGACTTCGGCAAAGCATTCGAAGTCAAGTGTGATGCATCCGGAGTTGGGATCGGAGGAGTGCTGATTCAAGAATCGAATCCGATCGCTTACTTTAGCGAAAAGCTTAAGGGTGCAACCTTGAATTAGTCAACGTATGACAAGGAGTTGTATGCCCTCGTTCGAGCACTCGCCCATTGGCAGCACTATATGTGGCCTCGAGAGTTTGTGATTAAAAGTGATCATGAATCTTTGAACCATCTCCGAGGTCAGGAGAAATTGAACCGCAGGCATGCCAAGTGGGTTGAATTCATTGAGAGTTTTCCTTATGTAATTCATTACAAAAAGGGAAAAGACAATGTTGTGGTCGATGCGCTATCAAGGAAATTTGCTTTAGCCACCACTCTAGCCTCAAGGCTCATGGGATTCGAAAGCATCAAGTCGATGTACGAAGACGATCCCAAGCTGAAATGCGTTTGTGACGCAATCTTGAGTGGCCGAAGGGTTGAGAAATATCAGTGACACGATTGCTACCTCTTCAAGAATGGGAGGGTTTGTGTGCCAGTGTCATCGTGGAGAGAGCTCTTTTGAGAAACCCACTTCAGAGGACTGATGGGACACTTTGGTGTTGACAAAACTCTTGGTATCTTAACCGAGCAGTTCCATTGGCCCAAAATGCGACGTGATGTGGAAAAGCTTTGCAACGCTTGTCTTGTTTGCAGGAAAGCTAAATCAAAGTCCAACCCTCATGGTTTGATACCCCGTTGTCTGTGCCTGATCGACCTTGGGTTGATATATCCATGGACTTTGTGTTGGGGTTACCGAGGTCGGGGGGTGGACATGATAGCATCTTTGTCGTAGTCGACCGTTTTTAAAAAATGGCTCACTTTATTCCTTGAAAAAAGTGTGATGATGCACAACATGTAGCTACTTTGTTTGTTTCTAATGTGTTGAAATTGCATGGTGTACCTCATACTATTGTGAGTGATCGAGACTCAAAATTCTTGAGTCATTTTTGGAAATGTTTGTGGGGTACCCTCGGCACCAAGCTACTATTCTCGATGTCTCACCATCCTCAGACTGATGGATAGACCGAGGTAGTTAACCGAACCTTGGGATATTTGCTTCGAGCAATGACCAAAGGCAAGGTCGGAAACTAGGCAGATCGTTTGCCCATGATGGAGTTTGTATAGAATCGAACGGTGCATCGAATGATCAATATGACCCCATTCGAATGTGTGTATGGTTTTAATCCTTTGATTCCACTTGATTTAACCCCATTGCCTCGAGATTCTGTTATTGGTTTTGAAGGTACTCGGCGAGCCACTGCCTTGATCGAGTTGCATGCAAAGGTTAAGAAGAACCTCGAGGAAGCTTATGCAAAGGTTGCATCGAAGAAAAACAAGGGGCGTAAAAAGCTGGAATTTAAAAAGGGAGATTGGGTTTGGGTTTACTTCCGAAAGGAACGCTTCCCGAACCAAAGGAAAGGAAAGTTGGCTCCTCGAGGGGATGGTCCATTTCAAGTGTTGACCAAGATCAACAACAATGCTTACGTGATCGACCTCCCTGGTGAGTATAACGTGTCCAACACCTTTAATGTTGCTGACTTAGTTCCTAGTATTGTAGGTCAAACCTTGAAGGATGAGGAAGGCTCAATTTCGAGGACGAAATCTTCTCAAGAAAGGGAGGATGATGCAGCCCGAACACGTGCTGATCAAGTGTTCGATCCACCGAGGCCAATGACACGAAGCCAAGCCAAACTTGTGCACGATGTTCATATTCACTTGGCTTGGCCGAAGGAAAGAAACTACTCTGAGGCTGAGTATTCAAACTCAAGAACCGAAGGCTTCACCTACAAGCTTGAGCTCGAAGGAGGGTGTGACCAAACCGAGCACTCAACATCGGCACCGAAGTAAAGGCAAGAACTCAAGGAATGGCGATCGATGTCAAGTATGAGTTGAGTGAGCAACCGAGCACCGAAGTGAAAAGCTTGAGCTCAAGTGTTCGAAGTCACGTGTTCGGTTAAAGGAGGAACCGAACACTCATTAGGCAGCCCTGCGTGGCTTACTCCTATTGGTCGCATGTGACCATTTACTTCTTTATCCTTAGCATAGTCTATAAATACTCCATTTCCATTTCATTGTAAAGATTAATTAAGTCTTATGATATTTGAACATAGCAATTGCTATTGAAGTGTCTCCGATGGAGCCAAACCCCGACGTGGGATTTTAAAAAACTTGTGTCAATCGGTGTGAATCGTTTTGAACATTTTCTTCTTGGTCATTCAATTTGCAAGAAGCGTTGTCTTTCTTGAGGATTGTTGCTTAGTATAGCTGATTCTTGACCTTCATTTGATCGAGCTTGAGACAAGTTCCTCACAGTTCTTTCGAATCGAAGCAAGTCTTGTCTTGCTTCTATCTTTTATTTCTTGTTGTTTTTTCCGCGTTTCATTGTGTCTAGCCTTCCCTCAGGTTTGCTTGCACCATCGAGACTCATCACTTGAGCTCTCGTGAACCACTTGGCTTTGGAGCTTGTGGTTTGGGGTTCACCTTGTTGACAATTTTCAACTATTTTCTTACACTAGTCGCAACATTGCATGTGATTGTAGGACTTCTTGTTTGCACTCTTTCAAGCATAGGACTCCTCCTCAATGGTGTCCCACTATTTCTCATGTTCGTAGGACTTCTTGATTGCTTAATTTCAAACATGGAATGAAGTTCCCGCTCCTTTCTTCTTTGCATTGCCAAGGAAGATGCACGATTAAGCAACTTGTCTCTTGCCCGACAAAGTTAAAAGTTATAAGTCCTTTGACCCCTGCTCACATTGTAATTATCCCTCACAATACTATATTGCACCTTCTTATCTTGCAACCATGGCTCACCTAAACGGACATCAAAATGTTGCATGGGATACACATCACACCACATATACCTCTTGTAACTCCTATGAGATATATACACCCAAGCTTTCTTGGAAACCCACTCTTATGGTACTCATAAGGATGCTCTAGGGCATAGCATGGTAGCCTTAGCGCATTAACCAACGAGGTGCTAATGCAATTGGCATCGGTGTCACCAATATTGAGCAAGTATCCTCTATTACATTCCACCTCAACAACGAACCTTCTTAGACCCAAGTTTCATATAGGATCATCCACGAAAGATCTTGGAAGTCCAAAAATAGTATCACCATCAACTCGAGTCTACCTTAACCCTCCTCTCCTAGCAACACTACTAGTATAACTTCTACTTCCCGACACTCTTCCAACACTAGAAGTGTAGTTGAAAATCAAGGAAGGAGTTTCATCATAGAACCCATAAGAACTCTTTGAAGAGGTAGGAGTGTGGTAGAAACTCTCTCCCCTCTTCTCGGTTCCATAACCCATAGCACCACTCCTACTACTACTACCCATACCCCTCATGGCATTGATAGCACAATTCATGCCTTTTGTAGCAAGAGCAACACCATTTCTCACATCATCCTTCACATGGGAATAAGGAGCATTAAGTCGTTTAGCACAACTAGAAAATGTAAGCCTCCCTTTTCCCATGGAACAACCACCACCTCCTCCCAAACTAATGGAAGGACCTCTACTACTCCCTTGCACACTATTAGCAACACCAAGAGAAGATAATGAACAATTCATATAATCAACTTCATCATCAATTCTCTCGATGTCGCTATCAATATCCTCAAATTCAGCACAAGAACAGTAAGTAGGAACAATATACCTTGAAGCGTCACTATCTTCAATTTCTTGACTAGAAGCATAGGAATCTTCACATTCATCTCCACAAGCCTCATAGTCTTCATAGGTCTCATGAGCATTATAGTCACCCGCTATCATCATACGAACCTTGGTTCCCCGAATCGCCATAGCAATACCCATCATCATCATCATAGGAACCATAGTCTCCATCATTTCCACACGAGTCATACCCTCCACAATCATCATCTGAAACCATAGTTGTAACAATAAAGAGTAAAGGACCTCAAAATTTTACTCCCTCATGTGTATCACTCAAAAGATGTCAATCAATTTTCTTTTCACTCGTGTATACACTCAAGGTCATTGGCTTTTTTGACCACACTCTATTGTTCTCACCACTCAAGCCTTTTTCCACTAAAGACCCTCTTGTTCTCTTAGTAATCACAATGGCAAGATCAATCAACTAATGCACCCAAGTAATGGTTCGGAATTGAGTTTAAGTGACTGAATGTACGGAAGCTAGTTTAATGTGCACTTGAAGCAAGCAAGATCTACGACTTTAAGTAAAGACTCCAAGACACACAACACCCTAAAAGCCCAAAGATTAGCATTAATAAAGTAGGACAAATACCTTAGAAACACTAACCAAGAAGTACGGAAACGAAACAAACACAAAAACACATGAAACGAAACAAACCAAACAAGCCAGTGGACTGGGCGGTCCGCCTGGGTGGGTGGGCGGTCCGCCTGGGGGCTGACCAGAAACTCAGCTGGGTTTTTCGCCTAGGGTTGGGCGGTCCATCTGGGTCCTGCTCCCAACTATTTCAAAAACGTGTTTTGGTGGTTTTTAACCCAAAATCTCAACATTTTTCAACCTGATTCTCCTAATAAAAGGTACCCAAAATTGTTTTTCACTAATCCCAACAAACCTCAATGATTTTTAACATGCAACACCCAATAAAAAGATCACAATCAAGATTTAAAGCGGTTTAAACAAGGGTTTCAAGTTCGGTCTCAATTTTTCGAACTTTTGACTCTCAACTCCAAATCATGTAAAAATGGTACCAAATCAACGGGTAAATGATATAGAACAATCCCCAATACATATCATTGATTGGGCTATCATATCCACGAAGTTCTATCAATTGTTTTTTGTATTTTACAACTTTTCTATTTTTTTTTTTCATCTTTTCTCCAAGAACAAGAACAACAATAACAATAAGGTAAAGATACAAGATAAATGAACAAGGATCGAGGTTTGTAAGAATAAATCCCGAGCCTTGCTCTGATACCAAACTGATAAGGATCAAAATCGCGGAAGCAACAAAGATAACGGATGCAATAAAGTAAACAAGAGATCAAGAAATTAAGGGACGGGGAAGAACAGAACTAGAAGAAAGAATGAATCTAACTAACCAAAGTAGATTGATTCAAAGTGAGAAAGAGACTTGTACCACTCACGGAGTCAGATAAAAGCCCCTACCAGTTTATTATACATAATAGGCCACGTAGGGCTAAAATAGTAAATAACTAGACTAAAATCTCGGAATGCTAGTCTAGGAGGCGGAGCGCCTAAGGATGGGGCAGAGCGCCTGAGATTTGCACATTTTGGTGAAGTTAGCAAGCTGGGCGGAGTGCCCACCATTGAGGCGGAGTGCTTGGGCTGCTCTTTGCTCTGGCGGAGCGTCTGCTTTCCCTGGGCGAGGCGCCTAGGCCTGAAGCCCACTCCTTGATCTTCAAAATGTTCCTGAACTCTTTCCCTATGCTTTCGATCTCTCGTTATTTACATTCTTCAATCCCGGCTCTTGATGGTAAATGCCTTAGGCTCGATTTGCCCTGCATCAGGAGGAATAAGGGAGACCCAAGTTATTGCTGTTGATACTCATGGGCATTCAAGTTCTCTCTGGGATACATCTCTACGAAACTTGGGTAGACGTAGGTTCGTTGTTCTGGTAAATAGTATTGGAGGATACTTGCTCAAGATTGATGATACCGATGCCAATTTCATTAGCACGTATTTGGTTGATAGGCTAAGGATACCATGCCGTGAGCTAGAGAATGCTTATGAGTATGATGGAGTGTGGGTTTCCAAGGAAGCTCGAGTACACATATCTCATAGGAATTACAAATGTTATGTATGGTGTGATGTGTATCCTATGCGACATATTAATGTAAGGTTAGGTGAGCCATGGTTGGAAGACAAGAGGATGCAATATAGTGGTATGAAGGATGCGTATCTTGTGGGCATAGGGCAAAGGGTTTATGACTTTGTACCTTATCGGGTAAGAGGCCAATTGTCTACTAGTGCACCTTCTTTGGCTATGCAAAGGAGCAAGGAGCGAGAACTTCATTCCAAGGTTGAAAATGTGCAATCAAGGAGTCCTACAATTACAAGAAGTGGTGGGACTAGTGCAAATAAAGGGTTGACAAGTGTCAACAAGGTGACCCCGAAACCACAAGTTTTAAAGCCAAGTGGTTTACCAACGAAGAAGAAGGAGACATCAAGTGATGAGTCTCCAAGTCCTAGATTATGGGTTGATGTAAAGAGTCCACCTACTCCGGCTATGGGCGTTCTCGGGCCTCGTCCCAACTCGCCCGAATATGAGAGACAAAAGATAGAGAGGAGTAAGGGAGCGACCGGTGACAACTCTCGAGTGGAAATAGGAGATGTTGTGTTGAGTGATGTGAGTGGGTTGTCACCAACTGAATCTACACCCGACCTTGAAGAAAAAATGAGGGAAAAGAGAGAGGAAAACAGAATCATTGAGAGTGAGGGCACCCATTATTCTAACCTTAACCTTTTATCTTTTTCTTCTATTTATTTGAATTCTTGTGTAGGAATTCTTAGAGGCAAACTGATGGAGCCTCAATCATGTTCCAAAATGGAAAGGCAAGGTAAAGAAGATCTTCAATGTGAGCTTCAAGGTGAAAAGACTACCCATGATACTATAAGTGCATTGAGTGAGCAAGATGGAAACTCAAGTGTAAGTGTTAGTTCTTCTTCTCTTAAGCATGATACTTCCTTGTCTTATGATAGTGTTTGTATGAACTCAGCACTAGTTGATGTTTTGTATTATTACAATGTGTTTGCAACTACTGTAGAGTTGATTAGTCAACTTGTGAGTGAACGTAAACCATTAGTTGAGAGTGTTGAAAAGCCTCATCATGATGTGAGCTCGATTTTCATTGAACCTCTCTTTAGTGAAAATATTGAAGTTGACCTTTATTGTGAACCTTGTTATGACACCCCCACCCATATTTGATAAAGGAGAAGATGAATTGCATAAATATCCCATTATTACCTTTGATTGCTTACTTGATAATGGTGGTATCTTGTGTCGTATTAGGGTCGTGACCTTGAGGAGTCTCTAGTGTATGAGATTGATCGAATTGTTTTCGATGACTCCTCAAGTGTAGATGTTGGCTCTAGTTTGAGAACTTTACCTTTTCTTGCTAATGAACTTGAGAAGTGTGCCTATACTAACCCTTATTATGAGGGCAACTTCAATGGAAATGGTGATTTGTATCAAACTAGAGTAGAGTGTGAGTTTGAACCTCCATGGTTTGGAAAGCTTAACTCTATTGATAATCCATTGTTTGAGACCTCCCGTGGGAGTTTGTCTAGCGAGGAGGATCGTCTTAGAGTTAAAAGTGGAGGTGAGGAGGTACCTCTGGGTGTGTGTAAGAGTGCTTCTAATAAGGGGAGTGGAGTATTTGATGTTAGTTGTAAATTGAACTATTTTACTTACTCCATCCCATATGTTGATCACACCTTGAGTCTTGAGTATGCCAAAGCAGAAGTGTCAGATTGTGCTAATATTGATTTGAAGGCTTGGTGTGTTGGTCATAAGCTTAGAGGTCATAGGGAATTTGATTGCTATATCTTGCATGTTCCATGTCCTATTGATCTATTTGCTTGTCTTTGTGTTGGATGCACTTTCTTGTCCAGTCAAGTACTTGTTGTCTCTTTGGGAGGCAAGAGCTTTATTATTATTATTGATGTTGGGCTCTATCATAAGAGTGTGTTTTAACACTTTTGAGCACTAACCTACTCTTGTGGTAGGAATTTTTTTTGTTTGTGTTTGTCTTTAGACGTAGGCTTTGATGGTTTGATTTCCAGGACGAAATCCTTTGAAGAAGGGAAGGATGATGCAATCCAAATTAGGATTAGGACCCAACCATCAAGAGCAAACCAAGAAGGGTGCGAGGATGCAAGGACAAGAGCTTTAGAGATGAGTCGAGGGACCCCAAGGACAAGGAGGAGCGCCCCAAATCCCAGAAGGAGCACCCAAGATGCTGAGGAGGAGCGCCCAGACATAGCCCAGGGCCAGACGGAGCGCCCCAACCTCCAGGCGGACCGCCCAGACATAACTAAGTCCAGGCGGAGCGCCTAGTTGCTTAGGCGGAGCGCCTAGCCTTGCATGTATCATGATCAGTAGCCTTTTTAGGCAGAGCGCCCAAACTCCTAGGAGAGCGCCTAGACCACTGGACGGATTTTTTTGTTGAACTTCCCATTTTGACCCTTTGTGGTCTCTTATGTTTAAACCCACTTTAGAGGCATTTTAGACATTTCACAAGGGGATAGGAGGACTTAAAAATACACCCCTTAGTCTTCCATTTCATTGAACCTAGATTTGTATGAACATTGAAGAGAGAATGTAGAGAGGCCGAGCCTTCTAGTTCAAAGCGAGACGCTTCGTGAATCTTGTACGACTTAGAATCTAAGGAGATTAAACGTTTAGTATGAATTAATTGTAAGGTTCGAGTTTTATTTCTCCCTTTTGGATATTCATGTCATGTCGTGAATCGATTATCCATTCTTTCTTCTCGTTTCCCGATATCTCTTTTGATATCACGTTATCTTATTCTATCGCTTCTGCATTGTTGTAACGTTATTTGCTTCCACGTATTTTACCCCGTATCATGAACGGTGGCTCATACTCAGCATCAGCCTCGGGAAACTCTCCATCATCACCTTCTTCATCAACGACCACGACTTGTCTTCGAGGCCTTTAAATAGGTGGTCTATCAGCTTGGGGAATGCCCAAGTTTTGTTGCTCAGCTTTGGGAATGCCCAAGTTTTTTTGTTCATCTTGGGGAATGCCTAAAGCTTCATTTCGATTGGCCTCATTCCTCAACCGTTGTAGACGAGCAAATTTAGCAAACTGCATTTGTTTTATGGGAGTAGAATTGCTCGTTCTAGCTTCAGATGCTGGTAAAGCCATGGATGGTCGGGCTTGCTCGAGGTTAGCTACTCGAGCACCGACGTCTTGTATCGCAGCCATGAGATCGGCTAATGACACCTCGAGCGCTTTAACACCCTTCTCTCTATTTCTAGCCATGGTACCTGCATAAGTCAAATATGAAGAAAATGTTAAGGTTAGAAATCACCTCACACACTCCCTCACTTTTGTAGGGTGGCGCTCGGGTCCTCTCAATTTGTAAGTTCGGTCACTCAAGGACTTGTAACCAATGGCTTTGTCAGATTGAACAGTCCCTCTACGATCCTCCTAGTTCGACGAGATTCACTATATTCTTCGAGAAGAGTAAATTGATGTTCGACTCAATGGAACGGACGCTATTTAACTGCACACGGGAGGTCAAGAGTTTAACTATGAAATTTGGACTTCAATCACCACACACACAAGTTCCTATAAGCTCAGACAAGTTAGTAGTACCTCGAGTAAGATAATTTACTCAAGAGATCTACTAACGAGAATTCACAGATACAGAGAAAGAAAGAAAACCTAGGATAAGCCCTTCATTTCATCTTTATGAAACCTCGGACACGTCACCTTTGTACGGACAGAAGTGGTCCCTCTTTTAGTACGGTCTATAGTTTAACCTTATTGGCTTTCCTCTTTTCTGCAAAAGTTGTCGGCAGACTTTCCACATAGGGTTTTAGGTAACGGCGCCTTTCCACTTTCTTCTTCAATAGAACAATGAACTTTCCTTTTCTCGATGTACAGACAACTTTAACTTATTCACAGTCCGGAAATCAAAGTAAGAATCAGGGTCAGTTTTCCGTGAAGCTTAACAATGAACGGAATAACTTCAGCTCAAAGCAAAACAAGAACAACTTCAACTTGTCTGTACACTATTAACAAGTTAAAAATTTTCAGGCGCACGGAAGTGTTTATCGGCTGAGACTTGAAGTTTTTCAGCAAACACACGACCAAACCCCACTGTTATCAAACAGTTTCAACCCTAAACAACCATAAACAACAAAAATTCAACTGGGTTTTTGAAAAATAGTGGAGCCGACGTCTGATAGTCCAAAATCACGAGAAACCCTAGTCGCCAAATGATGTATGACCGGTGATTTGCAGACTCTCCAAAACAATGGTGAATCTAAATATGTGGTTGTTTAATCCAAACAACCAAGAAAAAATTTTGAATTTTCTTCTTTTTACTTTTTTTTATTTTTTGTAAATAAGAACAACAAAACAATAAGAACATGAAATTGAAAATGAAAACACAAAGGCACGAAATAAAAGATAAAGAACAGGATTTGGTTTGTTAGAACAAATCCAAAATGGTGCAAGCCAAATAAGCTTAGAAACCGAAAACAGACACAAGCAGAAGAAATCAAATGGAAGTAAAGATAAAGAATAAGACACAACTCGACTTGCTCGAACAATATCAAGGAACTAGTCGTGATACCTTTCCAGTAGAAGCAATGAGCACCTATGCTATGCAACAATCCTCAAGAGAACATTGCCTCTTGCAAACTGATTGATCAAAGAGGAAATATTTAATCGGAGTTCCTTAAACGAATCCCACATCAGGATTTCTCACATCTAAGATAAAAATGTCATAGCTCTCGCTATACTCAATATTCATCAAAAACTGAGTAAAATAAAATAAAGAAGGGGTTTATATAGATAGCCCCAAGGGTAAACAAGGAAAATGATCACAGGCGCCCAATAAAGCAAGGCCACGAAGGGTCAAAGTAAACAATGTCCTCGGGCGCTTTGGACTTTTATGCCCGATCACTCAGCCTCGGCACAATTGACAACGGACGCTCTCCTGCCTCGGGCACATTTGTAGCCCCTCGATCACTGTAGTGCTCGGTGTCAGTAATTAGTGTTCAGGCACTTCCAGCTTCGAGCTCGAGCTTGCAAGTGTAGCTTTCATATCTTGTGCTCTTCCACTTAGCCTCTGAATGGTTGCTTTCTCCCGGCCATGCTAGATGAGTATGCACATCGTGCAGAATCTTGGCCTGTCTTCATTTGACCGGTCTCGATGGCTTGACCACTGGATCTGGCTCGGTCGCTTAATCGGCTCGGTCGCTTGATCGGCTCGGACACAAGCTGCATCATCCGAACAACCTCAAATTTTACTTTCAAAAGTTCATATAGGACAGAAATGACCATAAAAACCTAACGACACTTTCACATTTAGAAACAGAGCTCATTTACTTGAAACGAGCTCGAAAACCACAATACAGCTTCACCGATACTAGAAAATGAAAACATCTTTTGACCTACCAATCAAGGTCCGATTCAGCTCAAACTTTAGAGATAGGTCCTAATGGACCTAAAGGAGCTTTCAAGATTGTTAGTTCGTAAATCAAAGTCTGCACTCCCAAAACGACTGGTCAGGGTCATTTCATTTTATTCAAGAAGTTCTAGAATGTTACATAAAATTCTACTATGAAAACCTTGAAAAAATTTTAAAAGAGGAATTAATAATTCTACATTATTAACGCTTTGACCATATGATTGGTTGTTAGATAACGGTATCTATTTATCCATTAAAATATATTTATATTAATTAATAAAAGATTATCGTATTGCATTGCATTTAAAAGAAGTAGAAACTGAACTCTAAATTGCATTTATGCATGAATGTTATTTAAAAAAATTATAATATTTTAAGTAGTGTTGGCTTTAGACCTCAGTTCTTATTGAGCCACTCTTGATGAAGTACATGGAAGCTTATTTTTCGATCCCGAAAAAGGTAGTTTGTTAGGAGGAGGTGCGAAACTCATGAAAAAATAGAGAGTAGAAATTGTGTCACATCAGTACATGCCTAGGATGAGGTTTTTTGGTGTTATTTTACTGCCTCTTTTACTCTTTAATTTTTCTTAACATCCTTGTCCTCTGCAGATAATAGAATCGGCATATTCTACGAACCTATAAATGTATCTGATTTTATTATCAAGTATCTGAATCTCAAGGATGGTGCTAAGTTCATAACTGAGCAAGACCATATCAAGGTACCAGGAAAAATTTTCTTCTGGTACTTGTTATTATTGCTCCGTTCTTGCCTCTTAGTGTAAGGTCCACTACTAATTCCAGGTCGAAGAGTCTTTTAAAAATCTCGGAGCGGAACATCAACTGGATAAAATTACTACAAGGTCACGGGGTTGTCAACTAGAATGCTGAAAAAAAAACAATGTATGTTTTGGTTTTTATCTGGTGTGTTAGATGATTGATCACCAATGTAAATGACACATTATACATTTTATATATTAATTCGATGCATTCTTTACTTCTATATTCCTATGATGGGATTATGCCTCTTACATGGTTATTGCTTTTTACTTAGTTGATTTCATTTTTCTTGTGTTGTGTGAATTATTTGGCAAAGCAATTGCACTAGCCCATACGAGTTCCAAGGTTCTCTTCTATTAGGGCTACAAAAAATTCAGTGACTATCTCTCTTCTTCACAATGAGGTTTGACTCGTTTCATTTTTTCCAACTTTCTTTTTGCTATTACTGTTTCTCTAGTCTAATGTCTTTATTTTGGAAAGCAAGATTGTCTCAGGACAACGATATATAGGCAAGCTAAGAAACTCGCAGAACTCTGCTTTGGCACAACTAGTTCGTGAAAGACTAACCGACAAGGAGAAGCTAATAAAGAAGGCATGTTTAGGTAATTCTATGTATACAACCAGCCAGTCTCAATTAAATTTAACTAGATGTTTTGTCAGCAAATTATGACAAATAATGTATGTAACAACTCAATGTTGGAAGAATTTAGTATTCAAGCTAGCAACGAACTCACCACCATTAAAGCACGAGTTCTCGACACTCTTAAGTTAATTTCTTGGGCTATGCTTGTTTAATGCATCAATACATTTATTTAGTATATAATTCGTGTGAATTTAACATTTGCATCGTTTCTGGTCTTGCAGTTGAAGTTACAAGAATGGGTTGGAGGATGTGAAGAGGCGGCCTAAGCATAAGGCCACTAAGGCCATTGCTTTAGGCCCCCCAAAGTAATAAAGACCTTAGTTTTTAGTACCATTAAATATATAATATATAATTTATACATAATTGTTCCACCTTTTGCATATATTAATTTAGAATTTGATTTAGATTGTTCAATAGAATGAGCGAATTCGGACAAGTTTGTATCTCTCACTATCTAATACATTTAGCTTCCTTTTGGTCTGGCTTCTCCAAGACGATTTAATGTCTCAATTTTAATACCATTTGTCTTAGTAAGCTATAAAAATAAATTGTAAATAAAGATACATATATAAATCGTAAGTATATACAATCTATCACGATTTCTTTGCACCTCAAAAGAGCTAAAAAATGAGCTGTAATAAATAAAAGTATATAAGAATTCAATTAATAAATAAGTTTAAGCATGTATAAAATTTAGCTTTAGGCCATCAGTTGTTGGGCAACCGTGGAGATACTCGGCAAAGTCATTAGCCTTGTTCGTAAAAATCACCATAATACGAGCAAATTCTCCTCAAAATTAGGCGCCATGTCCATTTCGAGTGTCAGCAGATCCTTGTAGCCGCATTCTACTCCACCTCGGCATTGAGTTTCACTATGAAACTTAACACAAAAACCACAACCCACCATGAAGGAATCACGAATTAGTGGAACAAAAGAATCATGTAATCAATGGAACGAAGGAATCATGAAATCGGTGGAATGAATTTCACAAAATCAGTGAAAGTGTGTAACTAATGAGGACGGACTATTTCATGTTTTGTGTACTATATTTTTATTCCATGAGTTCACTAGATGGTGCCTCGAATTTCGTCGGGTATTCCTTTGTGGGCTGATATTTAACTTATTGACCCATTTGTAATAATTTGCTTATATAAACCCAATCTCCAATTGTTATTGAGCTCGACAGATTTGTATTGGTCGATTTCCGTTCGATCACAAAGGTGACGTGTTCGATTGTGTTACATAGTCCTTGGCAATTTTCGGAGACACATGTTGGTTGATGTGGTTTCGATTTGATGACGTGATTGGAAGATTACAAAGACACCCGTTCTAGCAGATAATCTCAATTGGCCTTATCCCACTTTTATCGGAACGGATCCAGCGTATTTTGTGGGATGTGGGCAGCTGCTGAAAGAGAGACGTGAGAAGGAGAGAGTTCTTCTAGGGTTGGGAAGTGCTTACCCTTTCAGCCTATAAATAGGGCCTTCCTCCTTAATTTGGAGGCACGTTCATCTGAATAATTTTCACTCTCATTCTCCAAGCTATACACTTTCTCTCCACTGTCTTGTTATTTCTCATTATATCATAATTTACTGCCATTGTCAAAGCAACATTTGTATTAAATTGTCAATCGTGGCTTGAATGTGGGAGAAGATCCATCTCTTTCATTGAAGCGCCATCCTCCGATTCTTTAATACAATAAGCTTTTATCGGTTTATTTGTTTGTTTATCTGTTCATCTGATCGTTGCTTGTTTCGTTGTCTGCTAGCTACTTACGTTATTCAGTACCTCGATTCACTGCATTCGATCTTGTTAATTCATTGTCGTTACTCTAATTGCATAAGATAATTTATCGATTAACTTGCTTGATAGTGTTGATTGTATCAAGTAAATTGCTAATATTGCCTTGCGATTGTTTTATCTGGTTGAATACGTTTCTATCGATCGCATTTATTCGTCATCATATCTAACTCTGTCATTAAATCTGATTATAACTAAGCATTCAGCCTTGAAGGAATAAAACTCATAATTTGTCCTCGATAAGAAATTCGATTAAAACCATCTCATCGTGAATTTCTACTTCATCATTTGCTTTGATTTTATCTGTTTATACTTGCCTTCGAATCGTTTATTCAAACTTGACATCATACTAGCATCTTTGAAATCGGCACTCATACTGTCTTCGAATTAAGATTCTAAAGATCAACTGCTTGTCAACTTAAATTGCCTATCAATCGATCAAATTGAGATATAAAACGGTCGCCTTAGACTCAACTAAATATAAATTTAATTGTAAAACCTGATATATTTTTAGAGAATAGAATTTGGCACCCACCGTGGGGTCTAGGCATCGATTTATTCTGAAATTTGAATCGTTTGATACTACTTACGTTTGCTTTCTTGTCTTGAAATGGCAGATGAACGTAACATCGATGTTACCACCGCTTTGAACGGTCAACAACAGCTCAATCCCAATGACGGGGTTCATGTTCCGACCAACGTTGAAGCGGTCGATGAGTCTACCAATCACGAGCAGGATCCAACTCATGACGAAATTCCTACTGGTTCACAGTTGAACGCGCCCCAAGGGCGGCGACCCGGTAAGGAGCCCGCGGTCGATACTGAGCCAGGTGATACAAATGCGGCACTAATGACATATTTGAGAAGGCATGATGCTCAGTTCGAAATGATACAAAAATAATTGAAGGTCCTATCTAGCTCTATCGGAAATAGAGCACCCACCTCCCCGATCACACCCCCAGCAAGCATTCCGACTTCAGTTCCTCAGGGCGCCGTAATAGGGGGACTTGCAGCGGGGGTTGTATCTGGAGGATCGGGTACGGCCGCTGTAGCTATGGGAGCTCCGGCCTTAGTTACGACAGAAGTGAGAATGTTGGCTACGATGCAAACCTTGTTGAATGACATAGTGGATAAGAAGTTCAATGAGATAAAGTCGTTTATGGAGAAGTTGCCAGGTGTTCCGAAGTTAACGGACGAAGTCGCTAAAAAATCGATTTCAAAGCGTCCGTTTCCAGCAAGTGCAGCCCCAATGCCCATTCCTAAAACTTTCAAATTGCCAGAAAGTTTGAGATTTGATGGAACCACAGATCCAAGGGATCACATTGATATGTTTTCAGTTGCAGTTCAGGCGAACGACCTTACTTTGGAAGAGATCAATTCAGTCAGCCTTAAGAAGTTTTGTGAAACGTTGAAAGGAGCGGCATTGAAGTGGTATCTACAGCTGCCCGAAAATGAAATATTGAGTTTTGATGACATGGCAGCAAAATTCATTCGATCACATACTGGAGCAAAAAAGATAGCACCAAGGGTTGAAGATATCTTGAACGTTAGGCAGCGGCCCGGGAAAACTATCAAACAGTTTGTGAAACGGTTCAATGATGAGAAGATTCATATCCCAAATCTCGAGGAAAGGTGGGCTTGTTTGACCTTTGCTAATAACATGCGCACTGATTCAATAGAGGCATGGAAGTTGAAGGATCGTCTCAGGGAGAGATGCATGGACATTCGATGAGCTATATCGCGAGTGCGAGCCAAGGATTAGGGCTGAGGAGGAGGAGTTGCAGCTAGCCCGAAATAATTATCATTATGATCGACCTCCACCACGGAGAGTCGAAAACGACAGGCGAAACTATAAGGACCAACAATGGGAGCCCTACAGTTTCCCTCGAATGGGAAGCAACAACCACGAAGCTGGTGGTTCGAAGAATCAGTCGAAGAAAGGGCAGTCGAACACATCTTCAGTTCCGAAAGATCGACCACTGCCCCCAAAAGTAACGGAGTACAATTTTTGCATATCGACGCCAAACTTGGTGAATCACTTGAAGGGGATGGGTGATAAGGTTGTAAAGTTTCCAGGCCGCATAAAAACATATCCGAACACAAGGGATGAGAATCTATGGTGTGCGTTCATCATGACTTCGGCCATACAATGGAAGAATGTAAGGCATTGAAATACGAAGTGGCCAGTCTGCTACAGAAGGGGAATTTGGTCGAATTGTTGACTGATAGAGGGCGAAACAATTTTAATAAGAAGAAAGACGATGAGCCGCAAAAACCTCCTGCTCCTAGGAAGACGGTAAATGTTATTACCGGAGGAGATGACCTTTGTAGGGTGACCTACACTACAAAGAAATATGCAAAGGTCTCGTTCACACGAGACAAACGAACACGAGATGACATGAATGATGAGATCGTGTTCGGGGATTTCGACTTCGATGAAAGGATTCATTCCCATCACGATGCACTTGTAGTCACGATGAGGATCGACGATGCCGATGTAAAAAGGGTATTAATCGATGCTGGCAGTTCGGTTAACATCATACATACAAGGGTAGTCGAACAGTTGCAGTTGAGTGATAAGATCGTGCCTCGCTCAACGGTGTTGTCGAGTTTCAATAACTCGAGGGAAGTCACCGTTGGAGAAATCACGATTAAGACCTATGCAAAAGGTGTTGAGAGTGAAACATCATTTCAAGTGATGAAAGGCGAGATGGCATACAACGTGATATTAGGTCGACCGTGGATTCACGCTATGGGAGCGGTCCCATCGACCCTACATCAAGTTGTAAAATTCCCTACCCCATGGGGAATTCGTGAAATTATAGGCGAGCAGCAGGCTTCACGAGAATGTTACTCAGTGGCTGTTAAGGATGGCTTTCGAATGTAGTAATCACAGCTAGTGGAACCCGTGGCCGGAAGCTTCACTCGGTTCCGTCATCTGCTTCGTCACAATTACCGAAATTCGAAGTCGAAGGCGACTTCGCACAGGTTCCACCATATGTGAGAGAACCGTACAAAGAAAAAGCTGGAGACTCTATGATAGAAGAATTGGAAGAAGTAATGTTATTCGATGATAAGCCTGATCGGAAAGTCTATGTGGGAGCAGAACTGGATCCCGAAGTAAAAGCAAAAATCATATCCTTCCTCAAGGATAACTCTGATTGTTTTGCTTGGTCCCACGCAGATTTGGTGGGGATCGATCCAAAGGTTGCCACACACAGATTAAACGTCGATCCAAAGCATCGGCCGGTGAAGCAAAAGAAACGGCCGAATGGAGGATTCCGAAGGAAAGTGATCAACGACGAAGTAGAAAAGTTGCTAATGAATGGGTTCATTAAAGAGGTCAAGTATCCAGAATGGCTTGCAAACACTGTTGTAGTACCAAAGAAAAACGGAAAGTGGAGAGTATGCGTCGATTATATCGACCTCAACAAAGCTTGCCCAAAAGATTCGTTCCCACTGCCTCACATCGACAGGCTGATCAGGGCACGAAATGTTGAGTTTCTTGGACGCCTACTCAGGCTATAATCAAATTTTGATGGACCCATTGGATCGGGAGAAGACGTCGTTCATCACAGACATGGGGACTTATTGCTATACACTCATGCCCTTCGGCCTTAAGAATGCTTGCGCTACTTATCAGCATTTGGTCACCACCATGTTCAAAGATTTGATCGGAAGTGTATATCGATGACATGTTGGTCAAATCTCTTGAGAAGGGAAATCATTTAAGTCATTTGGAGGAGACTTTTACGATACTAAGGCAGTTCAACATAAGATTGAACCCGGAGAAACGTGCGTTCGGGGTTGGATCCGGTAAGTTCTTGGGATTCATCGTATCACAAAGAGGAATCGAGGCCAATCCAGACAAAATCAAAGCAATCAAAAGCATCCCCGAGGACCTGACAACGGTGAAGGAAGTTCAACAGCTGACCGGTCGAGTAGCCTATCTCAGCAGGTTTATCTCGAGGTCATCTGAACGATGTCTCAAGTTTTTTTCGGTGCTGAGGAAGAACAAAAGCTTTGAGTGGACACCAAAATGCAAAAAGGCTCTCAGAGAACTAAAGCAATACCTTTCCAATACTCCGCTCCTGTCAAAACCTATCGAAGAAGAAATGCTGCTGATCTACTTGGCTGTCTCCGATGTCGCTGTAAGCGCTGTCCTCGTTCGCGAGGATAGAGGTAACCAATTTCCTATCTATTATGTCAGTAAAACATTGTTAGATGCAGAAACAAGGTATCCACACCTAGAAAAACTAGCACTTGCACAGTCACTGCTGCACGAAAACTAAGACCTTATTTCCAATGTCATTCAATATCTGTCATAACTACTTTTACATTACATCGGCCAGATCTCTCGGGTCGATTAATGAAATGGGCGGTCGAGCTGAGTGAGTACGACATCACTTATCAGCCTCGTACCGCCATAAAATCTCAAGTTTTAGCTGATTTTGTAGCAGACTTTAGCGCTAACATCTTCCCGGAAGCAAAAAAGGAAGAATTGATGATGAGAGATCCAGATCCCAGAGTCTGGATAATGTATACCGATGGAGCTTCGAATGTGAAAGGAACTGGCCTTGGAATCTTATTGATAGCACCTACCGGCGAGAAACTCAGGTATGCGATCAAATTACATGTAAAAACTAACAACGAGGCCGAATATGAGGCCCTCGCTGCAGGCTTAAAGATCGCAAAAGACTTGAAGGTCGAACGACTAGACATCAAAAGCGATTCTCAGCTGGAGGTAAATCAAATCCAAGGCGATTTCTGTGTTCGAGATCCGAGGATGCAGCAGTTGCTCGAGAAAGTACAAAATGTTCTAACCTCTTTCAAAGAATGGAAAATAGCTCAGATACCGAGGGAAGATAACATCGAAGCAGACGCCCTAGCCAACCTAGGTTCTGCAGCAGTCATAGATGGGAAAATCGATGAAACAGTGGTTCATCTGTTCGAATCCCCACTCTGTCGAAGCATCAAAGAGGTAAACAACGTTAATCATACTTGGGAATGGAGAAACAAATATTTGTCTTATTTGCAGGCAGGCACCCTTCCCAGTGACAAAAAGTCTGCCCGATCACTTAAAGCTAAAGCGGCAAGATATTGTCTCTTAGAAAACCAGCTCTACAGACGAATGTTCAGTGGCCCTTTAGCGAAGTGTGTGGGACCAGATAGAACAAACTATGTGTTGAAAGAGGTTCACGAAGGTGAATGCGGCAATCACTCCGGCAGCAAATCACTGGTTCGAAAGATCCTAAGAGCTGGATACTATTGGCCAACAATCGCAGATGATGCCAAAGAGTTCGTCCGCAAATGTGACAAGTGTCAATGAATTGGCAACCTCATACATCAACAAGTAGAGCCACTTCATTCGGTCACATCACCGTGGCCATTCATGAAGTGGGGAATGGATTTGGTCGGGCCGCTTCCAACAGCTTATCTTAATTCTTACGGACTATTTTTCTAAATGGGTAGAAGCAATTGCTTTGGCTAAAATTCGTGAGTAGGAAGTCATCAAATTTATTCATCAGAATATTATCTATCATTTTGGGGTCCCGAAAGAGATCATATGTGACAACGGCAAACAGTTCGTAGGAAGACGGATCACTACCTTCTTCGAAAAAATGGGGGATCAAGCGAATTGCCTCAACACCTTATCACCCCAGTGCAAATGGACAGGCTGAGTCTTCCAACAAAATAATAATCGAGTACTTGAAGAAAAGGATGGATGAGTCAAAGGGAAATTGGCCGAACGAACTCCCCGGAGCACTGTGGGCTCATCGGACGACGATGAAACACAGCACCCGGGAGACACCGTTCTCACTTGTCTACGGAATAGAAGCACTGATACCGGTGGAAGTGGGAGAACCCAGTCTTCGGTTTGCCCACTCCACCGAAGAAGCAAACAAAGAGGATATGCTGATATATCTGAACTTGGTCGAAGCAGAAAAGGACATGGCATTTGTTCGAATACAAGCACAGAAACAAAGGGCAGAAAACTACCTCAACAAGAAAATCAGGTATCGATCTTTTATTGTAGGTGACTATGTGCTGAAGATCAAAAGACCAAAGAAGGATGAGCCCAACGAAGGAAAATGTCACGACCCAATTTTCGGGGCCATGATGGCACCTAAGTGTTACATCCTTAGGCGAACCACAAATAATTAAACTGATTCATAATGATAATTTAGATAGTAATATTTCAATAAAATTTAGGTGTAGACATCCACCCGAAATAAAGTGTCAATACAGCATCTACGAATTCTGACATCCGATATATATATATATATATATATATATATATATATATATATATATATATATATATAATACAAGATGTAGGAAGCGTCTAAACACTAAGGTGGATCAGACGGTATGCCACCGCAAACCATGCGGTTGGCTCACCTCAAGCAAAAATAGTCACAGCCTCGAACGGATCAGATAAGTCCAGCTGTCTGACAAGTAGAAGGATCTGCAGATTTAAACAGTAAGTTATGAGCCAAAGCCCAGTAAGATCATCGACAGGCCCGCTAAATTACCCTTTCGGGACAAGTCTTTGATAATGCATAAGCAGATAACGGAAGTACAATCCACACCTTTACAGTAACCCAAAAACATTACATATGATAATATAATTATACAACAACACAAGAAATAATACGCGAATACGTAACATGGTCAATAATATAAAGATACATAATATAGGCAGCATATACAATATTATATTGATACTATGGCATAAGCAATAATATAATTAACACACAGCATGGCGATGATATATCTCGCATACCACATAGGTAATGATATACCTAGCACATAGCATAAGCACACACCCTGTGCGGCTTTGTTTATAGGTCATAACACACCACAGGCCTCTGTCCCTATAAACAACTTTACTTATAGGTCATAAGGCACCACAAGCCTCCGCCCCTATAAGTCTCCACATCTAGGACATAACGCACCACCGGCCTCTGTCCCTAGATGGAATTTCGCTTCTAGGTCATAACGCACCACCGGCCTCTGTCCCTAGAGCATATCAATAATACACCGGCATACAACATCGACTATACACAAGTCACGTTTGTGCTTTCTCCTTTTTATATAAATATAACGAGTAGTACATAATACTATCTACTTGACAATGCTAGTCCATTAAGTACTCGATATCTTACTTAGCAAGATCAAATCTTATCCGCAAGCAAAATAGAGGTCAAGTCTCATTTACCTCAAAATCGGCTCAAGTGGCTAAGGAACGACCTCCTTTCCCAAACGATGTGCCTCCGTAAGACAACTCTCTGAGCCAAAGAAATAGTGTCGCACTCGTAAGCATGTGAGGAAAGGATTCTAAGCCCTTACGCAATTTAAGAGGCAATTTACCAAAATACTCTAGGGTCGGACGTACCCAAAAACCCGTAAAATTTATGTTTCCGGACTCCCCATACTCCCACGAGTCCAAAAGTACCATTATTGTACATACCCGAGTCCAACTCGGTCATTTTTTCCATTTCACAAATCTAGGGTTCAAACCCTCTTTCCAAGGATCGTCACTTTGACCCTCGGATTAAAGCGTTAAAAATGGGTAAGAATAGTTACATTGTATTTAGGAATGATTTTGGTACTTCAAATTCCCCTTGGAATCACTTTTAGAAGCTCAAAACATGAAAATAAAAATGAATGCCCGCCCTAGTATATATAGCAGCCCGCAGCTTTAAAGAGTTGTACCACATGCTGTCCAAATTGTACCTCACTGGATAGCTTTCAGTAAAATACCCATAACTTTTCATAGAAATACAACTTTCATGTTTTGAATTTTTTCCAATTCCTTATGGATTGATCTAAAAAATCGATTTCTTTCCGGCTGAACAGTAAAAAATAGAATTCAGCAGCTTTTTTGGCTTTGCACCAGGTTAGCCACTATTTTTTGGTCCAAACGGGACCCTACAAAGCTCGGAATGACCCCAAATTTTGTAAACAAGTCATACGAGACTTGTGTAACATGCTCGTCAAGACGAAACTCAATTCGGATCTCTAGAACTCAAAAAGTGGGTCCCACGAGAAAGGGTCAAATTTTGACTTTCGCCAAAATAGCGAATTTTAATCAAACGACCCCGGAATCCAAATTCGAAAGTTGCTACAAGTCACAAATGACGATACGAACCTAACGGAACCCTCAGATCTCTCATCGGAGTTCGTTTACTCAAATCGAGCTCGAAAACCTCTTAGAACCTTTTTAAACTTCCGCAACAGAGACTTTATCAAAAGTCCTATCAAACGAGGTCCGTTTTCACTTCTGAAGGTTGCTACAGGTCATAAATTACCATACGAACCTAACGCAACTTTCAAATTTCACATCAGAGCTCATTTGCTCAAATCGAGCTCCGAAACCTCTTTTAGCCTTAACGAATATCCGAAACGGATGTCTTTCTCCGATAACTATCTAACAAAGTTCGTTTTAGCTAAAAAATTTCAGGCATGTCATAATGGACCTTACGGAGCTTTGGGGATTGTCGACACGCAAATGGAGGTCCCGATTCCCGAAACAACTATTTGAGGTCGTTACAATCTCCCCCACTTAGACTCTCGTTCGTCCTCGGACAAGCCCGAGTCGAAGGTAAGATTCACATTTTCACGAAAATAATTACACGGATTTCGAGGACTCTCGCTACTATCCGAAATCATAAACAACAACATAACTTTCAGGCTTTAGAGATTGAAATCATACGTGAATTATCGAAAAGGCGAGTATACTTCTCCAGCATGTCGGACTCGAGTTCCCAAGTGGCCTCTTCGCTAGGACGATTCTTCCATAGCACTTTAACCAATAGGATCTCTTTCGACCTTAGCTTACGGATCTCTCTAGCCGCAATAGCAATCGGCTCTTCCAAATAAGCAAGTCCTCGTCGATCTCGACAGAAGCCATATCAATCACATGGGATGGATCATGAACATACTTTCGGAGCATAGATACGTGGAATACCGGATGAACTGACAGAGATGGAGGCAAAGCAAGCCTATATGCAACAGCGCCAATGCGCTCCAAGACCTCAAAAGGACCAATGAACCTCGGACTAAGCTTGCCCTTTTTCCCGAATCTCATAACACCCTTCATCGGCGATACTTTAAGAAATACACGGTCACCTACCATAAACACCAAATCTCTCCTCCTCCGATCCGCATAAGATATCTGTCAACTCTGAGCTGTGCGGAGCCGATCCTGAATGATTCGGACGTTATCTAAAGTCTACTGAACTAGATCCGGACCCAACACCTTCACCTCTCCAAGTTCAAACCAACCAACTGGAGAACGACATCGGCGGCCATATAATGCCTCAAACGGAGCCATCTGGATAGAAGACTGATAACTGTTATTATAGGCAAATTCCGCGAAAGGCAAATAACTTTCCCAATGGCCTCCAAAGTCAATAGCAGAAGCCCTCAGCATATCCTCAAGAATCTGGATGGTCCTCTCGGATTGACCATCAGTCTGAGGATGAAATGCGGTGCTAAGATCCACTCGGGTACCCAGCTCCTTTTGAAATGATCTCCAGAACTGAGCTGTGAACTGAGTACCGCGATCTGATATAATAGAGACTGGAGCACCACGCAATCTCACAATCTGCACGATAAAGATACGAGCTAAGCGCTCCGAAGAATAAGTAGTCCTTACGGGGATAAAATGAGCTGACTTGGTGAGACGATCCACCACTACCCATACTGAATCATGCTTGCCCAAGGTCAAAGGCAATCTAACCACAAAGTCCATCGTAATATGCTCCCATTTCCATTCCGGAATCGGCATGGACTGAGTCACCCCGGCTGGTCTTCTATGCTCATACTTTACCTGCTGACAATTTAAGCACCGAGACACATGATCAACAACATCTCTCTTCATTCCCTTCCACCAATATAACTCCCGAAGATCTTGATACATCTTCGTAATACCAGGATGAATAGAATACCGAGAACTGTGTGCCTCTGCCAATATTAGCTGCCTCAACTCCCCAACATTCGGAACACACAACCGACCGTTGAGCCGCAGTACACCATCATCTCCGATCATAAATGAGGTCACTCCCCCACTTAAAACTCTATCTCGAATATCACGCAAATATGAATCACCAAATTGCTTTTCCTTGATTTGGGAAGCTAGGGATGACTGAGTTCCTATATAAGCAAAAACTCGGTCTGGCACAGAATCATCAAATCGCACTCCACTAATGGACAAGGCCTACAACTCTCGAGCTAGTGGTCTCATTGTTGACACCCAATTTTGTCCCGAATTTTTTCAAATTTAATAAATTATGGCAATATTTTATAAATTTAAGTTTAATCTGAAAATTAAATAAAATAATGATAATAAAAGAGGATTAATTGAAATGTCAAAGAATGTGCTAAATTTGTGAAATCCCTCCAATTTTAACCCACCCGTGCAACCCATTTACTTTGTTTTAAAATTTTAATTAATTGAAAATTGAGGCCAAATCCGCTCACCCCCAAAGCATTAGCCTATTTGTGCAAATCCTCTACCCATATATATATATCTTTATCTATAACCCTAGCCTCTCACACCCCCACTCATTTTTTACCCCCACCCTCACATTACACACTACCCATTATTCATCATCTTCTTTACTTCATACAACACCATTCATTCATTTGACAATAAGGAGGATTTTCATATCTAGGACAGAAAAACAAAAAAACTCACTATTCATCTCCCTTATACCCCCATTACTTAAAAATCAGATCATCTCTCCCACACCAATTTTTTAAGCTATCAGCCCCTTCACCCATTTAGTCATCATCTTCCCCACCGTCAACACCCTCTCTCTCACCTTTCATTCCATTTCTCCAATAATAGCTTTCTTGTTAACGGATTTTTGTTTGACCTCTGCATGTGGATCTTTTAACGTCATTCTCTTAGATGTTGGGTGTTATAGCTTCAGTTTCCATTTCCACTGATCAAGCTGCACTGTTAAACAATGGATCTCAAGTTGCTTCTTTCTTGGTTGATAGATCATCCAACTTGCTTAAGAAATACTCAAATACACACACCTAACGCCAGTGAGAAAAGGGAACGGAACAGGGGATGAGGGAACAGGGCAGCGGCGGAAACGTTACCACGATACAAGTTCAATCGAAAAATGATGTCTACGATTGTCCTGGTCTCTTGTATCTGTTGCTAAATCGAAGATTGAAAGCGGGAGCGTGGGGTAGCAAATACGCCGTTAAACGGCAGTCGCTCCTCCGCCGCTCCTCTGGAGTCACTGATTTGATTTTGTTCATGTTTGTTTCACCGGAAAAACTTTGTCGCTGGCGGCCCTTGTTTTTCTTTATTGGTTTCTGATTGAATCAGACGGAAGAAACGGTAGCAGCGACACCACCAAAATGGTTTAGGTTGTCGCTCCTCTTTCTCCTCCTCCGCGTTACCGTTTTCTGGTTCACCGGAATTTAGTTAGGTTGTGACTTATGATATTTTCACTGGTTCCTTAGCTTTGTTTGGAGTACCCATTTCTATTCTTGTTTCAATTGAAAGCCTGATTCACGGCTACTGTAAATTTTGGTTCTCTTGGGTGATAAATCTGGCCTATTGATGGTGGAAATTTCTTAGGCTCTATGTTCTGTTAACTTTGTTCATTGTTCAGCTATTTTGATAAATTTGGACCTGTTATGCATTAACTGGATTTTCTGAGTTCAGGAATTTTGGATAAATTTTATCCATTATGGAATATTGAACTGATTTGGATAAATACTAGGCTAATCGGCCAATGAAAAATACATATACACGTATTGAGGCCTCGGGATCGATTTGAACACGATACTACACTTGAACCGTCCCGTTCCCGCGTCCCTAAAGCAAAAGGCGATGATGAATGTATGCATTTGAGGCAAAACAAATCAAATAGAGTGGTGGGTTTGGTACTTGGCGTGGCAACACGACCGGCTCCGTGTTTGCAGCCGTACCAAATCCCGATCTTCTATTCGACGCGCCATACAAACCTGAGCCTAAATTTTGCAAAACCCAAACCCCTTTACTATTATTATTATTTTATTATTATTATTACTTTATTACTTTATCATTATTATTATTATTATTATTATTATTTCATTTTCATTAATTATTACATTTTATTATCGTACTAATCCAGTTTAATTATCATTTTTTATTGCGAGGTATATCTTGGCATGAACAATTCGGGAATGCTTTTGGCTATTCACAAATGGGGATAGCCCATTGCATTGGAGTCGTCTGGCTTGAATTTGGACCCGAGCATTCAGAAATAAGACTTAGGAATTTTAGAAAAATCTAAGGCTCCCGCGAGTTTTGATCATTTCCCGGGTTTTATTTTTAAACTTTACCTTTCTTTCCTTAGAGATATTTATGCAAATAAATGTGTAGAATATTTTATTTATCAATAATATTTAATTGTTTGTATATTGCTTTACTTTATGTTCATTGCCTTTTATTGTGAAGTCGTTATTTAATTTATTGCAAATTGGGGCCGTCTTAGCAAATGCGTGCAAGTAAAAGAATATTTTTGTAAAATAAGCTTTTTTATTCGATTAATTATTCTTCTTATTATTATTATTACTATTTTTAAATAATTCTTTTGAAAGAAAAGCACACTTGTAAATATTTGGAAACCTGTCGGATTAACCTTTTTTAACGGAATTTCGGAAGTGCCTTAAAAACCTTCTTCCGAAATTAATAAAGCCTCTTACCCTTTAGAATCTCTGAAAAGACCGTCTTTTTTTTAAAAATGGAGTTTTGCACGCATTTGCTAGTTTGGTTCCCTGTTTTCCTTAAATTGGGTGGCAACTCCAAAAACTCCAAAAGAGTTAGTCCATCTTGTCGATATTCCGGAATTTATCCCTTTCGGGGTAATTTTTGGGGTTCAACAGCATGGCAACTCCGCTGGGGAGCAATAAAAGTTTTGACCATAAATATTTCCAATTATTTGCAACTAGCATGTCTAATTTATTTGCTTTATTACATCTGTTTGTTTGGTTTGCCTTATAAAGCATATATTATATTTATTTGTGCATAGTCTGCATTCCGTTCATATTTCCTCCCTCATGGAGCCTGTCAATTCTCTTTCATCTCCTCGATTTCATCACGGGGGGGCCGCATGATGGGTAAAAATACAGGAAGGGCATTGTCCTTCCTAGGTCTTTGAATTTCTTTCGTGTCACCAAAGTTAGTTGGGATATGATTTGCCTGGTTTTGTCATGGCTAGTTTTACTGGTTTATGGGGCCAGGTTTATCCCGCATAGGTCGAATCAGACTCAACCATCAGCCCACTCTTAGAAGGAGATTAGGTCATGCATGCATATACACCTTAGTTTGGACCCGGTCCTTGGTACCATTTTCCAGGAATTAAAAAACTGCTCTTTTGTCAAGGGGTATTGAAACCCAACGATAATGCATATTATATGTTGTGTGATAGCGAGTCCTCAGTCCTAACCATGTTTTGAGCAAAATTATATTTGGAATTTTGTCTGCTATGTTGTCTTTTAGGTAAGAAAATGGAAGAATTTAGCGGAATTGAGATCATAGGCATTATTGCATGTCGGGGAAAGTTAGGCAGTTTTGGTTGGTTTGTGTTTTGGAGACGGCCTGGTGTAGTGAGATCTAAGAGGCGAAGCCCCTGGTGTCTTTGAAAGGATCAGTGGGGTCCCTCTCGTGAATGGCTTTGCATTTGTGCAGGTCTATGTTGATTATCCAGCTGCAACTTTATAAAAATTGAAGTATGCTTGTCGCATACTAGGAGAGCTAAGCCCTTGTGTCTTTGAATGACTAGTGGGGTCCCTCCTTGAAGACCAGTGCGGTCTTGGCTACCTAGGAAACTGAGAGGCTTGATCAAAGCCGAGGACCAGTGAGGAGCCCTGTGAACAAGGTCTGTGAGCCTTGCAAAACCTAGGAAGCTGAGAGGCTTGTCCAAAGCCGAGGACCAGTGAGGTTTTATTTTGAAAGGCCAATTGGCGCCTTTCTTGATTTGAAGTCTGGTATTGAGGAGGCAGTTGGAAATTTCTCCCTGGATGTTGTAAAACAATTGGGAGTTGTGCTTGGAGGAGTGTGGATGTTTGCAAAAGCTATGGAGGATTGTTTCGAGTTTTAGGCATTTGGGTTTAGAATTTTGTGCAGATTCTGTGGAGAGCATGAGCTGTGTTAAACACTTGTGATTGTCACATGTTAATTGCTTGCCTTGCTTTATTTGCTCAAAATATGTTAAATACTAGGTGTTGCTTGCTTGTATGCAATCCTATGAATGACATGCAAATTATCTTAGTTACCCTTTGAGAGGTTTCTTTTGTTTTGTTTATTTCTCCGGCAAATGTTGGATTTGTGAAGTGGCTGACCATTCACCACGCAAAGGATTCGAGATCTAATTGATGGTAGATGCTCTAGCTCGTGAATGACGCAGCACCAGAAGCTAACGGCACTGTTTGAAAGAACTTGGCGATTGAACTTAGTAGCATTATTTTCAATTTTAATTCAGATTGAGGCCCTGAATTGCATTGTACTTTAAAGCTTATGTTAATCTAAATTGACTCATTTTGAATTTATGAAAGTTGAAATAAAATGCATCGCATTCTTATTATATTATTTACGCTTGCATTTGTTTCTGTTTCAAAATTGAAATTGATAAACCTGCCAAAGCTTTGCTTGTGATGTATGGTAAAACAACTGAACAATTTGAAAACGATGCACTGAAAGTTACTGTTTGTGCTCTTTGGATATCGCACTATCTATTAGAACTTCAACTGGGGCTGCTTTTGTTTGTTGGTGTATGGCACTGAAGCAGTAATGCAAAACTACGCACGGTCTGATTCACAAGGAGGGATACGTAGGCTCCCCCCATCGGGCTTGACCCTTTAGCATTTAAGTTTTCATTTTTCCCCAAGAAGGACAACTGGGGCAATTTTGCAAAATGAGTTAGAGATGCGCAAGATAATAACTGGGGCAGAATTTTTCAAGAAGCGACGTTGGTTACTAAAGACGAGTTGGCAAGAATTCTGTAATTTGTTAAGCAAACAGTGCAAAGTCTAAGCCAAAGGACGTTCAGTTTGTTTTAAAATATGTTACAAGTTTAAGTCAAGGCAATATTTTCAAAATGCATCTTTGACTTCATTTGCATGCTTATTTCACCCGCTATATTGCATTAAAATATTTTATCTTGCCTCTATTTTTCAAAGTCTATGCTATTTGAGTTCATGAGCCAAGTTTCTGAAAGCAATTTGCAAATCCAAGTCCAATGAGGATGAGGAAGCAGCAGAAGCAGCAAGATCAGGATGAAGTCTGCACAAATCAAACACTTCCCCTTTCCTCCCCAAAGCTAACAATTTTTCTTTGAGAGCAGGAATATGAAAGCTTGCAATGAAAGGATCATTCACATTATGGATGAACAATTTGTTGAACTCGCATTCAAAGTTGTCTTGCAGATTGCGTTTGCAATCCCTTTTCATTATTTAAAGCATTATTCTTTGTCATGAGTTATTGCCGAACAGGCGGCATTTCTACCCCTATGACTTTCATTCCTAATAGGCGACAAAGCCGAGGCTTGTTTTGTATTTTCAAAACTAAGCCAAATAGGGCATCGCTTTGTTTCAGGCTATAATCCGCACAAGGCCATCCTTGCCGGATTGTCTCGTCAATTGATTTATCAATGGCTATCGCACTGACTACATTTCCGCACTACTTTGCTTTGCACTTATTTTGAATTACGCCTTCGCACTTGCTTTAAAATTAACGCCTTGCTTTACTCTTTCAGGTTGACCATCGGCTACGTGGATCCCCTTTGTTGGACTATCTCGCCTATTGATTCGCCAAATGGCTCTTGCATTGCTCTACATTCCCGCATTACTTTGCTTTGCACTTGCTTTGAATTATGTCTTCACACTTGCTTTGAAATTAACGCCTTGCTTTACTCTTTCAGGTTGACCACCAGAAATTGAACATCAGATTCAATAAGAACTGAAGGCATTCAACGCTTTGCAGCACTATTAATACAAGCAACACGACCCAGTTTTGCTTATTTGTTTTGCATTATCTTGCCTTAATTAATCCAATTTGCAACTTTGTTTTGCAGGCTGCTATCAAATTTAGGCTTGTTCACCTTATATTGAACGTTTTGGGCTCGTTCGCCTTACAATTGAACGTTTTGGGCTCATTCGCCTTACAATTGAATGTTTTGGGTTTGTTCGCCTTATAAATGAACGTTATGTTACCTGCGTAGGATATAGATTAACCAAGTCGACTTGAGATATTATGTCTCGTTAGTCAACTTATCTTATGAAAGCCTTGCATTTTACAATTCGTTCTTGCTTTACTTATTGCCTTGCTTTACTGTTTCAGAATAAGGATCAGCTTAGAGGTTCTCCGGGCGGAGTACTTTGTCAGTTGATCGAAGGAAGAACTTATCGATGATACCGCAACCCGCATTTACAATTTTATCACTTTATCTATTTCTTATTCCAATTATTACAGTTCATCAGCAGTTGCACGCTTACCGCTTGTTGAGATTATTACAGGATTTTTAGCAGCACCGCAGCAGCGTTTGGAACATGGAGCTTTGCTTAGCAATGAACCGGGGCAATCGTTGATATGAGCTAGACTCGTCAACGAAGACCTGAAGAATTGGACCCGTATAAGTCATCCACCCTAGAGGTAAGTCTCTTGTTAACCCTGAGTCTGAGATTTGAGATTGAAGACAAGATGGCTCGGTTATCGAGGTGCAGTGGAAGCTATGTCCGTGTAAACCCCTCTTTATGGGTGTGTCATCGACCACATTTTCATAACTTGGGTGATTACAAGCCTCTTTTCCCGCACTTGAATAGTCGTTACTATCTCGTCTTTGATTTTCAAATCGCGTTGAACTACATATGACCTGATTCTCTTTCAGCCCGAGATATGTAGGCAACTCGGAAACCGGAGTTCGGCCATGTCCATAAGCCTCGCATTTTGATCCCAGGAATCAGAGTCTTGGCTTTACCGTGACAAAATTGGCTTTCACGTCAACTTTCTTTACCCTGAAAACTCTTTCATCCTTTTCGGGTAAAAAGGGGCAGCTGTTGACACCCAATTTTGTCCCGAATTTTTTCAAATTTAATAAATTATGGCAATATTTTATAAATTTAAGTTTAATTTGAAAATTAAATAAAATAATGATAATAAAAGAGGATTAATTGAAATGTCAAAGAATGTGCTAAATTTGTGAAATCCCTCCAATTTTAACCCACCCGTGCAACCCATTTACTTTGTTTTAAATTTTTAATTAATTGAAAATTGAGGCCAAATCCGCTCACCCCCAAAGCATTAGCCTATTTGTGCAAATCCTCTACCCATATATATATATATATATATCCTTATCTATAACCCTAGCCTCTCACACCCCCACTCATTTTTTACCCCCACCCTCACATTACACACTACCCATTATTCATCATCTTATTTACTTCATACAACACCATTCATTCATTTGACAATAAGGAGGATTTTCAGATCTAGGACAGAAAAACAAAAAAACTCACTATTCATCTCCCTTATACCCCCATTACTTAAAAATCAGATCATCTCTCCCACACCATTTTTTTAAGCTATCAGCCCCCTCACCCATTTACTCATCATCTTCCCCACCGTCAACACCCTCTCTCTCACCTTTCATTCCATTTCTCCAATAATAGCTTTCTTGTTAACGGATTTTTGTTTGACCTCTGCCTGTGGATCTTTTAACGTCATTCTCTTAGATGTTGGGTGTTATAGCTTCAGTTTCCATTTCCACTGATCAAGCTGCACTGTTAAACAATGGATCTCAAGTTGCTTCTTTCTTGGTTGATAGATCATCCAACTTGCTTAAGAAATACTCAAATACACACACCTAACGCCTGTGCGAAAAGGGAACGGAACAGGGGATGGGGGAACAAGGCAGCAGCGGAAACGTTACCACGATACAAGTTCAATCGGAAAATGATGTCTCCGATTGTCCTGGTCTCTTGTATCTGTTGCTAAATCGAAGATTAAAAGCGGGAGCGTGGGGTAGCAGTGACGCCGTTAAACGGCAGTCACTCCTCCGCCGCTCCTTTGGGGTCACTGATTTGATTTTGTTCATGTTTGTTTCACCGGAAAAACTTTCTCGCCGGCGGCCCTTGTTTTTCTTTATTGGTTTCTGATTGAATCAAACGGAAGAAACGGTAGCAGCGACACCACCAAAATGGTTTAGGTTGTCGCTCCTCTTTCTCCTCCTCCGCGTTACCGTTGTCTGGTTCACCGAAATTTGGTTAGGTTGTGACTTATGATATTTCCACTGGTTCCTTAGCTTTGTTTGGAGTACCCATTTCTATTCTTGTTTCAATTGAAAGCCTGATTCACGGCTACTGTAAATTTTAGTTCCCTTGGGTGATAAATCTGGCCTATTGATGGTGGAAATTTCTTAGGCTCTATGTTTTGTTAACTTTGTTCATTGTTCGGTGGTTTTGATAAAATTGGACCTGTTATGCATTAACTGGATTTTCTGAGTGCAGGAATTTTGGATAAATTTTATCCATTATGGAATATTGAACTGATTTGGACAAATACTAGGCTAATCGGCCAATGAAAAATACATATACACGTATTGAGGCCTCGGGATCGATTTGAACACGATACTACACTTGAACCGTCCCGTTCCCGCGTCCCTAAAGCAAAAGGCGATGATGAATGTATGCATTTGAGGCAAAACAAATCAAATAGAGTGGT
This sequence comes from Petunia axillaris subsp. axillaris, assembly GCA_029990575.1. Taxonomy (NCBI): domain Eukaryota; kingdom Viridiplantae; phylum Streptophyta; class Magnoliopsida; order Solanales; family Solanaceae; genus Petunia; species Petunia axillaris. The sequence goes on along the minus strand of JARKNS010000006.1, from coordinate 57,369,385 downwards.
GGGTTTGGTACTTGGCGTGGCAACACGACCGGCTCCGTGTTTGCAGCCGTACCAAATCCCGATCTTCTATTCGACGCGCCATACAAACCTGAGCCTAAATTTTGCAAAACCCAAACCCCTTTACTATTATTATTATTTTATTATTATTATTACTTTATTACTTTATCATTATTATTATTATTATTATTATTTCATTTTCATTAATTATTACATTTTATTATCGTACTAATCCAGTTTAATTATCATTTTTTATTGCGAGGTATATCTTGGCACGAACAATTCGGGAATGCTTTTGGCTATTCACAAATGGGGATAGCCCATTGCATTGGAGTCGTCTGGCTTGAATTTGGACCCGAGCATTCAGAAATAAGACTTAAGAATTTTAGAAAAATCTAAGGCTCCCGCGAGTTTTGATCATTTCCCGGGTTTTATTTTTAAACTTTACCTTTCTTTCCTTAGAGATATTTATGCAAATAAATGTGTAGAATATTTTATTTATCAATAATATTTAATTGTTTGTATATTACTTTACTTTATGTTCACTGCCTTTTATTGTGAAGTCGTTATTTAATTTATTGCAAATTGGGGCCGTTTTAGCAAATGCGTGCAAGTAAAAGAATATTTTTGTAAAATAAGCTTTTTTATTCGATTAATTATTCTTATTATTATTATTATTATTACTATTTTCAAATAATTCTTTTGAAAGAAAAGCACACTTGTAAATATTTGGAAACCTGTCGGATTAACCGTTTTTAACGGAATTTCGGAAGTGCCTTAAAAACCTTCTTCCGAAATTAATAAAGCCTCTTACCCTTTAGAATCTCTGAAAAGACCGTCTTTTCTATAAAAACAGAGTTTTGCACGCATTTGCTAATTTGGTTCCCTGTTTTCCTTAAATTGGGTGGCGACTCCAAAAGAGTTAGTCCATCCTGCCGATATTCCGGAATTTATCCCTTTCGGGGTAATTTTTGGGGTTCAACACTCATATCAACATCAAGATAGGCAAGGCTACCCATAGACTTCCTGCTCAGAGCATCAGCCACAAGATTAGCTTTCCCGGGATGATACCGAATAGCGATGTCATAATCCTTAAGCAACTCCAACCACCGGCGCTGTCTCCCATTCAAGTCCTTCTGGTGAACAGATACTGGAGACTCTTATGATCAGTGAAAATCTCACAAGGCTCACCATATAAATAATGCCTCCACAACTTCAATGCAAATACCACCGCCAATAACTCTAAATCGTGGACTGGGTAGTTCTTCTCATGCACTTTCAGTTGTCTCGAGGCATAAGCTATCACCTTGCCATTCTGCATCAAAACACCACCTAAGCCAATACCAGAAGCATCACAATAGACTGTGAATCCCTCGGATCCACTAGGAAAGGCCAATACAGGTGTTGTAGTCAAGACAGTCTTGAGCCTCTGAAAGCTAGACTCACAAGCAGCAGACCATAGAAAAGGAACATTCTTCTGCGTCAATTTAGTCAGTGGTGCTGATATGGAAGAAAATCCCTCCACGAATCGCCGATAATAACCTGCCAAGCCTAAGAAACTCCGAATCTCTGTAGGAGAAGTAGGCCTAGGCCAATTCTGAACGGCCTCCACTTTCTCGGGATCAACACTAATACCGTCCTTGGTCACCACGTGACCCAAGAATGACACGGTATCCAGCCAGAACTCATATTTAGAGAATTTAGCATACAATTCATGGTCTCTCAAGGTCTGAAGGATAATCTTCAAGAGATGCTCATGCTCCCCTCGGCTCCTTGAATATATAAGGATGTCATCAATGAACACAATAAAAAAAGAATCAAGATATGGCTTGAACACACGGTTCATAAGATCTATAAAGGCGGCCGGAGCATTTGTAAGCCCAAATGACATGACAAGAAACTCATAGTGCCCATATCTCGTACGGAAAGCAGTCTTAGAAATATCCTCAGACTGAATCCTCAACTGATGATACCCCGATATCAAGTCAATCTTTGAAAAATGAGTAGCACCCTGAAGCTAATCAAATAAATCATCTATACACGGTAAAGGATACCGTTCTTGATAGTCACTTTGTTCAATTGCCGATAATCAATACACATGCGCATAGAACCATCCTTCTTCTTTACAAAAAGAACCGGAGCACCCCAAGGAGACACACTGGATCTAATGAAACCCTTATCATGCAAATCTTGAATTTGCTCCTTCAATTCCCTCAACTCAGCAGGAGCCATACGATATGGAGGAATAGATATAGACTGAGTACCTGGCAATATATCAATACAGAACTCAATCTCCCGCATAGGAGGCAAACCCGGCAAGTCATCCGGAAAGACCTCCGGATACTCGCATACTATCGGTACTCGATCAATAGATACCTCCTCCACTCGAACATCTTGAATAGAAGCAATATACCCTCCGCACCCACGAGCTATCATCTTCTGAGCCTTCATGAATGATATGATCTTGTTCCTCGGAGAAGACCTGGAACCCTTCCAAATAGCCTTAGGCTCACCTTCGGCACCTATAGTCACGGACTTGGCATGGCAATCCAACGTCGCGTGACAGGATGCCAACCAATCCATGCCCATGACCACATCAATTTCCACCATATCTAGCAATATCAAGTCTACTAGAGACTCAACACCACAAATAGAAATCACACACAACCGATACCCTTTATCTACACATATAGGATCTCCGACAGGCGTTGCCACCATAAATAGAGCATCAATAAAAACTAGATCCTTGCTCAAGCAAGGTGAAAATCCATGAGACACATAAGAGAAAGTAGATCCCGGATCTATAAGGGCAAAGGCACTGCGGCCACAAACAGAAAGAGTACCTGTGATCACATCATAGGATGCCTCGGCATCCTGGCGTGTCATAGCAAAAACCTGAGCTGAACCTCCAGGACTAGGAGCTCTCTGAACCGGCTGCCTAGGAGGAACCTGAGTGACAGGCCTAGCTGCCTGAGAAGAAGACCGAACCATAGCAGCAGAACTCTGATGTCCCGCAAAGGTAGGTCAAGATGAAGTAACATAGGGGCAATCCCTAACAAAGTGCCTGGGATCCCCACACTGGTAACAAGCCTTACTACCGCCTCCTCCGCGTCCACCTCCGGGCCTGCACCTTCCATAGTGCCTCTGACGGCATGTCCCACAAACAGGTGGAACAGACTGAGATGAATCCCCACGCCTCTGAGACGGCTGAGGCCTCTGAACACCCGATGAAGTACCCTGAGATGATAAAGCAGCGGCCTGAGGAAGTCTAGGCTTAGTATGACCACGGGAACCCTGGCCTCTATGCGAAGGACCACTAGAAATACCAGAATATCGTGACCTCTTGCTCTCTCTCTCTGCATCTGCCCTGGCATGAATATCCTCCATACGCCTCGCAATATCAACCACCTCATAATAAGACTTGCTGCCCATATTAGGGGCAACAGCTATCTGAAGACGAGGATGAAGACCTTCAACAAATCTAAGGACCTTGTCCCTCTCCATCCCAACCATAGCAGGCGCAAACTGGGATAACTCTAAGAATCTGGTATCATAAGCAGACACGTACATGTCTCCCTGCCTCAACCTCTCAAACTCGCGCCTTTGGGAATCATGGTGGCTCTGAGGCGCAAATCTACTCATAAACATGGCAACAAACTCGCCCCAAGACAAAGGAGGAAGATCACTGGACCTTTGTCTCATCACAGAAACCCACCACGTCTCGGCATCACCGGAAAATCGGAAAGAAGCACATCGCACCCCAAGGGTGTCTCTAGTACCTAGCACCGAAAATATCTTCTCACACTTCTGAATATATCTCTGAGCAAAACAAATAGCTGGTGTACCATCGAACTCGGGAGGCTTGAGCTTCATGAAGGATTCAATCCTCCGAGCTACCTCCTCGTCACTCATAGAAAGAGCAGGAATAGAATGACCCAACTGAATACCCGACTGAGGAGCCAAGTGGAAGGCTGAGCAATAGGACTAATAACTGGAGTAGACTGAGGAATCACCGGAGTAGCCTCAGGAGTCGGCGTACTCATAGCTGGAGTAGCTGGCTGGGGTACCCCAGAAGGTACTGGCATATCACCCAGAGGCGAGGCCTGAGATCCAAGCATGCCCATCATCCGCAATAGAACATCTGCAGGAATAGATACCGTTGTGCCCGACACAAGAGAAGGCATAGTCGATGGGGCATGTGCGACGGGTATCTCAGAAGACACCGGTGTCACTGTACTAGTCTGTCTAGCAGCAGGAGGTCTGCCCACAGAAGCTCTGGTAGTAGTCGCTCTCGGCTGAGTAGGTGCCTACGCACCAGTCCGTGTGCAATGCACAACTCTCCCACAGACCTACTCAGTTAGTGCGTCACTAGCTCCCGAAGCAGGGGACGATCGCGTTCTCACCATCTGTCATAATCACATTAAAGGATTAGCACCTATGTAAGCATCATAGCATGAGAAGAGATGAAATGAAGGGAAACAACTCTTCCTAAAATGCCTTTGCAGCCTCTCGCTTATAAGTATGGTCGACAACATACCCATGAACAAGACTCTACTCGGACACTGCTCCATTGACTCTCTAAGACTCGACTTACAACCTAGGGCTCTAATACCAATTTGTCACGAACCAATTTTCGGGGCCGTGATGGCACCTAAGTGTTACATCCTTAGGCGAACCACAAATAATTAAATTGACTCATAATGATAATTTAGATAGAAATATTTCAATAAAATGTAGGTGTAGACATCCACCCGAAATACAGTGTCAATAGAGCATCTACGAATTCTGACATCTACAAATTCTGACATCCGATATATATATAATACAACATGTAGGAAGCGTCTAAACACTAACGTGGATCAGACGGTATGCCACCGCGAACCATGCGGTTGGCTCACCTCAAGCAAAAATAGTCACAGCCTCGAACGGATCAGATAAGTCCAGCTGTCTGACTAGTAGAAGGATCTGCATATTTAAACAGTAAGTTATGAGCCAAAGCCCAGTAAGATCATCGACAGGCCCGCTAAATTACCTTTTCGGGACAAGTCTTTGACAATACATAAGCAGATAACGGAAGTACAATCCACACCATTACAGTAACCCATAAACATTACATATGATAATATAATTATACAACAACACAGGCAATAATTCGCGAATACATAACATGGTCAATAATATAAAGATACATAATATAGGCAGCATATACAATATTATATTGATACTATGGCACAAGCAATAATATAATTAACACACAGCATGGCGATGATATATCTCGCATACCACATAGGTAATGATATACCTAGCACATAGCATAAGCACACACCCTGTGCGGCTTTGTTTATAGGTCATCACGCACCACAGGCCTCTGTCCCTATAAACAACTTTACTTATAGGTCATAACGCACCACAAGCCTCTTCCCCTATAAGTCTCCACATCTAGGTCATAACGCACCACCGGCCTCTGTCCCCAGATGGAATTTCGCTTCTAGGTCACAACCCACCACCGGCCTCTGTCCCTAGAGCATATCAATAATACACCAGCACACAACATCGACTATACACAAGTCACGTTTGTGCTTTCTCCTTTTTGTATAAATATAACGAGTAGTACATAATACTATCTACTAGACAATGCTAGTCAATTAAGTACTCGACATCTTACTTAGCAAGATCAAATCTTATCCACAAGCAAAATAGAGGTCAAGTCTCACTAACATCAAAATCGGCTCATGTGGCTAAGGAACGACCTCCTTTCCCAAATGATGTGCCTCCGTAAGACTCCTCTCTGAGCCAAAGAAATAGTGTCGCACTCGTAAGCATGTGAGGAAAGGATTCTAAGCCCTTACGCAATTTAAGAGGCAATTTACCAAAATACTCCTGGGTCGGACGTACCCAAAAACCCGTAAAATATATGTTTCGCGACTCCCCATACTCCCACGAGTCCAAAAGTACCATTATTGTACATACCCGAGTCCAACTCGGTCATTTTTACCATTTCACAAATCTAGGGTTTAAACCCTCTTTCCAAGGATCGTCACTTTGATCCTCGGATTAAAGCGTTAAAAATAGGTAAGAATAGTTACCTTGTGTTTAGGAATGATTTTGGAACTTCAAATTCCCCTTGGAATCACTTTTAGAATCTCAAAACATGAAAATAAAAATGAATGCCCGCCCTAGTATATATAGCAGCCCGCAGCTTTAAAGAGTTGTACCACATGCTGGCCAAATTCTACCTCACTGGATAGCTTTCAGTAAAATAACCTTAACTTTTCATAATAATGTCCAAATGATACGAGGTTGGTGGCATTAGAACAAAAATTCAAAGAGCTACAACTTTCATGTTTTGACTGTTTTCCAATTCCTTATGGATTGATCTGAAAAATCGATTTCTTTCCGGCTGAACAGTAAAAAACAGAATTCAGCAGCTTTTTTGGCTTTGCACCAGGTCAGCCACTGTTTTTGGGTCCAAACGGGACACTACGAAGCTCGGAATGACCCCAAATATTGTACACAAGTCATACAAGACTTGTGTGACATTCTCGTCAAGACGAAACTCAATTTGGATCTCTAGAACTCAAAAAGTGGGTCCCACGGGAAAGGGTCAAATTTTGACTTTCGCCAAAATGGCGAATTTTAATCAAACGACCCCGGAATCCAAATTCGAAAGTTGCTACAAGTCAAAAATGACCATACAAACCTAACGGAATCCTCAGATCTCTCATCGGAGTTCGTTTACTCAAATCGAGCTCGAAAACCTCTTTTAACCTTTTTAAACTTCCGCAACGGAGACTTTATCAAAAGTCCTATCAAACGAGGTTCGTTTTCACTTCTGAAGGTTGCTACAGGTCATAAATTACCATAGGAACCTAACGCAACTTTCAGATTTCACATCAGAGCTCATTTGCTCGAATCGAGCTCCGAAACTTCTTTTAGCCTTAACGAATATCCGAAACTGATGTCTTTCTCCGATACCTATCTAACAAAATTCGTTTTAGCTAAAAAATTTCAGGCATGTCATAATGGACCTTACGGAGCTTTTGGGATTGTCGACACGTAAATCGAGGTCCTGATTTCCGAAACGACTATTTGAGGTCTTTACAGAAAATTATGAGCAAATTGGGAAGCACCCTATCGTGTCAAGGCAATAATCGGAAAAGGTTCATACCAACTCGAAACAATGGACTCCAAGCCAGTCGACTTCAATTGGAATATCACACAGTTGAAGAAATACTACTTTTCAGGTTCTACGGTATCATCAATCCTCACCTTTTTGCTTTCCTTTGCAATTTTCAGTCTTTCTCCATCGGAAGAAGTTGTTTAATCAATTATTTGATTATTTGATACTAACACTTTTAGATGATAGGCATAGTTGGAATCGAATGATGACAAACATTATCCACGAACACCTAAGCTCAAAATGCTCCGATCGGGGTCGATAAGTCAGACGAACATTCTAACGTGGTCTTCATCTATAACAGTTTTCTCGGTTTTTGTCTTCCAATGACTCCGTTTCAGGTATCGAAATCGAGGACCAGTGTTCGGCTGCTCATCTTTCACACCCAAACACTGGGGGGGTGGAGTTTAGCATGATGGTCATTGGCAGATACTGGGGACTGCCCAAGAGCCGGGGACTTCCCATCGAAAGGAGAAACGAGATCGATTGAAGACAATACCGGGAACTCCCTCAAAATTCGACAGAAGTTCCAACGTTCACTCGAACTGAGGACTCACTCAAAATTCGACAGAAGTTCCAACGTTCACTAGAACTGGGGACTCGCTCAAAATTCGACAAAAGTTCCAAACGTTCACTCGAACTGGGGACTCGTTCAAAGTTCGACGAAATTCAAGACCCCGACGCTCACTCGGACTGGGGACTCGTTCGAGCTAGAGACTAGTCTTTGTCGGAGTTTAGATGAGTCATGTGATATGTACACGATCCGTTAGCGATAAAAAATTTATGTACCTTCAAACGGCCGAATCATGCAATCGATCGAATCATACGATCCAAAAATGTATTAAAATGCCCATTAGTGGCTCACCTCAATAATATGCAACACTTGGTTATATTTTCGACTTTTCACATTTGTTCTACTCGTGTGATCGGTTCAAACGTTAGCGAATTTTACAATTCCAAATTTTTCATCAAGTGTTAAATAATTTTTCATTCCGAACTTATAAAAAATTTTCGAAGAGTGCATTACGTGAAAGTGAGACGTCATTCTTCACTACGCACTAAAAGACATTGGGCCCCAATCATAATTCTTCCGACAGCTATCGCTAAAACATCAAAACTTTCGAACGAATAAATTGAATCATCTTCGGAAAGCAATACAGCGATAAGAGAGATGAAAAAGTTCATTCATTAAAAGTATCCACATAATGGTCAAACGACCTCATCATAACTAAGGATATTTACACAACGGTCAAACGACCTCACCATAGTTGATCAAAAAAACAAAAGCTTAAAAAGTTCATTCATCTCCATCGGATCCTTCATCAGAAGAATCTGGAGAACGACCAAGTGCCTCACGAGTCATCCTCACAACCAGGACAGCTTCTTCGAGCTCCTTGGCTATATCAACTTGACGCTCAGACATTTCCCGCAACAAGTCTCGCCTCGACTCCGCTAAAATGAGCTCCCTTCTTCCTTCGAAATCATCCTCCATTGAGCGCCTTTGAGTAGTCAACTCCTTTTGAAGAAGCAAGTTCCTCTCCGACAAAGCGTCGTTCTGAGCAGACAGATCGTCGTTAACACCCTTAAGAGTATGAAGTTCCTCGTTCAAACGAACGAATTCTGACTCTTTGGCCTTCAGTTCAGCCTCCAGTTTAACACATTTCTCACCCATGCTAGTTTCAAGCCGACCAAGCTGATCGTTCAAAGCCTGAACTTGAGACTCCAATTCCGATTCTCGAAGAGCATGAGCGGTGGCCTTTTTAGCCGATTCGGCCTCAAGTTCAGAATATTTCACTTTCAAAATTTTTAAGTTGTTGTGCCATCCATCGCCAGCGGAGGCAAGAAGGGCAACTCTCTCGTTCAAATGAGCTATCTCGGCTTCAAGTTGCCGAATCCGATCAGCTGATTCGATGGCCATGATGGTGTTCTGAAGACAAAACAAGACAATCCCGTAAGAAAGAGAAAACAAAAAGATTCAAGCAGTAGAAATCAAGAGAGAGAGTTAGTTACCCGAAAGGCACTGAAAGCAATCTGAGAAGACAAGCTCACGTCGTTGTAGCAATTCAGTCGAGCTTTTTCCATCGGCCCCATCACGTCGAAAAAGTAATTAGCAAGATGCTTTGGGCATCTAAGCAGATCCACTTCCCCGGGGACGCTAAGAGTCAACGATCGGGTGTTGGCTTCCCCTGTAGCCTTGGCCCTCTTATAAATAGCAAAGGCAGCGGCCTCCTCGAATCGAGGAAAACGAATGATGGGCTCTTCATGGTCCGACACGTAGAATGATGAGCCTGAGCTCTCCGTATGCTTTGACTTTATCGTTGCCATGGAACGGTCAAGAGAAAGCTTACCCTTCTTGGGATCCCTTTTGATATTTCCCACGATTACACCACTTTACTGTTTTAAGGACCAGTTCCTTAAAATGTGTTCCTTTACTATACGATATGCGGAATTAAAATTGTACGTGATTGAACGCCAGATATTAGCATGGAAAAACCCCTTGACTCAGGATCAAAAAACCACGACCTACTTCTCAAGTAGGATTTCAACTTCACTATGTAAAAAGACCCACTTGGTTACAAGACTCACTCTTACTAACCTAGGACTAACTCTAATCCTTTAGTGATCTTTCTCACGATCAGTGAAGTTGTGTCAAGTCCACAACTTGAACCAGAAAGTTTACAACTCGATTTTTGCTTACTACAGTTGAACTAAGACTTGAACTTTTACAAGACTCAATCTAAGGAACAGGTTCTAACTTAGTTCCACTGTAGCTAACTGATTACACAAATAAGCTAATGAATCTTTTAAGCTTTTGCTCGATGCTCTCTGTATTTGTGCATCCTTCTATGGCTGATATGCTCCACGTTTTATAGCTCCAGTAGCCAAGAAGTCTTGAGCAATTAGAACTCCAAAGCTCCCATGAATTTGAGTCCTAATTGGATTCTACTATTTAGAATCCAGATCTTCTATCCTTATCCTTGTATGTATGAAATCTTTTCGTATCTGTTTAGACCTTCATAATTATCAAGATATACGTAAGTTTTAGGATAAATAATAATATCTCAACTTAAACAATTTTGCATGAATTATCTATTCTGCTGCATCAATCATCAGTCAAAACTCCAAGCTTATCCAAGCTAACAATTTCCCCTTTTTTTTATGATGACAAATTCATAAGCATAGCTGCATATCCTTAATGTCCTGAAGAACAACTTAAGCTCAAAAAGACAATCAATCAGTGGAGAGTTAATTTATCATTAAGGAACAGATTTTCAATTAGGTATAATTTCATACAAAATCAACTTACTCTTCCACCTTTTGGCATCATTGAAAAGGTTGCCTAAAAATATAACTCAAGTGTTAGAATTAATCAGCACATGGCCATTGAGGCAACTTAAAATGCAAACATAAATCATATTAAAGCAACTGCAAGACAATGATATTAGCCATCAAAGACAATTCATTAAACCAAAAGATGAAATCAGGGGATAAAAGCAAGTACTATGGAATTATCCAAAGACTAAAGAAAAAAAAGGCTAAGGCACTAGACTAGGCTACATCCCACTAGACAAAAGATGGCTAAAGGCTAAGGTGGTCAGGATGTGGAAGGACCAGGTCCCTGACACTTGTTAAGCAACTCAAACATCTGCTTGAGCATTCCCTCATTGGTCTCCTTTGCCTTTGAGGCCTCTGCCTTCCAGTAATTCTTCTCCTCTTCCAACCTTGCTATCTCAGCAGCCTGAATAGCAACCTGTTGCCTAAGTGCCCTCACTTTGTTGTTCAATGGCTGCCTCCCAACACCAGCCTGTGGAGGATCGGCCTGAACTGGAAAATCACAACTTATCAATGTGGCACAGCCAAATTTTTCCTTCTTTGTAGCCTTCACTACCCCTTCCAAGGGAATCTTCAGTTTTGCAAACACATCAGTTAAAATAAAGCAAAACGGCAAGGAATGCTTTCTCTTCCCAGCAATCACACTTTTTATCAGGTGGATCATAAAGCTGGGCCAATTGATCAGCTTTTCAGTGTCCAACAGTTCCATAAGGACCAGGTCCATGAAACTGGCAATACTTCTTTTCTCCTGCCTTGGCATCACAATCTTGTTCACAAACACGAATAACACTTGGTGCTGTGGGTGAATCTCACTCTTCTGCACAGCCCTGGGTTTCTCTTCCCCTTCATTCTCAGCAAATTTCCTAGTGATCTCAAGATTAGTTGGCAAGTTTGTCAAGTCAGGCCAAACCTTCTTGACATAGCTGTCATACCTAGTAAAAGGAATCCCCAACAGCTCACCAAGTTCCCTTGTATCAAACATAATCACATTTTCATTAACAGAGGTAGTAATCCTGTCTTCTTTGATGGAGCAGTTCTTGTAGAACTCTTGCACCATCCCCTTTGCACACCTGCCAGAGATCTTAAGGACCATGTCCCTCCAGCCCTGAGCATGCAGTTTTTGCAGCAACCATAACATCCCTTCTTCTTGCACATAAGACAATACTTTACCCTTCAACACCTTCTTGGTAAGCATGTCATCATGAACACAGTGTACAGTCTCATCTCCCTCAGCTTCACTATCACTTTCATCTCCAGCAAAAGACTCATCACTGTCACTAGCAGAACTTTCAGTTACAACAACTCTTTTAGAGGACCTGGTCCTCTTTGCAGACTTTTCTGCAGCTTTAACAGAACTTCTTGTTACCCTTCTTTGAACAACTTTTCTTTTCTTTGACTGAGGCACAACCTCCTCAGCATCTGCCATCTCATCATCTTCACCAACATCATCAAAATCAATATCCTCCACTTCTTCTTCTTCAACCACCTGTTTTCCTTTCCCTTTTCTGCTCCTTTCTAAAGCAGCAGCTAATTGTTCATCAGCAGCTTTAGCAGCACTTCTTTTCCTCCTAACCCCAGAAGCAGGGGTTGAGGCAGAAGGAACAAGTCCTTTTGCCTTGGAGGAACTTTCAACCTTCTTCTTAATTCCGGGCTTATAACTATCACCTATTTTCTTCAACTTAGCAGCAATTTTAGCAGTCACATGGTCATCAATGGGTCCCTTTCTAGCTAATTTTCTTTTCAGACTCCTAATGTTGATCAAATCCATCAAGGGCCTATCACTATCACTTATAGCTTCATCAACATCTATAACATCCTCCATGGGTGCTCTAAAAGCAGCCTCTGGAGACCCCGATGACCCATGCATGGGTGCTTCCAACCTCTTAAATATTTCCCCCTCAAGAACAGCCTCAGACCCCTCTCCCTTTTCTTCCTCATCTATCACAACATTCAAAGGATAGGTGAAGTTTACCTGATACTGATACAAGACCATAGCGCGTGATAAATCCTCAACCTGCTCAGCAATTGATTCAGCCGTAGGAACTGGTCCTTCCCCCTGAATTTCGGGTTCAGGTATTTCTGGAATTGTTTTAGGAATTTCAGGGTTTAGGTCAGTGGTATCCATGGGTGAAGAAGGGTTGAGATTTTGTGGTTGATCAGAGGTGGGTGCAGTTGAAGAATTATCAGAAAAAGAGACATTCTTGCAATTTGAATTAAAAGATAATTGACTATTCTTTCTGAAATTTTGAGAATTTAATTGATGAGTAAGGTAAAAGAATAATGGGGGAGAAGGAGTGTATTTATAGGGTGAATTAGGTAGTAGAATTGGAGTAGAAATCGATCACACTTACCTCAGCACAACATGCAACGGTTATGGACTCTTGGGAGTCTCTCGGAGAAATAGAGCCGTTGGACTGCCAGGTTACCTTTTCAGAGTGAGAACTGTTCCTCCGATGGGACTCTTTTGCAATTTGGATATGGTTAGGAAACTTAGTGGGATTTATCCTAATCACAAGTTACCTATAGCCTTTGTACTTCTAAATTAACTGAATAATAACGAGTACATACCTGATTTTAACACGAAAATTCAGTGCCTTCCAATTTGCAACATTTTTTATCATCTGAAATTCTAAAAGCATAACGGTAACATCATTCAATTTTAGCAACTCTATTAAAGAGATATGGCATAAGAGTATGCATTTAAGTATTAAGATGGACTGAATCATTCATAATGACTTGAATAAAATTCATTTTAAGTGCAATTTTCTAGCCAATTATGAAGTAAAGCATTGATGATTTTATGTGAATTTAATCATCCCTAATTCCAATCTATTTCTTTCAAAATCATCTCTACCTAGAGCTTTTGTAAAAATGTCAGCAATTTGCTTTTCAGTGGGACAAAATGCTATGGTGATCAAACCTTTTTCATAGTTGTCTCTTAAGAAATGATGTCTTATGTCAATGTGTTTAGTCCTTTTGTGATGCTCTGGATTCTTTGTCATATTAATAGCACTAGTGTTATCACAATAGATAGGAACAGTTCCTACATCAACACCAAAATCCTGTAATTGTTGTTTGATCCATAACAACTGTGAACAACATGAAGCGGCTGACACATATTCAGCCTCAGTAGTGGAAAGTGCCACTGAATTTTGTTTCTTAGTTCTCCAAGAAACCAAACACTCCCCAAGAAAATATGCCATACCTGAGGTACTTTTTCTGTCAACAAGGAAACCTGCATAGTCAGCATCAGTATATCCAACATGATTAAAACTACCACCTTTTGGATACCAAAGTCCCAAGGGACCTGTTCCTTTCAGATACCTCAATATTCTTTTAACAGCTTTCACATGAGATTCCTTAGGATCTGATTGGAACCTGGCACACAAACCAACACTGAACACAATATCAGGTCTACTAGCAGTTAGATAAAGTAGAGAACCTATCATACCCCTATATAATTTTTGATCAACTGATATTCCATGTTCATCAAGATCCAATTTTGTGGCAGTGGCAATAGGTGTGTCAATTTCCTTAGCATTACCATATCAAATCTTTTAAGTAATTCCTTAACATACTTTTGTTGATGGATCATAGTTCCATTTGAGGTTTGCTTAATTTGTAACCCCAAAAAGAAATTGAGTTCACCCATCATGCTCATCTCAAATTCACTCCCCATCAGGTTTGCAAATTCCTTACTTAAATTTTCACAAGTAGCACCAAAGATTATATCATCTACATAAATTTGAACAATTAAGAGACTCTTACCTTTTTCTTTTAAAAACAATGTACTATCAATTTTACCTCTCTTGTATCCATACTGGAGTAGAAATTTTGATAGTCTTTCATACCATGCTCTTGGTGCCTGCTTGAGCCCATACAAGGCCTTGTCCAACTTGTACACATGTTCAGGGAACTGTTCACTTTCAAAACCTGGAGGTTGCTTGACATACACTTCTTCTTTCAAGTAACCATTCAGAAATGCACTCTTAACATCCATTTGATGTAAAGTAAATTCCATGTATGTAGCAAAGGCTATAAGAAGTCTCATTGCTTTCAATCTTGCAACTGGAGCAAAAGTCTCATCATAGTCGATGCCCTCCTCTTGACTATATCCCTGAACGACTAGCCCAGCCTTATTTCTTGTTACCATGCCATCCTCATCAAGTTTGTTTCTGAAAACCCATTTTGTTCCAATTATGGACCTGTTCCTTGGCTTGGGTTCCAGATGCCGAACTTGACTCCTTTGGAATTGATTCAATTCCTCTTGCATAGCATTAATCCAATCTACATCCTTCAGTGCTTCTTTCACATTTTTAGGTTCAACAAGAGATAAGAAAGCACTAAAGGCACACAGATTGTGATTCTTGACTGCTGATCTAGTTTGAACCCCAACAGCCTTATCTGAGATTATTTGATCCACAGGATGTGACCCTTGATACTTGTAAGGCTTGGGTGTCAATCCATTGTCAGAAGTCCTCTGCTGAGAAACAGTTCCTGATAGAGTAGCACTACCAGTTTGTGAGGTAGAACCAACATGTGTTCCCCATGTTTCTGTTCCACTCTTTTCAGTTCTGTCCTGAGGAACAGTTCCTTGCAGTTCACTTCTCATATCCGGAATCTGCATTTGTGGATTAAGTTCAAACTCTTTCAGCATTCCAATTTCTTCATCCTCATGTACTTGTTCTTGAGTGAGACTGTCAGTTTCATCAAATTTAACATGCATGCTTTCTTCAATTTTCAATGTTTTATTGTTAAACACCCTAAAAGATTTACTATTTAAAGAATAACCAAAAAATATTCCCTCATCACTTCTAGGATCAAATTTTCTTAAGGCATCTTTCCCATTGTTATGTATAAAACATTTGCAACCAAAAGCCCTAAGATGAGCGATATTGGGTTTTCTTCCCTTAAGTAATTCATATGGGGTCTTTCCTATTAATGGCCTTGTCATACATCTATTTATTATGTAGCATGCAGTATTAATAGCCTCAGCCCAAAAATTCTGTGGAAGATTTCCAGATATTAACATAGTCCTTGCCATTTCTTCTAGAGTCCTATTTTTCCTTTCCACTACACCATTTTGTTGTGGAGTTCTAGGTGAAGAAAAATTATGATTAATGCCATTTTCATTACAGAAATTGAAAAACATATGATTTTCAAATTCAGTTCCATGATCTGACCTAATGGCAACAATATGATTATCTAGAGTTCTTTGAGCTTTCTTAGCAAAAATTGAAAATACATTAAATGCTTCTTATTTAGATGCAAGAAATATAGTCCATGTAAATCTGGAGTAATCATCCACCAATACCATAACATACTTCTTACCTCCACGACTCATTGTTCTAATTGAACCACATAAATCCATATGGACCAGTTCTAAAGGTTTAGTGGTACTTACGTGTTTCTTCGGTTTGAAGGAGGATTTTACCTGCTTCCCCCTGGCACATGCTTCACATACTTTTTCATCATTAAACTTGACGTTAGGAAGACCTATCACCAAGTCCTTGGACACAAGTTTGTTCAATTGTGAAAGACTAGCATGTCCTAGTCTTTTGTGCCATAGGAGGGGATCATTTTGCACCACACTTAAGCAACTCAAGCTTCCATCAGATAGTGTCAGCAAGTCTACTTTGTAGATGTTTCCATGCCTATTTCCCTGCAAAATAATCTCTCCAGAAGTTTGGTTAGTCACAGTGCATCCAGTAGATGAGAAATTAACATTATTACTTTTGTCACACAATTGAGATATGCTCAATAAGCAATGCTTCAGCCCATCTACTAGAAACACATTATCTATACAGTGTGAATCAGACCTACCTACCTTTCCAATTCCAATGATTTCCCCTTTCTTACCATTACCGAAGGAAACACTTCCTCCTTGGAAGGCTGAGAGTGAAAGGAACAGTTCCTTATGCCCTGTCATATGCCTTGAGCAACCACTGTCCATGTACCATTTGTGGTTTATCTCCTTCACTCTAGCCTGCAAAAGAAAACTAGGGGTTAATTTTAAGAACCCAAACTAGTTTGGGTTCCTTTCCTTTAGAAAAATGATGAATCAGATCTCTCCTAGCCCAGAATGGTAATGGTTTCTTTGTGTGAACAGTTTCCCTTTTAACAGAATGTTGAACAGGTTTATAGGACCTATTCTTCTGTTTCACAGAATTTTGAACAGGTTTATAGGACCTGTACCTCTGGGCAGCCCTTTTTAAAGATTGACAATTTTCTTTCAGGTGACCAGTGTTCCCACAATGAGTGCATAGCCAGTTTTCAGGAAGTGATAAGTACTTACTCTTTGGATCCCATTTGGATAAACTCTGTGTTTTCATGAATCCAATACCTTTCATGTTACTACTATGATTTTCCTGTAACCATTCTAATGTTTCAGAAGACTTGTTCCATTCTACAGTTTTTCTTAGTTCCATGTTTGTTTTAACCAAGTCTTCTTCTAAAGATCTTATCTTCTCATCTTTTTTACACAGTTCATCAACAGTGACTTTCAGTTTCTCTTCAGCAATGATCTGATGAGAATTAGCAATACCTTTACCTTTTTCAACTGTTTTAACATTTTCTAATTCCTGCGCAGTTGATTCAAGTGTGAGGACCTGTTCCACAAGCATGCTAATCTTTCTTTCCAGAAAATCATTTTTAACTATTTCCTCTTTGCATTCTGCTTCTAAACAATCAATTTTATCATGCAGTTGATGATTGCTATCCCTTAGAGATTTAAATTCATTTAGCACAATATGGAATACTTTAACCAATTTTTCTCTAGACATGCTTTTTACATCATCTTTGAGTTTAGAAACAAATACCTCAGCATCTTCTTCATTTTCTGAATCTCCAAGAGCCATTAGAGCAAGATCCTCATCCAGATCATCATCAGTTATTTCGTCTTAACTGTCTTGCCATCCTGCAACCATTGCTTTGGGATTTCCACTTTTCTTATGGACCTGTTCCCTAGCCTTCTTCCTTTCCTCAATGAATCTCTTCCTCCATTCTCCTTCCATAATTGGACATTTGCTGATGTAGTGCTCCGAGCTTCCACATTTGTGGCATTCTCCAGCCTGTTTCATGTTAGTAGACCTACCCTGTCCACTAATTGCCTTTTTCTTAATCAAATATTTCTGAACACTTTTAGCAATAAGGACCAGGTCCTTATCATCAATGATCTTATCAGCAGCAGTCAAGGCTAGGTTAGGCTCAGTTTTAACTGGAACTCCTATGTTTTTAACCTTTTTTGCTCAGTTCATAAGTCTTTAAATCGCCTATCAGTTCATCTAAGGATAGAGTGGTTAAATCTTTGCTTTCTATGATAGCACAAGCTTTGATCTCCCAAGAATCTGGAAGAACCCTAGTTAGAATCTTTTCTACTCTATCTTCTACAGTTAAAACCCTTCCCAAAGAGATCAGTTCAGAAGCAATGGCATTAAATCTAGTATACATTTCAGAGATTGACTCTTCTTCTTTCATTTTAAAACTTTCATATTCAGCATAAAGAAGTGTACCTCTGGACCTTTTTACCTGACTTGTTCCTTCGTGTGCAACTTGTAGAGCATCCCAATCTCCTTTGCAGTGGCATACCCTCTGATTCTAGTGCATTCGTCAGGACTAAGTCCACCAACAAGCCACTTCCTAGCTTTTGCATTCTTTTCCCATTGCTTTATGTCTTCAGCATTACATTCCTTCCTGGTTTTGGGAACATCGTTTCCCTCAGCATCCTTCTTCATTGGGATCATGGAACCTTCAGTTACTATATCCCACAATTCATAGTCCTCTGCTTGAAGGTGATCACGCATCCTCTCTTTCCACCATGAATAGTATTTCCCATTGAAATAAGGAGCTCTAACCATTGACTGACCCTCACTATTATCTCGTGATGTACTCATCTAATCCTAGGTGTTAGTCTTTTCAAGGATAACCCGCTCTGATACCAATTGATATTTCCCACGATTACACCACTTTAATGTTTTAAGGACCAGTTCCTTAAAATGTGTTCCTTTACTATACGATATGCGAAATGAAAACTGTAAGTAATTGAACACCAGATATTAGCGTGGAAAAACCCCTTGACTCGGGATCAAAAAACCACGACCTACTTCTCAAGTAGGATTTCAACTTCACTATGTAAAAAGACCCACTTGGTTACAAGACTCACTCTTACTAACCTAGGGCTAACTCCAATCTTTTAGTGATCTTTCTCACGATCGGTGAAATTGTGTCAAGTCCACGACTTGAACCAGAAAGTTTACAACTCGATTTTTGCTTACTACAGTTGAACTAAGACTTGAACTTTTACAAGACTCAATCTAAGGAACAGGTTATAACTTAGTTCTACTATAGCTAACTGATTACACAAATAAGCTAATGACTCTTTTAAGCTTTTGCTCGATGCTCTCTGTATTTGTGCATCCTTCTATGGCTGATATGCTCCACGTTTTATAGCTCCAGCAGCCAAGAAGTCTTGAGCAATTAGTACTCCAAAGCTCCCATGAGTTTGAGTACTAATTGGATTCTACTCTTTAGAATCCGGATCTTCTATCCTTATCCTTGTATGTATGCAATCTTTTCGTATCTGTTTAGACCTGCATAATTATCAAGATATACGTAAGTTTTAGGATAAATAATAATATCTCAGCTTAAACGATTTTGCATGAATTATCTATTCTGCTGCAGTGATTCAAAGGAACAGCCTCAATCATCAGTCAAAACTCCAAGCTTATCCAAGCTAACACCTTTCCATTGGCACATCGTCTGAATGGGCACCATCGACGCCCCCAACATTAAACATTTCATGAGTTGGGATGATGGTAGTCTCTTTTCCCCCCGAGCCAGAAGTGACGTCGATCAAATACAATACTCCTCACTAGTCAAACTCCAAAGAAAAGTCTCCAAAATAGGTTCTTCATCATTATAGTCCACACAACGAAGGCTAGGACCACTAGAAGAAAGGTCAACACGACTAATATCAAGACTACTCTCCTCACTTGGAGTTCCAAACGTTGGATCATCCATAGAGCCTAACTTTACAAACCATGGAGGTTCAACTCTACTACCGACCCTAGTCCGATACAATTCACCACCACAAATGAGATTTCCTTCAAACATTAGAAATGTGAAAACATGCACCTCAAATTCATGGTCACACAAGAGCATAGTATCAAGACTAGGTCCTTCACTCTCACTCGAGGAGTCATCGAAAATGAATCGATCCATCTCACACTCTAGAGACTCCTCAAGGGTACATCCACCCTCCCTACGACACAAGAGACCACCATTATCAATTAAGCAATCAAAGGGAAGAATAAGATTATCATGCATTTCATCTTCACCTTTATCAAATATGGGTGGGGTGTCATAACAAGGTTCACAAACAAGGTCAACTACGACATCTTCACTAAAGAGAGGTTCAATGAAAACTGAGCTCACATCATGATGTGGCTTTTCAACCCTCTCAACTAGTGGTTCATTAGCACACACAAGTTGACCATTCGACTCTACACTAGTTGCAAACACATTGTAATCATACAAATCATCAACTAGCCTAGAGTTTTCACTAACAACATCACAAGACAAGGAAGTGTCATGCTCAAGGAGGGAAGAACTAACACATACCTTTGAAGTGTCATGAATGTCTCCACCTTGTAGCTCACATTCGGCATCTCCTTCACCTTGTCTTTCCATCTTGGAACATAGTTGAGGCTCCATCGGTTTGCCTCCAAGAATACCTACACAAGTACTCAAACAACTAGAAGAAAAAGATAAAGGGTTAAGGTTAGAAGAAGGGGCGTCCTCACTCTCAATTTTTCTTTTTCCCTCTTTCTTTTCCCTCATTTTCTTTTCAAGGTTGGGTGTAGATTCGGGTGGCGACAACTCACTCACATCACTCAACAAAACCTCTCCTTTTTCCACTCGAGAGTTGTCACTGGTCGCTCCCTTACTCCTCTCAATCTTTTGTCTCTAAAATTCGGGCGAATTGGGATGAGGCCCAAGAATACCTATAGCCGGAGTAGGTGGACTTTTCACGTCAACCCGGAATCTAGGACTAGGAGACTCATCACTTGACGTCTCCTTCTTCTTCGTTGGTGAACCATTTGGAATTGAAACTTGTGGTTTCGGGTTCACCTTGTTGATGTCTATCAACCCTTTTCTAGCACATGTCCCACCATTTCTTGTGTTCGTAGGACTTCTTGTTTGCACATTTTCAACTATGGAATGAAGTTCTTGTTCCTTGCTCCCTCGCATGGCCAAAGAAGGTCTACTAGTAGGCACTTGGCTCATCGCCCGGTAAGGAACAAAGTCATAAACTCTTTGCCCTACGCCCACAAGATACGCTCCCTTCACCACACTATATTGCACCCTCTTCCCCTCCAACCACGGCTCACCTATCCACACATCAACATGACGCATGGGATACACGTCACACCACACATAGCATTTATAACTCCCATGAGATATGAGTACCCGAGCCTCCTTAGAAATCCACACTCCATCATACTCATAAGGATGCTCTAGCTTGTGGCATGGTATCCTAAGCCTATCAACCAAAGAGGTGCTAATACAATTGGCATCGGTATCACCAATCTTGAGCAAGTATCCTCCAATACCATTTACCCCAACAACGAACCTATATCTACCCAAGTCTTTCACATTCGCACCCAAATGAGAATTTGGACGCCCACAAGTGTCAACACCAACAACTTGGGTCTTCCTTATCCCTCCACTAGTGGCAACACCACTAGAACAATCTCCACTTCCCGTCACTCTCCCAACATTAGCAATGTTGTTGGACGTCAAGGAAGGAACCTTGCCATGGAACCCATAAGTGCCTCTCGCCTTGGTTCCATAGCCCATAGCATCACTCCTACTACAACCATCCACGCCCCTCACGGCATATAACCCCTTTGTAGCAAAAGCAACACCACCTATCATACCACCCTCCACATGGGAATTAGAAGAATTAGGCCGCTTAGCATACCTAGAAGATGCAAGCTTCTTCTTTCCCACGGAACAACCACCACCACCTCCCATACTAATGGAAGGTCCTCTACTACTCCCTTGTACACCGTTAGCAACACTAAGAGAAGATGCATAAGAATAACCCATATGTTCAACATCATCATCAACTCTATCTATGTCACTACCATCAATATCAAATTCTTCACAAGAAGAGTAAGTAGGATCATCATACCTTGAAGCGTCACCATCCTCGGGTTCTTGACTAGAAGCATAAGGTTCAACAAATTCATCTTCATGAGCTTCATAGTCTTCTTCACCCTCTCGACCATCATAGTGATCCGCTTCATCAACATAGGAGCCATGGTTTCCATCATCATAGTAATGGCCATCATCACCCTCATAGGAACTATAGTCTCCATCATCACCATACGAGTCATAGAAACTCGCATCATCTCCGCATGAGCCATAATCCCCACAATCAACATCCGACATTGTTGTAACACCAAAGAACAAAACCTCCCAAAAGTCACTCCCTCACGTGTATCACTCAATATATGAACACTCAAGAGCGAGGCCTTATCAACTTGGGAACCAAGGTAATCACAACTAGCATGTCCAAGTTAAAGTTCGAAATGGAATTAATGAGACTCGATGTACGGACGGCTATTTAAAGTGCGCACTTGAGGCCAAAAGGAGTTCTACGACTCTTCTTTGAATTCTAATCTCCTCTACGCACGAATACCTAATACGCTAAAGGATTAGTGTCTTTCAAGTAGGCCAATTACCTTCAAAACACTAACCAAGAGGTACGGTAGAAAACGGGACACAAAAGATTTGACTCGAATTGGCACCAAACGGATTTGGAATCGGATGAAATTTCGTTTGTGATCTAGAAACTCATCATATTTAATGGTCCAATTGGAGTTTAGATGTTTGGAAACTGTTCGGAAGCCGTTGCGAACGTTCTGTCCCAAAACTGGAATTCTGGAATTTTTTTTGTTCTTCGTTATCACGACCAGACGCGCGCGATCGCGAAGGGTTAAATTTTCAAAAAATAATTTTGCTCTTCTCTATCGGCGAATTGCTCTTCGCGATCGCAAAAGGTTAATTTCTGCAACTTTCACAGCAGCTCAAAAATGGGTTTTTGGCGATTTTTGCCAATTTTTTTGCTCGATTTCAACCCGATACACAAAACCAATGATACCCAAAGGTGTATACAACTAATATCATCAATCCCCACTAATTTTTCAACCCCAAACAACAACAACAAGCTTCGATTCAAGATTGAAGCGTTTTCAAGAATTTTCAAACTTTTGGATTTTGATTTTGCGAAATTTTTGAATCGTAACACGAAAACACGAGATATGGGTATCAAAACGACGAGAATACAATAAGGAACAAACCCCAATACTTTTTAACACCCGGGGATTCGTATCCAACCCAATCAACCAATTTTTTTTCAACTTTTCTAGTTTTTCTATTTTTTTGTTTTCTTCAAATTTAAAGAACAACACAATAACGATACTAACACATTGAACAAGGAACGGGGGTTTGTAAGAACATAACCCGAGCCTTGGTCTGATAACAACTGATGCAACCCAAAACGAGCGGAAGCTAAACACGATATAAACTATGCGGAAGCGATAAAGATAACAAGAAATCGAAGACTAGGAAGGCAAGAAATAGAAGAAAGAATCGAATTCAATTTACTAACGTTAATTGAATTCAAAAGGGAGAAGAGAAACTCGAACCTTACAATGGAATCAAACTAGGTGTCGATCTCCATAGGTTCCAAGTCGAGACATACACGAAACCTCGGGCTTCAACAAGAAGGGCTCGGACTCTTCAATGTTTTCTCTCAAATTCTATCTTCTAAAATGACTAACTAATGAAATGAAGAGCTAATGTGCTATTTATACATTTACAATGATAAATAGACCCAACTTGCCCCTGAAGCTGATTCTGGTCCGCTTCTCAACTCCAAGTCATCGCGATCACGCTCAGAGACACGCAATCGCGCAGCTCAGCATTTCCCTCATCGCTATCGCGCAACGCCCACGCGATCGCGCAGAACCAATAATATCTCTGCCTCGCGATCGCGCAAGAAGGCACGCTGTCGCGCAGGCAAAACCAGTACCCTTCGCGATCTCGCAGGTAGTGACGCGATCGCGAAGAACAGACGTTTTTCCTCAGGCAGTGAGCTCCCAGTGTGCTCCCCTGTTTTGCCCTGTTTTGGGCTGCCTGTTTTCCTACCCTGTTTTCTCCGTCCTCGACGCTCCAATGCATGATCTTCAAGACGACTCCGGAGGCCTTGACTTGTATCCCTTGTGCTCTCGAGCTTGGCTTTTGATGGTTGTCGTTTAGGCCATTTTATATTGTATCATCCTCCCCTTCTTGAAAGGATTTCGTCCTCGAAATCGAACCATCAAAACCTACAATCAAAACAAGCACAACCAAAACTTCCTACATTACAAGTAGGTTAGCTTAAGCAAGAATAAGTGCAAGTGGTGTGGAAAACACACTCTTGTGATAGAGCCAAGCATCAATACCTATGAAAAAGCTTATGTCCCCAAAAGAGACAACAAATTCTTGGCTCGACAAGAACAAGCACTCATAATCAAAACAAGCAAAGAGATCAAGGATATGCATGTAGCAATTAAAGTCCCCACGACCCCTAAGCCCATGACCAACACACCAAGCCTTCAAATCAATTTGATAACAAAGTGACACATCGGCTTTGGCCTGCTCCACACTCAAGGTGTGCTCAATATATGGGATGGAGTAAGTAAAATAGTTCAATTCACAACTAACATCGACTACTCCACTCCCCTTCTTAAGAGCATTCTTACACACACCGAGAGGTACCTCCTCACCTCCCAAATCAACCCCAAGACAATACTCCTCACTAGTCAAACTCCAAAGGAAAGTCTCCAAAATAGGTTCTTCATCATTATAGTCCACACAACGAAGGCTAGGACCACTAGAAGAAAGGTCAACACGACCAATATCAAGACTACTCTCCTCACTTGGAGTTCCAAACGTTGGATCATCCATAGAGCCTAACTTTACAAACCATGGAGGTTCAACTCTACTACCGACCCTAGTCCGATACAATTCACCACCACAAATGAGATTTCCTTCAAACATTAGAAATGTGAAAACATGCACCTCAAATTTCTACAACAGGTTTGGGTATTTGAGTACATTTCACGACCGTAAAAAAGAGTTCAAATCCTCCAGTGACTTGAGGAGAGCTAGACTATTTGCATTTGCTGTTTGTTTCCTAGGAATAATGGTGTTTCCTGAAAGAAAGCTCGAATCACGGTATATGTTCGAGGCTTGTCATGGTTACTGATGCAGTGTTTAATGGGATTGATGGTTATCGTTACACTATAGTCCTTATGATTGTAGCAGACATTTATCGAGCTTTGGGAGTTGTAAAAGAGGAGCAAAATATTTTCAAGGTTGTAACCTTCTACCGCAAGTGTGGTTCAACGAGCATTTGAGGAAAGTGACAGGTGTGCAAGAATTATCAAAGCCAACTGGTTCCAACTACTTGGTTGGAGAACGGTAACGGGGTTCCAAAATTCAAGCAACCAAGCAGCACAGAGAAATGGGTAAGGTTGTTTGAAAGCATAACAGAGGATTTAATTCAATGGATGTTTACTTGGTTTCCTTCATCAGATTTCATCATTAGCTCTGAGAAGGCATCCTTTGTGGTACTTATGGGATTGCGAGGTCTCCAACCCTATCTTTGTCCTAGCTTTACTTCTCAAGTCAGAGAGCCACCGAAATGCCTTGATGAAAGTATTAGATGAAGCGCATGTCCCGGTGGATACCACAGTTGAGAATCTGGCTAGCATAGTCAGGAAAGTCATGGAATCGAACCGAATCGCTTTCCAAGAAGATGAACTGCCGCCAGAGGGGTTGAATCACAACAAAGCCTTGCATGTCACCATAATATGCAAAGACTGGTTCGTGGGGAGAGTTTTGATCGACGGAGGGTCTGGCTTGAACATATGTCCATTCATCACTCTGAAAAGAATGGGGATTGATCAAAGTAAGATAAGAGAAAGCGACATGAAAGTAAAGGCGTTTGATGGATCACAAAGGAGCATCATCAGAGAAATCGACTTAACCATCAAGGTCGGTCCCATGGAGTTCAACACTGAATTTCATGTCATAGACATCTCCACTTCTTACAACCTACTGCTAGGAAGATCTTGGATTCAAATGGTTGTGGCACTGCCTTCTACATTGCACCAGACAGTGAAGTTCGAGTGGGACAACAAAGAGGTGGTAGTATTTGGCGAAGGGAACAACTCTATCTACAACGAACAAACCATACCAGCAATTGAAGGGGATGTTCCTGACTGGCAGACCTTCTATATTGTGGAGCTTGTGGGAGCAGTGAAAGGGGGGGATACCGCAAAAACTACAACAAAAGCTGGGACCTAAACTGGTCAACACACCACCTGGGACTGAACAGAAAAGGAGAAGTTTCTATAGTGCTTATTGGGATGGACGAAGCAAAGGCTATGAAGGGAGGAACTTGGTCTGGGAACCGACAATATCTTATTGGGGTGTGCCGTCACGTGAATTTCATGAGACCATACCTGCTAAAATAGAAAAGCGACCAATGTACTCACCTAATGCTCGTCCTAACTGGAAGCGCATTTCTGAAGAAACAAGGGGAAAACAAGTATGGCTACCTAAAACACTTGAACCTATAGAGGTAATGATTGAAGAGCCATACATACTCCCACAACATACAAAATGGCCTGGAGACTGGGTTGTAGGCATCAAGATAAGGAAAGGCTATGAACCTGGGAAAAGTTTGGGAAAAAACCTAGATGGCATGGTCGAACCAATTCAAATTGTGATGAAGCCCGACAACGAGAAAGCTGGCATAGGGTACATTGTGACTTATAAGAAAAGCATGGAGGAAGCTTCACTGGACTTCAAGTACTAAAAGAAAAGCACCAAAACTCTCCTACATATTTTGGTATCGTCTGGTTACTTGGATGGTCGTATAGGGGAGGTCACTGAAGCGCAAGGGGTTGAACCGAAGATTGTTGATGCTGAAGAGAATTTACTGGCAGGCGTGTAAGAACTGTTCCTATCTGATGAAGACTGCTGTGTGATCCTAGAAGAGCATGTTGAACCTCCTGGACTAGAAAAAGCTAAATCTGGAGCTGCACTGAACAACTGGATCAGCAACCTGGCCCGAGCTTACCGCGGACCTTGGTAAAGCTGGGGGATAGAGTTTATTTTATGCTTTGTAAAATAAAACCTGACCTTGAGTCGTGGAACTTGCATTTCCCTTTCTCTTTCACATGTCTCCCTACAAACTTTGTTTTGCAAAGATTCATAAATAAAATATTGCGCTATTTCCTTTCACTTTTGTTTTGATCTTTTAATTGCGCAACATTTTATTTTTCAGCATTCAAACTAATAATTCTATTTAGTCCGCGACCGCAACGTGTAATGAAACTATGGAGCTTGAAGAATCTGATTTTGACTATAATGAGTTTGATGAAGCCGCACAAGAGGAACTTGAAAGATTTCAAAATAAGTCCAAACCGAATCTAGAAGAGACTGAAGTGATAAATCTGGGAGATAATAAAACTGTAAAAGAGACGAGAGAAAGTGCGCATCTCACCGCAGAGGATAGAAAGCGGTACACTGATGGTAACCTAAGAGGTGTCAAAAGTCCAAATCGGATCAGAAATGATGGTTTATTCATAAACAGTCGAAATTATTCTGTATTCGAAGCCATTCAAAGGCACAAAGGTAACCTAAGAGGTTTCAAAAACCCAAACTGAATCAGAAATGATTATTTATTCATAAACAGTCAAAATTATTTTGTGTTCAATGCCATTCAAAGGCACGAAGGTAACCTAAGAGGCATTAAAAGCCCAAATTGAATCAGAAACGACCGTTTATTCCCAAAGGATTGGGAATCATTCTGTGTTCAATGCTATTCAAAGGCTCAAATGGTAACCGAAGAGGCATTAAAAGCCCAATTGGAAGCAGAAATGGCCGCTTGATAGATGGGATGACACATAACGCACATTTATCCTTTAAGTATTATATAAAGACTTGACATCCTTGGTATATCAAAATTCCATTAGCAACTTCCGTCTAGAGTGTCTAAAAGTTTCTCAACCCACAACGAAATATCTCTTCATATTCTCTGTTGCATTGTTTTCAAAAACTTGTGCCACACGTTGATCATTTTGCTCACCATAAAGTGAATCTTAGTCATTTTTCTTCTCCCTTTTCCTATCATCCTTCACCTTTTCCAAAAGATCAAGACCAATAGAACATTTGATATGGTTACTGAAGTCCCTCAATTGCTCAGATATTGGTGGGAAAACCTAAGCATAGATCAAAAAGACCAAGTCAAAATGGTGTTGGGGATTACGATTTTACTAATGGAGCACACTGCAGTGGAAGAGATGATAGAAGCAGCAGTACACCATTGGGATACAGACCGAGCAGTTTTTCACTTTGGAACGTAGAGTTGATACCATTACTGGAGGAAATAGACGGGTTAACTCAATTACCATTTGAAAGTGAAGAATTCTTGATGCCTAAGAACATCACACCCGAGGAATTCTTTGAAATGGTAGGGTTTAATCCCGAGTTATGCATAGACAGTGTAAGGCAATCGGGAATTTCTCTAACTTTCCTCTACATCAAATTTGGGTATAAAGAGGCATTTCAAAAATCCGAAGATTATTTCAGCATTAACCAGGCAGATTGGCAAGAGCGGATGGTACTTGCTTTTGTCACCAGATTTTTAGGAACTGTCATGTTTCCACAACATAAAGGACGCGTTGATGTTCACATGGTATCAATTGTCGATGCTTTACTCAAGGAATTCAACAAGAAATACACTTTGGTACCGATGATTGTTGCAGAATGTACCGAGCTTTAGAAAGATGCAAGAAGGGTGCTAGTTTTTTCGAGGGTTGCAATTTGCTTTTACAAACTTTTTAATGGAACACTTGCAAGGGATGAACGGCATGGACCAAACCTTCCACTCCATGCCAAGAGAAAACTACATCTTGAATCATACCGCCCGCATGGACATAGCTCTCGAGAAATGGGTCCAGCCAACAACTGCCAAAGGCTGGCACCACCGGCTTTCTCAGTTGACATATGAAAACATACAATGGATGTTTGAGTACTTTCCCAGCACAACAGTAACCACACGATCCGAAAGAGCTTCCTTTCTTGTCTTGGTTGGGTTTAGAGGAGTTTACCCATACTCTTCTTTAAGGGTACTTAGACAAGCAAGCAGAAAATAAATTGTACCCCAAATTGCAGACATCAGATGTCTTAAAGCAAATATTCTTGGAGGAGTGATACCGTTCAGAAATAAGATATTAGAACTTTGGAAAGAAAGTCAACGATTGGGAACTGAGACTATTGGATGAGACAGGTTTGACGCTAGCTATGATGAAAACTATCCAGACTGGCTTAGAAAAGACATAGCAAGGGCAGTTCAACCAAGAGCAACAACAAAAAGGGAAAGAAGTGCTGACGAGTTAGAATCTGAGTACAAAAGGTTACGCAAACAACTGGCAAGGGCACAAAAAATAGCAAAGAAATAAAGTTTGGTCAAAGCAAAGAACAAAGAAAAAGATAAATGGCGCAGTAAGGCAGAACTCCTGACAAAACACATAGAGTCTATCAGCGTATGGTCTAGCGAGGGAATGAACTCTGTGGCAAACAAAGGAATAAAGGAGAAAGGAAGAAAGGCTTGGGAAATATTGAAGAATTTAACATTTGACATATCCCGGCTCTTAACTGATGCAGACAATATCATATTTTAAGGATACTCATCAGAGGCAAGCTTGTCCGAGGAAGACTCGTCCGAAAAAGAAGAAGAAGAATCTTCTGGGGATAGATCAGCATGAAAGATGTTTACCTGGCCATGATCTAACCTTCTAGCAATGTTTTCCACATTTTGCACTATTTCAGTATCAACCAATGTAACAAAAGTCCAATAAATGTAATATTATCTTTTAGGCTTCGCATTTTATTAGAAAACAAAATGATGCATCTGGCACAAAACGCTTTTCAAAATCATCATGCGTAAAACGGTCCTTCGTATTTTAGGATGCATTTCTTATTTGATATGTGTGAATTGCATGAATTTGTCTGTTGCTCTAGGTCTCTTTCTACCTAAACGAATCCCTTCCTGAATTCAATCTCCTACCAAGGCACCTCCTCTCCCTACTCTATGCCCAAATCCTGACATTAAAACCTTTTGCATGCCCAAGCTGTCTCTAACTCACAACCAAACTCAAAAATATATTACCCAAAGGTTGGATCGAGTTGAATACCAAGGCAAGATATATGGTTAAGCAAGTGCACTTGTGAGGTTTCCAGAAATAAGAATGTTTTTCACAGCAATTCCAACCAGCCCTCTCCTCTCTCTACAATATCTCCGCTGCACTACAAGCTACTAATAAGGTTATCCAGTCTGGAAATGTGAGCCTTTTCAAAAAAAAAAAAAAAAAAAAAAAGATAAAGTCTCTTTTGCTGCAACCATTCAAGATCCTACTTTCAACCACTATTATCAAATGCCGCCACCGTTTTATCCCTACCCTCACATACCGCCTAAATATTCCGTTTACAACACTCAGCCCACTCGATCTATATTTCACATCCTAGCACCAAATCGTCCACTATGCCAGCCAGACACTCAACCCAACTACTGAAATACACCACTATACCTTCATAGGCCTCGCCCTGATGCAAACCAAAGACCGAAAAGAAACTACACTCTGCTAGCCGAATCCCACACTCAATTGCTCAAGAGATTGAAAATTGTCCGGCTTATTGTCCCGGCACCTCGATTGTTCCAGCAAGCACTATGAGAGCAAAATAGACAAAGCAAGAAACATGTTGGTCAAACTCAAAGGCACACATGACTCACCTTAAGACCTTTTGACACAAATGTCCAAGGATCATCTTCGTTGCTCTAGTCTACACAGTCACACCACTTGCAATACATGAATGTTATCCAAAGCACTTTCCAACTTGTTCCGACCAAAATAGCAGTCAAAGGGCCAATGAAAGAGAATATTAGAAAGACAGAGGTGTTGTGAAGACTTGCGCACAACAACCAAAAACAGGCAAGCCAATTCAACTTGAAAAGGAAGGCAAAGACAAAATGACAAAGCTCTTGTCATATGATAAACCTAGGAACTTCCTAAGCATTTGGAAGCATATCCCTATCCACTAGAAAAGATAAAAGCAAGACGATGAAGTCATTTGAGACACTTACAAGAGCAAGGATTGATTTGATAAAAAAGCACGGGCGAATAGACTTCTTGGAGCAATTTCGGTCGAAGGCTTTATTGGGGAAATATGAATTATCATGATGACAACTACAATAGGTTATGCAAGCAAACCCGTAGGTTTACACCTTGCAATCGGAGACAACAAATAAGACGCGGAAATGATAAAGATAAAAGGCGGAAGCAACAAAAGTAACATGGATAACAAGAAATCGGGGAAGGGGGAGAACAGAAATAGAAGAATGAATGGATAATCAGAATCAAAACATTGATTGAATTATCCAAGGGAGAAATGAAACTTGAACCAAACAAGGATTCATACTAGGGATGAAATCCATTTCGGTTCCAAGCCTAAGAAGGCATACACGAAGCCTCGGGCTTCAACAAGAATGGCTCGGCCAACTCTATCTCTATTCTCTCAATTCAATATCAACTAAAGCCTGTCTCCTAATGAGCTATGCTAGGAGTTTATATAGACAACATTAAAATGGCAAAATAGTAAATGGTCACAGGTGACCAATGAAATAAAGCCACGCAGGGCTGGAGTGCTAGGTAGCTCAGCCCGAACACATTGTCTTCGGACGCTTGTTTGCCCCGGTCACGTTTGGAATCGAACGCTCTTGCCTCGGGCACACTTGTAGCCCTTTGATCGATTTTCTGTTCGGTGTCGCTCTTCCTTGGTTCGGTTGCTTTCAGCTTCGGGCTCAAACTTGATCGTTAGTTGTGCTCGATCTCACAGCTTCCCGAAGTCAGTGTCAGCACCGGTCACTTGTTGTCTGCTCGGTGGATTTCCAAAGTTGTTGCTCATCGAGGCAGTCTTCGGCATCTTCCATTCCGGCCACACTTTGATCGTGGGCGCCACGTGACTCCTCGGTGGACTTGCTTGATGAATCGAACAGATGATCCTGGTTCGTATTGCATCATCCTCCCCTTCTTGAAAGGATTTCGTCCTCGAAATCAAACCGACAAGACTTGCAACAAGGCAAAGACAAACAAAGCTTCCTACTTCGAAAGTAGGTTAGTGTTTAAGAGTGGAAAACACACTCTTATGATAGAGCCAAGCATCAATACTAATCAAACAGCCTATGTTTCCGAAGGAAACAACAAGTTCTTGGCTCAAAAAGAATCGTACCAAACACTTAAGTACACGAAGAGATCAATAGGACACTTTACATGCAAGATGTATATCAAAGGCCCTATCACCTCTAAATTCGTAGTCAACACACCGAGCCCTCAATTCACTTCTATCAACATGGGGCTTATGGACTTCGGTATGCACTATTCTCAAGGTGTGACCAACATGTGGGATGGTGTAAGTAAAATGATTGACGCGACAACTAACATCGAATACTCCACTCCCCTTCTTAAAAGCAATCTTATCCACACCAAGAGACGGCTTTCCACCTCCAAAATCACCTTCAAGTCAATCCTTCTCATTAGACAAGCTTCCGAAGAAGGTCTCAAATAATGGATTATCTATGGAGTTAAGTTTTCCAAAACGAGGTGGTTCATACTCTCCTCGAGTCGGATGCTCATCACAATCTCCTTCGAACAAAGGGTTGGTGAAAACAAGTTCACTACCCATCAAAGGTGCATCCCAACCAAGGTCATCATCCACACTTGAGGAGTCATCGAATATAATCCGATCCAACTCATCCACTAAGGACTCCTCAAGGGTATCATCATCCTCACTACAACACATAGATCCACCATAGGCAATATTATCAACAAGGGTATGATCAAACAACTCATTATCCCCTTTATCAAAGATTGGTGGTGTGTCATAACAAGGGTCACAAGTAAGGTCAACTACAACTTCATCACTAGGGAGAGGTTCGGTGAAGATCGAGCTCACATCATGATGTGGCTTATCAAT
Source organism: Petunia axillaris subsp. axillaris (assembly GCA_029990575.1). Lineage (NCBI taxonomy): Eukaryota > Viridiplantae > Streptophyta > Magnoliopsida > Solanales > Solanaceae > Petunia > Petunia axillaris. Next base: position 57,336,723 of record JARKNS010000006.1, on the reverse strand, counting down.
CCTCTCAACTAGTGGTTCGAATTCACTCACAAGTTGACCATTCGAATCTACACTAGTTGCAAACACATTGTAATCATACAAATCATCAACTAGCATAGAGTTTTCACATACAATTTCACAAGACAAGGAAGTATCATGCTCACGGGAAGGAATTCGAACACTTACCTTGGAGTGGTCTTCGGTTTCTCTCACTGTCTCCGAAGTCTCACAAGTAGTTTCTTCCCCGTGGAGCTTACATGAAAGATTTTCTTCACCTTGCCTATCAACTTCGACACATGGTTGAGGTTCTATCGGTTTGCCTCCAAGAGTTCCTGCACAAGAGTTCGAACAAGTAGAAGGAGAAGATAAGAGGTTAATGTTAGAATAAGGGGTGTCCTCACTCTCATCGATTCTTTTTCCCTCTTTCTTTTCCCTCATTTTTCTTTCAAGGTCAGGTGTTGGTGCAATGCAAAAACCCGAAGGAGATGCTTAGCACAGACGTGGAAATCAAACAAGAAGATAAAAGATAGAAGCAAGACAAAACTTGCTTCTTTTGAAAGAACAGTGAGGAACCTGTCTCAAAGCTCGATCAAAAGGGACACAAGAATCACCTAAACTATGCAACAATGCTCAAGAGAACATTGCCTCTTGCAAACTGAATGATCAAAGAGGAATGTTCAATCGGATTCACCGAAAGCCACAAGCCCATAAAAGCCCTCACCGGGGTTTGCTCACGACGGAGACAAGAAATGTGCTCGGCACTTTCATTTAATTTCCATATTCAAAAACTAGGTCCGTGCAATGAAAGGAAACAATGTTTATATAGAAAATACTAAGGGTTAACTAGTAAAATGGTCACAGGCGACCAATAGAAATAAGCCACGCAGGGCTGAGTTAAAATGTGTTCGGCAGATTTGACTTCGGTAAGCCTTGGCTTCGGTTCTCGATTGTCTGCTCGAACACACTCATTGTCTTTGGACGCTCAATTGTCTTCGAGCCTATTGTCCTTGGTCACTTTGCCTTCGGGCTCAAATCTGAAGATAATGCCTTCGATTCTTGAGCCCGGCCACTCAGCTTCGGAGCGATTGTTTTCCTTCGGCCAGGCTAAGTGAACGTGCACATCGTGCAGCAGCTTGGCTTGGCTTCTTGTCATCGGTCTCCTCGGTGGATCGAACACTTGATCAGCACGTGTTCGGGCTGCATCATCCTCCCCTCCTTGAGAAGATTTCGTCCTCCGAAGTTGGACCTACAACACAAGGAACTAAGTCAGCAACATTAAAGGTGTTGGACACGTTATACTCACCAGGGAGGTCGATCACGTGAGGAAACTGTCTCAAAGCTCGATCAAAAGGGACACAAGAATCACCTAAACTATGCAACAATCCTCAAGAGAACATTGCCTCTTGCAAACTGAATGATCAAAGAGGAATGTTCAATCGGATTCACCGAAAGCCACAAGCCCATAAAAGCCCTCACCGGGGTTTGCTCACGACGGAGACAAGAAATGTGCTCGGCACTTTCATTTAATTTCCATATTCAAAAACTAGGTCCGTGCAGTGAAAGGAAACAAGGTTTATATAGAAAATACTAAGGGTAAACTAGTAAAATGGTCACAGGCGACCAATAGAAATAAGCCACGCAGGGCTGAGTTAAAATGTGTTCAGCAGATTTGACTTCGGTAAGCCTTGGCTTCGGTTCTCGATTGTCTGCTCGAACACACTCATTGTCTTTGGACGCTCAATTGTCTTCGAGCCCATTGTCCTTGGTCACTTTGCCTTCGGGCTCAAATCTGAAGAAAATGCCTTCGATTCTTGAGCCCGGCCACTCAGCTTCGGAGAGATTGTTTTCCTTCGGCCATGCGAAGTGAACGTGCACATCGTGCAGCAGCTTGGCTTGGCTTCTTGACATCGGTCTCCTCGGTGGATCGAACACTTGATCAGCATGTGTTCGGGCTGCATCATCCTCCCCTCCTTGAGAAGATTTCGTCCTCGAAATCAAGCCCTCTTCGTCCCCCGAAGTTGGACCTACAACACAAGGAACTAAGTCAGCAACATTAAAGGTGTTGGACACGTTATACTCACCAGGGAGGTCGATCACGTAAGCATTGTTGTTGATCTTGGTCAACACTTGAAATGGACCATCTCCTCGAGGAGCCAACTTTCCTTTCCTTTGGTTCGGGAAGCGTTCCTTTTGGAAGTGAACCCAAACCCAATCTCCCTTCTTTAATTCTAGCTTTTTACGCCCCTTGTTTTTCTTTAAGGCAACCTTTGCATAGGCCTCCTCGAGGTTCTTCTTCACCTTTGTATGCAATTCGATCAAGGCAGCTGCTCGTCGAGTACCTTCAAAATCAAGATCAGAATCTCGAGGCAATGGGGTTAAATCAAGTGGAATTAAAGGATTAAAGCCATACACACATTCAAACGGGGTCATGTTGATCATTCTATGCACCGTTCGATTGTATGCAAATTCCATCATGGGCAATCGATCAACCCAGGTCCCAACCTTCCCTTTGGTCATTGCCCGAAGCAAAGATCCCAAGGTTCGGTTAACTACCTCGGTCTGTCCATCAGTCTGAGGATGGTGAGACGTCGAGAATAGTAGCTTGGTGCCGAGGGCACCCCACAAACATTTCCAAAAATGACTCAAGAATTTTGAGTCACAATCACTCACAATAGTGCGAGGTACACCATGTAATTTTAACACATTAGAAATAAACAATGTAGCTACATGCTGGGAATCATCACACTTTTTGCAAGGAATAAAGTGAGCCATTTTTGAAAAACGGTCAACCACAACGAAGATGCTCTCATGCCCTCCCCCCGATCTCGGTAACCCCAAGACAAAGTCCATGGATATATCAACCCAAGGTCGATCAGGCACAGGTAACGGGGTGTACAAACCATACGGGTTGGACTTCGATTTTGCTTTCTTGCAAACGAGACAAGCGTTGCAAAGTTTTTCCACATCTCATCGCCTTTTGGGCCAATGGAACTGCTCGGTCAAGATACCAAGAGTTTTGTCGACACCGAAGTGTCCCATCAGTCCACCAGAGTGAGCTTCTCGAATCAAGAGCTCTCTCCACGATGACACTGGCACACAAACCCTCCCATTCTTGAAGAGGTAGCCATCATGCCATTGATATTTTTCAACCCTTCGGCCACTCAAGATAGCGTCACGAACGCATTTCAGCTCGGGATCGTCCTCGTACATCGACTTGATGCTTTCGAATCCCATGAGCCTAGAGGCGAGAGTGGTCGCTAAGGCAAATTTCCTGGATAGTGCATCGGCCACAACGTTGTCTTTACCCTTTTTGTAATGAATTACATAGGGAAAGCTCTCAATAAATTCAACCCACTTGGCATGTCTTCGGTTTAATTTCTCCTGTCCTCGGAGATGCTTCAAGGACTCATGATCACTTTTGATCACAAATTCTCGAGGCCACAAATAATGCTGCCAATGGGCGAGTGCTCGAACGAGGGCATACAATTCCTTGTCATATGTTGAGTAATTCAAGGCTGCACCCTTAAGCTTTTCGCTAAAGTAAGCGATCGGCTTCGATTCTTGCATCAGCACTCCTCCGATCCCAACTCCAGATGCATCACACTCGACTTCGAATGCTTTGCCGAAGTCAGGGGGTTGCAACAACGGGGCAGAACAAAGCCTCCGTTTCAACTCTTGGAAGGCCCTTTCTTGGGACTCTCTCCACACAAATGGATTGTCTTTCTTAACCAGCTCGGTTAAAGGAGCTGCCACGGTGCTAAAGTCACGAACAAACCTTCGGTAAAAGCTAGCTAAACCATGGAAGCTACGAACTTGTGATACCAAGGTTGGAGTTGGCCAATCTTTGATGGCTTCGACCTTTGATTCGTCGACTTCGACACCATTAGCACTGACAACGAATCCAAGAAAGACTACACGATCGACACCGAAGGCGCATTTCTTGAAGTTGGCATACAACTTCTCTTCTCTAAGCTTTTCAAGCACTTGCCTTAGGTGTTCGACATGTTCATCCACGGTTCTGCTATAAACAAGTATGTCATGGAAATAAACGACAACGAACTTGTTTATGAACGGTTTGAGCACATGGTTCATCAATCGCATGAATGTACTCGGTGCATTGGATAAGCCAAAAGGCATTACCAACCATTCATATTGACCGAATTTGGTCTTGAATGCGGTTTTCCACTCGTCTCCGGGTTTCATTCGGATCTGATGGTAACCGGACCTGAGGTCAATCTTTGTAAAGCATGAAGAACCACTCAATTCATCAAGCATGTCATCTAATCGAGGGATAGGATGACGATACTTTACCGTGATTTTGTTGACTGCTCGACAGTCAACACACATTCGCCATGTTCCATCCTTCTTCGGGACAAGGATAACAGAAACGGCGCAAGGACTCAAGCTCTCACGAACGAGGCCTTTGTTCAGCAATTCATCAACCTGCCGTTGGAGCTCTTTGGTGTCTTCGGGATTACACCGGTATGCAGGTTTGTTAGGGATTGAGACCCTGGCACGAAGTCAATCTGGTGCTCGATTCCTCTCAACGGAGGTAATCCACCTGGCATTTCCTCGGGAAATATGTCCTCGAAGTCCTGCAAAACTTTACGAACAAACAAGGGAAAAGGGTTATCATTAGAAAAATCATCATTAGAGTTTAGAAAGATACCCTTGTGCACGAGGAAAATCATCATCTGACCGTGGTCGTTGCCTCGTAAGAACTCACCGGGTTGCATGATTGCACAAATTCCTTTCACTTCGGGCGGTGAGTGTGTCTCTTCGGGCCCCAATTTTGCTCCCATCGAAAGCTTAGCTTTGGCAGCTTCTTTCAAGTTTTTCATCCGTTTATAGTCCTCGGTGACTTGTTTTGGAGACAAGGGTTTGAGTATGAAACTCTTCCCATCGAGCTTCACAGTGTAAGTGTTGGATCTGCCATTGTGAACAGCTGTTCGGTCATATTGCCACGGTCGACCCAATAGCAAATGACAAGCTTGCATCGGAACCACATCGAATATCATTTCATCTTGATACTCTCCGATTCTGAACTTGATCCACACTTGTTTGACAACTCTCAATTCTCCACACTCGTTCAGCCATTGTAATTTGTAAGGGTGGGGATGCTTCATCGTAGGTAATCCCATTTGTGAGACCAAAGTTTGGCTCACCACATTCGCACAACTACCAGAATCAATGATCATCGAACACACCTTTCCCCTTACTCGACATCGGGCATGAAAGAGGTTTTCTCTTTGGTTGTCCTCTTCTTCAAGAGTCATGCAGCTCAAATTCCTTCGAACCACAAGAAACATTTCCGGATGATCAGCTTCGGCAGTCTCATGATCATCATCACCTTCAGCTCGGTCAGTCTCCTCGATAAATTCCTCCTCGGTGTCACTCGCTTGCTCATGGACGGTTCCATCTTCGAGCAGAAGCATAACTTTGCGAGTTGGACACTCTTTTGCCATGTGACCATAACCTTTGCACTTGTGACACTGAATATTTGAAGCACTAGGAGAGTTTAGTTGAACTTTACCTCCCACTTCTCTTGTTTGGTTAACGGTCACACCTTTTTCGAAGGGTCTCTTCAAATCTCGACCAGTGTTAGCACTTGTTTGGTTTGGATTCTTCCATTCTCTACCTCGGTTCAAAGGAGTAGAAGTAGTGACTCCTCGATACCGGTTTGCTTTTTCTTCCTTCACCAATTTTTCAGCTTCGATAGATGCATCAAACAAATCTTCCAACGTGTAGTACACGTGGAGTCTCAACTGAAAAGACACATCACTAGCCAAGCCATTTTTGAACCGGATAATGGCTTGTTCCTCGTCTTCGGTCAGATCAAGATTCAGTCGAACCTTTTCAAATTCATCGTGGTACTCTTGAACTGATTTGGACCCTTGCTTTAGCTCATAGAGTTTTTGCATCTGAGTTTGCATGTACTTGGCAGTCAAATACTTAGCATCCATTGCTCTTCTCAATTGTGGCCAGGTAGTGACTTCGGGATAGTCATTCCTTCGTCTATGCCTCTTGTCAGATTCCCACCATGTTGATGCATAAGCTTCGAACGAAGCAATGGCATTGGCAGCTTTCCTCTCATCGGTCATCTCATTGGTTTCAAAGATGCGCTCCATTTTAAGCTTCCATTCAAGATACTCATCAGGATCACTAGTTCCTTTAAAGGGAGGAATAGTGATCTTGACACTGTTCAAGTTTGAGTCTCGAACACCTCTAGCCTGTTCAGGATACTCATCATCTCGATCTTCAGCCTCACGCTCAATATTTCTTCCAATATTTGCGCCTCGGCCTCGACCTCGGAAATTTCCACGACCTCGGTGAGCTTGCCTTCGTTGAGCGAATGGCAGCTCATGCTCATATTCGTCCTCGGGAAATTCCTCTTCATCAACCTCCTCAGCAACGGCTCCAAGATCTCTTCGGGCCTTTGGAGGTGGTATTCTTTCTCCTCGGGGAATGCCCAAGTTTTGTTGCGCTTGGGGATTGCCCAAGTTAAGCTCTCTTCGAATTGCTTCACTTGTCAACTGATGTTGTCTTACAAGCTCAGCATACAGTTCAGGCTTCATCGGAGTGGATTGGCTCGTTCCAGGGCCGGACCCATGCATGGCCACGGACGCGCTTCCCTGTTCGAGTTGAGCTACTCGAACACTCACTCCTCTTACTTCGGCACTGACACCTTGTATTGCAGCAATGAGATCGGCTAACGACACTTCGGGCCTTTCAATGCCTTTTGCTTCGCCTCCATTACCAGCCATGGTACCTGCACAAGTCAACGACCAAACAAATGTTAGGGTTAGAAATCACCTCACACTCTCCCTCACTTTTGTTGGGTGGCACTCGGGTCCACTCAATTTATGGGTTCGGTTTTGGTCACTTAAGGACTTGTTAACAGTGGCTCGTCTGATTGATCGGTCCTCTAAGATCCTTCAAGTTCGACAATAGTCACTGTCTCTTCGGGAAGAGTGAAGTGATGTTCGACTCGATGGATCGAACGCTTTTTAACTGAGCTCGGGGAGTCAAAAGAATTTCTACGAAAGTTTGGACTTTGGTCACCCCTTCGCACGAATTCCTATCAGCTCAAAAGAGTCAGTACGACCTCGAGTAGGACAATTACTCAAAAGATCCACCAACTAGAATTTTGACACGAAAGAAAGTGAGAACCTAGGAGAATCTACCCTTTGATTCCCTTTTGGGATCTTCTTCGATCACACCAACTCTTGTCCGTACAAGAGTGGTCCCTCCTTGGTACGGATAGGGTTTTACCTTATCCACTTTCCCTTTTCAGCCGACAAATTTTCACCTGGGGTTTTGATGCTTTAAATTTACCCCTTTCTTCTTCAATGGAACAGTGACCTTTGCTCCGGCGTACGGACAAATCAACTTCGGTTCACTGAACGCAAATCTCAACAGATCTGGGCTGTTCTTTCGACTCCGGTCTCAAACGACATCGGAGGAAGTCAAAGTTCTTCGAGCTCAGAACCAGCTCGCTGTGTCGTACACTGTTACAATTTTGTAACAACTTTCCGGCGTACGGACAACGTTTTCAAACTTAGAACTTCGATTTTCAAGCAACAAAACAAACCCAAATTACTCAAGAACCACCAATCATCACCGGTTTCTTCCAAACACGATGGGGTTCAAGTTTTCAGTCACCATTAAAGCTCAAACAGTCCAAAATTTCACCAAGAAACCCTAGTCACGAAATTGGTACGTCGGGTACTTGTTGGATTCAGAACTCGATGGTGAACAAGAATCAATGGTTGTTTATCCCAAACAACCAACAATCAAACACAATTTTTGAATTTTCCTTTTAACACTTTTTTTTTTTTTTTGTAAAATAACAACACCAACAGAATCAAGAACACGAAACGGAAACAAAGACACAAATGCACGAAAATAAGGATAACGTGAACAGGATTTGGGGTTGTAGAAACAAGCCCAAACCGGGCTCTGATACCAAGATGGTGCAATGCAAAAACCCGAAGGAGATGCTTAGCACAGACGCGGAAATCAAACAAGAAGATAAAAGATAGAAGCAAGACAAAACTTGCTTCTTTTGAAAGAACAGTGAGGAACCTGTCTCAAAGCTCGATCAAAAGGGACACAAGAATCACCTAAACTATGCAACAATCCTCAAGAGAACATTGCCTCTTGCAAACTGAATGATCAAAGAGGAATGTTCAATCGGATTCACCGAAAGCCACAAGCCCATAAAAGCCCTCACCGGGGTTTGCTCACGACGGAGACAAGAAATGTGCTCGGCACTTTCATTTAATTTCCATATTCAAAAACTAGGTCCGTGCAATGAAAGGAAACAAGGTTTATATAGAAAATACTAAGGGTAAACTAGTAAAATGGTCACAGGCGACCAATAGAAATAAGCCACGCAGGGCTGAGTTAAAATGTGTTCGGCAGATTTGACTTCGGTAAGCCTTGGCTTCGGTTCTCGATTGTCTGCTCAAACACACTCATTGTCTTTGGACGCTCAATTGTCTTCGAGCCCATTGTCCTTGGTCACTTTGCCTTCGGGCTCAAATCTGAAGATAATGCCTTCGATTCTTGAGCCCGGCCACTCAGCTTCGGAGCGATTGTTTTCCTTCGGCCAGGCTAAGTGAACGTGCACATCGTGCAGCAGCTTGGCTTGGCTTCTTGTCATCGGTCTCCTCGGTGGATCGAACACTTGATCAGCACGTGTTCGGGCTGCATCAGGTGTGGGTTTGGGTGGTGACAACTCACTCACATCACTCAACACAGCCTCTCCTTTTTCCTCTCGAGAGTTGTCACCGGTCACTCCCTTACTCCTCTCGTTCTTTTGTCTCTCATATTCGGGTGAGTTGGGTCGAGGCCCAAGAATACCCATAGCTGGAGTAGGTGGACTTTTAACATCGACCCGAAGTCTAGGACTCGAAGACTCATCAACCGAGGTCTCCTCTTCAGTTATCGGGGAACCACTTAACTTCGAAGCTTGTGGCTTCGGGTTCACAGTACTGACTTCGATCGGTTCTTTTCTTGCACTTTTCCCACTGCTCCTTGTGTTCGTAGGACTCCTCGATGGCACTCTTTCGATCCTGGATTGGAGTTCTCGCTCTTTTCTCATCTGTAATACCGAAGCATATGCACTAATGGACATATTTACCTTCAACCCGTGAGGTGTAAACGTATAAGCCATTTGTAGCTCTCTGTTGTACACAAGGTACACATCCCTCTCATCGATATATAGCATCTGTTTGCTGTGCACCCATGGGTCTCCTAGCCAAATATCAAGATCGGGCATGGAATACACATCGCACCAAACATATTCTCTATAATCTCCATGAGATATGAGTACTCGAGCCTCATACGAAACACTCACTCCCTTATACGTATAAGGATGCTTCAATTTATGGCATGGTATTTTTAGGGTTCGTACCAAATAAGCACTAATGCAATTGACATCGGTACCTCCAACCTTGAGCAAATTTCCTCCATAACCATTCACCTCAACAGCGAACCTACTTCTACCCAAGTTTCGGATATGAAGATCCAAGTACGAACTTGAGTATCCCATTCCGTGGGTTCTCCTTATTCCTCCATTAGTGGTAGCACCACTAAAGTAACTCCCACTTCCTTTCACTCTTCCAACTTTAGAAGTTTTGTTGAAAGTCGAGGAAGGAGTTTTAGCATGGAACCGGTGAGAACTTCTCCTCGAAGAAGGTGTTCGGTAGAAACCTCCTCTACCCTCCTCGGGTCCATAACCACCAGTGCTCCTCGAGCCACCCTTTCCATAGGAATTGGAAGCAATGAATCGTGTGCCACGACTAAAAGTTGCAAATCTTCCTCCTCCCATGGAACAGCCTCCACCACCTCCTCCCATCCCGATGGAAGGGGTTCTACTACTCTCTTGTGCTCCACACGAGACACCGAAGGAAGAAGACATCAAATAGTTTACTCGTTCAACTTCGTCTTCGACCTCCCCGATGTCACATTCATTATATTCAAGATCATCACAATGAGAGTAAGTAGGATCATCATACCTCGAAGCGTCACTACCTTCGTATTCTTGACCCGAAGCATAAGAGTCTTCTCGTTCATCTCCACAAGCTTCGTAGTCTTCTTCGTCTTCGTATTCACCATAGTGACCTGCTTCGTCCTCGTAAGAACCATAGTCCCCGGTGTCATCATAGCAAACATCACCATCGTAGGAACCATAGTCTCCAACATCTCCACACGAATCATACCCTCCGTAGTAATCATCATCCGAAGACATAGCTGCAATAAACAAAGTAAAGGACCTCACAAGTTCACTCCCTCACGTGTATCACTCGAGCAATGTTCACTCAGTTTCTTTCCACTCGTGTTTACCCTCAAGGTCGTTGGCTTTTGTGACCTCACTCTATTGTTCTCACCACTCTAGCCTTTTTCCACTCAAGTTGGCCTTGCCTTCCTGTTAGGAAACCGAAGTGATAAGTCACAACTAGTACTTTCCAAGTCTAGGTTCGGAAGGAGTTTATATGACTCGATGGAACGGTAGCTATTTAACTGCGCACGGGGAGTCAAAGAATTTTCCTACAAAATTGGACTTCGGTCACCCCACGCACGAGTTCCTATAAGCTCAAATTCGATAGTACGACCTCGAGTAGAAAGAATTACTCCAGAGATCCACTATCAAGAATATTCGGACACAAGAAAAAAGTGAAATCCTAAGAGAATCTACCTCCTCCTCGGTTCCGCTTCGGAATTCACCGAACACGTGACCTCGGTACAAGTGTTTCCTCCCCGGTACAGATAGGGTTTAACCTTATCCACTTTCCCTTTTCTAGTCGACAACTTTTCACCTGGGGTTTTAAATTTGACAGTTTACCCCTTTCTTCTTCAATGGAACAGTGAATCTTTACTCCGGTGTACGGACAATATCAAGATTCGTTCACAGTCCACTAACAACAGATTAAGCTCAAGATTTGGGTCGTCTCCGGTTTTACAACGTCGGAGATCACTCCAGTTCCAAGCGGAGCTAAGAACACAGCTCACGTCACCCGTACACTGTCAACAATGTCAACAAGCTTCCGGCGTACGGACAGTGTCTACAAGCAGTGGAACTTTGATTTTAAGCACAAAATCGACCCAAATACCTCAACAACCACCAGTTTTCAACGATAAACACCAAAACACAACTGGGGTTCGATTTTCAACTTCACCACGTCAAGAACACAGTCCAAATCGACGGAAAAACCCTAATCACAAAGGATGTACGTCGGGTACTCAATCGATTCCTTAGACAGTGGTGATTTCAAATATGTGATTGTTTTAATCCAAACAATCAACAACAAACAAATTTTGATAATTTTTCAATTTTTTTGTATTTTCTTCCTTTTCAAGCAACACAAGAACAGACAGGAAATAAAGATAAGATGAACAAGGAACGTGGATTCGTAGGAACGAAATCCAAGCCTTGCTCTGATACCAAACTGATGCAAGCAAACCCGTAGGTTTACACCTTGCAATCGGAGACAACAAATAAGACGCGGAAATGATGAAGATAAAAGGCGGAAGCAACAAAAGTAACACGGATAACAAGAAATCGGGGAAGGGGGAGAACAGAAATAGAAGAATGAATGGATAATCAGAATCAAAACATTGATTGAATTATCCAAGGGAGAAATGAAACTTGAACCAAACAAGGATTCATACTAGGGATGAAATCCATTTCGGTTCCAAGCCTAAGAAGGCATACACGAAGCCTCGGGCTTCAACAAGAATGGCTCGGCCAACTCTATCTTTATTCTCTCAATTCAATATCAACTAAAAAATGTCTCCTAATGAGCTATGCTAGGAGTTTATATAGACAACATTAAAATGGCAAAATAGTAAATGGTCACAGGTGACCAATGAAATAAAGCCACGCAGGGCTGGAGTGCTAGGTAGCTCAGCCCGAACACATTGTCTTCGGACGCTTGTTTGCCCCGGTCACGTTTGGAATCGAACGCTCTTCCCTCGGGCACACTTGTAGCCCTTTGATCGATTTTCTGTTCGGCGTCGCTCTTCCTTGGTTCGGTTGCTTTCAGCTTCGGGCTCAAACTTGATCGTTAGTTGTGCTCGATCTCACAGCTTCCCGAAGTCAGTGTCAGCACCGGTCACTTGTTGTTTGCTCGGTGGATTTCCAAAGTTGTTGCTCATCGAGGCAGTCTTCGGCATCTTCCATTCCGGCCACACTTTGATCGTGGGCGCCACGTGACTCCTCAGTGGACTTGCTTGATGAATCGAACAGATGATCTTGGTTCGTATTGCATCAATAGGACACAACAATCTAAGAGCATACATGATATAGGCAACCTACATTGAGTTCTGCAGCTCAGCAATAAGATATTATCCAACAAGGAGAGTTGGTGCAAGGACTATATTACAGCAGTTGGATGGCAAGTATTAAAGACACCGAATATCTCTTCGAAGACAAATAGCCATCATGACAAACAAATTTGCAAGAAAGAGTGCATTCAAAGTCTTGGTGTTCGATAAAAGCCAACCCCCTTTCTGTCGCACAACACAATCTATTCCTTACACAACATCTTTACCACTTTTCATTGACATTCAACTCCTCATATCCTGCTCAAACAAGCGTCGGTTGTTTGACCAAAATCCTTGCCTTGACTGCTATATAAAGCACTTAGGTAATCTCTTGTGATATCCGTGCTTTCTATGATAATCTCCAAATTCAAGCGCTAATCCGTCATCTGCGGTCTAGGCATCCTCTTAAGCTTACGTGTCATTTTTGCTGCAAATCTTTGCTTATGTGCCCACAAATTTTTGTGCATTTCACCGCTTTATTACGGTTGCTTTGTGCTTGAACACTAAGATTGGTCAAGAATTTACATTCAAGAAAAAGCTGAAATGGCCTGCCAAGCTGGAAACATTTTCTCCTGCAACAAAGTCCTTTGAACCACCAGCATATGACATTCAAACAATCCCACTTCTAATGCCATACAGTTTGTAGTACGGAAGAACAAAATCAGATGGCACTCTACCCACACAAGAGCCGCAAGAAAGAAATCCAATCACTATATAACTGAAGCTGACAAAACTCATGACCTCATACTGCACCCAACTCACACAATAAACAACTTTCCCTTTGTCAAGACTTCCTACAACAACCTTATCAGGTTTAACACTGTCAAAAACATACCAAAAGACAAAACCTCACACATTTACTCCCATAGCTTAGCCAAAAAATATTGCACCTAATGAACAAACTACTCCCTGAATACTCATTCATAAATTCAATCCAACAAGATCTACACTCGTCACTTACACATTTAATACCATGATACCACAAGACATCCAACATTGAAACACAAAGTCCATAGTCTGATTGACCAAAGCAAGATGATGGTACAACAAAAACCAGCAAAGGGAAACTGCAACTCCCAAACCAGAAACACACTTTCTACAAAGGCTAATCTATCCAAAGTTAGCTCCATGACTTTCGAAAAGAAAAGCATAAAACACGAAAACATCCCGTCACAACCTAAGACAAATGCAATTTTGGACAACCTCAAAATCCGGCAAAATTCAAACACCGAAGCTCAGTCTGAGTATGCAAATATCCACATACTCATAGTCATCGATATACTCAATCGTCACACAAAAAAGAAGAATGCAGATTCTAGCCAATACATTGGCGTTTAGTTCAATGCAACCACCCCTTTCGGTGATCTGTCATAAAAAACAAACTGGGGCAGAATTTTTTAGTATCCCCTCAAAAATTCCAAAAGGCACAAGCTTGACACTGGGGCAGAAATTTTAGAGATCCCCTAAAAAATTTCAAGAATGTCCTTATAAAAGCAACACGATAGCCTCCTTAGTACATTGCATGACATAACAATGACATTTTATTTGTTGCACTTTACTTTACTTTTGTTGCAGGGTAGACAGCCCTGTGAGAGACATGGCATGTTAAAGGGTAGACAGCCCTGTGAGAAGTTTGACATGACAGAGGGTAAACAGCCCGATGTCGAGTTTTGCATGGCGGAGGGTAGACAACCCGATGCATTGACTGAGGGTACACAGCCTAATATCGAGTTTGGCATGGCGGAGGGTAGACAGCCCGATGCATTGACTGGGCGTACACAGCCCGATGTCGAGTTTGGCATGGTGGAAGGTAGACAGCCCTATTTATTGACTGAGGGTACACCACCCGATGCTGAGTTTGGCATGGCAGAGGGTAGACAGCCCGATGCATTGACTGAGAGTACACAACCCGTTGTCGAGTTTGGCGTGACGGAGGATAGACAGCCCGATGCATTGGATGAGGGTACACAGGCCGACGTCGAGTTTGGCATGGCGGAAGGTAGACAGCCCAATGCACTGTTTGGCATAATAAGAGTAGACAACCGGAGGGTAGACAGCCCGGTAAAAGGATAGCATGACAAAGGGTAGACAGCCTGTAGGGTAGGAAGCCCCGTGAAAGGATGGTGTGACAAAGGGTGTGCAACTAAATGAAATAATGATAGACAACCCTGCATGAAAAGATACACAGCTCAATACAAAAAGAGGGTATACATCCCAATGTGACAAGCACACATTTAAATGACGAAGAGCAATGGCAAGGCGATCCAACAACAGGGAAGTCTCTTTACGCTTTTAAATACATAATATTTTGCAAAACTCATTGTTATCGCTGGACATACAATCCGGCCTTTGTACTGATAAGATGATCCAACGACAGCTCGATGCGACGAAGTAATTATTCGCTGACGAGAAGCACTTAGCAACTGGATATTCCACAAAGGAGAAGCATACATTCCCTGGCATCGAGTACCTGAAAGCATACATAACAAAGGAGATCTCCACTCAACCGGGAAGTTTACTTTACCTTCATCTTTATCTCTATTTGCATTTATCTTGATTTCGCTGCAGGGACTCCCCAATCTCTCGAAGAACCCCTGCGCCATACTCTCACGCCTACTCCCAAAATCACTACCAATTGTGCAACCGCAAAACCTTAGATACATACAAAACACTATCCCAAAACCCAATTCGAGAAGCTTAATCCTACGGACAATGCTATTGCTACACCCGTAAGCTACCTATTTTGGCCGAATTCCAAAGCGCTCAAAGCTACAGTCTCATACTCGAACCAGTGATCTACCTAATCTTTCCTTGTCGATTGGGTACTAGCTTCATGTTCCTTCCTATTCGTGCTGATCTATTTGAATCGTACGTATTTATCGTGCTTTACTCCTCAATGTTCCTCAGCTCATTTAAGACAATGTTGAAGCCAAGATGACTCTTCTATCGCGTTATAGTGGAAACTATTTCCATGTAAACTCCTCTTTATGGGTGTGTCGTGCACCACATCTTCATAACTAGGATTATTACATGCCTCTTTCCCCACACTCGATCTATCGTTGTCACCTTATTTTCGACAATGCCTTTTTTATACCTGCAAACTACCTATTCTGTCAAATTCCGACAAGCACGGAGCTGATCATCTCATGCTCCTACAAATAATCTTCCTAATCTTCCGTTACAAATTAGGATGTCATTTTGCATTTCCATCCAATTAATGCATGCTTTGTCTATTCAAGCCTATATGCATCAATCGTACGTGTTTCGTGCTTAATAGTGCCCATCTGTTTTGCAAATTGTGTGGAAAACACTCTTGTGATAGAGCCAAGCATCAATACCCATTAAAAAGCGTATATTCCCAAAGGAAACAATAAATTCTTGGAGAAACAAGAACAAGCACTCAAAGTCATAACAAACAAAGAGATCAAGGGTATGTATGTAGCAATCAAATGTCCTACGACCCCTAAGCTTACTACCAACACACCAAGCCTTCAAATCAATTTTATCACAATGTGACACATTGGCTTTGGTATGCTAAACATATGGAATGGAGTATGTATAATAGTTCAATTTACAACTAACATCGAATACTCCACTCCCCTTCTTAGAAGAACTCTTACACACACCGAGAGGTGCCTGCTTACCTCCAAAGTCACTTCCAAGACAATCCTCCTCACTAGACAAACTCCAAAGGAAGGTCTCCAAAATAGTTTCTTCATCATTATAGTCCACACAATGAAGGCTAGGACTACTAGAATATAGGTCAACACGACCAATATCAAGACCACTCTCCTAACTTGGAGTTCTAGTCATTGGATCATCCATAGAGCCTAACTTTACAAACTATGGAGGTTCTATTTTACTACCAACCCTAGTTCGATACAATTCACTACCACAAATGAGATTGCCTTCCAACAATGGAAATGTGAAGGCGTGCACCTCAAATTCATGGTTACACAAAAGCATAGTATCAAGACTAGGTCCTTCACTCTCACTCGAGGAGTCATCGAAAATAAATCGATCCATCTCACACTCTAGAGACTCCTCAAGATCACATCCATCCTCACTACGACATAGGGGACCACCACTATCAACTAAGCAATCAAAAGGAAGAATAGGATAATTATGGAATTCATCTTCTCCTTTATCAAATATGGGTGGGGTGTCATAACAAGGTTCACAAATAAGGTCAAATTCAATATTTTCACTAAAGAGAGGTTCAATAAAAACCGAGCTCACATCATGATGTGGCTTTTCAATCCTCTCATCTAGTGGTTGATTTTCACACACAAGTTGACCCAAAGACTCTACACTAGTTGCAAACACATTGTAATCATACAAATCACCAACTAGCCTAGAGTTTTCACAAACAACATCACAAGACAAGGAAGTATCATGCTCAAGGGAAGAATTTTCACATACCTTTGAGTGGCCATCTTGCTCACTCAATGCACTTGAAGTGTCATGAATTGTTCCTTCACCTTGAAGCTCACATTGAAGGTCTTATTCACCTTGCCCATCCTTCATGGAACATGATTGAGGCTCCATCGGTTTGCCTCCAAGAATACCTAAACAAGTACTCACACAAGTAGAAGAAAAAGATAAAGGGTTAATGTTAGAATAAGGGGTGTCCTCACTCTTAATTTTTCTTTTTCCTCTTTCTTTTCCCTGATTTTCGTTTCAAGGTCGGGTGTAGATTGGGGTGATGAAAACTCACTCACATCACTCAACACAACCTCTCCTTTTTCCACTCGAGAGTTGTCACCGGTCGCTCCCTTACTCCTCTCTATCTTTTGTTTCTCAAATTCGGGTGAATTAGGACGAGGCCCAAGAATACCCATAGCCGGAGTAGGTGGACTTTTAACATCGACCTGGAATCTAGGACTAAGAGACTCATCACTTGATGTCTCTTTCTTCTTTGATGGTGAACCACTTGGCTTGGAAGCTTGTGGTTTCGAGTTCACCTTGTTGACACTCGTCAACCCTTTTGTAGCACTAGCCCCGCCGTTGCTTGTGTTTGAAGGACTTCTTGATTGCACTCTTTCATTCATGGAATGAGGTTCTTGCTTCCTTCTCCTTTGCATAGACAAAGAAGGGGTACTAGGATGTATCAAAATCTTTGCCCGACAAGGTTCAAAGCCATAAGTCCTTTGTCCTTTGCTCACCCTATACGCATCCTTTATGAGATTATACCGCACTCTCTTGTCTTGCAACCATGGTTTACCTAACCAAACACCAAAGTACTCTATGGGATACACATCACACCAAACATATTCCTTGTAACTCCTATGAGATATGAGTACCCGAGCCTCGCTAGTAACCAAAACACCATGACTCACATAAGGATGTTTCAATTTATAGCATGGTATCTTTAGCCTATCAACCCAAGAGTCGTTAATGTAATTAACATCGGCTTCACTAACCTTGAGCAAGCATACTCCATTACCATTCACCTAAAAAACGAACCTACTTTGTCACAAGTCTTGTATAGGATCACCCAAGTAAGAGCTTGGAAATCTAAGACAAGCATCACCGTCAACTCGGGTTTTCCTTATCCCTCCACTAGTGGCAACACCACTAGAATAACCTCCACTTCCCGTCACTCTTCCAATATTAGAAATATTGTTGGAAGTCGAGGAAGGACCCTTGTCATGGAACCCATAAGTACCTCTCGCCTTGGTTCCATAGCCCATAGTACTACTCCTACTACAACCATCCACGCCTCTCACGACATATAACCCATTTGTAGCAAAAGCAACACCATCTCTCAAACCACCCTCCACATGGGAATTGGAAGTATTAGGCCACTTAGCGTACCTAGAAGGTGCAAGCTTCTTCTTTCCCATGGAAAAACCAGCACCTCCTCCCATACTAATGAAAGGACCTCTACTATTCCATTGCACACTACTACTAGCAACACCAAGAGAAGATGCAAATGAATAATTTCTATAATCAACCTCATCATCAACTCTATCTATGTCACTATTAACATACTCAAATTCATCAAAAGTAGAGTAAGTAGGATCAATGTACCTTGAAGGGTCACCATCTTCAAATTCTTGACTCGAGGCATAAGGATCAACACATTCTTCATCACAAGCCTCATAGTCTTCTTCAACTTCACGATCATCATAGTGAACCACTTCATCACCATAGGAGCCATGGTTTCCATCCTCACAGTAATGGCCATCATCATCATCATAGGTACCATAGTCTCCATCATCACCATACGAGTCATAGCAACTTGCGTCATCCCCACATGAGCCATAATCTCCTCCATCATCATCCGATATTGTTGCAACACCAAAGAATAAAACCTCCCAAAAGTCACTCCCTCACGTGTATCACTCAATTTATGAACACTCAAGAGTGAGGCCTTAACAACTTGGGAACCAAGATGATCACAACTAGTATGTCCGAGTTAAAGTTCGGAATGGAGTTAATGAGACTCAATGGACAGATGGTTATTTTAAGTGCGCACTTGAGGTCAAAAGAAGTTCTACGACTCTTCTTTGAATTATAATCTCCTCTACGCACGAGTGTCCTAATACGCTCAAGGATTAGTGTCAATGGAGTAGGCCAATTATCCTAGAAACACTAACCAAGAATTTAGGAAATAAACGGAACACAAAAACAAGCAAAACGAAACAATTCCGCACCCGAACAGAGGGTGGGCGCTTCGCCAAGAGGTGGAGGCGCTCCACCCAGTAGTGGGAGGCGCTCCGTTTGACTGGTAGGAAGTCCTCCTGGCTGGGTGTTCTGTCCAAAAGTTGGGCGGTCCGCCCAAGGTTAGGCGCTCTGCCTAGACCGCGATTTCAGCATTTTTCACAACTGGTTTTTGGTAGTTTTGGCCAACTTTTTGGTTCGATTTCAACCCGATACACAAAACCAATGATACCCAAAGGTGTATACAATTATTATCATCAATCACCAATGGTTTTAAACCTCCAACAAACAACAACAAGCTTCGATTCGACTTTGAAGCGCTTTCAAGAAATTTCAAACTTTTTGGATTTTGATTTTGAAAATTTTGAATCGTAACACAAAATTGTGATATATAGGTATCAAAACGACGTGAATAAAATAAGGAACATACCCCAATACTTTTTAACACTTGGGGATTCGATTCCAACCCGATCTACCCAATTTTTTTTCAAGTTTTCTAGTTTTTCAATTTTTTTGTTTTCTTCAAAATTTCAAGAACAAACACAACAACAAAAACAACAACGATAATAACATAAGGAACAAGGAACGGGGGTTTGTAAGAACATAACCCGAGCCTTGATCTGATAACAACTGATAAGGGGTAAAATACGTGGAAGCAATAATCTAATCGAGCGGAAGCAAATAATAAAGATAACAACAAATCAAGACTAGGAAGGCAAGAAATGAGAAGAAAGAAACGAATTCAATTAACATACGTTGATTGAATTTAAAGGGAGAAAGGGAAACTTGAACCTTACAAT
Source organism: Petunia axillaris subsp. axillaris (assembly GCA_029990575.1). Taxonomy (NCBI): domain Eukaryota; kingdom Viridiplantae; phylum Streptophyta; class Magnoliopsida; order Solanales; family Solanaceae; genus Petunia; species Petunia axillaris. The sequence continues at coordinate 57,316,948 of JARKNS010000006.1, read as the reverse complement.
GGAATTCAAACGAGGTGTCGATCTCCATAGGTTCCAAGTCGATACATACACGAAGCCTCGGGCTTCAACAAAGAAAGGCTCGGCCGCTTCTTAGTTCTCTCTCAATTTCTATCTTCAGAACTAGCTAATGAAATGAAGACTAAGTGTCCTATTTATAGTTTTTCACAAGACTAGGTGAAATGGCTAAAATGCCCCCAAAGCTAATTAATACATACAAGCCGCTTAAGGGAAAAATAGGAAGTTCAAGACAAAAGTAGAAGTCTTCAGCGTGTTGGGCGCTCCGCCCAGAGTGCTTTGAAGCTGGGCGCTCCACCCTAGTTGCCTTGAAGTTGGGCGCTCCGACTGACTTCTAGGCGCTCCGCCTGACTGTGCTGGGCACTCCTCCTTCCTTGGTGCTCTGATGCATGATCTTCAAGTCGCTTCCGGAGACCTTGAATTGCAATCCTTGTGCTCTCAAGCTTGGCTCTTGATGGTTAGTGTCTTGGCTTGATTTGCCCCGTATCATGTAGGCAACTCAAAAATCAGGTTCGGCCAAAAATACCCCAAAACTCCCATTTTCCATTTTCGATCATTTTGCCTACCAGTCGTGACAAAATTGGCTACTCCATCAACTATCTTTGCCCAAAAACTCTTTTCATCATCCCCGGGCAAAGAGGGGCAGCATTTGACACCCATTCTTGTCCCTCCTATTTCTAAAATTGGCTATAATTTAACTTAAAGGTGCAATTTGACTATTTGTGAAAAATATGCATTAGGAAGCATGCATTTACGTACGTAATTTTACATTATTTCGGCTACTTGTCAAATGTGGGTGTTTGTGCAATTTTAGTATATTTATAGCATTTAATAGATAGTCGTGGTTATATCATATAATTGCATCATTTAGGCTACATGTCAAATTTATATCGATTTGTGATCATTTGTGCAAATTAACAATTATTTGTGATTATTTATATTTAAATAATTTTTTTTGAGCTTATTTAATAATTATTTATGCATTTTATACAATATTTTGTTTGGTATCTTTAAGTTGAATATTGGCCAATAAAAAAGAAAATGTCCAAATTCCTTTTTATTACTTCCTTCATATTTCAAAATCCCTACTAAAATTTTTTATTTATTTATATTTATTTTTATCTACTTTTTCTATTGAATTGCATTCTTGTTTGAACCTAAACACAATATTTAACCAAGTACATCTCTTACTTTAAAATTAATTTGCATTTTTTTCTACTCCTATTTTTGGATAAAAATGATTTCCTTCCCCTTTCTAATCCAAAAAATCACTCGAATCACCGACAACTATTTTTTCTTCCTCAATCCTATATACACAGTACATCAACATCAGTGCAAGGACAGTACGACATTCCTTTTGGGTCTTCTTCCTCACCCGCACACCCTCCACTTCCTTCATCAATTATCCTCAACAACATAAATACCTCATATCAGAATTACCCCCTCATTCTTCTTCTCCAACACACAAAACACACACACAATTGAATACAAAATAGTCACACCCATTCTTGATCAAATCTTCCACGTACAAATCAATTACACATCATAACCATTTTCTTCCTTAATCAAATACAAAAACACATACACCCACATATGCAGACCCCATCGATCTCCTTCCTTTTAACACATACACATAGATCCATACGAAACAATACACATACCCCACTGGACACGCCTCCTCCTCACAGTTTTCACCAACCTACACACACACAGAGTCAAGATCGGGATTGGGGGTTGAAACAGAGCAGTGGCAAAGGCACCATCGCCACCACTACCAAAAATTTCAACGCAGTCGAACCTTGGTTCTTGGATCTGAATCGTGACGTCAGGGGTTGTAGCGACACTTCTATTCGCGGGTGTCTCTCCTTCTCCATCCTCTGCAAATGTAGTTGCGTTCATATGTCTAGCTTGACGTCTATTGGAAATTGGGTTTCTGATTATCCATTTTACGCCGAGGACCTGTTCATGCTTTTGGTTTTAATTGTTATTTCTTGAAACGTATTCTGATTCTAATTTATGAGGCTAATGTCGTGTTTATGCAGTTGTTTGGTTCAATTATTCTGGATGAATCAGAATTGGTTCTGTCTGTTATGTTGATGAGTTTTGCAGATCTCTTGGGATGTTTGCTCGTTACCTTTGTCAATGGTGGAAGTTTTGAGTTTACTGATGTTGATTGAATTTCTAAGTGCAGGGACCATTCTTGATTAATTTTATCCATTACAGAATATTAAGACTGATTTGAACATAAAACGCTATACTAATTACGACCTATGAAAATATACATTTATTTGAGGCTTCACAATGATTTGACAGATAATATACACTGATTTGAACATGATATTATACTTAAACAGCCCATCCCTATGTCCCTAAAACAATTAGGCGATGATGATATATATGAGATGTATTGCAAAACAAGCCGGTGGTGGAGTGGTGGGACCGGTACTTGGCATGGCAACCGGAGGGCCCCCGTGTTTGCAGCCGTACCGACGTCCCTAATCTCTACCTGATTCATACAAACCTGAGCCTACACTTTTATAAAATCTATTTTACTTTTATTTTATTTTATTATTATTATTTTATCCTTATTATCGCTATTATTGATATTTTATATTATTATTATTATTAATATTATTTTTATTAATACTAACTCATTTTCTTTATATTTTTCCGAGGTCTATTTTGGAAGAAAATAATTAGTACAAAAGAGCCTTTTATTTAATTTTAATAATTATGTCTAACTTGTATATTGCCTAGTTATATTTTGACTCCCAATTATTTAGTCCGGCCGATAACCACATTTGGTGGAGCCTGAGAGGTGCCTAACCTCTTCCTCTCGGGTTAACTTGAATCCTTACCTAGAATTTCTGGTTCATAGACTAAGTTTCGGAGTTAATTATAAAATTAGCTAGAAACAAAGTAGGTGCCCTAATATGCCTAGTTAAAAAATATATTAGGTGGCGACTCCAACTCTTCACCCGTGAGTTTAATAAGTCGAGCTCTATCTTGAACTTTAACCGGTTTGGAGAAAAATAGGATGCGACATTATGCCCTGTTGTCGGTGTTGCATTGAGCATAGGAACATTATACTCTAGTTATGAGCTTGATATGTACTTCCCGGCAGTCGATGAGAGTCCGCACCGGTGAATGTCATTAGTGCATATACTCCTCGACAGTCGATGATGGTTCTGCACCAGTGAAGGGTTACTATTGCATATATCTCCTGTTAGTCGATGAGAGTCCCACACCGGAGATATTACCCCATTGCATCATGATACATTCATTTCATATCTTTATGTGTATTTTGTGAACTGTATGGATTAGTTGCATTGTTTATTTGTGATTGACTTATTTGATTGGATGTTGTGATTATATTTTCCCCGGGCTAGCGTACGTATCCCTTAAGGTCGCTTGTAGTTCCTCAATTATAAAGTCCTTATAACTCACTCCATATTTGCTCTTGTGTTGTCTTTTTGTTTGGCATATTCTACTCCAAGAGTCCTGACATTCTCAGTTATCTGTGGTGAGCCAACTTGTTTGTTGAGGCCACCAGCCATTGTTAGCATAGTTGTATCTCATTTTGTTCCCTTCGAGAAATATATATATATTTTTTGGCCTTCTTAGATGTCTGATCTGGAAACCTCTAAACATATATATGTGGGTAATTAGTTGTATTTCTTCAGATAACTTGTATGTATGCCTATCTTATATATATTATATTTTCTTGGGCTATCCTATTTCTTTTTAAGAAAAGTTCACTGTATTTCCAAGTAAATTTTATATCATTTGAACGCAGTGAGTCGATAGGGTTCGCCCGACAGGTCTAGGGGAAGTAGTCGGGTATCCGCACGGCCTAGTCTAAAATTTGGGTCGTGTCAAATGGGTTTTCCCATTATGGCACCTCCAGCTGCAACATCTATAACATTTCGTGCCGATAGTTTATTGGATGGTAAAAAATGTATAGTTGGGATCTGGTCCCAAGTGATAATAGTTCTTCTAGGCAAATTATGTAATCATAATTTTTCTTCTCCTTCAACAGAAAGTGGAAAGAAGCATAACTTATTTTCATTTGTTGAGACGCCATTATATTTTTCTATTTCAACCAATTCTTGAAAATCACTTAAATTACTATGATGGTCCTCACCAGCTTCTCTATTAAATACACAATTTTATTGTATGACTTGAATTAAGCCAGTTTGAATGCTAAAGTTTTTAGCTGCCATTGGTGGCCTTCTAACACTTAACTCACTATTAAAAAGATCTGGTCTAGAATAATCCCTGAGGATCATGTTAGCTGGCCTGGGGACCACCTCATCAAATTGGTCCTCGAGAATAGCTGGCATAATTGGTGGGTCTTGTTGTGGTGGATCATTTACGTGTTACATGTTTGGATATGATTAAGAAAGCGAGTTTGATTTTTGCAGAGATCTTTCAATCTCAGGATCATATTCAACAAACTCCCTTGAAGATGAGCGGGTCATACACTAGCTTAAATTCCGGAAATAGTAACAAGACAAAATAAATATTTCCTAAATTAGTAAGAAGATAATTAATTTGAAGGAGACAACTGCAAATACCAGGCAACGACACTAAATATTTGAGGAGCTCTGGGCGTACTTGATTTTTCTGTGTAATTGTCAAATTTTAGTAGAGTTATGATATCATCGACAGAGATTGGAGAATCTATCATACAAATTTGTATTATCAATTTTATTATTTAAGAGAGCCAATTTTGGATTAAAAGAGTTGGAATTTTAATCTACTTCAAAAAGCAGAAATTTGTTTTTGATTTTTGTTAAAAAGAGTTGGGTTTTATGAATTCACTTGATATAAAATATAATGGAGTTTAGATGCCTCATTTTCTATTCCACATATCAACAACTAAAGAGATCAATTAATATTTTTACTATAGGTTTCTAATTCAATTATGCATCTTTCGATTAGAATAATTAAATGATCAACTTGTAGTACTAGAATAGAAAATATTTGTCTTGGATGATTACATCATATAAAAAAAATCATTCGGCTTTTGTTAAATTCTATAACCTGACTAAATGACTTTTTTCTCTCGGGTGAAACACTCAAAATAAAGATAAAGAATTTTGACCGATTAAATATAATTATCTCAAATTATAAAAAAAATATATTTAGTTATAACTATCCATATTTTATTTTTGTTTCTTTCGATAACAAAAATTACCAAGAAACATTATAACATTAAATATATAGATGTGATAAATTTGAATAATATATATATAATACTTCGATCTAGACAAAGAAATACTCTCACTCAACAGTAATAAAATATAAAAATTTTCATTATAATAATATATCAAGCTTCATAACTAGTTCCAACTTAAAAGAGAATTACTCTATGTAGAAAATAAAAAATACTACAAAGAGAAAAACTAGAACTCTTACTGTTTTCTCTAGAAAGGAAAAATAACTTTAAGAATTGTAAATAAAAAATTAAGAGAATAGTAGGCATTTTCCTTTGCTGAAACTTGAATGCCATTGCTAACAAAAATGGGACCTATTTATAGAAATAGTTTCATGCCAAAGTTCTACTGATGCATCTATATGAATCCACAGATGGCATCTCTGTTTCCCATCTTCACATTTCACCAAGTGTCCTTTTCCACACATTCTTGAATGTTTTTTACTCTTTTTCCACGGATCATCTGTGAGAGTTGCAGATTGCATCCGTAGTACTTGTCACATGTGTTAGCATTTCATGTTTTCTCGTTTGTTTTCCATTTTTCATAGATGTCATCCGTAGGAATCTACGGATGTATCCGTGGCATTCTTCTTTGTTTTCTCTTACTTGTCTTTTCTTCAATTTGGCTCTTCTTTTTGTCCTGTAATATTTTTCTTTATTTAAAAATAATACTATATATTTTAAAATAAAATACTAATTAAAATTAAATTATTTAAATATTATATATATACAAAATTTCTAGTTATCAATTTCCTGAAATCTCACCATTTTTTTCTCTACTGATTTTGAATTCTCAATTTACTACAAATATCTTCCGATTAAGTGCGATAATTACCTAGATTCATTCTTCAAAACTAATCCTAGGTGATAAAAAATGACTCACAATTACAATGACAAAACTCGTTATTCCTAATTCTACTTTAAAATCATCACAACTATCTTCCAATTAATTTTTAGAAAGTATCGATGTTCATCGACAATGTAACCTATGAACTTTTTCAAGCCCTTCAATTAATTAAGAGAAATATATAGATGACCAATAGAATCATACGAAATAGTTAATTAATACAACACACTGGCATAACACTCATCCAGTAAGTGATTCAATCAAAATCGTAGATGAGAGTTTTAGCTACTCATACTCGTTTTAAAAAATAAATGAACAATAAATAAAACAAAATCCATAAAAAAGATATAGAAAGAATCTTCGATTCATCTTGTGGAATGGTTTGTATGATCTTCCAAACTTTAAATTGCTTCTCCAATGTGTTCTACCCTCCATATCTAGAATAAGTCATGAAGTCAAGGGAAGCTTTTATACCAAATAGGAAATAAGAATTTGCCCAAAATCTTCATGGATTTTTGCCCTCCTCGTAGAGCCTATGTATCACGGGACTCTGATTTTGCTAGGAAATTACGCTCCTGTAATGATCGCATGCCACGATACCCTGATTTTTTCATAAATTCATCTCACAATGTGCTTGCGTATTCGGTCTAACAGAGATGAAATCTATTTTGGCTTCTAGGCAAAATTTCTATTTTTTCTAGCACTAGTCCTTTGGCACGCAAACTCTTGAGTGCTTCAATTTTAATTCTTATGCTACACGTGTAGAACGACTGGTTATAATCCTCATTTTCTTAAATTTAAGACCCAAAAGTTTGAAATTTTTTCTCAATTCACTTCTTTCACTTCCTCCTACCTCGATTTTTACTAGGACTTCAAAGTCGTGTTTTAATATGTTTTAAGCTCTATCTCACTTAGTTTGAATTAATCTCCATTCCTAAAGGTAAAAAACACACAATTATGTACTAATAATACTTTTCACCATTAAAACACACTAAACCACACCAAAGTGAAAAGAGAAATGTATTGATATGAACTTTTATCCCAACATCACAACCCCATACTTAAGTTCGTGTCTCATTCTCAAGCAAAGAAAATTAACCAACAAGAGAAACAACTACATTTTTCCTGTGACAATGGCTTATACACTCTTAGAGCTTGCCATGAACTTTTCACGTGCCTCTCATGTTCATTCGGAATATTTATTGTCTTCAAGAGCTCTCATATCACATCTTATCCTCAAGATTCAACTTGACAGTACCAAAATCTTTTTTTTCAAAGTCACCTACTCCAACTAAGAGATCTAATAACTTCACATATCCCTTGTAAGCTATTGTCTCTCAGCAACAAACATGAGAACCGCCACAATACACGTAAACATTCAAGGATAATTAAAGACTCAGAAATTGGAAAAGTTCTTTCAAACTTAGAAATGACTTCATGTACCACACAAGGCGTGTATAAGGCGGAAGCCCTCAAAAATGATTTTCAAAAAATAGGTGATCAAAAGATCGAATTCAACACGAACCAGGGTTCAACCTAAGAGAGCTAGTCCTCACCCGACTTCTTGAAGGCTGGCTATTCATTACCGCACAGGTTTCAGTCTCTATCTACGATCAGCTCCTTTCCGTTTGGAATATAGGAGGATTCCTATGGATGACAAGGGTTTTTTGTGAGCAAGTGACACATTCGGGATTACTTAATATGGTGTATATGGTGTTTACAGAGAGCAAGGATCACAGCTCTCTTTACCTTATTCTAATCGTTCAGAGGGCGGTCGCGGGGTCACTGAATGAAGTCCTCCATTTTTTCGAAGGTGCTGACCCTCAGCGAGGGCCACCGAGATAGTATTTCTCAACTGTCGATCGACGTGACAATCATGCCTGCTTGACCAGTACTTTCCCTTGGTATAGAACTAGAAAAATATAAGCCCTTTTAATCTAAGATCACTAGGACTTTTTTAGGTTTTAATATAGGTTTCGAGACGGGTAACATAGTTTAGATGCTAGTGATTACACCTCATTGAGCACTTTAATATAATACCATTTTATTCCCTTTCTCTTTCTCATGCAAACTTTCCAAGCTCCCCAACTTCATTAACAAGCTATTTCTTGTTCTTTAAGCACGCGAATTGCCATTGGCAAGGAACATTTTATTTTTTGTTTCAATTATCTTCTCTCTTTTTTAATTCCTTACCAATGGTGCACAATGGTGAAACTTATTCCTTTTAAAAGTTTCAAGTAGAAACCCGACCATCCCCTTATTCTTGCTTTCAAACATACAACTACAAGTTATCTAAAGCTATAAGGGTTCAAAAATCATTCATATAAATTCAAAAATAGGTTCGACTTGTAATGTGGTATTTAAATAAAAGGTTTAGATCCTCACAGGGGTTAATTGAATTTCAATTAGTATTTGGTAGAATAAAAAATTCATAGCTATGCAAAGAAGCGCCTCTCTCACTTTGTATGTAAAGAAGCACCTCTATCACTATCTAAACCAAATACTAACATTGAATTTTGCTTGTACATAATTAGGTAGATTTCTAAACGTCAAGTGACATTCAAAAAATTGCTCTAACACTCGGGTTCAAACCAATACAAAATTCTCGCCCCATTATTTGATCAGAAATGTTATGGTGCAAGCACTTGATGAGAAGTTTATTGATTATATTCCAAGTTTCTGAATGTGTCTCAAATGGATTCTTCTTGAATTGCAGGAAATCATCACAAAGATTAGCAGGATTGCTGGGAAGCAAGTTTAGCCTGCAAGAAATTCATCAAGCTTGGCAGTTCAAACTTCTTCTTGTTGGGAAGCGAGCTTTGCCAGTCTTGTGCTTTTTCGACTGAAGAGAACGAAAATAATATTAGCTCGAGTGTTATTGGGTGTTGACACCTAATTTTATCCCTCCTGTCTCAATAATTGTTATTCAGACAAATTACATTGATAACCATATAAATATCCTGCACTTACTCCATTCCGAGTCGTTATCTCGTGCACGTACGCCGATTAAACTATTTTTTAGAAGCATTTCCACGAACGGTCACATTTTTACAAAATCTGCATGTCTTGTTAAGATTTTTCACAATTATTGTTGTTTTAAGGGAGGATACCTAAATCATTTTAAAATCTTAATATAATATATTTCTTTAAACATTTAGCCTTGCAATTATTTTTTCTTAATTCTATAATTTTTATACAGTTTATACGCATTTATACATACATACATACATATATATATACAAGTATATACACACACTCTTAGACAATGATGGATGAATAAAGCCCGCCAGCGAAAGCCGAAGCATAGGTTCGTAGACCTCTCCGAATCCCAAAGTCGAAAGCTAAGGGATTGACAGTCAACGCTATCTCAAAGAGCATGACCCCATTGACGAAATCTCTAAACTGGGACTGAGGGAGAATTACTTAAACTCTCGGTAAGGATGCTCTATATATATATATATATATATATATATATATATATATATATATATATATATATATATATATATATATATATAGACACATACACACACACATACGCGCGCGCGCATCTGCACACACATCTCTCTCTCTCTCTCTCTCTCTCTCACACACACACACACACATATATATATAGCGTCTGCACACACATCACCATATTTTTAACACTTCAGCGCCTACGTGGGTCGATCTCAGCCGTCCACGTGTACCATCCGACGGTTGAGATCCAAGTTTCCATTTTTTATCACACACGCACACCCCAAACCCTGGAAATCATTTTCATTTTCCCCTTTATGCTAAGCCGCCGTGATCTTTCTCTCTCTCTCTCTCTCTCTCTCTCTCTCTCGTGAAAACTCTCACTGTCATGACCATTTTTCGGACGATTCAGCCGGTAAAATTTAGGAAAAATGGTATCATCGTGTTCCCCTCGTTATCTGCTGCAAAACCCGTATACTTTGTGTTTGTTTCGACGGAAGTCAAAATTGACCTCTCGTCGGCGAAGGTTCTCTGTCACCGGAAAAATCTCCGGACATGTCTTATCGGAGCCTAAGTTGTCTCCATTGCTGGAGGAGGAGGGAAATTCCTCATACGAATGCGATAGAAGCGGGTCAAGACAGAGCCGACTTCGATTGAAAACGGGTAATATCTAATCTTTTTATTTGATAGTTTTGACCTATTTGATGACATACTTGAATCTGACTATATTTTCTTAAGCAAGATTATTAGTTATTCAATGTTCAACTAGAGTAAATATTGGTGAAAATATTAGTTCTGTTCGTCGCATTAAAATCTAAATACTAGTTAAGGCCTAAGTTGTTATCGTAATATATGCCTTGAATCGTTTACATTGGCTGGTAAACTTGAGCTTAAGATGATCTAGTGAAGTGTCTATGTTTGTTCATGACTGTTGCAATGTGCTCAACCCTTTTACTGTGTCCAAACGCATGATTCCTTACCCTATTGCTAGAAAATTGAATCGAGACCTGTTTTACATATTGAGGGGATTTGGGTTTTGACTGGGGTAAAGCCATGATGGATATAGATGGAAAACAATCTTTGATTGATCCTATATCAATCAGGATCCCCTTTAAAGCTGGCTAATTGATCCCCGGCCCTAATAGGCTTATATGATTTAATAATTGAACCTACACACTGTTAAGACCAAGGGAGGGAGTCCAAATCAGTTTGGGATTGGGTTTTGCCTTAATTCTGGGGTTTAATTAGTAAATTTTAGGAAGAAGTACTCAAGGGTGCCTCCATTATTCTTGGAAAGGATTTTGCCTTGCCTTTTTGTGTAACACCTGTTTGAATTCAAATTTCTACACCCACACCTATATAAACCTGGCCTCTCATTCACTAAACACACAATTTTCTCACAGAATAGCACTCTATACACACCCATTACTCACTCACAAGCATACTTCACATACATACGACTGCAACACTGTCTTTCACTCTAAGTTTGGTCTGCTGAGAGGAAGCTGAAATAATTTCCAACCTGCTGCATCTTCTTAGTTTTCCTAGTTTATTAACTTGCTAAGGTATACATGCTCTTCCCACCCCCTTTTGGTTCCTTCACAGTGATGTATTTGCCCTTATGTTGAACCTATCTGTGTTTGATTTTTTTTCTGCATATGCTTGTCTGGTTTGGGAGGTTCTTTCCTCCATATTGCTAACCCCTTTTGTCCGCAGCATGCTTGGATGGTCTGAACAGACCATACCATTTTAGTCACATGTTTAACTGTTGGGAACCTGGGTACTGGACATTGCTTATGCCTTCATCTTAACTTTAAAACTGCCTGAACTAACTAAGAATGAGACCTTCATGCTTTTTCCTACCTAGAAACTATCAAATTTGTGTATATTTTTAGGATCCCCTGTCTGTATTCTTTAAAATAGGGACATACAGTTATGAATGTTGTGTATATGGCTACCTAGGGGGCCCTTTCTAACCTCCTCCCTTTATGTGTTGCATCATTCTTAAAGAATTAGAAGCCTTGCATACAAAATCTGGTTTAAGATATGATAACTATATCTCTGAGTATGTGGTGATCTGATTTAACTGTTTTAGAAATCATTCAAGACTTTTCGTGTGAAATCTGGACAGTTTTAAACGACAGGGACTATTTTTGAAAGAATTGTTTGCAATCTGCCTAATTTTGCAATATAAAACAGTCCCTGCTTTTGTATAAATAATTCAGGCCCAAAACTACTTTAAAATGTGGCCTTTATATGTTTTAAAACTCTTTTTACTACTTCAAAGCTCATATACACTAATCTAATAATGTATATGGGTGTATAAGTGATAGAGGTCAACTATACAAGTATATAAAAGTTTTCTAAAGCCTAAACTATTTAACTACTCATGTATTTGCATGCCTATACTTATAATTATGTGCGACATCCCCTCTTTATTTTTAGTTATGTGCTTTTCTGTGACCCGCTTTTGAAAAACAGCCCTTTTCACCTAAATACTTTTCAAAGTTGACCCCTAAACAAAAATAACCATTAAGGTTAGGGCTCGACAATTAATGACAAGTCACACCGACCCTAAATGACTGACATTTTGATTTAAAAACAACACCCATTTAGTTTTTACTAAAATTTGAAAGTGTTTATGAAAACTGGCTAGTTGCGCAAAACTGTCTGTTTATGCAAACTGTTTTCAAAAGGCTGAAATTGCATATTTAAGCTAAATTGTTACACCTTTTTTAGATCTAACCTCATTTACAATTAGGCATTAATATTAGAGGCCTTGAAACGAGATTAGGCGTGAAATATGTCATATGTGTAAAATTTGAAACTCATTTGTATGTTTGTTGCATAGATATATTTGCTTTCACAAATTAGACGCGTAATTAACCTTCCCAAGTTAGTATTGCATCATAACTTTTTCAACTTTATACCAAAATATAGACTCGGGCGGGAACCACCTTTCGTGGGATTCGGGGGAGTGCCTAGCACCTTCTTCTCCGAGTCATTTGGACTTCTTACCCTTTTTGAATCTTTGAAGCTGGACTAGTATAACAATGAACTCGACCTTAGACGCTTAGGTGGCCTAATACACCTTAGAAAACTATATTAGGTGGCGACTCCGATTCTTGAACTCAAACGAGTTACCCAGTCAAATCCGAAACCTGACTTGCTCCGAGTTGATTCTAAAATAAGGTGTGATAGAATGGCGACTCCGCTGGGGATATTCAAAGTCCTAACCGTAACGAGTATTTATTTTGGGATTTTTCTTATTGTTTATTATCTTTTTATTTATTATTATTATCCGAACTAACTTCTTTCTTTTTGTTTTGTTTTTTTTTGTTGTAATATATTTTTAATTTTGTAATGCATCTTATTTGACATACCTCCTCATTAACGTTCACTCGTGCGATATACTTGAAAAACAAAATGGTTGCGTCGGTTTGACTGTCGTTCTCTATTCTATAAAACACCCTTCAGAAAAGTTTGGGATAGGTCGAGTCCATGCTACAGCCGACGGTCCCAAAACTTTTCCACCTCCAAATTGTATGTTTGGAGGAACCTTGTCTAAACCAAATCTTAGTGGAGACAATAGGAACTCACGCATCATGATACCATGTTAGTTGACTTGTTTCCAAGTCTAAAATAGGTCAACTTGTTCAACCATCTAAACGGGTTTTTAACCCCAAAGAGCGTTTGGACATGATTATTTGCATATTTTGAAAAATAAACATGTAACGGCCATATTGTTCCCAAAATGGTGGTGGGGTGTTTAGTTTAACTTTCTTATTTATTTGTAAGTCCCTATGGCTCAAAAATGTCCAAGGTTTGGTATGGTCATGGGTGTTCCTCCTTTACTGGTACGATGGTGGAGCAACTTAGGAGGTCATGGTCGTTTGCGGGTTCATAAATACTTGGGATATCTACCTTTATTGATGGAAGTGGAACCGTGTGGTGGGGTTATTGAGGCTGCGATTACATTTTGGGATGAGCAAAGAAATATCTTTAGGTTCAATGGCATAGAGTTGACACCTTTGTTAGAAGAAATAGGTGGTTTTATAGAAGATTCGGGTATGATTAGAGAAAAGCGTACATGGCAAGAAACGGCAATCATCATTCCAAAGTTTCCCATTTTGAGCGACTTTCGCAAATTGCTTGGCCTTGCCGGAAACGATGCAGTAACATTCATATAAAAGGGGGTATACCTTTGTCTTTTTTGTACGAGTAATTTGGTCACAACAGTGCTTTTGACCAAAGGCGTGAGGATTTCACTTCCTACGATGATTGACAGAAAGGAAAGATTTTTGCCTTCATAGTTAGTTTCTTGGGTATTATGGTGTTTCCTGAAAGTTCAAAGCATTACATTGGGATACGATTGATCAAGGTAGTGGAAGCTGTGATGAACGGGGCTGACAAACGAGAATGCACTTTGGTACCTATGATTTTGGCTGACATCTATAGAGCTTTGGGGCTTTGCAAGAAGAGGGCTAAATATTTCGAGGGATGAAACTTGTTACTATAGCTTTGGTTTAAGGAGCATTTGGAAATAGCGAGAGAAAGCCCAGAAATACTCAACCTATCAGGCATTAATCGCATAACTACACCACGCTATGGAATTAGAACCTTGAAACAAGCAAGTAGCGCTGATGGCTGGTTGAAACTCTTTAACAGCATAATAGTCGATACAGTGCAATAGATGTTCACTTGGTTCCCGGCAAATGAATTCACAATTCGAGCTAATGCCACTCCTTTTTTTATTCTAATGGGGCTGCGAGGCCTTCAACCATACATCCCTAGAAGAGTCATGAGGCAAGCTGGCAATCCAAATGGCTTTCACGGGACGATATTAACTTGATTACACTGAGGAGAAGATTGCTTTGGCTGGGGAAATCATTGACAGTTGGAAAAACCGTTGCATAATGGGTTCAAAATCTATAGAACAAGACCGGTATAAGACAGGCTGTGAGCCAGACTATGCAGACGGGTTGCAAGCAGAATTGAAAGTGACGGTCATACTGGGACCAAATAGGAGCGACACTATCAAAGACAAAGAAATAGAGGAACAAATCAAATACAAATGGCTAATGTGCAGGGTATCAGAATCGAAAATGGAGCACCAAAGAAGGATAGAGAATGGAAGAAAAGTGTGCTTAACTTAGAAGGAAAAGTAGAGGGATTGATGGAATAGTAGAGGGATTGATGGAAAAGCTCGGGCGATGGAATGCCGAATGCAGCGCCGTAGACATACTTCATTTGTTCGCAGCCAAAGGTCATTTGGCGGAGGCTTTGGAGGAAGCTCAAGAGATAGTGAGAGAAGCAAAGAAGACCAGGCTAGAGGAGGAACCCGATGTCTAGTTTTGTTTTATCTTTTTATTTGCAAAAGTTTTTTATGTATTAGACTTCAAGTTATATAATGAAGTTTTGGGGAAATTTTGAAAACAATTGACAATGCATGTTTATTTTTTCTTCATATCACTTAAACATAGGAAGACCTAACGTCTATGGCGTGTTAAGGTCTATTAGAAAACCTTGTCCAAACGTCAAAAGGGTTCTTAACCCAAGAAATGACAAAATCGCATCTCTACATGGGTTCGAAGAAAAGTTTGCATAAAATATTGATCATTTTCTTTAACATGATCAAGACCGTAAGAATGTTTTGGTCTTTACCTTTTCTTGTTTTGGTTTCAGACTATGGCTGCGAGAGGTACCCTTCAGTTCGAGATTGTTTTCCGGCCTTCTCACTTGATTAGACTCTGGTGGGAAGATCTGGCTATTATTAGTAAGGCTCACGTTCAAAATGTGTTGGGGGAGTTGGTGGCTCTCAAGGCCTACACTACCATGCCTGGTTTGGTCGAGGCTGCTACGCACTTTTGCGATTACAAGAGGGCTGTGTCTCATTTCAATAGTTTGGAGTTGGCACCAATGTTGGAGGAATTTGGAAAACTAGCAGGGTTAGAGCCTGAGCCTGGGCCTGAGACTATGATTTATCCCCGAGACGTGGACCCTAAGGAATTTATTGAATTGTTGGGTGCTCCTTATGATCCATTTATCGAAGGGGTACATGATGGAAAAGTCACGTTGGAATACTTGCAATCTAGGTTTGGAGATCCAACGCTTAGGCATGATTGGACTGGGCATGGAAAATTCAAGACTGGGAGTGGACTAAATCCAATGCTTTCAGCATTGCTTTTCTGAGAAGCATGGTTTTCCTCGATAAGGAAGGAAAGATCGGCATAAGGTTGGGAAGTGTAGTAGAGGGACTATGCAAGGGAGCTCATAAACTTCAAGTAAGCTTGGTTCCAATGATTCTGGGGGAAGTTTATAGGGCTCTAACCAAATAGAAGAGGAGGAGACTTTTTTGATGGGTGCAACCTGTTGCTGCAAATATAGTTGATAGAGCATTTGCACAGTGTTCCTGTCAGTCCGGTGGCACCAAAATCGTCATGGAAATGAGGGATCCGCTCACATAGCACCCGCATGGCTGGAACAGCGGCATGGGAGGACCTGCAAATAGGAAGGATGGTACACCAAGCTCGAAGAGTTGCAAGAGGTACAATGGGTGATTGAAAATTGTGATGGCTTTACCATTTCCATAAAAGGTCAAGACATCACTTTCTTGACATTGATTAGATTTCGAAGGACTCATCACTATATACCTCTAAGGATTCTCCGGCAAGTAGGAATGACACAACAGACCCCGCAGTTGACTGAAGGAAGAAGCTTTAATGTTGACACGAAAGACATCGAGCATCCAATGGTCTGGACTATTTTGACAATGTGGAAAAAGAGGTTTACTATGCAGTTTTGTCGTAGCCGAGGCTTATCCTCAATGGCTCAGGGAAGATAACGAAAGGTTCCGGTCCAAGTCTACGCTGAAAATGAAAACCAAGGCTCTGAGTGTCACTGAAAAATACAAGAGGCTGCGACATGAATTCGAACAAAGTAAGAAAGAATTAAGGGTAACACAATAGAGGGAGATGAGGAGGCAATACAAGGACAAGATCAAAGGGGACGAACTCAAGTATTGGACAGGCAAGGTCATGGCCGCAAGGCAAGCTGATGGGAATCTACAAGATTTGCTCAAGAGATGAGGAGAGTACTTTAAGGCAGTGCCACTAGAAGAGAAGGAAGCGATGGGGATAGTGATCTGTGAATTCTTCACAAAACCTCTGGGAGACATGCAAGCTGGGAAGGATCTGATGGAGATGTTCGCCGCTCCTCCACCTAGGAGCCTGGTTCACAAGCCTAAGGAAGAGGCCAAAGAGAAGAAAGAGAAAGAAGATGCTGGAACTGACGCTTGATTCAAAACCTTTTTGCTTGGCACATTAGTCTGGTCGTCCTAGGTCGAGTCGTCTTTTCTTTTTGTCTTTGTTTCTGTTCAGTCGAGTTGTTTTTTTAATTTAGTGGTTGTAATAAAGCCAAGCAAATTAAATAAAATTTCATCATTTTTGGGTTTTAGGCTTGTGTTGATTATGTTTATGCAAATGAAATGGCGTATTCGGTGCAGACATTACTTTGAATCGTCGATAGGCCTACCTCTGGCGCAAAAGAGGTCCCCTACATGATAGGACGCGATTTTATTTTAAACTAACCTACACTCACATTTCTTCTTTGTTTTTGATATGTCAGTCCCCCAAGTCCCTGAAAGTTTGGTTTCTGCATTCTAGCGGCGCCGCAATACGGTTGAGATCCAAAGGATCAATCCCAATACCACCCCCTTTAACTACAAGAACAAGGACGAGATGTAATATCATGGCTGAGTTTGACAAAGTTTGAAATGGAACTCCTGAAAGCAAGGTGTGGTCGCCTATGAAGACTATGCTAAGTTGGAACAGAGGCTGTTCGAGTTAGAGAGTAGGATCCCTCTTGCCCGTGCTGATGAAATCGTCGAACCAAACAAAACCACCCACCCTCATGACAAAGATCCACTATACCCTAAAAAAGACATTCCTTACCCTACCTACACCGCACCGTACCGCCAAAAGCACCACAAAACAACTTACCCTCCTTCACTGTTGAAATAAAAACCATCGCATCACCCACCAAAGATCACGAAATGTATGCATGGACCAAGGAAGACCCAGAAAACACCAAGGAGCAAGTCCAATGGTTGGTAGAGAAGTTGAAGCAGTTCCAAGGCACAAAAGGAGCTCGAGGTTTAGCCTATGAGGACCTCTGCATGTACCCTGACTTGAAGTTGCCCGAAGGCTATAAGACACCTAAGTTCAATATATTCGACGGCAGGGGTGACCCAATGGCTCATTTGAGGTCCTATTGTGACAAGTTGGTTGGGGTTGGACATGATGAAAAGATCCGCATGCAACTGTTCAACCGCAGTCTGAATGGACATGCGCTGGTATGGTACTCAAAGCAACAAACAAAGAAGTGGACGAGCTAGGAAGCACTGGCTGGGGACTTCATTGACAGTTTTGGGCACAACACTGATGCCATGCCCGATCGGTTCTATTTGGAGAAATTGAAGAAAAAGCCCACCGAGACCTTTAGATAATTTACAACTAGCTGGAGAGCCAAAGCTGCTAAGGTCCAACCTCCCATGGAAGACGCCGAGATAGTGGCGACATTCATCCGCATACAAGAGGACGTCTACTTTGACAAGATGCTGAATCTACAAGACAAGATGTTTGGAGAGTTGATCAAGATCGGGGGTATGGTTGAAGATGGATTCAAGACTAGAAGGATCGTTAGTTTGGCTGCACTACAAGCCACTAACAAAGCTTTGCAAACTGGGAATACCGCTACATCAAGAAAAAAGAAGGACGATGTCTCCTTCGTGGCTGCATCACTCGACCACTCTCCTACCCATAACCACTACTACCAAACATCTCCTCAATCATACCCATACATTCCACCCACATCCACCTACCTAGTATAGAATACGCAGCCTATGTTCCAAAACCCACCACCACAGACCCCTATATCCACAAAGCCCCAACTACCGAAACACAAATGTCTATTCACCAAGGCCTCATGCCAACAACAACCCAAGACCAAAAAGAAACTATACCCCATTGGCTGAATCTCGCACTCAGTTGTTCGAGAGACTTAAAGCAGCTGGTCATATACAACCCGTATCGTTCAAAATACCTGATAGGATGACACCCTATTGTGATCAAACCAAAACCTGTGCTTATCACTCTGGAGGACCTGGACACGATACCGAGAAGTGCTACGCCCTGAGGGACAAGATACAAGACTTGATCGATCAAAAGGTGATACACTTGAAAACTCCAAACGTGCACAATAATCCCCTGCCTAACCATGAAGACAATAGGGTGAATCTGATCGAGTTGGATGAGGAATGGGGAACCATTGTTAAAGCAAAGGGAGATGCACCAGCACTTGCTTCAGTTGCTCAAGCCGCTACGGCACCAGAGCCCATCGAGGTAGAATTAGCCCCAAAATTTTATGTTGATGTGGTTCTCTCTTACAGTGACAAGGCGGTACCATGGGACAATGAAATGGAGAAGAAGAACAAATCAATAGTTGAGACTGTTGCTGCATAACGAATGACTAGGAGTGGGAGGATTTATACTCCCGAGCATCTTATTCAGGGAAAACGAGGCATCAGCGAGGAGGAGTCCGAGGAATTATGGAAGAATGTACAAGCAAAGGAATACTCCGTGGTTAAACACTTGGGCAAGATTCCTGCACAAATCTCCGTTTTAGCTTTACTCCTCAAGTCGGAGAGTCACTTAAATGCTTTGATGAAAGTGTTGGATGAAGCACATGTCCCGATGGATACCTCGGTTGAAAACTTGGCTAGCATGGTCAGACAAGTCATGGAGGCCAACCGAATTGTTTTTCATGAAGATGAGATGCTGCCTGAAGGGTTGAGCCACAATAAAGATTTGCACGTTACCATCAAATGCAAAGACTGGTTCGTAGGAAGAGTCCTGATCAACAGAGGTTGTGGTTTGAATGTATGCCCGTTCATCACTCTGAAGAGAATGGGAATTGATCAAAGTAAGATAAGGGAAAGTGACATGAAAGTTAAGGCATTCGATGGATCGCAAAGAAGCACCATTGGGGAAATTGACTTAACTATCATGGTCGGTCTCATAGAGTTCACTGCCGAATTTCATGTCATGGACATCTCTGCCTCTTATAACCTGCTGCTGGGAAGACTGGGGATTCACATGGCTGGAGCGGTGCCTTCCACGTTGCACCAAACAGTGAAGTTCGAGTGGGACCACAAAGAGGTGGTAGTGTTCGGGGAAGGGAACAACTCTATTTACAATGAGCAAACCATACCAGTAATCGAAGGGAATGCTCCTGATGGGCAGATTTTCTATACCGTAGAGCTCGTGGGAGCAGTGCAAGGTACTTGAGGAGGACGTCGCAAAAACTACAACCTGAGTTGGAATCCCACAAACACGATCCAAGGAGGTTATACTGCACACTTCGGTCCCAAGTTGGTCAATATACCGCTTGGGATTGAAGAGTGGAAGAGAAGCTTTTACAGTGCCTACTGGGATGGCCGAGGCAAAGGCTATGAAGGGAGAAACTTAGTCTGGAAACTAGTCATATCTGACTGGGGTGTGCCCTCACGTGAATGTCATGAGACCTTACCGGCTAAGACGGAGAAGCGACCAATGTACCCACCTAATGCTCGTCTCAATTGGAAGCGCATCTCTGAAGAAACAAAGGGGAAGCAAGTATGGCTACCTAAAGCACCCGAACCTATGGAGGTGGTGATTGAAGAGCCATATGTACTCCCACAACCTGCAAAATGTCCTGGAGATTGGGTTGTAGGTGTCATGATAAAGCAAGGTTATGAACCTGGTAAAGGTTTGGGCAAGAACCTGGATGGCATAGTCGAGCCGATCAAAATTGTGATGAGCCCTGAAAATGAAAAGGCTGGCATAGGGTATATTGTAACTTATGAGAAGAGTATGGAAGAAGCATCACTGGACTTCAGATTCTTCAAGAAAAGCACCAAGACTCTCCTATATATTTTCGTCTCGTCTGGATACTTGGATGGTCGAAAAGGGGAAGTGTCTGCAGTGCAATGAGTTGAGCCAAAGATAGTTGATGCTGAAGAGGACCTGCTGGCGGGAGTGCAAAATTTGTTCATATCCGATGAGGACTACTGTGTAATCCTGGAAGAACATGTTGAACCTCCTGGACTGACAAAGGCTTGATCTGGAGCTGTCACGCCCTAAAAATTAACTGTGCTGAGTGTTTATTATTTAAAGGCTCGTGACTGGTGTTTCAAGAAGGTACAAAATTATTTAGAGAAACTCGGAGTCGCCACTTGACATTGCTTAAGGTGTGCCAAGTCACCAAAAGGTACCTTAGAACACCTCTGACTCGTCTAATGGTCTGCATTAGAGATTCGGGTAAGGTTCTCAGTTTACTCTCGGGAAGGTATTAGGCACCCTCGAGTCCTGTGCCGAGCACAGTTGCTTTATTGTCACATTTTTCAAAATTAAAATATGATCATTATCTTTTGCCGTTGATTTGAATTTACGCTTTGATTATTTGAATTTTCTTGAAAATATTAGGCGCATTGATTTTAATAATTAAAAATAAATATTTGTGTTAGGTCACCCGCTGGGTAGACTGTAACACAGCTTCGTAATAAGTAACTCGAAGGGTATACCTTTGAACAAATTTGCTTTCTTAGTTTTTGTTTTCATCGTTGCCTGATAAGTAGATTACTAATCATACTTATCAATGCCTAATCATACTATAATCTACTATTAAATAATAATTTTCGGTTTGAATGTTTATCGAGTTGTTAAGAAATGGAAATCAGAACAATTTTTGTTATATATAAGTGGTGACTATTCGTCAAAATAATGACTGTTTATCCAGGAACTACCACACAATGGACTGTCCTTGTAAAACAGTTAGGCCCAATTAAATTTCAAAAAAAAAAATAATGATAAGGCGTAATACATTCTGTCAAACATTGCACAAACCGCCCACTTAAATGTATTTCTCTTTTGATTTTGAAAAATATTTGCAATTTCAGGTTCTTGAAAACCAACTACTTTGCAAAAATAAGTTTTTTTTTCTAGAAAAAAAAATTGCAAATATTATTTAATACATTCTATTTTCCTATGTCATAGTGGCTATTTTTGTAAGAAAAAACGTGGCCATCTTTTCAAATTATCCTAATAAAATGCCTATTCGTTCAAGTTATATATTTCATTCACTTTTGCAGTTGTAATCTTATTTTTAAACTATTCCAAAATCTGTCCAAATTCTTAATTTGCACAACATGGACAGCGTTGCCAAAGACAGTCCCTTTACACACTTGCACTATATAGCTATTTGTTTGAAATAGTCCAAATTTTTGCAAATTAAATCACGCAATCATGCTTTGTCGTTTATATACACATGTACACTGCTAGTATTGACATTAAAAGATTTCTTCTATGTTATAAGGTCAAAAGAAACTGACTAAACACATATAAAACAAACATTCCCTGAACATGCTGATTTTCCATCATTTGATTCCAAAAATGCTTAGTACACATACAACCTTAAGGTGATAAAAAAAACTGTAGCACATACGTTCCAGTAAGCTCAATATCCAGATTCACAAATGCAGACTTGTTTACCCTTTGAACATGCTGATTCCGGGAAGAAAAATGATAAACATTACAAAGTTTTGAGAGTTACCTAGTGTATACAAAACTCTTTTAGCAATAGACAGAAACAACAGCAGCTTTGAGCCAAAAAGTTCCTAGCCAACGAGAAATGAAACAACAAAAGAACACAACCAAAGACCAAGCAGCTTCTACTCCAAGAACCAGCAGCTAAAACAGCCCCTTTTAACCTCTAGTTAACCCTTAAAAACTTAAGATGTATGCTCCAAAATACATTAGATACGAAGGCTTTTGGTTCTAAATCTATCTCTTAAACTTACTTTCTTTTTTACTCTATTTTTCTCAAGTATTTGCTCTCTTTTTTTTTCTGTAAATTTTAGCAGGTAGTTGTTATGAATGAGGGTATTAAATGCCCTATTTATGGCAAAAAAATGTAAGAGAAAGGTTGGAGTGTGGACTTGAACAAAAGGTACAAGCCCACACCCCTACACACTTGAGTATTCACCCACTTTTCAGCATTGTACAGTAGACCTTTTGAGCACTGCTACAGCCCCTCCTAGCTGTCCCAAAAAGTGAAAGACATGTTGCCCAAGTTGGCTCTAATGGCCACCACTACAAACTCAAGCATAAAACCATTTTACACTTGAACTAATTTATGAAAACTAAACTAGAACAAATCCCATACTAACTTGACTACCCATTAGACCATAAAGTTAGTTCCCAGCTAACAAAAACTTGATCCAAAGCACAAATGAACACAAGTCCATAGCACATAAACTTTAACAGAAATACTTAGAGTTGTGCTAAAATCTAATAAACATTATATTACTCAATACTCATCACATGAGTCCATTTAAATCTCTTTTGAGTCTAATATGATAAAAAGATGACCACTTGAACTAAAACTACAACAACAAACTGTCATATGGGCTAATTAAGATTGCTTGAGTACAAGACAACCGCATATGCTCCTAAACATAAACCGCTAAACAAATTCACCACTGAAACAGAGCTAAACAAAGTTGGGAACTTGTACAACCTCAAGCTTTCATAATCAAAACAGCTGAGATCACCCACATACAAGATATGTAATTCTGTTCTCCTAATTAGCATGGATAAACTTCAAGCATACGAACTAGTATCCGTTAACAAATTCAAACATGAACATGATGATTTCATTTCAATTATTACTAAAGCTACAATCAACCAATGAAGACGAACTTAACTCGACACACTGATTCTTTAAGCCAACAATAAAACAGCTAGGCATTTTATTCTAAAGCCATAAATTCACTTGATAAAAAAGAAACGTACAAGATACTTTGTTTCCATGCTAATATTAACACTAAAACAATGAAGCAATCTAATGAAGGAACAAAAATGAGGGAAAAAGAACTTCCTTCTAACCCGACTAAAACTGCATGACCCCCAAGGGAACTCGTTTTGGCAGCGTCATTGTTGTGATGCCACCATCAACTGTCGCAGCTGTTGCCCGGAATCAAGCTGCATCAACGTCATCGATCTGCCCAGAAGTCTTCATCGCTGCAGCGACTCCCTCGCAATCAAACGCCAACTCATTCAGTCACCCTATCAGCATCAAGGCAAAAACAAATCACCAGAACCAATGACCAAACAGTTCCCGCGACACCATCGCTACGCCACCACTACCTCGTCTCGCCTCATCAAAAATATTATCACCACAGACCCTATATCACACCCCCTCGATTTTGAATCAAACAAACAACCCATCACTATCAAAAACTCCCCAAAGAGGAAATAAAGAAAGAAAAACACTAAGAGAGAGTGCAAAAGAGAAAATAAACAGAAAAGAAAAAATGAAAAAGAGAAACGGGTAAAGGGGAAGTGGATGGGGATTTTCATGGAAACAAACTCAGAAGAGTATATAGGAGAGTCAATAGAAGAGAGAAAAACCAAAAACTTACCGGAAAAAACGACGAATCGCCGGAGTGAAACTTTGACCGAAACTTTAAACCCCGATCTACGCTTATTCATTGAGATTTTGGTGAAACCGAGTTAAAAAATGTAAAGAGGGGGTTGAAAGCTTTCCGAAAAGGTATAGTTTGTATTTTTTCGGTGGCGGTCAACGGTAATTTAACCGGCGGAGACGCGGTGGTTGTATGGTGGAGCAGGGGCGGAGGAGATTTCCGGTGGGGAGAGAAGATTTTGACATGGTTTCCCCAGCTTTGAGAAGCTAAGGGGTGTAAATGAGAAAAGTGGGATTTGGGGTTTTTACATGGGATGAGTGGGCCGGGTAAGAAATGGGCTAATGGGTCAAGGTATTGGGCTATTGTTTTTTACAAATGGCCATTAAAATAGTTGATACACACACAAAAAATAAAAATAAAACCACATACTTTACAATACTATCACAATTAAACTATAGAATCAAAAATTAAACACATAACAAGTAATTTGGGCAGTTTTCATATTTCACATCCCAATTAATGACAATTTTAGTTAAAATGAAAGACTAACTTCCAGAAAAACCTGTCAAAATTTTCTAAGAACCTAACACAACTATTTTGAGAACTTTTGAATTTCGTGTGCTAAAATTAGGTGATTATAGGAGCTACATTAAACAATTGGATCAGCAACCGGGCCCGAGCTTACCGCGGACCTTGGTAGAGCTGGGGATAGAGTTTATTTCATGTCTTCCAAAATAAAACCCGACCTTGAGTCGTGGAATTTGCATTTTCTTGCTTCATATGACTCCCTACAAAACTTTGTTTCGCAAGGATTCATAAATAAAATATCGCATTGTTTCCTGTTTAATTTGTGTTTTAATCTCTTAATTTTGCAATATTTTATGTTTCAGCATTCAAACTAATAATCTCATTGAGTCCACAATCGCAACGTGTACTGAAATAATGGAGCTTGAGGAAACTGGGTTTGATTATGATGATTTTGATGAAACCACACAAGAGGAAATTGAAAGATTTAAAAATAAGCCTAAGCCAAACCTAGAGGAAACTGAGGTGATAAATTTAGGAGATGAAGAAACCATGAAAGAGACAAGGATCAGTGTGCATCTCACCGCAGAAGATAAAAAGCGGTATACTGAGTTTCTTAAAGAATATGAGACTCGTATGATGACATGACTGGTATAAGAACGGATGTGGTAGTCACAAATTACCTATCAATCCGGGCTTTGCGCCGGTCAAACAAAAAGCCCGAACTTTCAAGTCGTCAGTTCTGTTGAAGATTGGGGAGGAGGTAACCAAGCAGATCAATGTAGGAATCTTGAAAACAGTCAAATACCCAACTTGGTTAGCTAATATTGTCCCAGTGCCGAAGAAAGATGGGAAACTCCGAGTTTGTGTTGACTACAGGGAACTAAATAGAGCAAGCCCGAAAGATGATTTTCCTTTGCCAAACATACACATCCTGAACGATAATTGCGCGAAACATGAACTACAATAATTCATGGATTGTTTCGCCGGCTATCATCAAGTGCTCATGGATGAGGAGGACGCCGAGAAAATAGCTTTCACTACCTCTTGGGGGACTTATTACTACAAGTTTATGCCGTTTGGGTTGAAGAACGCTGGGGCAACTTACATGAGGGCAATGACAACTATGTTCCATGACTTGATGCACAAAGAAATTGAAAGTCTAGGTGGATGATGTGATCATCAAATCAAAGAAGAGTTCAAAGCACCTTGACAACTTGCACAAGTTCTTCAATCACTTGCGAAAGTATAATTTGAAGCTAAACCTAGCAAAGTGTGCTTTTGGTGTTCCAGCAGGGAAGCTTTTGGCTTTCATCGTCAATAGAAGGGGTATCGAGTTAGATCCATCCAAGATCAAAGCCATCAAATAATTGCCGCCGCTAAAAAGCAAGAAAGAGGTCATGAGCTTCCTAGGAAGGCTCAACTACATCAGCCGTTTCATAGCACAATCCACTATCATCTGCGAGCAAATCATCAAGCTACTGAGGAAAGACGCATCGATCGAGTGGATAGAGGATTGTCAAAAAGTATTTGATCGGATAAAGGAATACTTGTCTTGCCCACCTGTGTTGGTTCCACCTGAGCCTGGAGGACCATTGATCTTATACCTGTCCGTGGTAGATTCGGCATTTGGTTGTGTATTGGGACAACATTGTCACGACCCAACTTAGGGCCGCGACGGATGAACAACACCAATTGTCGATCATCGCTAAACCTGCTAATAATCTATGAGTTATAGAGATGAGCTGGCAACTTGGTTATGAATACATACATATTTACTGAAAACGTAAAGTCTGCAAACATGACAAGGCTATCACACGCTAATATACATAACATACTGACTGCACCACAGAGGGACATATCTACAGGCCTCTAAGAGTGCTGAACTGAATATACAAAGGATGGGACAAGGCCCCTCCATACCCAAATTGGCTGACTGTACACATACCCAAAGATAAGTAACTCCGGGAGTAAGTGGAGTGACTCCAATAGCTGATAGATGGCCTACTAACGTGGTCCAAGTATTGATCTATCAACACCTGCGCGGCATGAAACGCAGCGCCCTAGAAAAAGGCGTGAGTACGATATGTACCAAGTATGTAAGGCATTAGCATATAATATATCATAGCTGAGTGAAACTGTAAGGTGGAATATAGGTATGTAAATATGAGCTGGATCATAGCAATATAGCTGGAAATCTGATGAACGTACTAAACATGATCTGAATATAAACTGAGCTCTAGCTGAATCTGAAACTGAAGACTGAGCTTAACTATACTGATAAATAACTTTAATATGACTGATAACTGGTAACTAGAAACTGGAACTGATAGCTGTCAACTGATACTGACACTAAGAACTGGTGGCTGATAACTGAGAATTGATAACTGGTATTGAGCTAAAATTGAACTGTTATCTGAACTGGTACCTGTCTGGTATTATGGGCTATATCCCCCCAAATCAGGTAACTGACCATCTGAACTAGTACCTGTCTGGTGTTATGGGTTGTATCCCCCAAAATAAGGTAACTGAAAAACTGAACTAGCCTCATGTATAATCATGCAGTGCATACTGTGGCTATATATGGGTATATAACAAACCTGGCAGGTGTTATGGGCTATACCCCCTAGCTAGTAATATCTAGTCTCTCTGGTCAGAGTGTGTGAATGACACCCGGTCACACTAGGTGTTTCAACTCTCACCTGAATTAGAGGGGTTATATCCCCCAGGCAGGAAGTATCACACGCGACCGGACTGTGTGTCCAATGTCCAGCCTCTATGGGGGCCTCCAAATCACACACAACATGATCACAATATAAGCATAAGGATGTATGAGGCATAACACATGTGGCAACAATAGATATGGACTCAAAGGAATGATAACAAAACTCTGAATAGAATTAAAGACTAGACCTCAGAATTTGTCCAACTCCTTGAATTTCTATAAAAAATTTCGGCAGAGTTTCCCCTGAACCTGGATGATCCGCAAAAAAAGAACCAAGAGTATACTATACATGGGAATGGATACCCGTAGAAACTTATAATATAAACATGTTAAACGGATAACGAGATGAGACAACTTGATGACATAACAAATCCACAAATAGAATGTCTTGACAGCATCACTGTCTTTACTTTCAACCTAATTTTCAGAGTATAGATCAAAGTTATAGACTTCGTGGTCTTCAAGAAAGTTGTAGATATATGTCTTAGGATTCTAGGGATTCTTAAAGCATCTTAATATCAATTTTGTACAAGGAGTTATGATCACTATACTAATAGTTGTCCAAAGATCAAAATGATTTTTCAGATTTTGAAACGTTTTGTTTTGCTGATTTGAACGTCTTTCACCTTGGATTTTAGTACCAAATTATATATATACAAGGTTTTCCTTGATGATATACAAGTACCCAAAGTCTGGAATAATGTGCCTCTGTCGTAATCTGTCCACATAAATCTGCAACATCAGGAATACAAAGTCTATCTTTATACATGAGAACCCTGTCACTAGTAACCCTGTATGGTGATTTCGGTTTTCTCCTGGCTATCTGCCTGTATTGAACTAGAACTGGATCCTCATACTGGCGCTGCTTTACTTATGTCACTAGGCAAGTAGTGGTTGCGTTATAATTGTAACTTGTGCATCATCTGAATCTATTAATCTGACTCACATGATGGCCAACTGGTGGAGTGCATGAGTTAACTCTCTTTTCTGTGGCTATAAATAAGATAGACTACCCATAGACTTACGACTAAGGGCATCAGCAACAATATTCGCTTTACCCGGATGATAAAGAATGTCCACGTCGTAGTCCTTCAATAACTCTAGCCACCGCCTCTGTCGTAAGTTTAGCTCATTCTGCTTAAATACATATTGGAGGCTCTTGTGATCTGTATATATATATCAACATGAACACGGTACAAATAATGTCTCCAAATTTTCAATGCATGAATGACTGCTGCAAGCTCCAGATCATGGGTAGGGTAGTTCTGCTCGTGCTTTTTCAACTGCCTGGAAGCATAAGCAATTACTCTTCCGTGCTGCATCAATACACAACAAAGACCGATTCAAGAAGCATCACAGTAAATGACATAGCCCTTAGATCCCTCTGGAAGTTTAAGTACTGGAGCTGTTATCAACCTGTTCTTTAGTTCTTGGAAGCTGTGCTCGCAAGAATCAGACCACTCAAATTTAGCTGATTTCTTTGTCAATTTGGTCAGTGGAGCTGCAATGGAGGAAAATACCTCTACGAACCTTCTGTAATAACCTGCTAAACCCAGAAAACTACGTACCTCAGTTGACGTCATAGGTCTGGGCCAATTATTCACTGCCTCAATCTTCTGGCCATCTACTTTAATTCCATATGCTGAAATTATGTGGCCAAGAAATGCCACTGAATCTAACCAGAATTTACACTTTGAAAACTTAGCATATAATTGTTGGTTCCGAACAGTACCTAATACTGTGTGTAGGTGCTCCGCATGCTCTGATTCAAACTTTGAATAGATGAGAATATCATCAATAATATAATCTTAAATAAATCCAGATAAAGCCCGAATACGCTGTTCATCAGATCCATAAATACTGCAGGGGAATTAGTGAGTCCAAACGACATCACTAAAAACTCATAATGGCCATACCTAATCCTGAATGCAGTCTTAGGTATATCAGATTCTTTGACTCTAACCTGATGGTAGCCTGATCGCAAATCTATCTTCGAGAAGCACTTGGCACCCTGGAGCTGGTCGAACAAGTCATCAATCTTGGGCAAAGGGTATTTATTCTTGATTGTGACTTTAATTAGATGTCTATAATCTATACACATGCGTATAGAGCCATCTTTCTTTTTCACAAATTATACCGAGGCTCCCCACGGGGAAATGCTGGGTCTGATGAGGCCTTTATCTAACAAATCCTTCAGTTGCTCTTTAAGTTCTTTTAGTTATGCAGGTGCCATCCTGAAGTGCTGGTGCTGAGCAAGCAACGGCTGATCTAGCTGGCTGGGCTGTACAACTACCACCCCTAGTCGGGAAACCTCTCATGAAATGGTCTGTATTTTGACAAATATAACGAGTATCAACTCCTAACTTACAGTATCAAGTGGTGTCTACCACAATCTGGACATTTGGGATATGTTTGACTGGCCTGTACAGAAGTACCACGGCGCTTAAATCCTGAAGTCTGTGATGCGTGACTAGATCTGGACTAAGGAGGTCTATCAGATCTCGGGCCACGAGACTGTGGAGGTATACTAGCTGGTGGCTGTCTAACACTCTGCTGTCTACTCGATCCGGATGTCTCTCCGAATGAACCAAACAATCTATCCCTCTTATGTAACCCTCTATCCCTGTCGGTTCTCTGTTTCTATTTCCTCTCCTCAAGTGATAAAGCAAATGCCTGAATGCGTGATATAATGCATGGCTGCATAGCAGCGATCATACACTCATTCACCAGGCGTGGACCTAGTCACACTACATACCTGTGAATTCTATCCTCCATATTGGCTACCACAATAGGCTCAAACCTTGCTAAGAAATTAAAGCGATAATTATACACTTCTACACTCAAACTTCCCTGTCTCAAGGTTAGGAACTGATCGACACGTTCTCTATGTGTCACTATAGGCATATACGGATGAAAGAAGGTATCCAAGAAATCCTTCCAAGTCGCCGTAGTAGCATCTGACCCTCTAGATAGCTCTCATGTCTGATACCACCTTGCTGCTACGTCATGCAATCTGAATCCAGCTAACTCTACTAGAAAATCCTGACACGTGCATGACCCTCAATACCCTGGCTATCCTCACTAGAAAATCCTGAGGGTCCTCTCCTGTACGGGATCCAGTAAAGACTAGAGGCTCTAGTCGGATAAAATCCTTGATCTTGGATCCAGTATCTCCCTTGGCATCCGCACTATGCTGTCTAGTCTGAGCAACTACAAAACTGGTCAATAATCTGATGGCATCCCTCACTTCTTATCCCTGGCTATCAGGCTGAGGAGCTGGAGGTATGGCAGCTGCAGTCCCTCTAATATCGCCCTGAACTGAAGGGATCTGTGAGGCCTCATATGGAGCCTCAGGTCTGAACTCCTCACTCTTATCCACCTCTGATGGCACTCTACTAGTACCCTGGCCGACAACGGCCTTGTCCTTCTTGGTAGCTGTTAGTTTCTTTGGCGACATCGCTTTGCTGAAAACACTATCGTTAGAGGGCTGAATTCTATAATCATGGCTCTATCGCAAGATCTAGAGAAAAAAAGAAAGACAACTGTCCTGAAGTGCCTTGTAGCCTCATGTTCAAAAGTATGGCGCGCAACATACTCCTAAACAAGACTCTACTAGACACGACCTGTAGACACCCTAGGAATGAACTGCTCTGATACCACTTTTGTCACGACACAACTTAGGGCCGCGACGGTGACAAAGATGACAAGGCTATCACACGCTAATGTACATAACATACTGACTGCACCACACAGGGACATATCTACAGGCCTCTAAGAGTGCTGAACAGAATATACAAAGGACGGGACAAGGCCCCGCCATACCCAAATTAGCTGATTGTACACATACCCAAAGATAAGTAACTCCGGGAGTAAGCGGAGTGACTCCAATAGCTGATAGATGGCCTACTAACATGGTCCAAGCATTGATCTATCTGCACCTGCGCGGCATGAAACGCAACACCGCAGAAAAGGACGTGAGTACGATTTGTACCAAGTATGTAAGGCATGAGCATATAATATATCATAGCTGAATGAAACTGTAAGGCTAGAATATAGATATGTAAATATGAGCTGGAGCATAGCAATATAGCTGGAAATCTGAAGAATGTACTAAACGGTATCTGAATATAAACTGAGCTCTAGCTGAATCTGAAACTGAAGACTGAGCTGAACTATACTGATAAATAACTGTAATATGACTGATAACTGGTAACTAGAAACTGGAACTGATAGCTGTCAACTGATACTGACACTAAGAACTGGTGGCTGATAACTGAGAGCTGATAACTGGTACTGAGCTAAAATTCAACTGTTATCTGAACTGGTACCTGTCTGGTATTATGGGCTATATCCCCCCAAATTAGGTAACTGAACACCTGAACTAGTACCTGTCTGGTGTTATGGGCTGTATCCCCCCAAATAAGGTAACTGAAAAACTGAACTAGCCTCATGTATAATCTTGCAGTGCATACTGTGGCTATATACGCGTATATAAAAAATCTGGCGGATGTTATGGGCTATATCCCCCCCCCCAGCCAGTAATATCTAGTCTCTCTGGTCAGAGTGTGTGAATGACACCCGCTCACACTAGGTGTTTCAACTCCCACCTGAACCAGAGGGGCTGTATCCCCCAGACGGGTAGTATCACATGCGACCCGACTGCGTGTCCAATGTCCAGTCTCTTTGGGGGACTCTAAATCACACATAACATGATCACAATATAAGCATAAGCATGTATGAGGCATAACATATGTGGCAACAATAGATATGGACTCAAAGGAATGATAAGAAAACTCAGAATAGAAATATAGACACAACCTAGACCTCAGAATTTGTCCAACTCTTTGAATTTCTATAAAAATTTAGGCAGAGTTTCCCCTGAAACTGGATGATCCGCAAAAACAGAACCAAGACTATACTCCACGGTAATAGATACCCGGAGAAACTGATAACATAAACATGTTAAATGGATAACAAGATGAGACAACTGGATGACATAACAAATCCGCAGATAGAATGTCTGGAGAGCACCACCGTCCTGACTTTCAATCTAATTTTCAGAGTGTAGATCAAAGTTATAGACTTCATGGTCTTCAAGAAAGTTGTAGATATATGTCTTAGTATTCTGGGGATTCTTAAAGCATCTTAATATCAATTTTATACAAGGAGCTATGATCACTATATTAACAGCTGTCCAAAGATCAAAATAATTTTTTCAGATTTTGAAACGTTTTGTCTTACTGATTCGGATGTCTTTCACCTTGGATTTTAGTACCAAATTAAGTATATACAAGTTTCCCTTGATGATATACAAGTTCCCAACAAGAAACACCATGTTTGGAACTAAGAAAATTTTCAAAAGCTACAAGATACATGCCTTGCCAAAAGAAAGGTTTAACCTTACATACCTTTGAAGTTTCTTGCTTCTAAACCTTGTTTCCTTTGAATTCCACACCTTCTAAAGCTTAAACAAGCTATAATACAGCATTTAGGCACTTTGCTTAGCCATGAAGTAATTCTAAAACTCAAGCTATAGATGAAATTGAAGGAAGCATAACGTTACCTTAATCGCGTAGAGCGTTTTGACGCAATTCGTCTTCAGTTTCGAGTTAAGATTGATGTCCATCCTTCAAAATCATAAAAGTGGCTTTACCCTTCATTGAAGCACTGTTTATATCGTGTATGTTCTGTAAATAACAAAAAGGAAGACATGTTTTCCTTTTATACTCGAAATATTTCAGTTCTAGCCCTCTTTTGCGCTTATGTCCCTCTTTCTAGCCTGACTTCTGATGCTCATATCTTTTTATCTATATATTGTATGAAAAAACCATTAAAATTGTTGGAAACTAAACTCCAAGAGCTTCAATTTGGTATATGATATGTCCCCAAAAGACTTCATATAACACACGAAATTAATTATTGAAAAAGCTTCATTACAAGGCAATTCCTTAGTCGGTTTTTTCGCAACTTCAATCCGATTTTTCCCAAACTTTATATTCAACATATAAGCATCATATATGGTAATCTTATGACTTTAAACTCACTTGAATCATTCTTAACATGTCTTTAGAGTGATATACGTCACTTTAGACATACGGGGGGTGACAAACATGATTCAACCGGAAGGAAGGAGCAAGTAATATACTATCTATGCAAGAACTTCACTCCTTACGAGGCAAAGTATACATTGTTGGAGCGCACGTGTTGTGCGCTGACCTGGATAGCACAAAAGCTGAGACACTACTTGACATCTTACTCAACATTGCTGATATCAAGGATGGACCCTCTCAAGTACATCTTCCAAAAACCAATGCCTACTGGAAAGTTGGCTAAATGGCAGATGGTGCTCAGTGAATTCGACATCACTTTTGTCACCCAAAAGGCGGTAAAAGCTCAAGCCCTGGCTGATCACATGGTCGAGAATTCGATGGGAGATGACTATGAGTCAATGCACACTTATTTCCCCAGTGAAGAAGTCATGTTCGTAGGAGAAGATATCACCGAAGAGTATGATGGTTGGAGACTATTCTTCGATGGAGCAGAAAATTTCAAAGGAGCCGGTATTGGAGCGGTGTTAGTCTCGGAGACTGGTCAGTATTACCCCATCACAGCCAGATTGAGGTTCCCTTGCACCAAAAACATGGCAGAATATGAAGCCTGCTTCTTGGATCTTAGGTTGGCGGTAGACATGAATATACAAGAGCTGCTAGCAACCGGAGATTCTGACTTATTGATCCACCAAGTCCGTGGAGAATGGACAGCAAAAAACTCCAAGATACTGCCATACCTTGAATGCATAAAAGAGTTGAAGCAAAGGTTCACCAAGATAGAGTTCCGGCATGTCCCCATGCTACAAAACGAGTTCGCGGATGCTTTGGCTACCATATCTTCCATGATCAAACATCCCAAAAGAACTACATTGACTCAATACCCGTGGCGGTAAAGAAGCAACCAGCATATTGTTACCATGTAGAAGAAGAATCAGACGGATAACCTTGGTTCTACAACATCAAAGGGTTTTTAAAAGACGACATTTACCCAAAGGACACAACAAGTCTCCAAAAGAAGACACTGAGGAGGTTAGCAAATGGTTTATTTTTGAACGGAGAAGTTTTGTACAAAAGACCACCTGATTTGGGAT